>CM061064.1:58241098-59441098 GCA_030762895.1 Sophora flavescens
AGGTAGGTATACAATATGAGTATTTCATTCTTTACGTATTTACATTTTTTCCTATCAATTAATTATTTGCACTTGGATTGAGTTAAATTTGGAACATATAGAACTATTCCCATTTTAACTGCCAAATTATACGGGGTAATTAGATATCACTATTAAAATAAGCATGAAACAATGCATGGTTTGCTAATTGGGAAAGTAAGGAAATACTTAATTTCTTGATGTTACAATTTCGGGGGATCCGGTGGATTCTTCCATGTTATGAAGTGGCCAAATATACAATGAATAGGGTACAAAAGACATGACTTGAATGTTATAAAAAAAAAAAAGAGATGACTTGAACACAATTATCGACAACACATTTGAAGGCAAGCGGACACCTTGAAAATATGGGCATTCTTCTTGAACCACATATACTTCAAATTATTATATGTTTTAAATTTTGGATTTGTATAATAGTTTGAGAGTTGAGAATGTTGTAACTCATTGCAATTTGCATTCTTATGGCATGAAGCTTCATTGACAGGTTAAATATTGATTCCTTGCCCTGAATAGAAATTAGTGTTTCAAATTAAGGCTAAAAGTGTATGTTTCTCCCTTTTGTTGGTCTTAGTGTCGTTATTTTGCATTGGTCTTACATTGCAATTTTTTTGTTGCTAAGTGATCAGCCTCTGGCTCGACTAGTTTTTTACTAGTAAAGACCATGGTTTTATTCGAGTTTAATCTCGTTTTCACCCAAATTTGGATGTAATTGTCCTCAAGCAACATTTTGAGTCTGTAAAGTAGTTTTAGGGTAATTTAGCTAGTTTTGAGTCAAATAAAGCACTTATGGCTATTTCATGTTTTCAGGTTAACTTAGAGTCAAGGGAATGAAGAAAACAGTGGAAGTTGCAATCCTGAAAGTATTCGCCCCGCGAGAGGCTACTCGCCTCGCGAGACTGAAGACCAGCCTGAACAGCAGAATGTCATCCTCTCTGCCTCGCCTCACGAATCATACCTCGCCTCGCGAACCTGAAGGCTGACTGTGCCAAAGAATGCAACCTTTCCGCCTCGCCTCATGAACTGTGTCTCACCCCGCGAGCCTGAAGACCATAAGCCATCACGCCCAGGCCCTGATACTCATCACGGGCGTAATGAGAAGACTCTTTTCTATCTCGCCTCGCGAGACACTATTCACCTCGCTAGAATCCAATTTTGAACTGGCGCCTTTTTAATATTCGCCTCGCGAGCGGCCGCAGATCCTGAAGGTTATAAATTGCTGTTTTGGGTAGACTAGAAGACACTTTTCATTATCCATTGTTTTACGAATTTTCTGAGTTGTATTGCGTTTTCCATGGAGAACTAATTCCATTGGTTGATCTGCTGTGATTGGTTTCCTTTGCACTTGAGGTTCTATTGATTCCTAATTTAATTTACTTTTCTCTTTCAATATTTTTCCTATATGTCTTGTTTGCTTAATTCAAGTTATATAGGATGAGTCTTGATTTATTTCGATGATCATATGTTCCTTACTTGAATCGCGTTTGCTTAATTCGCGTATGTTCAATTTGTGTTTGCTTAATTCACGAAGGGCTTAATCCATTTGCTTAATTCGGAATAGGAACATATATCTCGTAGGAGCAATTTCGCTTGTTAATTGTTGCTACAATCGAAAGGGGATTAGAATCCGCTTAGGGCTTGGAATTATGTGAACCAATGATAGTGAGAAACCGAGAATAGTAGGTCAATTGTTTTAATCATCGATAATCACTTATTTCTTGTTTGCATTGCTTGCCTTTAATTTGAATTTCAATCTTTAAAAAAAAACCCAAAAAAAACCGATTTTTTTTGTGATAATAACATTACGAGAGTCCTTGTGATACGATACCCGAGTTGTCGCATCCTGACTACACTTTTTTACAAACCACTCGCTTTTTGACGCGTGCGCGACATCGCGTCAAATTGGCGCCGTTGCCGGGGACTCTTGTTGTTATTAACAGAAAATAAAAAAATAAAAATAAAATAAAATAAAAAATTCATTGCTTGCTAAATTAGTTATGACTGCTTTGTTTGAATCTTAGTACTTCCCATGGATAACTATATGCAAGATTATTTGCCTTATGTTGATTATGAGCCATGCATATATTATCCTAACTTTGCTGGAGGTTATGAGTTTAGTGGTGATTACGGCATGAGCAGGTGAACCGCTATTCTGGCCAACATAGTGGAGGACAGGGCATCTTGGATGAGATAGCATCTTTGGTGCATCAAACGACACGCGAGCTACAATATCAGCCTGACCCCACACTACACCAACTCAGTCTGGAAGAATTGGTGCAACGAATGGCAGAGAACAATCAACGGATGGTAGAACAAAATCTTGAATCCCAACAGAGGATGGAAGCAAGTCTTCAGGATTTTGCCACTCAAAATCTTCACATCACCTCCGCCTTGGCTGCACTGCAAACTCCACATCTCCTTGAAGAACATACAGATTCACAAACAGTTGTTCTTGACAATACTTCCTCTGAGGAAAATTTTGATAATGATGTCAAGAATACTACATTGATGAACTGTGTTGAATCTCCGGATATTCACACCTTCCACGATTCTATCTATTATACTTCATGTGTTGATTGTAATGAATTTGCTTCGTGTGCAGCATGTGTTGAAGGCTCATCCTCTTTAGGGTATGAGGAGCAAAACGTCCATATGGAACATGAGACATATGAGGTTGAGGCCCTGTTCGGCCAAGAAACATGGAAAATGAGGATCAGGAGGACATCTGTTTCACCATGCTTGGGGATGATGAAGAACCTTTGGAATTAGATGGTTCTATTAATTCATATGCGTGTGTTGAAAGTGATGGGATGGATGAACTGTGTGTTGAATTTCCAGACATTCAAGCCTTTTTTGATTCAGTTTGTTGTACTATATGTACTGACTGTACTAACACTAACCCTTGTGTGGTGTGTACTGAGATTTCTGCATGTATAGCAGGTGATGGATTGGATAATGCAGTGAATGAAGAACGTGCAGAAGTTGAAGCAGTACCGGAGACCCTCTCTACCTGTTCGTCACCTCCCACTGTGGAACAACCGGCAATGGAGTTCAAGCCTCTGCCTGGAAAATTGGATTTTGAATCTTTAGCTTTGAAGGCACCATGGCCAGTCCAAGAGGTTGAATCCCATTTCTATTGGGAGGACTTTGTTGACCAGGAGGTCAATTTTGATCCAAGAGGGAGTGAGAAGTCCGCCGCACTTGGCGGAGTCACCATAACTGTCAAGTGCCCACTCCCATACTTATGCTTCATGCCATGGGATCCGGGAGGATCATATCGCACTTTGAGCATTCCGTGGATGCTGTATCACAAACAGTGGGATCCCGGTGGAACCACCTCCATGAGTTTTTCTAAACCCTTTCCTTTTTAATTATCTTTGCTTTGTTTTTGTTTTTGTTTTCTTTTAAGCTCTTGAATAATTTGAGAAGATCAAGAGTTTTTGTGTGAGTGTTGTGTCGGTGAGCTTGAATGGATTTCATTAATTTTTGCATAGATTGATTGCATGATATTTGCTGACTGTTGATGATTTCCCCTAGGTTTTGAAATTGAAATTTGATCCCCATGCGAAAAATTGAAAACTGGACTTTGAGATATTCTGTTGTGATTGCATGATTCATGATAAGTTTGGGGTGAAGGGATGCACACACTAGGGATTGTATCTCGGTCAAACAATTTGCAAAAATGTCCAGGTGAGGATTTGAGCCTCCAACATGTTTTTAACTGTGTGAATCACTTTTGAGCTGCAATTTCCCGAATTTGCTTGAATCTCCTCATGGTTTGCATGTCTATGTGTTCGCATCAAATGATTTAGGCAATTTTCTTTGAATTAGCTACTTGGCCTAAATTGAACTAGTCCCTAATGCATGTTCCCTAGTTAGCCCCATTGAGCCTGATTAGCCTATCATTTCTTGATGACCTCTTGTTATGAGCCTAAAATCTGGAAAAACCATGTTAACCCGATCTTAGGATTAGGAGAGCATGGAAGCTTAGCAAGAGAAGGGTTGCAAGAAACTAAGTTTGGGGTGGCTGCAAGGATATGATGTGTTGTTTGGGATTGAGAAGAAGAGAAAAAATAAAGGTTGGAGCCAAAGGCAAAAGAAAGAAAAAGAAAAAAAAAAAGAGAAAAGTGCAAAAATGTCAAAAAGGGTATTATAAGAAAAAGGCTGTAGTCACCCAAGGCAAAAAGAAAAAAAATGGAAAAAGGAATTTGAGTGGAATTTCAATGTGTAAAAAAAATGCTCATGCTCTCTTAATTCCTAGGGACTTAAGCCTAGTACCTTTGAATATCCTACCCTTAGCCAGGCCCCATTACAACCTTTAAAAGACCTTTTGATGTTGCATTCATGTTTTCGTGGGAACCCATGCCGAGATGAAAATCAAATTTATGGGAAGTGCTCTTAAAAGTGAAATTGAGTGAAGTGTTGATAGCCTAGACAAATTGAGTGGATGAGTGAAACACTAAATTCCCTTGTGAGGAAGGTGATTGTTTGAATTTGGTGATCTCCCTTTTGTGTGTAACTTGGATCCCTTGCTTAGATTACTGATGGCTTGAATGATGGAATTCTCAATTGTTTAAAGTAGAAGAATGTGGGGAATGCATTGTTGAAAAAGGGGGGGGGGAAAAATGAACAGAAATTGTTTTGTTGAAATTGCATGAAATTTGTGCGAATTCGGTTGATTCCTTTACGCTTGCCAAGTTTGAGTCCTTTTTGAGTTTTAGTTTGCTTGGGGACAAGCAAAGTTTAAGTTTGGGGTATTTTGATCAGTGGAAGTTGCAATCCGGGAAGTATTCGCCCCGCGAGAGGCTACTCGCCTCGCGGAGGCCGAAGACCCAGCTGAGCAATGAGAATGTCATCCTCTCTGCCTCGCCTCGTGAATCATACCTCGCCTCGCGAACCTGAAGACTGATTGTGCCAAAGAATGCAACCTTTCTGCCTCGCCTCGAGAACCGTGTCTCGCCCCGCGAGCCTGAAGACCAGAAGCCATCACGCCCAGGCCATGATACTCATCACGAGCGTAATGAGAAGACTCTTTTCTATCTCGCCTCGCGAGATAATAGAGGGACTTGAACCCTCACGATTTCTAAAGTCGATGGATTTTCCTCTTACTATATATTTACTTGTTGTCAATATTGACATGTAGAATGAGACTCTATCTTTATTCTCGTCTGATTAATCAGCTCTTCACTCGCCTCGCGAGAATCCAATTTTGAACTGGCGCCTTTTTAATATTCACCTGCAAGCCACCGTTCACCTTGTGAAGCGGCGTGAGATCCTGAAGGTTATAAATTGCTGTTTTGGGCAGACTAGAAGACATTTTTCATTATCCATTGTTTTACGAATTTTCTGAGTTGTATTGCGTTTTCCATGGAGAACTAATTCCATTGGTTGATCTGCTGTGATTGGTTTCCTTTGCACTTGAGGTTCTATTGATTCCTAATTTAATTTACTTTTCTCTTTCAATATTTTTCCTATATGTCTTGTTTGCTTAATTCAAGTTATATAGGATGAGTCTTGATTTATTTCGATGATCATATGTTCCTTACTTGAATCGCGTTTGCTTAATTCGCGTATGTTCAATTCGTGTTTGCATAATTCAAGAAGGGCTTAATCCGTTTGCTTAATTCGGAATAGGAACATATATCTCGTAGGAGCAATTTCGCTTGTTAATTGTTGCTACAATCGAAGGGGGATTAGAATCCGCTTAGGGCTTGGAATTATGTGAACCAATGATAGTGAGAAACCGAGAACAGTAGGTCAATCGTTTTAATCATCGATAATCACTTATTTCTTGTTTGCATTGCTTGCCTTTAATTTGAATTTCAATCTTCAAAAAAAACCCAAAAAAACCGATTTTTTTGTGATAATAACATTACGAGTCCTTGTGATACGATACCCGAGTTGTCGCATCTTGACTACACTTTTTTACAAACCACTCGCTTTTTGACGCGTGCGCGACAGCACGTCACTAAGCCGCCTTACATTGTTTTGTTCCTTTCTTTCTGTATCCAGGTTGGATCCTGCATGGAAAAAGAATGAAGCATTTGTTGGATCAAAGACAACAACACATGAAATCCCAAAGGGAACAAATCCCATGATAGCAAAAGACAATAGGTGCATCATTGTGTTTTATATTTTATGTTTTGAGTCTAGATTTTTCAATCAAATTTTTACAGTATTCTGTTTTTCATTTTCTTCTAAATTTTTGTTTTGTACATTGTATTTCAGAAGGGAAGTTGATAGAGCCCACTCAGCCACGTGATCTGTAATGTTTGTGAAGGATTTGGAGTTAAATATATAGTGATGGAATAAAATCAATGTTGTCAAATGTGGTTTATTGGTTGATTGTCGGATTTATTTAAATTAAAGGAATGTTAGCATATAACTTTGTAGAATTTTCCATTCTTTCTTGGTACTTTAGATAAGTTTGTCCAAATACAAGGGCTACATGCGACTTATCCATTTTTGTTTTTTTGACTATGACTCCTCCATGTTGAAGGTCTTGCAAATGAACCAAAAACCCAAAGCTTCTTCGGCTCCATAAAACGACAACACACTCGCATAACCCCTTTGCGTGCTCTCCCAAGCTTGGCAAACAACATCATAGTTGAAAATTGCAAACTTTGAACAGCTTTAGCTTCCATGGCACTTACAAACAAGACAAACGGTATTGTTGAATTTCAACAATAACCCAATTAATTTCTTTAAAAAAAAGAAAACCCAATCAATATTAAAATTTGTTTATTAAAAAAATTTGAAAAAGTTAAAATGGTTTCAACACAATTAACGCAAACCTGTTTCAAATTTCATATTTTAATAGTTGAGTACGTTGATAGATGAAAATGGAACAAAATGATAAAATTAAGTGGTATAGTGAGTCAAATACTAATACTAATAGATAATGGGAAAGTTTTAGAAAAAGAAGTTTTTGGTGTCTATTTTTTTAAATTACAAAATTACTCCTGCTAACTTTATATTTTTTTGGCAGTTTACAACAATATAAAAACTGAATCACCTAAATCTCCAAAGTACAAAGCTTCACGTGGATTCAAATTAAAAGGAAACTGAATTGATTCAAAAATAACAAGTAACATAAAAAGATCAAAACCATTTCAAAATATAAACAAATGCTTTTTTTTCGATAAAATCTGCTAAACAATTGCTAATCCTTTGCTTATCTGATATGCAACATAGGTGGAGAAAAAACGACTCCCACCCTCCACAATGATAATCGCTTCTCGTTATCTGACTTATTCAAAATTCAATTCACTTCTCATCATTCATCCAAATACTCAACCTATATGCTTTTTGAAATTCAAATTTGTAGTTTTTCCTGTGTTGATCCTGATTAAGTAGTTTAAATAAAGGGATAATTAAGTAACAGCTTAATCCAACCATCCCAATATTTAACCCTTTGTATTGTAGCTTTCATTATATTTTGAAACTTCTCTGCATGTTCTCGGATGAATCCTTTCTCCATCTGTAAAAAAAATCTAGGTCAATCAGTCCTCCATTCAATAAGAGATCACTTCCACCATTATAGGTTTTCGATTTGAGTGGGAACATTTATAGTTATGTGAGTTAAAATTGGGTTTTATTGTGTTAATGGCACGATAATTTTAGATATTGTCGGTGCATGATTATTGTTAGCGTTAATCGATTCATCTTCCTTTATTATTGTTTTGTGTGCGTGTTGATTAGTATTGGTGTGGATTTGATATTTTTTAGTGTAAGCTTGATGCTTTTTTCATGTTAAAAAGGGGTGATCAGTAGTACATAATCCCGAATATTTAGTAAATCATTCTATACCTGGTGGCTTGGGATAATATATGTTTTTGTTTTTTGTTTTGCTATGTTGAATAAATAGATATACACAATTTACCTAAAAACACTAACTCACATTAAATTAATAAAAATTAATAAAAAAATATAAAACATAATTATTTTAAAATATTTAATTAATGCCTTTTTATAAATAATTAGGTTCCATTTCGACATGGAAAATATTAACAATCAACGATCTCAAGAGCATCAACGAGAGATGTAGAGGCAATTTACAAGAAGTATAAGGCAGAGAATGACCGCAGAGCAACGACAAGAACAATCAGCTAGGCAGCGAGAACATTATAGACATGGAAGGAATATAGTTGCTATGGAGTCAAGAACAATGCGATTGACAACTATGATACGTCTTGCACGATCAACCAGTGATCAACAAAATAGTACAGGTATAAAATATATATATATATATATATATATATATATATATATATATTTGAGAAAAGGTATATAATAATTTATTCGTTAAAATTTAATCAAGGTAATTAGCAACTATATTACTTTATATTAATGGTTTATCTATAAAGTTCTGGCCTAGAACTTATTCTTATCACCAAAGTTTCTATTTTTGCACGTCAAATAATGTGATATTTCTCATTCTCATTTTTTAATGTCCGTATATATAATCATTTGCTTACCTTTCTTTTTTCAAAACTAAATCATGCAGATCCTAATATTGCTTCAACGAGGTTTCGAAGAACACATGACCATGAAGCCGGAACAAGTAGCGGACATGGTTAGTGATGGACATTTAGAAATTATAAACTTTACATTTTATGCCATCTTTGAATTTAGTATTTTATATTAAAATTTTAAAACTTGATTATTATTCCTTTTCAAATTATAAATTAACACTTACATATCGTAATTTGCCAACAAAATATATATTAGTATAGATAACTTTTATTAAATTATAAATAAGTAAAAATGAATTATCTATAAAATTTGGAAGCTTAAAACTTATCATTATCAACAAAGTTTCTATATTTGTAATAAGTAAATGTGATATCTCCGATTCTCATTTTGAATATCTCTATACATTACAGTTTGATTACCTTATGTTAAATAATTATTTTTTTGTTAACCATAAATAATGTAGAACCTATTATTGCCTCAACACCGTTTCAAGGAACACATGACAATGAAGCTGGAACAAGTGGTGGACATGGTTAGTTGTGGACTTTTAGAAATTTTAATACTTAAATTTTTGGCGGTTTGTACCTTTTGATATTTTATATTTAAATTTTATATATAAATTATTTACTACTGTCGTGTCTGTCTGTACGCATTTCTAATGCTTTTGAATGTCTTTATACATAAAAAATTTGTTACCTAATATTGTCTTTATTGTGGTTTTAAGGAACACATGATCATGAAGCTGGAACAAGTGATGTACACGGTTAGTGATGGACATTCAGAAATATTAATTTATAAATTTTTGGTACTTTGTACGATTAGTGATCTTAATTTCTAAATTTGATGAAAACGGATCTACATCATTGTCCTTATTTGACTAAAAAACAAAATAATATGCACATTTAAAAAACTATTATGTATTTTTTTTTAAACGCAGATTTGCAGTTTTATTTCCGACCAAAACATAATAGTGTTAGAGTTTTCTTAATACTTCAACAATGGTTGCTTCCCGTTTGCCACCCCCAATCACATGTACACGTTGCAATGCACGATTATTTTATCATGAATCACGTGACATGTCTTGCTCCGGGTGGGAAGATATCGTTAGAACAAGTAGATGCACCTCCAGAGTTGCTAGAAATATTTTCAGACAGTTCAGCCGAAGGAAGACATTTTAGACAACACATTAGGAGTTACAATCATGTGCTCTCATTCACTTCAATGGGTGTACATATTGATGAGAATGTCGCTGCAACTGGACGTGGCATATATAGTTTTCGTGCTCAAGGTGCAATTTATCATAAGATAGGAGGATTCTATCCAACTGAGGGTTCAAGACCACGATTCTTGCAAATGTACATCTACGATACAGAGCATGAGTTACAAAACAGGATGCTTGAAAACCCTCAACTTCAACAAAATATTGTTCAAAAGTTGCAACAAATGCTCCATGGTTGCAATCCATATGTGCACGCATTAAGGCAACTTGCACAAAGTCCAAATGTACATGATTGTAGTCTACTCATCAAGGAGCGCCCTGCTAATCAACCACAGTATAATATGCCAACTGCATCCCAAGTCGCATCAATTATCGTTGGTGGAGACACGGTATCAATCTCAACTGAACGGGATATCATCGTGATGAGTCATGTTGGGAATCTCATAAATGTTAAAGAAACTACGAGATATTATGATCCATTACAATATCCTTTATTATTCCCTTACGGAACGTTTGGATGGGACCGCGAAACCACAAATGATGAAGGACAACCTATAACATGTCTAGAATATTACAGTTACATGCTTCAGGTACATAATGTAGTTTCTACAATATTTTCATTTATAAAATATAAAATATAATACTTGACACAAAATAAATTTTCATTGGTCATTAATTGTTTCATGGATTGTAGATTCGTTCCAATGATTATTCCATATTGCTAAAATCGGGACGACTACTACAACAATATGTTGTAGACAACTATGTCAAGATCGAAGAAGCAAGGTTAAGGTGGGTCCAAAGTCACCAAAGTAAAATTCGCTCTGAATTGTATCAAGGCTTGCAAGATGCTTTGCATGTGGGAGAAACTGCTACAGGTACTCTTTATAGCATATATCAAAATTATTTATACAAATATATATGTCGAATACATCAAACACCATTAACACTTACTGTTACTCTTTGTAGAAAATATCGGATGGAGAACCATATTGCCTTCATCATTTATTGGTAGCCGTCGAGACATGACACAACGGTATGAGGATGGTATGGCTATTGTGCTTCACGACGACAAACCTGATATTTTTCTTACCATGAAATGCAATCCATCATGGATTGAAATATCATCTGAACTTGGCCCATTTCAAACTCCACAAGATCGTCCAGACTTGCTGACAAGAATCTTCCGTTCAAAGTTCGAGCAATTGAAGCATGACATAATTAAAAAAAGGCATCTTAGGAAAGGTCAAAAGTTATATGTATGTAACTGAATTCCAAAAACGAGGATTGCCTCACGTGCATATGCTACTGATCATGGAACCTAATGACAGATTACGTAACCCAGAAGAATATGATAGCGTTGTTAGAGCCGAAATACCAAAATTTGAAGAAGAACCACAATTACATGCCGCAGTGCTAAAACACATGATTCATGGACCATGTGGTAGATTGAATCCAAGATCACCATGTATGAAGGATGGCCAATGTAAGAAGGGGTTCCCAAAAGAGTTCATCCAAGAGACACGACAAGGTATTGACTCATATCCACGGTATAGAAGACGGAATGTTGGTCCAATAACTTTGAATAGACATATATCTATAGATAATAGATGGGTGGTCCCTTATAACCCATGGTTGCTGTTAAAGTATGACTGTCATATAAATGTTGAAGTGTGCAGTAGTATCAAGAGTATCAAGTACCTATATAAATATGTCTATAAAGGTCCTGATCGAGTTGCCATGGAGGTTCATATGGATGAGGTCAAGCAGTATATTGATGCAAGATGGATTTGTGCTCCAGAGGCGTTATGGAGAATATTTTCATTCACATGTACCGAATGTATCCAACTGTTGAAAGATTACAAATCCACCTACCAAATCACCATCAAGTGCAATACCGTACAAATCAAAGAATCAACGATGTACTAAATGATGCACGTAAGTCCATAACAATGCTCACACAATTCTTTGCCCTAAACCGGAGAGATCCACAAGCAAGGTGTTATCTGTACAGGGAGATTTCAGAACACTATTTATGGAAAAAAGGAATTAAAGAATGGGTCAGACGAAGAATACAAAGGAAAGTTATTGGACGAATCTATACAGTGTCACCTTCAGACAGGGAGAAATTCTATTTGCCTGTATTATTATCTCATATAAGAGGACCAACCAGTTGGGATTACTTGCTCACAGTAAACAACACATGCTACACCACATTCCAAAAAGCAGTCGAGCAATGGGGCTTTTTAGAACAAGACAACAGTATTCGCGAATGCTTACTTGAAGCATCAGGTCTACGAATGCCATATTCTTTACGGAGATTGTTTGCTACTATATTAGTCTTTTGTGAACTAACTGTTGTAAGAAGCCTGTGGGATGAGTTTTACACCCACATGGTAGAGGACTATCCTTCAACATCCACTGTGAATGGGCCATCATTGACTAACATGCTATTAAGGGATTTGAATGACCTATTACTTCAACATGGAAAACAAATCACAGATTATGCTTTGCCTGAATTATCATTGGAGACCGCTGAAGGTAATCATGTTCCAAGAGTTATATAGGAAGAGCTATCGGTCCAAGTTCCTATTGAAGATTTGAGTTTTGTTGAGAAGTTAAATGATGACCAGTTGTTTGCTTACAATACCATTATGGATGTTATCCAACGTAAGCAGAGTCGGGTTTTCTTTGTGGATGGGCCAGGAGGAACAGGTAAGACATTAATTTATCGCACATTAATTGGAAAATTAAGACATTTGGGTCACATTGTCTTAGCGACAACCTCATATGGTATAGCAGCTACATTATTACCCGGTGGTAGGACGGCACATTCTCGATTTAAGATACCTATCAATACAGAAGAAGGGTCCTTTTGCTCAATAAGTAAACAATCTGATCTCGCGAAGCTAATAAGAGAAACAACAACAATCATTTGGGACGAGGCACCCATGACAAGTAGATATGCTATAGAAGCATTAAACCGCACCTTGAAGGATATTCTTGACTGTGATGCTCCATTCGGGGGGGGAAGTGATGATTATGGGAGGCGATTTCCACCAAGTACTTCCTGTTGTTCCAAAAGGGACTAAGGCACAGACAATTTCTGCATGTATCGTTAAATCTCATCTATGGGCTAATACAAAGGTATTGCATCTACACCAAAACATGCGTGCATTACAAGATCGAGATTTTGCCGACTATCTTATACGAATAGGAGATGGTGTTGAACCTACAAAGGATAATGATATGGTGAGGGTACCCCAACAAATTGCAATTCCATGGGAAGGAGAAAGTTCGTTACGTATACTTATACAACAAACATTCCCCAAATTAGAAGAACATGGTTGGGATGCATCTTATATGGTGGAAAGAGCGATTCTAACACCAAAAACTGAGGATGTTCAGAAACTAAATGACATTATTATCGAACATTTCCCGGGTGAAGAGCAAAGTTTGTTGTCTTTTGATGAGGTCGAAGGGGACACAAGAAACTTATATCAACAGGAATACTTAAATTCCATTGCTCCCAGTGGTTTGCCACCGCATATTCTGAAGGTAAAAAAAAGAGCACCGCTGATGTTGTTACGAAACATTGACCCTAAATCTGGCCTCTGTAATGGTTCACGTTTACTATGTCGGGGTGTATTTATGAATCTGTTGGATGTAAAAATCATAATAGGCAACCATGCTGGAAGGAGAGCTTTCTTGCCTAGGATTAAACTAAAGACAACCGAGAGCGCGGGACTTCCCTTTGTGCTTATTCGGAAGCAGTTTCCTGTTAAACTGAGTTTTGCAATAACTATAAATAAGGCACAGGATCAAACTATTCCCAATGTTGGGATATCTTCCACGACATGTGTTCAGCCATGGTCAATTATATATGGCATTATCAAGAGGCGTATCTCAAAATGACACAACAATCCTGATAAAAGAACGAAAAATTGAAGGGGAAGATGTGCACTTCACCAGAAATGTCGTCTTCAAGGATATTTTGTTATCTCAGACTCTGGTATTGTATTTTTAAATTTATTAAATCGTCTATACATATAATGCATTGCACTAATATTACCCAGAACAACCAAAAATCATCTTATAAATTTAAAATGTACAGTTGAACTAGAGTTCAAGTGGAGCTACCGTTTATTGCAAGAGATGATGACGAATATTTCGGGCATGTGCTGTGACAAGCAGGTAGGTTCACGTGAACAACTTTTATTTAAACATTTTTCCATATCAATCTATTAACACTTCGACTTAAAAAATGATAGGATCACGACTTTCAAAAACTATGGAAAATATTGAAGGCTTAGCGATCAATCGCATCTTTATGCCCAGTTGACAAAAATGTGAATTATAAAATTATATTAGAAAACTTCATATTATGTCGTTGTATAAAAAACCGATATTCTAACCTTTTGATCATCAGGTACATCATCTAAAGATATACTCTTTTGGGTGGGGTTCCACAGTAACAGCAAATAAGACTCAGCTATGGAACATGGTAAAAAGAGAATTGTGGGCTCAAAGGTTAGAAAGGTAATGTATTATGTATTGTATTCGATATGATAATATACATATTTACTATATACTAAGTTTTATTATTTCCACATATTATTAAAATACTATCTTTTGTTTTTTAAATTATTAGGAAACTTGAAGCTACATTACCAAGCAAAAGAAGTCGTGATAGCTCAATACATTTGAAACGAAAAATGGTCTTACTTGAGGATGTATTATGTTCTTTTAATAATACATTATATTTGTTATGAATGATATGATAATGAATGTTCCAAATTTTAGTCTTACATTTTTTATTTCATTTGTAGTTTATTAACAAAAAAAAAATTAAAGATGATAAAAAGTATGAAGATTTTTTGAGAATTGTGACAAGGGAAGCGACTATTAGAAGTAAATTATGTTTTTTTTTTTAACTTTATATGCTTTGTTACTTTTTATCTAACAAAAAAAAAACATTATAAATTTATTTTGTTTGTAATGCATGGAAATGCAAAAAGCTACTGAAAATTGATCCATACTTAATCTCCTTATAAATCTAAATGATGAGATGTCGAGGTCAAATAATAGTCGCTTACTAAATTATATTTGGTACATTGGATTTGTTTTTTATTAGAATATGTATCTTAATTATTTTTACATTATCTGTACCATGATGTTATTAACGCAGTGATGTATATAATGTGTGTTTACATTATTACGTCACATTATAAAGTAGGATAAATCCATACAATAAATACGAGTAAAAGCATTAGAAATGCGGCCAGACAGGCACGTGAGTGCCTGTCTTGCCGCTAGTATATATAAAGTTAAATGTGTCTCAAAGCATTTTTGCTTAGGTGTCGTTTTCTGAACAATAACACATCAACAAGATTTATGTGTCGAGAGAGAGATTCAAGGGATTAATCATTAATGCACGTTATGATTCTGATTTTGATCATTAATGCACGTTATGATTCTGGTTTTGATTTATTATCTTGAATCTATACTAATATAAAGGATGGATAGCTATTTTTATTGTACATCCACTTGGTAAGTTATATAGATTTTTTGGTATTAATATTTTATTTGTTACATTTTATAAAGTGGTGAATGGGTGTTCTAAGGGTTTAGGGTAGGTGGGGAGGGTGATGTTACGAAGGGGAGGGGGAATACGTAAAAGGGGTGGGAAATAAAAATAATATTTATTAATATTTATTATAAATAAAATTATTTTTATAATATATTTAATTATAAAATATAAGATAAAAATTATATATTACTTTTTTAAAATATATATATATATATATATATATATATAATATAAATAATATGTTATTTTTTTTAATTAGGGGTACTTATGTCATTTTGCATTTTCATCATCATTTTTTAAAAAATTTCTCTCAACTTCTTTCTTATCACACCAAAAGCAAGAGCCCAAAGGCCCTATTAGAATGAAAGTTATGTGAAGATATTTGAATTAGGTGGGGAAGGAAAAGAATGTAAAATTTGGAAGTAGCTGAAAAAAACTCTTCTCTGATAACATTATTATTAATATTTATTATAAATAAAATTATTTTTATAATATATTTAATTATAAATTATAAAATAAAAATTATATATTACTTTTTTAAAAATATATATATAATACAAATAATATGTTAGTTTTTTTAATTTGGGGTACTTATGTCATTTTGCATATTCTTCATCATCTTTTTAAAAAATTTCTCTCAACTTCTTCCTTATCATTTTCTCACATATTTCTCACATATCAAATAAGTCTTAAAATTCACTATTTTTTTTACCATCTTCTCTCTTCTCATATTCTCTTTTTCCATCTTCTCTCTTCTCAATTTCTCTTACATACAAAACAAAGCATTAATGATGTATCATTGTGGTAAAAAATGAATGGATTGCTTAAATTGATGTCACACAATGAGGTCCAAAGTAGGGTCCACTTAAGAAATCAAAGTGGATTGCTTATCTAGATAACGTTGGATAAGTGTTATTAATATAACATTTGATCATCTTTTCAAAATATGTGTTATAACAATTATATAGTTATTAGTAATTATATCAATCAACATTTTTTTGTACTTTATACTCTTTTAAATTTTTGTATAAGTTATGATTGTTTTAGTTACTATAACCAAACAGAAAAACTATGTTACAAAAACATATTTAGTTCTTTCAGTCAAAAAAAAAAAATAAAGTGAATGAAAATAACACAACTATTAGGAAACACCAAAAGCTAGAGTCCAAATGCCCTATTAGAATGAAATTTATGTGAAAAGATTTGAATTAGGCGGGGAAGAAAAAGAATGTAAAATTTGGAAGTAGCTGAAAAAAATTCTTCCCAGATAACATTATTATTATTTGACTTCATATTCTAATTTGAACCATCTTATGGGTTAAAAACGTTACATAAAAATATACTTATATGTATATCTAGATGTATATAATCTATACAATAATATAATGGAAGAGTTGCAAAAAAAACAGTTCTTTGGTGTCAAATTTAGAATATTACAAATATACCCCTAAAACTATATATCTATCTATACTAATATATAATGGGACATTTGAAAACAAGGTATTAACCAGTAGCCACCCGAGAGAATAGTTTTTCCTGAGAGCAACTGCACCCCAAAGTCATAACACATATTCAAATTCAAACCCACACGACAGTTTTAACCTCAAAGACGCACAACTACATGAGAAAACTTCCCTACTGGTTATATATACGTGTGCATTCTAACTGTAAGTGCATCATTGTTTTTTATGAATTTATGAACAGAATAAAATAAAAAGAGGTAGCAATTGTGATCCAAGATTCAAATGTGCATAACGTGAAACAGAGCAAGGGGAGCCTGTGATCAACGGTGTAAATTGATGAGGGAGTCTGAAAGGAGGAAAGAGAGAGGAAGATAAGGGAGGGGGACGTCGTGTAGAGGATCCACCACTTGCGGATGAGAAGGGTGGAGGAGTGGCGTAGATGGAGGGACGGCGGGGCACAAACGTCTTTCGTGGTGGCTTATCGCTTAGGAAATGTGTACATAGTCTCTCTCACTGTAAATCTTTCTCTCCCCCTCTCTCCCTCCTCTCTTCACCGTTCCTCTCTCACTTCTCCTTCTCCTTCTACAAACAAAGGATAATATTTGTTTTAACGTGATATTGTTTGACGCTACTTTTCTTAATTCTTATATCATGTTTTAATCTGTCATTATCCTCTGTATAAATTCCTTTGGGTATCCGCTCTAATTTGCATTTTAAAGGTTTATGTTAGTTATGAAAATCTTGACAATTAGTGCAAGTTTCCTCCATCTGCAGCCTAATGGTGAAAACTATGCCAATCCAAAGCCTTGCTCCTTTCATGTTCTCTTCAAGATATGATTTTATCTGATTGTGCTTTTGGCATATCTTTCCATGTGCGGCACGCTTGTTTCATAAGCAGTGTTTTTTTTTTATTTGGCAGGATGCATCGTTTGGAAGAGTTGTTTTAGTCATAATTTGTGAGAACTTCAGGGATATCCAATTACATTAAGGACAGATTTGTCATTTGCTCTAAATTGTTGTATGAGTAGTGAATGTCTGATGAGTCTGTTAAGTACCGCAAGTAGGTAGGTATACAATATGAGTATTTCACTGTGTTACATTTTTTCCTATCAATTAATTATTTGCACATGGATTGAGTTAAATTTCATAACATATAGAACTATTCCTGTTTTAACTGCCAAATTATACGGGGTAATTAGATATCACTATTAAAATAAGCAATACAATAATATAATGGCTGAGTTGAAAAAAAAAACAGTTATTTGGTGTCAAATTTTGAATATTACAAATATACCCCTAAAACTATATATCTATCTATACTAATATATAATGGGACATTTGAAAACAAGGTATTAACCAGTAACCACCCGAGAGAATAGTTTCATAACACATATTCAAATTCAAACCCACACGACAGTTTTAACCTCAAACACACACAACTACATGAGAAAACTTCCCTACTGGTTATATATACGTGTGCATTCTAACTCTAAGTGCATCATTGTTTTTTATGAACTTATGAACAGAATAAAATAAAAAGAGGCAGCAATTGTGATCCAAGATTCAGATGTGCACAACATGAAACAGAGCAAGGGGAGCCTGTGATCAATAATGTATCTTAGTTATTTTTACATTATTTGTACCATGATGTTATTAACGCAGTGATGTATATAATGTGTGTTTACATTATTACGTCACATTATAAAGTTGGATAAATCCATACAATAAATACGAGTAAAAGCATTAGAAATGCGGCCAGACAGGCACGTGAGTGCCTGTCTTGCCGCTAGTTATGTATAATGTATAATATTTTATATTGAAGTTAATGTTTTAAATGTGAAGATAATAATTTAAATATTTACTATCCACGAGAATAATTTTCTAAATGAGTATATGAATTTGTAATAGAATCTCAAATAATTTCTATATATATCTTCATTTTGATTGGATCATTTCAATGCGAGTTAGTAGAAAAACTTTGTTTCTAAAACATATTTTAGTTGTCTGAATTTGAGAAAGTTGTTTAAACACGCTGGGTTCTAGTGCATTAAAAAAACAAAAAAAACAAAAATAAAAATAACGATAGGGAATGAAAGGGAAACGACTCTTGATTCGTAGAGGATTAAGTGAATTTGGGAAATTAAGTGAATTATCCGAACACATTGGAAGAAACAAGAAAAATGAAGGGCATGTAAAGAACAGAACTCTTAGGAATGATTGTTAATGTTCTCAAATTTGACGTCAATAGTGTAAGTGCAACTTTGTCAATAAACTAAAGATTGGATTTTGGAATGTTGAAAAAAATGGTATGACGAGTTAGCCAAAGTTTCTTTGTAAGTTTGCAGAGGACCAACTAATCTCAAGTCGTGAAAGATAATATGTTTTTTTTTAAAATGGTTAATTTGACGGGGAAAAGCTGAGAAATAAATCAAATAGATTTTTCAGAGGGAATGAAAATAAAAATGATAGATAAATATATTTTCTAAAAATGAATGACTTGCACGGAAAAAGGATAGCAAGAAATCAAATAGATTTTTAAGAGAAAAAAAATGAATATGATAGACACATATTTTTTTGACTTAAAAGAATAATACTTAACTTGAAAGGAAAATTAGAAGAAACAATTCAATAGATTTTTCAAGGGAGAAGGAAATATGATAGATATAATAAAATGCAATTAATTGAGATGTCATTTGATATAAGATATAGTTCCAGATTCCTAGAAAAGTGAGATGAGAATACATTTTTTCATGTTTTGTACAAGAGATAAAAAACCATTCTATGAAAGGAGGTTCCCAAAAATGTAGTTTACACGACAATATAAACATTCTCAAAAGTAAACGTTATATAAATTCCAAAATTGTCAACAACCGTTTAAATCTTAAAATATTATTGCCATCGATGTAAAATACAATCGCATTACAAAATCTGAGAAGCATTTTTTAATGTACATTCTACGTGTCGACACTTCCCTTTTCCTTTTTTTTAACTATTTTTTTATAATTTAATTTTTTCTAATATTTTTTAAAATTTATTTTTTTCCCGAATTATTTTTTTCTAATTTACTTTTTTTAATGTTTATTTTTATAATTAATTTTTTTAAAATATATTTTTTCTAATTAATTTTACTTTTTCTGTTTTTTTAATTATTTTTTTCCTAATTTTTTTAAAATATTTTTCCCTAATAATTTTTTTTGAATTATTTTTTCGAATTTTATTTTTATTTTTATTTTTATAATTAATTTTTTTTCTAGTTTTTTTAAATATATTTTTTTCCGAATTATTTTTTTAAATATTTATTTTTTAATAATTAATTTTATTTTTCTAATTTTTTAAAATCTAATTTTTACTATTTTTTTAAAATATTTTTTTACTAATTTTTTTCTATATTTTTTTGGAATTAATATTTTTTATAATTTACTTTTTTCTTTTTCCTTTTAAGTTTTTGATAACTAATATTATTTTATTTTTTAAAATATTTTTTCATGTTTAAAAAAAATGAAAAATAAAAAAATTATAAAAAATTATTTAAAATAATTATAAAAAAATATATACAAAAAAAATTAAAAAAACTTATTTATAAAAATAAATATTTTAAAAAAATAAATTAGTAAAAAAATAATTAATTTTATTTTTCTATTTATTTTTTTCCTATTTTTTTTCCTTTTTTTAAATATATTTTTTCTAATTATTTTAAATATTTTTATATAATTACTTTTTTTCCTAATTTCTTCTAATTACTTTTTTCCTAATTTTTTAATTTTTTTGCTAATATTTTTTTAAATATATTTTTTCCACTTTTTTTTGTTAGTACTTTTTTTTGCCACATCCTTACCTTTGTTTTTTCTATTTTAAATAATAAATCTATATCTTTCTAATTAATAAGGGGAATTGCTGATTTTTTAATAAAGGGACAGGTGTCAGCACCACATGATTTAAGAGGATTAGTTGATCAGTAGTAATAATCAAAGAGGAACACTTAACACATAATATTACATTACTTATTGCAATATCATTTTAGAATTAAAAAAATTCAATTTTTGGCACTCAAATTATAGATAAGATTGTTTCAATATTTTTGCTATCAGTTCTGTCTATAAATAAAAAAGCCTTGGAGATACCAACATGGTGTGGCACAATTGATAGATAACTGAGTCCCTTAAGTATGTGGTTAGGGGTTCAATTCCTGGCTCACGCGTATGGAAGAGCATCTGTTGGGAGAGGTCAACCCCTTAAATGGATCTCAGTACCTCGTGGGATTAGTCTTTGGCTCCCGGCCGGAGAATACCCGGGTTTACTCAAAAAAAAAAACCTTGGAGATGAATGAGTACCACCATTATGAGCGGGAACGAAAGATTGAAGGCAAACTGTGAAATAATTAAAGAAAATGTTTGACATAGTGGACTTAATTTGTTATAAAGGAAAGAAAAAGTTTGGTAGATATAGAGGCACAATTCAAATTATTATTGATAACAATACTATCAATAATAATAATAATAATTGATGACCTGTGCATCGCACGGGTGCAAAAATACTAGTATTTGCAATATCTGGATATATATGAATATATGTGTATGTATAATATGTATATTTATGGAAATACTCCTCTTGAAAATGCAATTGTTAAAACACGTGCATAAATGTCATTAAAACAACGGGTATATATGGAACATATGTATATTTATGAATATGTGCAAGAAAAATGTGCTATATTGAATTTCAAATATTTTGAATTTTAAATTTGACATGGAAATTCAAATTTGAATTTATGCAACGTAATTAGCTTTATAAATGGGTATTACGATGATAAAAACAAATTCAAATTTGAATTCATTGTCTTCAAATAGCATTAATAAAAAAATCTAAATTAATTAATTTCAAAATCATTCACTGTCATACAATGATTCTGATTTTTGGAAACAAACATCCGATATCGATATTTTTATTTGTTATTGTTTCACTGTCTATCTATCTATCAAATTTCTCTCTAGCTATGGTATTGCAAGCTTTAATTTACTTTGCTGTTGTTTATTTCAGGGATCATGGAGACGAGGTCATGGTTGTCGTGGATGGAGTTGAATGATGGCACTAAACACCTTCGTCCATGTAGGTTCGTTTTCCCCCCTTCTCCTTACTTCTTCTTCTTCGTCTTTTTATTATTTTTTGCTTTAATTCATGTGTTCTCATCTTCCATGTCTTTTCAGATGTGTACACCTTAATTGTTGACGATGACTAAATCAAATATTAAAATTCACCTAAAAATCGGTGGACCAATTATTGTCCAATTTTAAATCACTTTACTTGCATTCCCTCTTTATATTTTAAACCATTTTCTTTTTCTCTTCTCCTTCTTGCTTTTTACTTCCTCATATCCTTCTCCACCGAACACCACTGTGAGTCTGTGACTCTCTACCTCTCTCTATCTCTCCACCGGAGGCCACCACCTGCCACCAATCAGAGAACAAAAAAAAGGTAAGGCTCCATTCTCTTATTCATTTCCATCTAAAACCATCTCTATTCCCTTGCTCATTCAATTATATCTCTTTTTATTTTATTATTATCATTGCAACATTATGAAAATTGGAACCTCCTAATTTTTGCTCTTTTTGATTTTTCCAAAGCACCGTCCCAGATCTTCAAAAGGTAAGGGTCTTTTGATCTCCATCGTCTACTATGTAAATTCTTCCATATATTAGTTGTGCCATGTTGTTTATTTTTCACCTAACCAAAAAATAAAAAAACTATAGCAAGATGCTATATAATTATTATTTGTATAGAATATTTTTTTTTAATGAATTGTGTAATTTCGCCATCCTTAATAAATATATAGTCCAAAGCCAAATGACCTCCATTCATCAAAAATAAAAATATTGCAACAATGTATTTTAAATCAGCTTACAATATTGATTTTTTGATATATTATTATCAATCATTTTTTTCAAAAAAATTGATTGAATTATGATTGTTGTCAATTAATTGAAAAATATGCATATTATTAACGTGGAAAATTGTAAGTTTTACATTTCAACCATGATTAAAATATTTCATTTTAAATTTTAAAATATTGAAGATTTGGTAAGTAGTTACTTAAATGATTTTTTAAAAAACAAAAAAAGCGCAACATTAAAATTTAACTTAAAATATTGATTTTTCAACAAATTTATATCAATAATTAATTGGAAGATATGTATATTAATCATTAATTTTTTCACAACAATGTGATTTTATTATGAAAGTTGACAATTAATTGAAAGATATGTATATTAATTTGAAAAATTAATATTAAGATAATAGTACAAATTTCAAAAATAATAATATTACTAAAATACCTTTAGTTTATCACGGAAAACATACTCTTATAACAACACTATCAAGGGTTTAATTTATACATATTATTATATTAAAAATTTAAATATTATATCTCAAATTGAAGTGTGATACTGATTTATCATTTATGTGAAACTTCAAACAATACTTTATGAATCAACCTATCATTGAGCTGACTTGATACATAAATTTTGCATGAAAACAGATTTTTATCAAGATTTACCTCCGTCACTTAAAACGTGGAAATAAACAATTATAGGCATTGAAGGCTTAATATCCTAATTTCAAAAATCATCATTGATTGGAGAAATATTCAAATATTGATTAAATTTGAAATCAAAGTGATTTAAACTTTGCTTGTCCCCAAGCAAACTAAAACTCAAAAAGACTCAAACTTGGCAAGCTTTAAAGGATTCAACCAATTTCGCACAAATTTCATGCAATTTTATCAAAACAATTTTTCTTCAATGCTTTCCCCCTTTGCAACAATGTAATCCCCACATTCATTTACTTTAAACAATTGAGAATTCCATCATTCATGCAATCAGTAATCTGAGCAAGGGATCCAAGTTACACACAAAAGGGAGATCACCAATTTCAAACAATTGCCTTCCTCACAGAGGCATTTAATATTTCACTCATTCGCTCAATTTGTCTAGGCTATCAACTTTTCACTCAATTTGACATTTCAAGAGCACTTCCCATGAATTCGATTTTCATCTCAAACAAAGTTCCCACGAAAACATGCATGCAACATCAAAAATTCTTTTAAAGGTTGTAATGGGGCCTGGCTAAGGGTAGGATATTCAAAGGTACTAGGCTCTACATCCTTAGGAATTAAGAGAGCGTGAAACTTTTTACCTTGACTTCCACTCTTATTCCTTATTTCATTTTTCTTTTCGATGCTTTGGGTGGCTACAGCCCTTTTCCTTACAATACCCTTCTTTTTTTTTTGTTGACATTTTTGTACTTTTTTTTTCTTTTTGCCTTTGGCTCCAACCTTTATTTTTTCTTTTTCTCAACCCAGAATGACATATCAAACCTTGTAGTCACCCCAAACTTACTTTCTTGCAACCCTTCTCTTGCTAAGCTTCCATGCTCTCCTAATCCTAAGATTGGGTTAACATGGGTTTTTCCAGATTTTTGGCTTATAACATAAGGTCATCAAGAAACAATAGGCTTATTAGGCTCAATGTGGCTAATTAGGGAACATGCATTAGGGATGGTTCTTTTTAGGCCAAGTAGTTATTTCAAAGAAAATTGTCTAAATCATTTGATACAACCACATAAGCATGCAAGCCATGAAGAGATTCAAGCAAATCCGGGAAAGTGCAACTTAAAAGTGATTCACACAATTAAAAACATGTTGTAGGCTCAAATCCTCACCTAGACATTTTTGCAAATTGTTTGACCGAGATTCAATCCCTAGTGTATGCATCCCTTCACCCCAAACTTATCATAAATCATGCAATCACAATAGAATATCTCAAAGTTTAGTTTTCAATTTTTCACATGGGGATCGATTTTCAATTTTCAAAACCTAGGGGGAAATCATCAACAGTCAACACATATCATGCAATCCATCTATGCAAAATTTGATTAAAATCCAACAAGCTCACCGACACAAGACTCAACACACGTACGACACAAAGCAACACAAACAAGGAAAACAAAACAATTGGTTCCCTCCCCCACACTTAAAACATACATTGTCCTCAATGAAAGAACATAAATATAAAATAAGAGTGGGGGAAAGGAGAAGGTGCTCCCTGATCAAGTTGTAATGTAGGTGGGCTCTCCCAAGGAGAGCTCCTCAACGGTTGCATCTTCAGGCACCGAGCTCTCATGGAATAGCTTCAAGCGCTTCCCATTAACCTTAAAAACCTTGTTGCTACCTGCACTTTTTATTTCTACTGCACCATGAGGGAAAACATTAGTAACAATAAATGGGTCAATCCACTTGGATCGAAGTTTCCCAGTCATCACTTTTAGGCTGGAGTTAAACAATAAAACCTGTTGCCCCACAGAGAATTCCTTCCTAGAAATCATCTTATCATGGAAGCGCTTTGTTTTCTCTTTATAAATTCGAGAGCTCTCATAGGCTTCCAACCTAAGCTCTTCAAGCTGCTGCAATTGGAGTTTCCTTTCAATGCCTGCTTTTTGCATTTCCAAATTACAGCTTTTGACCGCCCAATAAGCACGGTGCTCAATCTCTACAGGAAGATGACATGCCTTACCGAACACAAGTCTATAGGGAGACATCCCTATTGGTGTCTTGAAAGCTGTTCTTTGAGCCCAAAGTGCGTCTTCTAGATGGCGGCTCCAGTCCTTCCTATTTGGCTGCACCACTTTTTCTAAGATCTGTTTGATTTCTCTGTTTGAGATCTCAGCTTGCCCATTAGTTTGGGGATGATATGCAGTGGCGACCCTGTGCACAACTCCATACTTTCGGAGTAAAGCTTCCATGGTGCGGTTGCAGAAATGAGTGCCTCGGTCACTTATGATAGCACGAGGTATTCCGAACCTGCAGAAAATATTGGACCTGACAAAATTTGCAACAACTATAGAATCATTAGTCCTAGTGGGGATAGCTTCCACCCACTTTGAAACATAATCAACAGCAAGTAAAATGTAGAGAAAACCAAAATATGCAGGGAAAGGACCCATAAAATCAATTCCCCACACATCAAACACCTCACAGAAAAGCATAGGTTGCTGAGGCATTTCACTCTTACGAGTGATGGTTGTACCTGCTGTCTGACACTCTTTGCAAGTGCGGTAAACCTTATAAGCATCTTTAAAAATGGTGGGCCAATAAAAACCCGAATCTAGGATTTTTCTTGCAGTCCTCTGTGACCCAAAATGTCCCCCTACTTGAGAAGCATGAGAAAAATGCAGAATAGATTCAATCTCATAGTCGGGGACACATCTCCTAATTACCTGATCACTGCCAAATTTCCAAAGATATGGATCATCCCAAACATAATATTTGGCATCACTCTTGAGCTTGTGAATTTGTGACCTAGTTGCACCTGTCGGAAAAACACCAGCAACAAGATAATTAACAATATCAGCAAACCAAGGAGTTACCCCATGTAACTGTAAAAGCTGCTCATCAGGAAAGTCATCCTGAATGGGAGAAGGATCTTCATCCCTTTCTATTCCGCTCAAGTGATCAGCCACTAAATTCTCAGCTCCACTTTTATCTTTAATCTCCACATTAAACTGTTGGAGCAACAACATCCACTGAATCAATCTCGGTTTTGATTCTGGTTTCTTCAACAAGTACTTTAAAGCTGCATGGTCAGTGAAAACAATAACCTTGGAACCTAACAAATATGATCTGAATTAATCAAGAGCAAAAACAATAGCTAGAAGTTCCTTTTCAGTAGTGGTATAATTAGCCTGTGCAGCATCTAAAGTTATAGAAGCATAATAAATCACATGGGCAGCCTTGCCCACCCTTTGTGCAAGGACCGCCCCCACGGCATAGTTAGAAGCATCACACATAATCTCAAAAGGGAGGGTCCAGTCAGGAGGCTGGATGATGGGAGTAGAGGTCAATGCTTTCCTCAAGAAATCAAACGCCTTTTTGCAGTTGTCATCAAAGTTGAAAATGGCATAATTCTTCAACAAGTTTGACAGAGGGAGAGCTATCTTGTTGAAATCCTTTATGAAGCGCCTGTAAAAACCTGCATGACCAAGAAAAGAGCGAATCTCGCGAACGCAAGATGGGTAAGGCAGTGTAGAAATCACCTCAATCTTAGCAGGATCTACTGAAATACCTTTTTCAGAAATAATATGCCCCAAAACAATCCCCTGTTCAACCATAAAATGGCATTTTTCATAATTCAAAACAAGGTCAGTTTCAATGCATCTCTCCAAAACCAGATTCAAACTATGCAAGCATGTATCAAATGAGGAACCATAAAAAGTGAAATCATCCATAATCACTTCCATACAATTCTCAATATATTCAGTAAAAATACTAATCATGCATCTCTGGAATGTGCCAGGAGCATTGCAAAGACCAAATGGCATCCTCCTGTAAGCAAAAGTGCCGAAAGGGCACGTGAAAGTTGTCTTTTCTTAATCCTCTGGTGCAATGTGGATCTGAAAATAACCTGAAAAACCATCAAGAAAACAATAGTGTGATTTACCAGCTAGCCGTTCAAGCATCTGATCGATGAGCGGCAAAGGAAAGTGATCCTTTCTAGTAGCCTGGTTCAATCTCCTGTAATCAATGCAAACTCTCCAGCTATTCTGAACTCTAGTGGGGACAAGTTCATTGCTTTTATTTTTTACCATTGTGAGTCCGTATTTCTTAGGTACAACTTGCACTGGACTCACCCAACTACTATCAGAGATAGGATATATGATACCCGCATGCAAGAGTTTTGTTACCTCCTTCTTCACAACATCAAGGATCAAGGGGTTAAGCCGCCTTTGGGGCTGCCTAACTGTTTTAGCCCCATCCTCCAACAGAATCCTATGCATACACCTGGATGGGCTAATACCTAGAATGTCGGCCAAGGTCCACCCAATCGCCTTCTTATGCTTCTTCAAAACCTGCAAGAGCTTAGTTTCCTAGTCAAAATCAAGGTTAGAGGAAATTATAACCGGAATTTTTTCATTCCTCTCTAAATAAGCACATTTCAGATTTCCAGGAAGTGGCTTAAGATCTAAGGAGGGTGGCTGCTCAATAGATGGTATGTTTGGGGCAGACGTGCTGTCAAGAACTTCAACTGAACAAACAGCTTCACTTACACTGTCACCCCGCAAGGCAGCATCAATCTCAGCACAAACAGCACAAGGGTCGGTGTTAGTACAATCAGCACATGAATAAACATCATCAAAACCAGAAATAGATGGAAAATCAGCAGCAGCAACCAAATCATCATAAGTGTCATCAACAATTTCAGAGAACAACTCTATTTGAAAAACAGAGTGCTCTTCCAAGGGATGCTTCATATCATCGAAAATGTTGAATTTCGCAACAATGTCACCAAATTCCATGGACATGGTTCCATCGTCAACATCAATCTTTGTCTTCGCCGTTTTCATGAACGGTCTGCCCAGAATGATTGGTGATCTGCTTGAATTCGTTTCCCCTGCCATGTCCAGGATGTAAAAATCAGCAAGGAAAATCAAGTCATTGACTTGAACAAGCACATCTTCTACTACTCCAATGGGGCGAGCATTGGTCTTGTTTGCCAACTGAATAGTAAGACTTGTATGCTCCAAAGGACCAAGATCAAGATTGTTGAAAACAGAAGTAGGCATGACATTAATAGAAGCCCCTAAATCCAACATGCAATTGTCGAATTTACTATCCCCAATGGTACATGGAATAGCAAAAGTTCCCGGATCCTTGCATTTCTGTGGCATTGCCTGAGTGAGGGCTGAAACAGTAACCTTTTCAGGTGCAGGCTTAGGTTGAATGAGGGCTGAAACATTTCGCCCCAAATTGACTCTCTCATTATCCTTCAACCTCCTCTTGTGTGTGCACAAATCCTTTAGAAACTTTGCGTATTTCGGAACCTGCTTAATCGCATCAAGGAGCGGGATGTTGACTGTCACTTTTCTGAACACATCCAGAATCTCTCTCTCTTTGTCTCCCTCATCAACCTTTTTATTTTTCAGTACACTTTGCGGGAAGGGAATTGGTGTCACATACTCTTTCTCACCCTCAACAACAACAGAAGGTTCAGGTGTACCTCAGCAATTTTTTTATTCTTTTCAGGGGCTGGTTCTGCAACCTTTCCGGATCTCAAATTAATTGCACTCACATTAGGATTTGGGACATTAGGATTCACCACTGTTTGTGCAGGTAGTTGGTTCGGTCCTTGAGCTTGCTGCATGGCATTCATCGAAGTGGCGAGCTGTCCAACCTGTGTCTGCAAGGCATGAATACTAGAATCCGTTCACTGCTGAAACTGGAGATTGTTTGCAGCCATTTGCTTGACAAGGTCCTCTAGTGAAGGTCCGGAAGGTGCAGAGGTGGTCACTTGGGGAGAATTCTGTGGTGGTAACATCAGCTGTTGTTGTTGTGTGGATGAGTTTCCATACCGAAGGTTTGGATGGTTTCTCCAGTTGGGGTGGTACTTATTAGTGGAAAGGTCAGGAATGTTGTACCTATTCTGATTGTTTCCTTGATTGTAAAGATTGGCTGCATATGCTTGAGGCAAATCAGTGACCGACTCATCTTTCAGAATGGGACATGTATCGGTCAGGTGTTCAGGAGAAGTACAAATACCACACAACCTTGCTGTTTGAACTTTATTCACTACCAACTGTTTCACTAAAGAAGTGAGCTCATCAAGTCTGGTTTCAAGGGCTTTGTTGGAGGAAGAAACATGGATCTCATTCACACCCCATGTCTCGACAGAATTGTTTCTGTTTGTGAACTGTTGGGAGTTGAGTGACATGTTCTCAATCAATGACTTGGCAACAGCTAGAGTCTTGTCAACAAGTGCTCCCCCGCTAGCAGCATCTAAAATGTTTCTGTCCATCGGTAGCAATCCCTCATAAAAGTACTGAATAAGTAGCTGCTCGGAAATCTGGTGCTGAGGACAACTGGACACCAACTTCTTAAATCTCTCCCAGTACTCGGCCAATGATTCATTGCCTTGTCTAATACCACATATCTCCTTCCTGATTGATGCAGCTTTGGAGGCAGGGAAGTATCTCTCTAGGAAGACTTTCTTCAAATCATTCCAGGTTGTAACGGAATTCGGCTCAAGATAATTCAACCAATCCTTCGCAGCACCTTGAAGTGAGAATGGGAAGGCTCTCAGCTTGATATGGTCTTCTGTTATTCCTTCCGGTCTCAAAGGTGTAGAGCAAACAACCTGGAATTCTTTCAGATGCTTATGCGGATCCTCACCTGCAAGACCACTAAACCTTGGCAACAAGTGTATTAAACCAGATTTTGATTCAAAAGGAGTAACGACATCAGCATATTCAATACATAAACCATTATAATTAACATCAGGAGCAACAAGTTGTCTCAGTGTTCTTTGATCAGCCATGTTATCACTATTGGTTGGTGAACTAGTGCTAGCCTAAATTGCTCTACGGCGTGTGTGCAAAGTTCTCTCAATTTCAGGATTGAAATCAAACAAGTCAGAGCAACCAGACCTAGTAGCCAGAACTAATTCAGAAATTAATCAACAAATCTGTTAATAACAAAAAGAGTTCCCCGGTAACGGCACCAATTTTGATCCGGGTCAAAAAAACGAGTGATTAGAGAAAAAAACTGTAGTTAGGACACGACAACTCGAGTATCGTATCTCAAGGACTCTTGGATTGTTATTAACCTACGGATCAATTTGGGGGGGGGGGGGGGGGGGTTAGATTAAGTGAGAGAAGAATTGATTAAGAAAACAGTGCAATTAAGTGATTATCAATAAGCTAGAACGATTAATCTACTGTTCGGTTTCCCAACTATCATTGATTCACATAAATTCCAAGTCCTAAGCGGATTCTAATCCCTTTTCGATTGTAGCAGCAATTAAATAAGCACAATTGACACTACGAGATATATGTTCCTATTTCCGAATTAAGCAAATGGATTGAAGCTCTCGTGAATTAAGCAAACACGATCAACACACGCGAATTAAGCAAACGCGATCAAGGTATAGGAACATAGAATCATCGAAATTAATCAATACTTATTCTATACAACTTGAATTAAGCAAACAAGGTATATAACATAATATTGAAAGAGACAAGCAAATTGATCGGGAATTATGGAACCTCAAGTGTCGGCGGAAACCGATTACAACAGACTAATCCCTGGTCATTAGTTCTCCATCACAAACATGATACAAACCCTTGGAATAGACTAAAAACAATGAAAATTCTCTATGATTTGCGTCTGCCCTGGTGCCTTTTATAAATCAGGATTCGCGTCACGGCTGTGATGGCCATCACGGCCAGGCCGTGACGTATTCTGCCAAGGGCGTGCATTCAAATTCTGGTCTATCACGGCTATGATGCCAATCACTGCCAGGCCGTGATGCTTTCTGACTTTGGGTGTTGATCTGTCACGGCCGTGACCTCCATCACGGCTAGGCCATGATCAATTCTGTTCTTCAGGGTTCTCTCGTCACGCCCGTGATGGGTATCACGGCTGGGCCGTGATGCTTTCTGACTTTCAGGGTCTTCTCATCACGCCCGTGATGGTCATCATGGCTGGGCCGTGATGCTCTCTGATCTTCATGGGTAGCTCATCACTGGTCACGGCCTGGCCGTGATGGCTTCTGCTTTAGGAGTCCTTCCCTTTTTGCTCTTCTTATTAACCTGAAAATATGAAATAGCAGTAAATGCTTTATTTGACTCAAAATTAACTAAAATGTCCTAAAACTACTTAAGAGACTCAAAATGTTGCTTGAGGACAATTAAATCCAAATTTGGGTGAAAACGAGGTTAAACTCAAGTAATTAGTGCAAAAGCCATGGTCTGACTAGTTATAAAACTAGACGAGCCAGAGGCTTATCACGATGCATTGTACTTAATAGAAATATATGGTTTCTAAAATTTTAATCATTATTAATCACTAGCGGCACGTGCCTGTCTGGCCGCATTTCTAATGCCTTTACTCGTATTTATTGTATGGATTTATCCTAGTTTATAATGTGACGTAATAATGTAAACACACATTATATACATCACTGCGTTAATAACATCGTGGTACAAATAATGTAAAAATAACTAAGATACATATTCTAATAAAAAACAAATCCAAGTTACCAAATATAATTTAGTAAGCAACTATTATTTGACCTCGACATCTCAGCATTTAGATTTATAAGGAGATTAAGTATGTATCGATTTTCAGTAGCTTTTTGCATTTCCCTGCATTACAAACAAAATAAATTTATAATGTTTTTTTTTTGTTAGATAAAAAGTAACAAAGCATATAAAATTAAAAAAAAAACATATTTTACTTCTAATAGTCGCTTCCCTTGTCACAATTCTCAAAAAATCTTCATACTTTTTATCATCTTTAAAAAAAAAAATTTGTTAATAAACTACAAATGAAATTAAAAATGTAAGACTAAAATTTGGAACATTCATTATCATATCATTCATAACAAATATAATGTATTATTAAAAGAACATAATACATCCTCAAGTAAGACCATTTGTTGTTTCAAATGAATTGAGCTATCACGATTTCTTTTGCTTGGTAATGTAGCTTCAAGTTTCCTAATAATTTAAAAAACAAAAGATAGTATTTTAATAATATGTGGAAACAATAAAACTTAATATATAGTAAATATGTATATTATCATATCGAATACAATACATAATACAATACCTTTCTAACCTTTGAGCCCACAATTCTCTTTTTACCATGTTCCATAGCTGAGTCTTATCTGCTGTTACTGTGGAACCCCACCCAAAAGAGCATATCTTTAGATGATGTACCTGATTATCAAAAGATTAGAATATCGGTTTTTTATACAACGACATAATATGAAGTATTCTAATATCATTTTATAATTCACCTTTTTGTCAACTAGGCATAAAGATGCGATTGATCGCTAAGCTTTCAATATTTTCCATAGTTTTTGAAAGTCGTGATCCTATCATTTTTTAAGTCGAAGTGTTAATAGATTGATATGGAAAAATGTTTAAATAAAAGTTGTTCACGTGAACCTACCTGCTTGTCACAGCACATGCCCGAAATATTCGTCATCATCTCTTGCAATAAACGGTAGCTCTACTTGAACTCTAGTTCAACTGTACATTTTAAATTTATAGGATGATTTTTGGTTGTTCTGGGTAATATTAGTGTAATGCATTATATGTATAGACGATTTAATAAATTTAAAAATACAATACCAGAGTCTGAGATAACAAAATATCCTCGAAGACAACATTTCTGGTGAAGTGGTCATCTCCCCCTTCAATTTTTCCTTCTTTTATCAGGATTGTTGTGTCATTTTGAGATACGCCTCTTGATAATGCCATATATAATTGACCGTGACTGAACACATGTCGTGGAAGATAAATCCCAACATTGGGAATAGTTTGACCCTGTGCCTTATTTATAGTTATTGCAAAACTCAGTTTAACAGTAAACTGCTTCCGACTAAGCACAAAGGGAAGTCTCGCGCTCTCAGTTGTCTATAGTTTAATCCTGGGCAAGAAAGCTCTCCTTCCAGCATGGTTTCCTGTTATGATTTCTACATCCAACAGATTCATAAATACACCCCGACATAGTAATCGTGAACCATTACAGAGGCCAGATTTAGGGTCAATGTTTCGTAACAACATCAGCGGTGCTCCTTTTTTTACCTTCAGAATATGCGGTGGCAAACCACCGGGAGCAATGGAATTTAAGTATTCCTGTTGATATAAGTTTCTTGTGTCCCCTTCGACCTCATCAAAAGACAACAAAATTTGCTCTTCACCCGGGAAATGTTCGATAATAATGTCATTTAGTTTCTGAACATCCTCATTTTTTGGTGTTAGAATTGCTCTTTCCACCATATAAGATGCATCCCAACCATGATCTTCTAATTTGGGGAATGTTTGTTGTATAAGTATACGTAGCGAACTTTCTCCTTCCCATGGAATTGCAATTTGTTGGGGTACCCTCCCCATATCATTATCCTTTGTAGGTTCAACACCATCTCCTATCTGCATAAGATAGTCGGCAAAATCTCGATCTTGTAATGCACGCATGTTTTGGCGTAAATGCAATACCTTTGTATTAGCCCATAGATGAGATTTAACGATACATGCAGAAATCGTCTGTGCCTTAGTCCCTTTTGGAGCAACAGGAAGTACTTGGCGGAAATCGCCTCCCATAATCATCACTTTCCCCCTGAATGGAGCATCACAGTCAATAATATCCTTCAAGGTGCGGTCTAATGCTTCTATAGCATATCTACTTGTCATGGGTGCCTCGTCCCAAATGATTGTTGTTGTTTCTCTTATTAGCTTCGCGAGATCAGATTGTTTACTTATTGAGCAAAAGGACCCTTCTTCTGTATTGATAGGTATCTTAAATCGAGAATGTGCCATCCTACCACCGGGTAATAATGTAGCTGCTAAACCAGATGAGGCTGTCGCTAAGACAATGTGACACAAATGTCTTAATTTTCCAATTAATGTGCGATAAATGAATGTCTTACCCGTTCCTCCTGGCCCATCCACAAAGAAAACCCGACTCTGCTTACGTTGGATAACATCCATAATGGTATTGTAAGCAAACAAATGGTCATCATTTAACTTCTCAACGAAACTCAAATCTTCAATAGGAACTTGGACCGATAGCTCTTCCTGTATAACTCTTGGAACAGGATTACCTTCAGCGGTCTCCAATGATAATTCAGGCAAAGCATAATCTGTGATTTGTTTTCCATGTTGAAGTAATAGGTCATTCAAATCCCTTAATAGCATGTTAGTCAATGATGGCCCATTCACAGTGGATGTTGAAGGATAGTCCTCTACCATGTGGGTGTAAAACTCATCCCACAGGCTTCTTACATCAGTTGGTTCACAAAAGACTAATATAGTAGCAAACAATCTCCGTAAATCATATGGCATTCGTAGACCTGATGCTTCAAGTAAGCATTCGCGAATACTGTTGTCTTGTTCTAAAAAGCCCCATTGCTCGGATGCTTTTTGGAATGTGGTGTAGCATGTGTTGTTTACTGTGAGCAAGTAATCCCAACTGGTTGGTCCTCTTACATGAGATAATAATACACGCAAACATAATTTCTCCCTGTCTGAAGGTGACACTGTATAGATTCGTCCAATAACTTTCCTTTGTATTCTTCGTCTGACCCATTCTTTAATTCATTTTTTCCATAAATAGTGTTCTGGAATCTCCCTGTACAGATAACACCTTGCTTGTGGATCTCTCCGGTTCGGGTCAAAGAATTGTGTGAGCATTGTTATGGAGTTACGCGCATCATTTAGTACATCGTCGATTCTTTGATTTTTACGGTATCGCACTTGATGGTGATTTGGTGGGTGGATTTGTAATCTTTCAACAGTTGGATACATTCGGTACATGGTGAATGAAAATATTCTCCATAATGCCTCTGGAGCACAAATCCATCTTGCATCAATATACTGCTTGACCTCATCCATATGAACCTCCATGGCAACTCGATCAGGACCTTTATAGACATATTTATATAGGTACTTGATACTCTTGATACTACTGCACACTTCAACATTTATATGACAGTCATACTTTAACAGCAACCATGGGTTATAAGGGACCACCCATCTATTATCTATAGATATATGTCTATTCAAAGTTACTGGACCATCATTCTGTCTTCTATACCGTGGATATGAGTCAATACCTTGTCGTGTCTCTTGGATGAACTCTTTTGGGAACCCCTTCTTACATTGGCCATCCTTCATAAATGGTGATATTGGATTCAATCTACCGCACGGTCCATGAATCATGTGTTTTAGCACTGTGGCATTTAATTGTGGTTCTTCTTCAAATTTTGGTATTTCGGCTCTAACAACGCTATCATATTCTTCTGGGTTACGTAATCTGTCATTAGGTTCAATGATCAGTAGCATATGCACGTGAGGCAATCCTCGTTTTTGGAATTCAGTTACATACATATAACTTTTGACCTTTCCTAAGATGCCTTTTTTATTTATGTCATGCTTCAATTACTCGAACTTTGAACGGAAGATTCTTGTCATCAAGTCTGGACGATCTTGTGGAGTTTGAAATGGGCCAAGTTCAGATGATATTTCAATCCATGATGGATTGCATTTCATGGTAAGAAAAATATCAGGTTTGTCGTCGTGAAGCACAATAGCCATACCATCCTCATACCATTGTGTCATGTCTCGATGGCTACCAATAAATGATGAAGGCAATATGGTTCTCCGTCCGATATTTTCTACAAAGAGTAATAGTAAGTGTTGATGGTGTTTGATGTATTTGACATATATATTTGTATAAATAATTTTGATATATGCTATGAAGAGTACCTATAGCAGTTTCTCTCACATGCAAAGCATCTTGCAAGCCTTGATACAATTCAGAGCGAATTTTACTTTGGTGACTTTGGACCCACCTTAACCTTGCTGCTTCGATCTTGACATAGTTGTCTACAACATATTGTTGTAGTACTCGTCCTGATTTTAGCAATATGGAATAATCATTGGAACGAATCTACAATCCATGAAACAATTAATGACCAATGAAAATTTATTTTGTGTCAAATATTATATTTTATATTTTATATTTTATAAAGGAAAATATTGTAGAAACTACATTATGTACCTGAAGCATGTAACTGTAATATTATAGACATGTTATAGGTTGTCCTTCATCATTTGTGGTTTCGCGGTCCCATCCAAACGTTCCATAAGAGAATAATAGAGGATATTGTAATTGATCATAATATCCCGTAGTTTCTTTAACATTTATAAGATTCCCAACATGACTCATCACGATGATATCCCGTTCAGTTGAGATTGATGTCGCGTCCTCACCAACGACAATTGCTGCGACTTGGGATGCAGTTGGCATATTATACTGTGGTTGATTAGCAGGGCGCTCCTTGATGAGTAGACTACAATCATGTACATCTGGACGTTGTGCAAGTTGCCTTAATGCGTGCACATATGGATTGCAACCATGGAGCATTTGTTGCAACTTTTGAACAATATTTTATTGAAGTTGAGGGTTTTTAAGCATACTGTTTTGTAATTCATGCTCTGTATCGTAGATGTACATTTGCAAGAATCGTGGTCTTGAACCCTCTGTTGGATAGAATCCTCCTATCTTATGATAAATTGCACCTTGAGCATGAAAACTATATATGCCACGTCCAGTTGCAGCGACATTCTCATCAATATGTACACCCATTGAAGTGAATGAGAGAACATGATTGTAACTCCTAATGTGTTGTCTAAAATGTCTTCCTTCGGCTGAACTGTCTGAAAATATTTCTAGCAACTCTGGAGGTGCATCTACTTGTTCTAACGATATCTTCCCACCAGAGCAGCACATGTCACTTGATTCATGATAAAATAATCGTGCATTGCAACGTGTACATGTGATTGGGGGTGGCAAACAGGAAGCAGCCATTGTTGAAGTATTAAGAAAATCTCTAGCACTATTATGTTTTGGTCGGAAACAAAACTGCAAATCTGTGTTTAAAAAAAATACATAACAGTTTTTTAAATGTGCATATTATTTTGTTTTTTAGTCATATAAGGACAATGATGTAGATTCATTTTCATCAAATTTAGAAATTAAGATCACTAATCGTACAAAGTACCAAAAATTTATAAATTAATATTTCTGAATGTCCATCACTAACTGTGTACATCACTTGTTCCAGCTTCATGGTCATGTGTTCCTTGAAACCACAATAAAGACAATATTAGGTAACAAATTTTTTATGTATAAAGACATTCAAAAGCATTAGAAATGCGTACAGACAGACACGACAGTAGTAAATAATTTATATATAAAATTTAAATATAAAATATCAAAAGGTACAAACCGCCAAAAATTTAAGTATTAAAATTTCTAAAAGTCCACAACTAACCATGTCCACCACTTGTTCCAACTTCATTGTCATGTGTTCCTTGAAACGGTGTTGAGGCAATAATAGGTTCTACATTATTTATGGTTAACAAAAAAATAATTATTTAACATAAGGTAATCAAACTGTAATGTATAGAGATATTCAAAATGAGAATCGGAGATATCACATTTATTTATTACAAATATAGAAACTTTGTTGATAATGATAAGTTTTAAGCTTCCAAATTTTATAGATAATTCATTTTTACTTATTTATAATTTAATAAAAGTTATCTATACTAATATATATTTTGTTGGCAAATTACGATATGTAAGTGTTAATTTATAATTTGAAAAGGAATAATAATCAAGTTTTAAAATTTTAATATAAAATACTAAATTCAAAGATGGCATAAAATGTAAAGTTTATAATTTCTAAATGTCCATCACTAACCATGTCCGCCACTTGTTCCGGCTTCATGGTCATGTGTTCCTCGAAACCTCGTTGAAGCAATATTAGGATCTGCATGATTTAGTTTTGAAAAAAGAAAGGTAAGCAAATGATTATATATACGAACATCAAAAAATGAGAATGAGAAATATCACATTATTTGACGTGCAAAAATAGAAACTTTGGTGATAAGAATAAGTTCTAGGCCATAACTTTATAGATAAACCATTAATATAAAGTAATATAGTTGCTAATTACCTTGATGATTAAATTTTAACGAATAAATTATTATATACCTTTTCTCAAATATATACATATACATACATACATATATATATATATATATATATATATATATATATATATATATATATATATTTTATACCTGTACTATTTTGTTGATCACTGGTTGATCGTGCAAGATGTCGCATAGTTGTCAATCTCATTGTTCTTGACTCCATAGCAACTATATTCCTTCCACATCTATAATGTTCTCGTCGTCTAGCTGATTGTTCTTGTCGTTGCTCTGCGGTCATTCTCTGCCTTCTACTTCTTGTAAATTGCCTCCACATCTCTCGTTGATGCTCTTGAGATCGTTGATTGTTAATATTTTCCATGTCGAAATGGAACCTAATTATTTATAAAAAGGCATTAATTAAATATTTTAAAATAATTATCTTTTATATTTTTTTATTAATTTTTTATTAATTTAATGTGAGTTAGTGTTTTTAGGTAAATTGTGTATATCTATTTATTCAACATAGCAAAACAAAAAACAAAAACATATATTATCCCGAGCCACCAAGTATAGAATGATTTAGTAAATATTCAGGATTATGTAATACTGATCACCCCTTTTTAAAATGAAGAAAGCATCAAGCTTACACTAAAAAATATCAAATCCACACCAATACTAATCAACACGCACACAAAACAATAATAAAGGAAGATGAATCGATTAACGCTGACAATAATCATGCACCGACAATATCTAAAATTATCAGGCCATTAACACAATAAAACCCAATTTTAACTCACATAACTATAAATGTTCCCACTCTGAAATCTGAAAACCTATAATGGTGGAAGTGATCTCTTACTGAATGGAGGGTTGATTGGACTGGAATTTTTTTTTAACAGATGGAGAAAGGATTCATCCGAGAAAGTGAAGAGAGATTTCTGAAATATAATGAAAGCTACAATGCAGTGGTTAAATATTGGGATGGTTGGATTAAGCAGTTACGAATTATCCATTTTTTTAAACTACTTAATCTGGATCAACACAGGAAAAACTACGAATTTGAATTTCAAAAAGCATATTGGTTGAGTTTTTGGATGAATGATGAGAAGTGCATTGAATTTTGAATAAGTCAGTTAACGATTAGCGGTTTTCATTGCGGAGGGTGGGAGTCGTTTTTTTTTTCTCCACCTATGTTGCATATCAGATAAGCAAAGGATTAGAAATTGTTTAGCAGATTTTATCGAAAAAAAAGTAATTTTTATATTTTGAAATGGTTTTGATCTTTTTATGTTACTTGTTATTTTTGAATTAATTCAGTTTCCTTTTAATTTGAATCCATGTGAAGCTTTGTACTTTGGAGATTTAGGTGATTCAGTTTTTATATTGTTGTAAACTGCCAAAAAATATAAAGTTAGCAGGGGTAATTTTGTAATTTAAAAAAATAGACACCAAAAACTACTTTTTTTAAAACTTTCCCATTATCTATTAGTATTAGTATTTGCCTCACTATACCACTGAATTTTATCATTTTGTTCCATTTTCATCTATCAACATACTCAACTAATAAAATATGAAATTTGAAATAGGTTTGCGTTAATCGTGTTGAAACCATTTTAACTTTTTCAACTTTTTTTAATAAACAAATTTTAATATTGATTGGGTTTTCTTTTTTTTAAAGAAATTAATTGGGTTATCGGTGAAATTCAACAATACCGTTGTGCGCTATGTAAGTGCCATGGAAGCTAAAGCTGTTCAAAGTTTGCAATTTTCAACTTTGATGTTGTTTGCCAAGCTTGGGAGAGCACGCAAAGGGGTTATGCGAGTGTGTTATCGTTTTATGGAGCCAAAGAAGCTTTGGGTTTTTGGTTCATTTGCAAGACCTTCAACATGGAGGAGTCATAGTCAAAAAAACAAAAATGGATAAGTCGCATGTAGCGCTTATATTTGGACAAACTTATCTAAAGTACCAAGAAAGAATGCAAAATTCTACAAAGTTATACGCTAACATTCCTTTAATTTAAATAAATCTGACAATCAACCAATAAACCACATTTGACAACATTGATTTTATTCCATCACTATATATTTAACCTACAGTCCTTCACAAACATTACAGATCACGTGGCTGAGTGGGCTCTATCAACTTCCCTTTTGAAATACAATGTACAAAACAAAAATTTAGAAGAAAATGAAAAACAGAATACTGTAAAAATTTGATTGAAAAATCTAGACTCAAAACATAAAATATAAAACACAATGATGCACCTATTGTCTTTTGCTATCATGGGATTTGTTCCCTTTGGGATTTCATGTGTTGCTCTTTGATCCAACAAATGCTTCATTCTTTTTCCATGCAGGACCCAACCTGGATACAGAAAGAAAGGAACAAAACAATGTAAGGCGGCTTAGCAACAAAAAAAAATTGCAATGTAAGACCAATGCAAAATAACGACACTAAGACCAACAAAAGGGAGAAACATACACTTTTAGCTTTAATTTGAAACACTAATTTCTATTCAGGGCAAGGAATCAATATTTAACATGTCAATGAAGCTTCATGCCATAAGAATGCAAATTGCAATGAGTTACAACATTCTCAACTCTCAAGCTATTATACAAATCCAAAATTTAAAACATAATAATTGGAAGTATATGTGGTTCAAGAAGAATGCCCATATTTTCAAGGTGTCCATTTGCCTTCAAATGTGTTGTCAGATAATTGTGTTCAAGTCATCTCTATTTTTTTTTTATAACATTCAAGTCATGTCTTTTGTACCCTGTTCATTGCATATTTGGACCACTTCATAACATGGAAGAATCCACCGGATCCCTGAAATTGTAACATCAAGAAATTAAGTATTTCCTTACTTTCCCAATTAGCAAACCATGCATTGTTTCATGCTTATTTTAACAGTGATATCTAATTACCCTGTATAATTTGGCAGTTAAAACGGGAATAGTTCTATATGTTCTGAAATTTAACTCAATCCATGTGCAAATAAGTAATTGATAGGAAAAAATGTAACACAAAGAGTGAAATACTCATATTGTATACCTACCTACTTGCGGTACTTAACAGACCCATCAGACATTCACTACTCATACAACAATTTAGAGCAAATGACAAATCAGTCCTTAATGTAATTGGATATCCCTGAAGTTCGGTCACAAATTATGACTAAAACAACTATTCAAACGATGCATCCTGCCAAATAAAAAAAAACACTGCTTATGAAACGAACGTGCTGCACATGGAAAGATATGCCAAAAGCACAATCAGATAAAATCATATCTTGAAGAGAACATGAAAGGAGCAAGGCTTTGGATTGGCATAGTTTTCACCATTAGGCTGCATATGGAGGAAACTTGCACTGTTTGTCAAGATTTTCATAACTAACATAAACCTTTAAAATGCAAATTAGAGCGGATACCCAAAGGAATTTATACAGAGGATAATGACAGATTAAAACATGATATAAGAATTAAGAAAGTAGCGTCAAACAATATCACGTTAAAACAAATATTATCCTTTGTTTTTAGAAGGAGAAGGAGAAGGGAGAGAGGAATGGTGAAGAGAGGAGGGAGAGAGGGGGAGAGAAAGATTTACAGCAAGAGAGACTATGTACACATTTCCTAAGCGGTAAGCCACCACGAAAGACGTTTGTGCCCCGCGACGTTTGTGCCCCGCCGTCCCTCCATCTACGCCACTCCTCCACCGTTCTCATCCGCAAGTGGTGGATCCTCTACACGACGTCCCCCTCCCTTATCTTCCTCTCTCTTTCCTCCTTTCAGATTCCCTCATCAATTTACACTGTTGATCACAAGCTCCCCTTGCTCTGTTTCACGTTATGCACATCTGAATCTTGGATCACAATTGCTGCCTCTTTTTATTTTATTCTGTTCATAAATTCATAAAAAACAATGATGCACTTACAGTTAGAATGTACACGTATATATAACTAGTAGAGAAGTTTTCTCATGTAGTTGTGCGTGTTTGAGGTTAAAACTGCCGTGTGGGTTTGAATTTGAATACGTGTTATGACTTTGGGGTGCAGTTGCTATGAGGAAAAACTATTCTCTCGGGCGGTTACTGGTTAATACCTTGTTTTTAAATGTCCCATTATATATTAGTATAGATAGATATATAGTTTTAGGGGTATATTTGTAATATTCAAAATTTGACACCAAATAACTTCTTTTTTTTTTTCAACTCTGCCATTATATAGATGTATAGATAATAGATGCTCAACAACTAAAAGGATAACACAAATTAAGTCCACACAAAAGTTTCATAAACCCTCTTTTGTTTATATATTTTCATAGTTTCATATTTTTATTTTATTATTTATTATGCAATTATTTTTTCATAACTCAAACATAAACTAACAATGTTGATTTGGAATAGGGCAAAAAAAAAAAAAAACGAAATGGATTTTATCTCTGAAACTTACAGGCTTACAGCAACAGCAACAAGGTAAAGAGAAGGTGATCTCACAGTGACCGGGTAAGAATTGGGCGAAGGACGACACACAACAGCAACGCGATGAGGCAAGGTTCCGGTGGCATACCCAACCATTCAGGAAAATGGTAACATCCAATTTGAATTGAAATTGTGTTGTGAAATTTTAGTATAACTACAATTTGTTAATTTATAGTTGCTTTACATATAGCATCAAGAGCTGTGACTTGAGAGTTGGGGTGTCCGTGGATTGGATTGGATCGGTTTTGAGCAAAAAAATTATCCGATTCAATGATAAAAATAACATGCGGTTTGGATTGGATCGATTTGCTTCCTTCAAAAAATCCGATCCGATCCAATCAAATGCGGTTTGGATTGGATTGAATAATTCGGTTTTTTATCGATACATATTTGCATAGTTATTTACATCAAACGACATCATATATTTCGGTTCGATTTGGATTTAATTGAGTATTTAAAGAGTCATATGAATTTGTTACTTATTTAAAATAAAAATTAATTTTAAAATATTATATTGACAATTTCTAATAAGTATTTTAACAGGATATACATGAATTAATATGCACTCTCATGTGTAAAGATATTTTATACTATCACCTAATTATAAATTGTTAAATCATTATAAATGTTTGATTATTGTCCTAAATATATTGAAAGTCACTCATAACATGATTTATAATTGATTAACAGTGTAAAAGTTTTTACACTAACATTACATTTGCATACCAATTAAACTCTATAATATAAGGACTATGTGATAACTTATAAAAATATAAAGATTAATAATTACTTTTATCATATAAAGATCAAATTATTTTCATTGAACTAAATAATTTCGGTTCGGATTGGATTGGTTTTACATATAGGATCCGAAATCAGATCCAATCCAATGAAAAATTTCGGTTTTTTTGGGTTTGCGATTTTTTCGATTTTTGGTTATTTCAGTTGTCAGTTTTTCGATTCGATTAGTGCGATTGGTATTGAATTGGATTGGTTGATGAACACCCTCACGTTGGAGCAAGTAAGAAAATCTAGGACACTCAATAAATTTGGGATTGCCTTCACCACGCTTCGACGAGTAAGTTTATTTTATTTATACTCTAACCTGTATGCAATGCAATCTATATTTTTATAGGACACTCAATAAATTTCTTACAGAATTTACAAAGTTAGCAAATATTTCTATTACAGAAGAAGAAAACATAAGCATAATAAACATAATCAATCATTCCAGAATTAAAATTAGTCTTTATCAACAAAGAATATTGCTCTTTACTAATGCAATATACATCTCCTATGTGATGGAAAGGTAAAATAACGACTTTTCACAGTTCACTCCTTGGCTTTTCCTTCCACTTGTTCATCATTTCCAGCAAAATCTCATTCCATGTGTCTATAGGCCCTGGCAAGCACCAATGGACACAATCATTCTGCACACGCTCTTGAACCCCATTAGCAAATGGAAAAGGATTCATATAAGCACCCGGATGACCATCAGGTCTCAATAATGCTAATTTGGTTATATCCATTGCCTCCAACCTAATCCCTCCAAATTGTTTCGCATTTGCCTTAGCATTTTCCACCTCTTCCAACTCAATCTTTCTGATCTCAGCATCTGTTCCTTCAAGTTGCTTCTCCCCCTCACTATAAGGATTAGTCTTTGAACAAGTACCACCCTTATCCCAATCACCTTCAAAATGTGCGGGCGAAAATGTTTCCACAATTACATCAATTCCATTTCCTTTAGCTGCTTTCCTCTCAATTATGCTATTTAGACAAGTCCTCAATGCTTTCCTTAGAGGACCATAGCAATCAATCTGAGTGTAATTAAGGCCAGTACAGTTTAGGCAACCTATAACTGAATCACCCTCATAATAAACTGAAGGAACCAAAAACCAACGCCCAAATAAAAGCACAATCAAGTCAATTTGATCCATATCCCTTGCCCACCTTTCATTAACATGATCCAAATATATTGTATTGTAATGTTGCCCTTTCTCTGATCTTTGAGTACCTTGCACAAGAAATGAGGACCAATAAAAGGAGAAGTTTGCATTGTGAGAATTAAAGTGCCACCTACGGGAACCTCTATGGAATACACGTTTAGGTGTTGAAGCAGTGGCTAACATGCAAAGAAGGGACTCCACTTGGTTCCTTGCAAGAGAGTCCCCAACAAAAGCTATATGTTTGTTCTTAATGAGTTGGAGAAAAGTGTGAGGTTCAAACCTTGGAAGATGGCACTGACTTGGTTTCCATCTCCAGTAAAGATAATCTGTGTCAGGTCTGCCATTCTTTATACAATTCTGGCTTTGTTTGATTTTGATCTTAGCACAGGTAGTACTGTTATACAAAGGGCCACTCCTGTCACGGACCCATTTACCATTGGAGTAGTCACATGGATTTTCATAATCTTTGTTCTTTGCTGCAAAAAGAACAATAAGTATAGTAACTAACACCAACAAATATCCCACATCGTGGTTGATAAGTACTCTTCATATAATATTTCTCATTTAACTATTATATGCTAGAATTAAAAATTTCATTAAAGTTTATTTACTTAGTTGAAATATCAATAGACAAGAATAAAGTTAGAAAAAATAATGAATACTTTTGATTTTAAAAAATAACATAAAATGAAACAATTTGTTTTCTCTCTAAAACTAGATATATCATGAAATGGAGGTAGAATTCGAGACAATATCCACTAGCTATTCAAGTTTTAACAAAATGAAATGATGCATGCATATACCTTCACACGTAAAAGAAGAAGAATGGCTGGTGATGGGGCTAGATTGGGGAAGCTCAGTTGATGGAGATGGAGTAAAGAAGGGAGGGTAAAAATATATACAAAGCAGGGCTATGGGTAACAGAGCCATAGGAGTCCATGGAAGTAGTGTCTTGGTTAGTGAGAAGGATTGATCTTTGAATGGGTTTGTTATAGTTCCCATTTTCATATTGCATTCCTTTTCTTTTTTTTCTCCCCTGTTATAGCATTCGTCAAGGCGAAGTGAAAGTCAATGGAGAGAGACCTTCATTGATCTTCATGATAGGATCTCCATGATCTCTCTTATTTGTTGGGTCTCACAAATTCTGTTTTGGACCTTTATTGTCCTCAAACGTTGGTTTTCAATTGTTGTCCTCATTCATGATTAATGTAAAAGAGAGAAAGACACACGTGCACTTTTCAAGAATCGTGCAAATTAAAGGATAAATTCCTGGTGGGTTTTCATTGTAAGCTTGGGATATGGTGATGAAAGAGCTCTGAGCCTTTTTTATGGTCTCAAGATTGCTAAAGCTCATGGTTTTCATGTGTTCAGAAAGAATCTACCATTGCTCGTCAAATTCCTGTGTCCCCCTTCACATGATATTGTTTCTCTTTTTGGTGATGGTGTTCTCTTGCTGATAGAATGGGAATATTATTCTTTGCCATTTTTTCAGAGAGGGGGAGGGCTATGCGGATTACCATGCCAATTTGGGACACCAGAATTTCTCTATTGTAAGTTTGTTACCTACCTATATTCTTTTTATTTTATATATATTTTATCTTTGATAAGAGTATCCCGTGAGCATTGTAAGATTAATTTCTTGTATAATATTGCAACTATAATGTCTACCTAACAGTAAAAAATTATGTGAGCCTAATTATAAGAGAAATATATGCAGATAAATTTACTCTTGGTTTATATTAGACAACTGAAACGTAAAACTTGGAGTGCTAAAATGAGTCAAGCTCGATGGGCCAGTCGTATAACCCAACCAAATATGTGGGTTGGACCAATAAAATTGAAATATATTTCAGCCTAACTTAAGTTGATACGATGCAGGTTGGCTTGTAATCTCGAATAATGTCAAAACCAACTAGTAGAATTATTTTCTATTTTTCAAGTTTACCTTAACGTCACTTTTAAACAAACGCAAATCAATTTTATCAACTTCAAATAAATTTTTGGTCTTTGTGTATGATTTAAACTTCGGTCCCTATGATTTAATTTTTTAGATTTCGACCCTTATAATTTTACTAATTTGGGTTCTGGTAGAGGGGCCAGTACTTTGATCATTTATAAGGACCACTTTCCTTTTTTTTAAGGCAAATGTTAGTATTTTGTTAATGGGTGGGGTTTGAACTCTCAACCTCTTTATCACTCCACTCCTTAACCCCTCACCCCCAACCACCTTATGACTCCCTTACAAGGACCACTTCTTAATAGAAATAAGAACCAACACCTTAATAAGCAAAAATTTTAAGGATTAAAACCAAACCAGTAAAAATTATAGAGACTAAAACCTTAATCATAGGGACCAAAATCTAACAAATGAGTTTAATTTTTATTTAACTTATAAATTATTAAATTAACAAAATTATGTTTATTTTCTTTTGTCATTACTTTTATCATCATGTTTATTATGCAACTTGATATTGTGTTTATTTTTAAGTCTGTCTTTGGTTTCCCTTGTGGAAATAATATTCACATGAAACATGTTTGCATTTTCCTTGGTGAGATTGATAATGTGTTTTCTTGGCAAAGATTATTTTCTTTATTGGTATGGTACTTAATGTGAACTATGGATCTTCTTTAGGGGATTGGCTATGCTTTCTTGGAAGGCAAGATGAGGACATATACACAGGGTTTGCAAATAATAAACATTTAAACCTAAATAATATATATATACATATAAGGTTTGCAAATATTTTCTTTTCCACTACAGAAGAAGATAGCATAAGCAGAATAAACATAACCAATCATTCCTCAATAATTAAAATCGATCTTTTCTAATGCAATATACGGCACCTACTATTGAAAAGATTAGTTTAGTAGATTGAAAGATACAAGGAATGCCTCACTCTTCACTCCTTGGAGTTTCCTTCCACTTTTTCATCATCTCCAGCAAAATCTCATTCCATGTGTCTATAGGCCCTGGCAAGCACCAATGAACACAATCATTCTGCACATGCTCTTGAACCCCATTAGCAAATGGAAAAGGATTCATGTAAGGACCCGGGTGGCCATCTGGTCTCAAGAATGCTAATTTGGTTACTACATCCATTGCTTCCAACCTAAATCCTCCAAATTGCTTGGCATTTGCCTTAGCATTTTCCACCTCTTCTAACTCAATCCTTCTGATCTCAGCATCTGTTCCTTCAAGTATCTTCTCCCCTTCACTATAAGGATCAGTCTTTGAACAAGTACCACCCTTATCCCAATCACCTTCAAAATGTGCAGGCGAAAATGTTTCAACAATTACATCAATTCTGCTTCCTTTAGCTGCTTTCCTCTCAATTATGCTATTAAGAGCAGTCCTTAAAGCCTTCCTTAGGGGACCATAAAGTTCAATCTGAGTGTAATTAAAATTAAAGCCAGTACAGTTTAGGCAACCTTTAACTGAATCACCATCATAGTAAACTGAAGGGTTAAAAAACTGTTGTGGTTTGATCACTGAAACACACACAAGAACAAGATCACAGCAACAATGCAACAAGACAACAGATATGACAGAAACAGAATTGCAGAACAAGCAATTAATTGATGAAACAGAAGAGAAAATCGTAAAGCAAAAAGAAAAGAATGATCAACACCAAGAGATAACGTGGTTCAGCCGATGTGGCCTACGTCTACGGGAAGAGAACAAAGTCTTCACTATGATTGAAAGAGTTACAAGATCAAGCTTAAAACTTCACAATAACTCTACACTAGCCCCTTGCTTTCCCTGCTGAGACACAGTCACAAGCTCTCTAGTTCTACCACTCTTGTTCTCACCAAAACTCCTTGATCTAGGCCTAACTCTTTATAATTAGAGATAAAGGAAAGATTACACAGTTGAATAGAATCTCACACACACTAATCCTACCATACACATGTATATATATAGATAGGAAAAGGGGCTTCAGCTGCCAAGTTTCATTCTCCAAGCCAAAACAGAATTCTGTTTGTGCACCAACAGAAAAAACTGCTTTTGCCGCCAAAAGGAAATTGCTTGTAACTGAATTTTTCTTGTAACTGAATTTGTTTTTGAGACATTATCAACAAATCTCCACCTTGTCTCTAAAACCCTTCAATCATGGTTCCAGCTTTGCTCTCTTGCCTGACCTTATGTTTCTGAAAAACTGATCAAGTCCAAGCTATGCTTGAACTTGGTTAGAGGTAGGGATTTGGTTAAGGCATCAACTGGATTTTCTTCTGTTGAAACCTTCTCAACAACAATCTCCTTTGCCTCAATTGCATCCCTGATGAAATGTAATTTAATGTCAATGTGTTTGGATTTGTCATGGTAAACCTGATGTTTGGATAAGTGAATGGCACTTTGGCTGACACTATAAATTGTAACACAGTTTTGTGGAACTCCAAGTTCACCAATGATCCCCTTTAGCCACATTGCTTCTTTGACTCCTTCAGTAAGGGCTATGAACTCTGCTTGTGTTTTTGATAAGGCTACCACTGACTGCAGAACTGATTTCCAACATATAGCAGTTCCAAACATGGTAAAAACATAGCCAGATAGTGACTTTCGGGTATCAAGATTTCCAGCATAATCTGAATCCACATACCCTATGATGGCATCTTGAGCATGATGGTGTCTTTTAAACAGAAGACCAGATTTCTGGGAGCCATTTAGGTATCTTAGTATCCACTTCATTGCTTGCCAATGAGGTAAACCAGGATCAGCCATAAATCTGCTCATCACATTCACTGCATAAGCTAAGTCTGGCCTGCAACACACCATTCCATACATGATACTACCAACATCATTTGCATATGGAATTAATGCCATTTTCTGCTTTTCTTCTTCTGAGGTTGGCCCTTGCTTTGCTGAGAGTTTGTCAAGTTGACCTAGAGGTGTACCAACTGGTTTTGATTCATGCATTCTGAACCTTCTTACCACCTTCTGTATGTAGCCTTGCTGAGACAGAAACAGCTCTCCAGATTTCCTGTTTCTGCATATATCCATTCCAAGGATCCTATTGGCTTCTCCAAGCTCCTTCATATCAAATTCTGATTTCAGCTCAGCCTTGATCCTTTGAATTTCAGACTTCTTAGATCCTGCAAGAAGAATGTCATCATCATATAATAATAGTTATAGATTCACTTCTGAATTTTACTTTTGGAAATATAGACTAATTTCATAGTTGCATATTTGTAATCCTATCTGCATCATGAAACTGTCAAATCTTTTATTCCATTGCCTAGGACTTTGCTTAAGACCATATAAGGACTTCTTTAACAAGCAGACCTTGTTTTTGTCTTTAACAAAGCCCTCGGGTTGATGCATATAGATGGTTTCTTCTAAATTTCCATGAAGGAAAGCAGTCTTGTCATCTAGTTGTTCTAGTTCAAGATCAAATTGAGTGGTTAAAGCAAGAAGAATCCTTATTGAGCAATGTTTGACTACTGGTGAGAAGATCTCATTGTAGTCTATGCCCTCAACTTGAGAAAACCCCTTTGCCACAACCCTTGCTTTGAATCTAATATTGTTGTTGCTTTGAGCATCTTCCTTTCTCTTGAAGATCCACTTGCAACCTATAATCCTTTGTCCTTTAGGTGGATCAACTAGAGTCCAGGTGTTGTTTTGTTCAAGAGATTTCATTTCCTCTTCCATTGCTTTCATCCATTCCTTCTTGTATCTGTCTTTGACTGCTTCAGTGAAGTTGTTGGGCTCACAGTCTTGACCTTCTTCCCCTATGCTCAAGGCATAGCATATGAGGTCTGCTTGTGCGTATCTCTTTGGAGGGACTATATTTTTTCTTGCTCTGTCTCTCACAAGGTTGTAGTCACTTGTAGCTGGTTGGGATTGTTGTTGATCCTCAGGTTCTGTTTCATCTTGTGCTGCTACATTCTCCTTTCTTGTTGATGACAGCTCCACCTCAAATTGAGAGGTCTCTGGAGCATTTGTTGGAGTGTCTGGCTTTTCCTTTGACAGCATGGCCATTCTAGTCTCATCAAAGACTACATCTCTGCTGATTATACATTTTGGTTCTCCCGGATCTAGTCTCCACATTTTGTAGCCTTTGACACCAGTGGGATAACCAATAAACACACATCTTGTTGCTCTGGAAGCAAGCTTGTCTTGTTTAACATGTGCAAAGGCCAAAGCACCAAATATCCTTAGTTTGGAGTAGTCTGCAGGTTTGCCTCTCCACATTTCTATAGGGGTTTTGAACCCTATAGCAGATGATGGACATCTATTTATGAGATACACTGCTGTTACAGCAGCATCTCCCTAGAAACTTTTTGGAAGACCAGCACTCAATATCATGCATCTTACTCTTTCCAAAATTGTTCTATTCATTCTTTCGGCCAAGCCATTCTGCTGTGGAGTACCTGCAACTGTTCTATGCCTTCTAATTCCTAGCTTCCTGCAAAAGTTGTTAAACTGCTCTGAAAGATATTCCAGGCCATTGTCAGTCCTTAAACACTTAAGTTTGGTTCCAGTTTTAGTTTCTATTTCAGCATACCAGTCTTTGAATTTCTCAAAGGTTTCACTCTTGTTTTTAAGTATATAAATCCATACTCTTCTAGAATAATCATCAATAATAGTCAGGAAGTAATAACCACCTCCATGAGTCATGGTTCTAGCTGGCCCCCATAAATCTGAGTGAGCATACTCAAATATGGATTTAGTGGTATGCTGTGCAGTATTGAAACTAACCCTATGAGCCTTGCCTAGAATGCAGTGATCACAGAAGTCTAAGTTACTTATTTCATCATGGTTTAATAGGTTCTGTTTGCATAATTCTTTTAGACCTTTCTCACTAACATGGCCAAGCCTCATGTGCCATAATCTGGTTTTATCTAAAGGGATCTGACTAGCTACTGAGGCTTGGGCTATTACAGTAGATCCATCTAAGATATAGAGACCATTCCTCTTGATGCCTTTAATTATTACTTTGTTGTTCACAGAAACTTTAAGCATACCATGTTCAATGTTAGTTATGTGACCTAAGCTGTCAAACATGCTTATGGAAAGTAAATTTCTCTTCGATTCCGGTACATACCCGACCCCGTGATTATGGTCTCTTGTCCATTGTACATCTTCAATCTGATTGTGCCTAATCCCTGAACCTTGCAGGGCTTGTTGTTTCCCAGCAAGACAACTCCACCATCTTGAAGATTTAAAGACTCGAAATAGTCCTTTCTTGGACACGTATGATAGGTGCACCCAGAATCCAGCACCCAATCCTTTTCTGATGCTGAATTTGACAGCACTAAGGCTTCTGCAGATTCATACCCTGAGGACTCATAACCTGATGAGACAATTGCTGCATCACCAGATTGTTGGCCTGTCTTCAAACCTTTATTCTTCCTCTCAGGGCACTCCCTTTTGAAATGACCCTTCTTGTGGCAGTGGAAACATTTGTACTTGGACTTATCTTGATTCCTAGACTTTGATCTGTGCTTTCCTGGTTTTTCACTTCTCTTGTCATGTCTTCCTCTCATGACACTCAGGCTTTCTGCATTGCTTTCTGCTCTTGCTTCTCGTTTCTTTTGGAATTCTTTTGTCCTTATGGATGATTGTACCTCATCAAGAGTGATTGTTTGGTCTCTTCCAAACAAAATCGCATCCTTGAAGTGTTCATAGGAACTTGGCAATGCACTCAGCATGATTAGTGCCTTATCCTCATCATCCATCTGAACTTCAAGATTCTCAAGATCATCAAGAATCTTGTTGTAGTCTCCAAATGCTCTGCAATCGACTTGTCTTCACTCATCTTGAATGAGAAGAGTTGTTGCTTCAAGAATAGTCTATTTGCCACGGATTTGGTCATATACAAAGATTCCAGTTCGATCATGGAGCAGCTGCAGAGAGGTTCTCTAGCAACTTCTCTTAAAGGTTTGTCTCCAAGGCACGAGTATGATGATGCTTCTTGCCTTGTTTATGAGCCCTCCTTTTCTCGGCGGTTTGAGAGTGTTTGATGGAGCTGCCTCACCCTTGAGAGTGTCCCCAAGACCTTGTTGAACAAGCACTGCCTGCATCTTGACTCGCCATAATCCAAAGTCGTTTGTGCCAGAGAACTTTTCGATGTCAAACTTTGTTGAACTCATGCTGAGATGCTTCTTCTTTCAGTTTTCAGTTTCTTTCTTGTTCCCACAGATGGCACCACTTGTTGTGGTTTGATCACTGAAACACACACAAGAACAAGATCACAGCAACAATGCAACAAGGCAACAGAAGACAGATATGACAGAAACAGAATTGCAGAACAAGCAATTAATTGATGAAGCAGAAGAGAAAATCGTAAAGCAGAAAGAAAAGAATGATCAACACCAAGAGATAACGTGGTTCAGCCGATGTGGCCTACGTCTACGGGAAGAGAACAAAGTCTTCACTATGATTGAAAGAGTTACAAGATCAAGCTTAAAAATTCACAAGAACTCTACACTAGCCCCTTGCTTTCCCTGCTGAGACACAGTCACAAGCTCTCTAGTTCTACCACTCTTGTTCTCACCAAAACTCCTTGATCTAGGCCTAACTCTTTATAATTAGAGATAAAGGAAAGATTACACAGTTGAATAGAATCTCACACACACTAATCCTACCATACACATGTATATATATAGATAGGAAAAGGGGCTTCAGCTGCCAAGTTTCATTCTCCAAGCCAAAACAGAATTCTGTTTGTGCACCAACAGAAAAAACTGCTTTTGCCGCCAAAAGGAAATTGCTTGTAACTGAATTTTTCTTGTAACTGAATCTGTTTTTGAGACATTATCAACAAAAACCAACGCCCAAATGAAAGCACAATCAAAGTCCATTTGATCCATTTCCCTTGCCCACCATTCATTAACATGATCCAAATACATTGTATTATAATGTGGCCCTTTCTTTGATATTTGAATACCTTGCACAAGAAATACTGACCAATAGAAGGAGAAGTTTGCATTGTGAGAAGTAAAGTGCCACCCACGGTAACCTTTATGGGATACAAGTTTAGGTGTTGAAACAGTGGCTAACATGCAAAGAAGGGACTCCACTTGGTTCCTAGCAAGAGAGTCCCCAACAAAAGCTATATGCTTGTTCTTAACTAGTTGGAGAAAAGTGTGAGGTTCAAACCTTGGAAGATGGCATTGACTTGGTTTCCATCTCCAGTAAAGATAATCTGTGTCAGGCCTTCCATTGTTGATACAATTTTGGCTTTGTTTGATTTTGATCTTAGCACATGTAGTACTGTTGTACAGAAGGCCTCTTCTGTCACGGACCCATTTGCCATTGGAGTAGTCACACGAAGCGTTTTGCTTTTCTGCAATGAAGAACAATTGAGTCTAGTAAATATACTTATATACGCAACAAACACCACACCCCATGTTGAGAATTTAAGACAAAAATCCACTAGTGATTTTATACTTTTAACAAAATCCAATCATGCATGCATTATGCATATACCTGTAGACATAGAAGAAGAGTCGTTGTTGGTGAAGAGGAATTGATATTTCACTGATTTTATTCTTCTCGTGAGTTTGTCTTTTTATCTATATACTTGAAAAGATTAGAATTGAGACAATGATTTTCACATTCGTGTTTATACGAGATATATATGTGTATTTTACTTTAAAATACAATATATTTTAATATTTATGTAAGCTCACATTGATGCATGATATCTATATAAAATGACTCATCTCATTGTTATAAAGATGCTTTTTTTTTGGGGAAATTTTTGTTTCAATATATTTTATCATACCATTTTTTACACTTAAATTTTAATTATATGTCTATTATTGTTTTTAAAGCAAAAGTGAGTTGATTAATGATTATGAAGTATGTATGAAAACAGTGTAAAAAAACGATATGAGAATATCATCGTTCTTATTTTTTTATTTTTTTGATGAAACATCATTCTTATTTTTTAATATAAAGGTGTTCATAAGTTTTGAACTTACAATTTTATCACTTTATGTAAATTAATTTTTACACCAATAATCTAATGATGGTTTAGTGGCTTTACTATTTGTCTTTGTGGTGTTAACAGCTAACTAAGACCGAAGAAAACTAAAGTATTTTCCTGATTCGGAAATGATATATGTACAGAAAATACCCGCATGAATGTGAATCTTGATGACTGAAAAAGAAAAGGGTAAAAAAAATTAAATGACAATAAATAAAGTCCTTGGCTTTTTGAGTTCCTACTACTGAACACAGTCCTAACCTTCCTCCACTCAATACTCTCTTTTTTTTATAAGCAAATAATTGTATTAAATATGGAGTACAAGATGTACTCAGCCGAATACAAAGAGACCAAAAAAAGGATTAATATAATTAGAATACAAGATGAGTTAAGAGGACTATATTTGTATGCTTGATACACTGTCCTACAATAGAAGAACTAACAATTCTAGAACATGGACAAGCTAACCAAGCCCCCTTTGCATTGGCAAAACCAGATAAGCCACAAAGCTAAAATCCAGAACATCAATCACAAAGTACAAAGCAAGCCCAGTTCATTGAATGCCAATAACCCCGCAGTACCACCCCACAAGGAATGACCACACTTCAATACTGTGTAAATACGATCACACTTCTCTCTTCCTACTTTCATTCAACTTCACCATCCACTTTTTTTTCTCTCTTTCCTTATCAAGATTCGAATTTGTCCTTTTCATTTTTAGTTTTTCTTGTTTTTACCTTTTTGTTTGTTTCTTTTTTATAGTTCAGAATAATTAGTCTCCAGCATTCATGCCGATTTCATTATGCATTCCTATTTTTGCTAGCTATTCTAATCGTGCATTCAAATCAATTCATGATGGTATCATATTTATGCACATGAATTATGAATAATGGTGATGACAGGGATTATTGATATCAGAGTAGCACAGAGAGAGCAGACAACGATGAGAGAAAACTTGTTCTCATTGATGAAAGAAAAATGATACAATACACCAACAGGAGCTAGCTCTATCAGCATATATACAAAACAGAAATAGAAAGAAAGGAAATAAATCACTAACAGAAAGCAATAATTAAGCTAACTAACTCTCTAACTATTTCTGTTTTAAATTAACTACTGGTAATACTCCCCCACAAGCTGGACGATGGAGATCACAGAGGCCAAGCTTGGATATGAGTGAAGAGAACGAAGGAGTAAGGAGAGGTTTAGTGAGCACATCCGTGAGCTGAGCAGAAGAGGGAACGGGTAATAAATGGATGGGACCACTCTGAATTTTCTCACGAATCACATGACAATCTATTTCGATATGCTTGGTTCTTTCGTGGAAAGATGGATTATGTGCTAAGTATATGACAGATTTATTGTCACAGTACACTGATGCAGGTTTAGCAAAGGAAATTTGCAAGTCCTTAAACAAGAAATGTATCCATTGAAGTTCACATGTAAGGCTTGCTAAGGCCCTGTATTCTGCTTCAGAGCTTGATCTGGAAACAGTAGATTGTTTCTTGGATTTCCATGAGATTAAGGAATCAGAAAAACACAATAACCTGAAATAGATTTCCTGGCAGTAGGACAACTAGCCCAATCAGAATCTGCAAATCCAAACAGACTGACAGTCGAAGAAGAAGGGTAAAATAATCCCTTTGCTGGAGACACTTTGAGATATCTCAAGATTTTAGTGGCGGCTTGATAATGGACATCCTTGGGCTTAGACACAAAATGACTGAGTTGTTGGACAGCAAAGGCAATGTCTGGTCTTGTTGTAGTCAAGTAGAGGAGGCGCCCTATTAACCTTCGATATGCTGACTCATATGAATACAAAGGTGAGTCTGAATCATGTAACTTGAGGGATGTATCATAGGGTGTAGGGGAAGGCTTCACTGCTAAGTGGCTGCTGTCTTCAAGAAGTTCAAGAGTGTACTTTCGTTGGTTGATGAAAATACCAGTTTTGGATCTTGCAATTTCCAACCCAAGGAAGAAACGCAAGGAACCAAGATCTTTGATGTGGAAGCTTTTGTCCAAATAGGCTTTGACATGCTGAATCTCTTTGAAATCATTCCCAGCCATGACTATATCATCAACGTATACTAAGAGAGCAGTGAAGTGTTCACCATGAGACTTGGTAAAAAGAGAATGATCAGCATCAGAGTGTTTATAACCCAAAGATACAAGTGCTGTGGATAGTTTGGAATACCATTGACGACTGGATTGTTTGAGACCATAAAGCGATTTGTGTAGTTTACACACTTGAGTGGAACCAGCAGCAGAATTTTTAAGTTTTACACCAGGTGGAAGGACCATATATACCTCCTCATTGAGATCACCATGCAAAAATGCATTGTTAACATTAAGTTGTTCAAGAAACCAACCTTTAATGGAAGCCAATGCAAGCGGTGCGCGCACAGTAGTTAACTTAGCAACGGGTGAGAAAGTGTCAAAATAATCAACACCCTCCATTTGAGTGTAGCCCTTTGCTACCAAGCGGGCTTTATACCTCTCAATGGAACCATCCGCATGGTACTTCACTTTATAGACCCATTTGTAGCCAATAGGGGTCTTGTCTGGGGGCAAATCAACAATAGACCAAGTGTTGGTGGCCTCAAGAGCATTTAGTTCAGCTTTCATAGCATCATTCCAACAATCAAATTTACAGGCTTGGGAAAAGGATTTGGGTTCAACAGTAGATGAAACATTAATACAAAAAGATTTATATGACTGAGTGCAATGACCATAATCTAAAACAGAAGATAAAGGGTAGGAAGAATTACCTGAAGATGATTCGGGCAGAGAAGAAGCAAGGAGACTGCAGTGGTATGCTTCAAGATATGAGGGCTTGTTTCTAGTCCTAGTTGATTGGCGAGTTGGAACAAGGTTAGGAGGTGGAACAAATGGAATGGGTTCTGGACTAGTGATAGAGGGAACAAGAGGTTGGGGAGAATTAATGGGAATGGATGGAACATGAGCAGGTGACAAGGCAGTGTCATGAACTGATGCAAGGTCTGAATTGTCTAGAGAAACATATGGAATTGTGGAGGGGGGAGGAGTGGAAGATGATTTAGTGAAAGGGAAAACATTTTCATAGAAAATGACATTTCTGGAAACAAGAAAATCATTAGATTGAATGTCATACAAGAGATATCCTTTGGTGCCATCTCTATAGCCTAGAAAAACTGTTTTGCGAGCCCGGGGTTGAAACTTTGTTCTGTGACTTTGTAAGGTGGATGCATATGCTAGGCAACCAAAGGCTTTTAGGTGAAGAAGAGTTGGAGATTTTTGGTGAAGAAGTTCATAGGGAGATTTGGTTCTTAAAAGGGGTGTAGGCAATCTGTTAATCAAATGGACAGCATGTTGGATGGAAAAGTGCCAAAAATTGATGGGAAGTTGGGCTTGAAAAGAAAGAGCACGGCCAACATTGAGAATATGTTGATGCTTCCTCTCAACAATGCCATTTTGTTGAGGGGATTCAACACATGACCTTTGATGAATAATGCCTTTGGCATTAAAGAAATCAGTCATAAGAAACTCACTTCCATTGTCACTCCGAAGGCATTTAAGTTTTAGACCAAATTGAGTGTCAATGAAAGTAATGAAATTCATGAGATGCTTTCGAGTTTCACTTTTAAATTTCATTAAAATCACCCAAGTAAACCTACTAAAATCATCAACAAGAGTAAGAAAATATTGATGACCTGAAATTGATGGTGTGGCATAAGGGGCCCATATATCAGCATGTAGTAATTCAAAGACTCTAGTAGATTTGGAACAACTATTAGGGTAAGGGAGGTGTCTTTGTTGGGCAAAATGACAAATGTCACAAGGGGAAGTGTTATTATTATTCTTGTATGAAATGAAGGGATATTGTAAGGAAATACATTTGTGTAGAGTATCAGAAATATGCCCTAGTCTAGTATGCCAAATAGAGACAGAATCATTTTTTCTTGAGATAGAATTACAAGCAGAATGAGAAATGGAATTACAATTAGAACCGGAAACAATAGCAGAACCCGGTGTTGAAGCCTCAAACACATACAGTCCTCCATGATTCTTAGTTGTACCAATCATCCTCTGGTTGGAATTCTGAAAAAAGGAACAATGATCAGGGTGAAAAATAATATGACAGTTCAAGGAAGGAAGGAAATTAGTTACTGAAATGAGGTTGACAGCAAATTGAGGAATATAGTAAACATCATGTAATAGAATGGATTCAGATAATTGGATTGTGCCTGAAATGGTGGCACTTGTTTGTTGACCATTTGGTAAAGACATAAAAAAAGGTTTAATTGAATGAAAGGAAATGAAATTAACAAGAGAATGGGTAATATGATCGGTTGCATCTGTATCTATTACCCAAAGGGCAGATTGCTTACCAACTAGAGGAGATGAGGTGGAATTAAGGACAACAGGATAAGAGATGACAGAATTGACTGAAGGAGAAGCCTGTACTTTTGATTGCTGTAAGAGCTGCAAAATCTGTTGATATTGCTCTTGAATAAGATTCAGAGAGGGACTAGTAGGTGGGTCAATTGCAGGGCTATTTTCCAGAAAGAGATTTACAACATCAGAATTAGGGGCAAGATTAACAGCGCCCTTGCCTCCTTTGGTTTGATAACCAGGTGGATAGCCGTGAAGAAGGAAACAGGTATCAATAGTGTGGTTTGTTCTACCACGGTGAGTGCAAATTCTGTTGGAACCTTGATTCTGTCCTCGGCCTCCCCCATAATTGCCTCTGCCATTGCCACGACCTCTAGAAAATCCTATGTTAAAATTCTGATTAGTTTGGTACTGACTTCTTGGACCAGATTGTTGAACTTGCATCACTAAAGACCGTTGTTCCACAGTAACATCAAGATTGGGAGAAGTGGTAAATTGCCTTTCTTGTTGAATGACTATTGAAAATGCCTTGTCTAACTCAGGAAGAGGATCCATAATCATGATATTCGACTTAACATGAGAGTATTGCTCACTCAAACCTCGAAGGAATCTAATGACTTTATCCTGTTCTTTGTATTTCTTTACATCAGCCACAGCACCACAAGAACAAGGAATTGCACAATTGCAATCCTTAACTAGGCGAAAGTTATCAATTTCCTCCCAAATAGAGGTTAATTCAGTAAGATAACTAGAGACATCAAGGTTACCTTGCTTGCATTGGTAAAGACTTTCTTGAAGTTCATCAATTCGGAAGATATCTCCCTGAGAAAAATGCTTTTGAAGAGTTTTCCAAACTAAGGATGCACGATTACACCAAATGACAGATTTGTGAATGCTTTCGGAAATTGATTGTCGCAGCCAGGATAATACCATGTTGTTACAGCGTGTCCAGGGTTCATAAAGAGTATCAGAAACTGGAGGTGGATTGAGACTTCCATCAACAAATTTCAATTTGTTCTTCGAGATTAGGGCAACCTTCATGGCTTGCGCCCATGTTTGATAGTTCTTGCAATCCAATAGAGGAGTAACAAGAATTAGAGAGGGATTTTCGTTTGGATGCATATAGTAGGGATTTAAAGGATTCGTGGCAAAATTAGAATATGCAGAATGTGCCATTGAAGAATCGAAAGTGAAGAGATTGTAGAGATTTTTTTTGGGGGGGGGGGGGGGGGTGGGATAGAGAGAGAGTTCAAGAAAGATAGAAAATCTGATACCATATTGATATCAGAGTAGCGCAGAGAGAGCAGACAAAGATGGGAGAAAACTTGTTCTCATTGATGAAAAAAAAAATGATACAATACACCAACAGGAGCTAGCTCTATCAGCATATATACAGAACAAAAATAAAAAGAATGGAAACAAATCACTAACAGAAACTAATAATTAAGCTAACTAACTCTCTAACTGTTTCTGTTTTAAACTAATTACCGGTAATAGGGATGATGAATTGTTACTTTTTGAAGGAAAAATTCCCTTGTGAGGAGGAATGGCTAGTGGTTATGTATAGTATAGTAGTAAGCTAGGATTATTCCCGTAAAGAGTTAAATGTAATAAAATGGTTGTCAAGTCAACTAAATAAACAAATATAAAACGGCAATATAGGCTTATGACAAGAACAATCAATATCAATTAAGGGTTGTAAACGAATGCAAAATATTTTGTTTCGGATTATAATGGATCGGATAAAAATAATTCATTTTGATTCATTAAAATTATATTAAAAAAATTAAATTCATCCATAATCCATTTAATAAAAGATTATTTAACCCATCCATTAATCATTTTAATATAGATGTATATCTGATCCATCCATTTAAAAATATATTATACATTAAAACTTTATTTTAACAATCTTTATAAATTAAATATTTTCTCTTTCTTAATATTTTCTCTCTCTAAATATTTTACATAAAGTAAAATAGCTATTATGTTTTTACAAAAAATATTTTACGTCTTTTACAGATTAACTAAGAATAATAATCACATACATAAATAAATAGAAAAATTAGGGACGCAGTAGGGATGGCAATCCGGACCCTACCCGTCGGGTACCCGCAAAAAATACCCGCCGTGGGTAGGGTAAAAACCCGTTTCATGGGTATGGGTACGGGCACGGGTAATTACCCGCAAATCTGAGAGGGTATGGGGGCGGGTACGGGGATCTTGGTACCCACCCCGCCCCATACCCGCATATATATATATATATATATATATATATATATAAATATATAAATTAGAAACTGATCTCGATCTGCCCTACTTCGGTACTTCCATTGTTCTCATCTCACTCCCTGCGGCTGCGCCATCCCTTCCTTCCTTTTCCATTCTGGATCTGCAACCACCGTGACACCGTCCCTTCCTTCATCTCCAACCACCACCCCTTCCTCGGTTCCTCCCGCCGTCATCTTCCTCTGTTCGGCCCCTCCCTTCCTTCATCGACCCTTCCTTCTCCAACCATCGTCCCTTCCTTCATCGACCCTTCCTTCTCCAACCATCGTCCCTTCCTTCATCTCCAACCATCGTCCCTTCCTTCATCGACCCTTCCTTCTTCATCGTCATCTTCCTCTGTTCGGCCCCTTCCTCCTTCATTCTGTTCGTCGTTCCATTGTTTCTTCCATCAACAGACAACAGCGTTCGGGCTCCAGCGGAGGCGCACCACGAACTCCGGCCACCATCCCCTTTTATCCCCAGCGGCAACGGTGTTCTACCTCCACCCATCTCCAGGTGCGTGACTTTGCTCTCTGATTTCACTTTGTTCCCCTTTTTCGTTTTGCTCCGTGTTCACTTATTCATGCAGAAATTTAATAATACTGAATATGGATCCAATGAATAAGAAGACTGAATAGTAATGGAGAATATCGTTTCACCTCTTGCAATTATACAAAATATAGGCTCAAGTAACTTGCAAAAATCTCAATTACTAGCTATTACAGTAATGGTAGGACTTATATTTAGGCGACAGGGAACACTATAACTCGATCAAGAACAGGACCACAAAGAGATCCATAGTCATCAATTCTAGTATGGTAAAAGGAGCTGTAAAATGTGAGTCTTGTTCTAGGTGCAATTGCTTTGAACTTGAAACTTACAGTCCTGAATGTGCCCTTCCCTTCAGATTTGAAGGGAACTTTAAAGGTATCTTTTGCAGCAAATGCTTCAATCATCATTGATCCATGGCACCCATTTTTGGCATCCCCAACACAGATTGCTGCTTGATAATGTAGAGTAGTAGGATGGGCCATGAATTGGCTTAACTGCTGGACAGCATAATTAATATCTGGTCTAGTTATGGTCAAATAAGTTAAATGCACTAACTTGAGTGCTGATACCATATTACAATTATTGATAAAATAACATCTGAATTCTCATTGAATGAATTGTGTTTACAAGTATTTATAGAAGGTGTTACTGTGTAACTAACTAACCAATTCTCAGTGACTTTTCCTCTATGGTCAACTAACTTCAGTTACTTGATTATGATCTCATACTTCTATACCAGAAATAATACATTGCTTGTTTTCCATTATTGATCCATTTTCCATGTTCTTTGCTACTTTGTGATTCTGGTACGCAACATGTTGATTTGGTTTAAAATGAGTTTTCAGTTTGAGCAGCTCTAAAGAGGGCAGAACAATTGATATACTTGATTTGTTTTAGTGATGACAAATGACCGTTAAGTAAAGAAAAAAATCAGAAGAACGAACAAGTTCAAATTCAGGTTGGGCTGTCTTTTGTGGTAAAATGACCTATAACTCTCTAAAGTACTTTACTGGAAACATGGCATATGTAGTTGTCTATCTATAAGAACCAGTTAGTCTGTATCTTAATTCTTTGCTTCGGTTTCAATTTAAATTAAAGCAGTTACATTAACCTCCTCAAAGCCAGGATTTTTTACTAAATTAACTGCAAGAAACCATATAATGGTTTTTTCAGAAAATGAGAATTCAGGAGACAAATAAGTAAAACACAACCCCAAAATAAATGCAAAGTGAAATCATGTTCACTGTATTTTATTTTATTTTTTGCTTTGCTCTGTGTTCATCTTGTTTTGTTCTCCTTTTTCATTGTACCTTGCGCTTCATTTTTAAAATGTTGAACCTCTGGCATATTGTTTTCATTGGTATGTCTTCACTAATCTTTACCTTGGTGTGTTCATATTGTTTTGCTCTGTGTCACTGCATTTTTTGTTTTGTTTATCTTTGCTGTTATATGAGTTTTAATTGGTTCTGCTTGCCTTTTTATTAGATGGAAAATGCAGTTGGATTCATTCAATCAAAGGAATCGAGAGTAGCTCATCTCCCGCACCACCTCAGAGTGTTCCCAGTGGTAATGTGGGAAGTTCTGAAAAAGACCAATCCCAAACTCCAACAGATCATATTCCTATTTCTGTTAATGATACTAATGCTATTGAGTTGATTGATGATGGCAAAAAAAGAAAGATATCTGTTGTTTGGAACCACTTCACGAAAAAAATAGTTAATGGTGAAGAAAAAGCTATATGCAATTATTGCAACAAGCATATGTGTGGTAGAAGATCTGATGGAACACATCATTTGCATAAACATTATGAGACTTGTAAAAGAAGGCCATATAGGGATATAAGACAATCGATCTTGTTGAGAGAACAGAAGAAGGTAGATGGGTCATCTACTTATTTGAGTAACTATTACTTTGATCCAGAGAAATCAAGAAGAGACCTTGCTTGTATGATAATAGTTCACGAGTATCCACTTTCAATGGTGGACCATCTGGGGTTCAGAGCATATTCTGAAGGTCTTCAACCTTTGTTCAAGGTTCCTAGTCGAAACACAATAAAAAATGATATTATCAAAATCTATGAAAATGAAAAGGTGAAGACTATGGGACTCTTGGACAAGATCGGGAGTAAGATTGCTCTAACAACAGACATGTGGACAGCTAGTAACCAAAAGAAAGGGTATATGGCCATTACATCTCACTACATTAATGATGATTGGGATATGCAAAGTCGCATATTAAGGTATGATATTTGTTAACTTTATCATATACATATAGTACTTTGCATTGTATTAATATGTAATAAATTATTTTGAATACTAGGTTTGTGTATGTAGAGTGTCCACATACAGCTGAAGCTCTTTCAAAGGTGTTGGTCGAATGCATGATGGATTGGAATATTGATAGAAAGTTGTCAACCATCACTTTGGATAACTGTAGCACAAATGACTCTCTTGTTGGTATGTTGTTAAACCAACTTGATTGTTCTACTCTTATGCTTGATGGCCAATTATTTCACATGAGATGTTGTGCACATATTCTGAATTTAATTGCTCAAGATGGGTTGAGTGTCCTTGGAGATGGCATAGAGAAGGTTAGGAATAGTGTTGCCTTTTGGACAGCCACACCTAAGAGAGAACAAAGTTTTAGGGAAGCAGCACGTCAAATGAAAGTTTCAATCACAAAGAAACTCATTCTTGATTGCAAAACTAGATGGAATTCTACTTACCAAATGCTTGTTGTTGCATTGTCTTATAAAGATGTTTTTACTAAGTCTGAAAACAAGAGAGCATTTGTATACATGTTTGCCTACAGCAAGTGAGTGGGAAATTGCAAAAGAAATTTGTTGTAGGTTGGAAGTCTTTAATCGTGTAACTGAGATGTTTTCAGGTACACAATATCCCACAACAAACATATTCTTCCCTTTGGTTTGTGAAATAAAGCTCTCTTTGAAGCAATGGGAGACTTGCTCAATTGAGTCTATTAGAAACATGGCTTCAAAAATGAATGCCAAGTTTGAGAAATATTGGTCTGTTATTCATGGAATTATGAGAATTGCCATTGTTTTGGATCCAAGATATAAATTGAAGTTGTTGGAGTTCTTCTTTCCATTGCTTTATGGAAATGCATCTTCAATTGAAATTAACAAAATCAAGAAATTATGCTACTCGTTGTTTGAAGATTATCAAGCTAAGCCTAATGGGATGGTTGAAAGTTCAACTGAAAAGTTAAATGACAAGGATTCAAATTTGGATAATCTTGCTTGTAACAATTTTCTTAGTGGTTATGACTCCTTTGTCAATGAAACCTTTGACATACAATCAAAGTCTGAGTTGGATCAATACTTGGAAGAGAAGGTATTGCCTAGGAGTGCTACATTTGATATACTTGGATGGTGGAAAACAAATGGGATCAATTTTCCAACATTGCAAAAGATTGCTAAGGATATTTTGGCCATCCCAATTTCTTCTTTGCTTTGAATCGCTTTTAGAACAGGAGTGAGATTGTTGACTCCTCATCGTTCTAGGCTTCATGAGAATACTTTGGAGGCGCTTATGTGTGCACAAAGCTGGATAAAGCATGACAAGGAAGGTAATAAATGTTGCATCAATATATTTGTTTAATGAAATTTGTGTTTAGTCTAACCATTAATTTTGTTTTTTGTTCTAGTTTCTATTGGTATAACTGGTCCAAAGCAATATTTACACATGAAAGACAAACATTTGCAGATCTTTTCAAGACTCGATTCAGAAGATGAGGTAAGATAATCTAACAATTTGTTAGTAATTATCGCTTTACAATTTTATAATGTATAACTATAACTAATAACTAATATAATGTATGTTTTTTATTTAACGAGTTTTGGAGAACATCGGCAACATCGGCTCAGGAATTACAACTTGATAAATTTATTGTTTTGGAGGCTTGCTGTTATTTACTTGTTTTGGATATTTTACATCTTTTTATTTGGTATAATACGTTGGTTTGTAATGTTTGATGAATACATTCGAAACATTGTTGGATGGTTTTTAAATTAAGTTACGATCATTTTGTTATTATTTTTTTCTTTGTTAAAGTGCGGGTAATGGGTGCGGGTGTGGGTATTTAGGTACCCAGAGGGTGCAGGTAAGAGATCGGAGGTTGCTACCCATGAGGGTACGGGTCCGGGTATGGGTAATTTTTTTAAACGCGGGTATGGGGACGGGTACTATAGTACCCTACCCAAACCCTACCCATTGCCATCCCTAGGATGCAGAAACTAGATGTGTTTGTGTGAGAGAGAGAAACTAAGAATAATAATCATATACATAAATAAATGGAAAAAACTAGGGACGCAGAACTAGATGTACGAAGATGCAGAAACTAGATAGAGGGAGGGAGGGTAATATATAAAATAATTAATTAAATAAATAGAAAAAATTAGGAAAAAGAAAAATCATACGAAGAAGACGCGGAACAAAAAAGATGTGGTACACAGATTTTCGAAAATCCAATCAAACAAATTCCTTTTTTTTTTTTTAAATAAAAATGGAAACAGAGAACAATCATATACTAATCAGGTCCAAAATGATCCTTTTTTTTTTAAATGGATAATAAACGATCCATTTCTTTTTCTTTGTTTGATCCAATGGATTAATTTTTATATTGGATGGATCACTAATCATCCATTAATAAAAACAATCCAATTCAATCCAATCCAATCCATTTAGTTTTCTTTAAATTATTAGATGGATTGGATGGATTTTGTCATGATTGGACTGAATGGATAATTGATCCTTTTGTCATCCCTAATATCAATATTATTATCAATTTCAAATTGAAACTAACAATAGTAAATAGTACAATCAAGCTCTGCTATTCCGATCTTTTATTTGTTTGCCATTAGATAGAACACGCAATTAATCTAACTCTATCCATCAAACAACTCGAAACATTAATATCTTTAGATTTAATTCAAGGATAGCATTAGGATGATAAAGGTGTTATTCTAAGGGTGCGTTGGATTTGCAAAAGGTATCTGGACAGCACAGGACAGACAGGACAGCACAGGACAAATCCTTGAGTTACAGGACAATTCTTTGTCTTGTACATTGTTTGATGGATAATGGACAACACAAGCAAAATAACATTAAATTTACCGGAATACCCTTTATAATATATATTATTTAATATATAAATATACAATATATAATTTTGTATAATTATGTAGAGAGAGGGGACAGAGAGGAGAGAGAAAGAGATAGAGAGGAGAGAGGGAGGGAGGGAGAGAGAGGGAAGGAGGGAGAGGAAAGAAAGAGAGAGGAGAGAGAGGGAGGGAGATGAGAGAGAGGAAAGAAAGAAGAGAGAGAGATAGAGAGGAAAGAAAGAAGAGAGAGATGGAGATGAGAGAGGGAGAGAGAGGAGAGGAGAAAGAGATGTAAGGATAATTTTGTCTTTTGTTAGTCTATCCATGGGACAACTTTTTGTCCCATGATTTGGTGGGGGACAAAATTTTGGGTTTTTGTCATGTCCCTCGCCACCTTTTTTGTCCTGTCCCCTGACCACTTTTCAAATCAAACAAGGCACAAAAATTTTTGTGCTGTCCAATCCCCTAAATTTTTGCAAATCAAACGCACCCTAAGAATCACACTAACTCTAATAATTTAGCTTAGGTTATGATTTTCTATACTATGCAACCCTACACATGTTAAGAGGTCAAAAATAGAAATATTATGTTGAAAGTTGTATATTCAATTCCTTAAAAGATTAAAAATTACTATTTTCAATACAACATTTTTATTTTTTTGATTCTTTGCATGTGTATATGTTAGAAAAATCGTAATTATTATTCAAAAAGTACAGTGTCCACCAAGGTTTATTTAGTACAACATTTGGGGAAATCCTATTATTTTTTAATACTAGCTGTTCCGTCCAAATATCTTAAGTGAGAGATACTCGTCCGGAGAAGCTCTTGTGAGAGTGTTTTGGAATAGCTTGACAGAATCGGAATTCTGCTCCTACGTATCCAAATGGGAATCAAAGCAAACGTAGTTCTATGAAGGCTCCGAGTTATACGGAGGGATATTTGGACCAGCGAGATATTCGGCCCAGTCAGTTGTGACTGGAGTGCACGGGACCGAGGTGCCTTCATCGGTGGTTTATTACGAGTTAGATCCGAGTATTTATGCTCGACTGATAAGTGTATTAATGAGTCCTCGACTTCGGAGGAGTTCGAGTCAAGACCCATTTATAAGAGTAAGCTCGGTTGGTCCAGTTTATTAACAAGTCATCGACAAGTCCTCGGCCTTATATTTCCGGTCAGTACACAAGCCCCCCGAGCTCCGAGCTTAAATAAGCGAAAGAGCTGACAAGTATCAAACCGAGCTTATGCTTCGGCTGCTGGACTTTCTTCCTTTCGTGTTTCAAACCGTCATTTCAAACCGTCATTTCAACTGACTTTTCCTCTTGTCAGAGAAGGTTATCATTTCCCTTCAATATTCTGTTGCACGTTATGGGTGAGTAACCCTAGAGTTCCGCGCTCATTTAATGAGGGGAAAAATTAAAAGTCGCGCCCCTTTTCCTTTTTTATTTGAAGGAATGTGGACCGTTGATCATATCTCATCATCAACCGCAGCAGCTATAAATATCTCCTCTAACTCCACCTTATTCCCCCTTACCCACTTCCTTCCTCCACTCTTCATCTCTGTCTTTCAAGTTTCTGCAATCGTCTTCTTACCTTTCGCTCTCCAGGTACGCCCAGCCTTCTTCCTTCTTTCAAATTTCTAAGTTTATTTCTGGATTCCGGTCATGAGTTCATCCGAGTCCACCGAGTCAAACACTTCACCTCTGGTGGAGCGCGAGGTTTCCCCCATTGGGGGCTCTCCTTCCACTTCTTTCGTTCCTTCCAAGGGAACTAAACATCGGTCAGGTGAGACCGTCCCTCCTCCTCCGGTCGTCTTCTTCTCGAGTTCCGATTCTTCCGGGTCCGACCCTTCTAGGTCCGGTTCTCCCTCCCCCAAATTTCCAAACCCGGCCGCCGCAAACAACGCCAAAGGGTTCCAAAAGACCCTGTTCCCGATATTACCCTACCTGGGTATACCTGGGTTAAGGGCGAAGTTGGGGTTTATTTTTCTGACTATCAGTCTTCAGATTCAATTGCTCGTCTTCTGTCCCAGATTACTATCTCGGCATCCGGAGACGAATCCGAGTTTATTTGTTCTCCCTGCTCGGGTACCGAGTATGTTTTCCTCAGGGCTCATCCTTCTGAGCCCCCTTTTACATATATGTATAAAACACTATTTTCTCAGCTGCGCGTGTCTCTTCCTTTCACTGAGTTTGAGTGTGACGTTCTGAGAACCATGAATGTCGCACCTACTCAGCTTCATCCCAACAGTTGGGCTTTTCTAAAAGCCTTTCAAATTCTATGTAAATACATCGGGATGGAGCCCACTACTCCCAAATTTTTGTACTTTTACCAAACAAGGTTTGGTGAGAAAACGGGATGGATTTCCCTCAATGGGCTGAACCGAAGAGGACTGATTAGTTTATACACATCATCGTATAAAGACTTCAAAGTCGGCTTCTTACGAGTTCGCCCCTCGGGCTCTCACCTTTCCCACTTTTTTGATGAAAATGGATGCGCCAGGTTTCCTTTGTACTGGCAATCATCTCCTACCAAATTCGTTGGTTTTGAATACAAATCCCTTCCTACCGAGGATAGACGGGATATAGATATATTAGAAAAACTTCCTCGGCCTCTCCATTGTGGACGTCTTCTGAAACTCCCCTTTTCATCCACTCCAAGAGCCGACTTTAAAAGTAAGTGTTCGACTTTTTAGTTTTTAAATCTTTTTTGTATGTGTTCTTGTACTAACAGCTTTTCTTTCCGACAGTTATCATGTGGAAATTCGACTTCAGTAAGCTTTTGAAATATGTCGCGAAGGAGGGTCAGGGTCCCTCAACGACCGAGAAGAAAAAGAAAAGAATTCCTCCGGCCGCTGCTAAGGCCAAACTGGAGATTCAGGAAGACTTGAAGGAGGCCACCGATTGCATCCTTGCAGAGCATCGGGCTGGTTTTGCCAAGGCCATTGCTCAAGTTCAAATTCTTGCCCCGGGGATTGATATCTCGGGTGCCGATGTGCATAAGGAGGTGTAAAATGGGGAACTTGTTCCCATCATTCCCGAAGAGGAAGAGGAGGTGGAAGGGGGGGAAGATTCTCCCGAGGATCACATCGACGCCGAAGAGAGCCCTGTGGACGGATAACTGTATTTTTATTTTTCATACCTCTGTAATTTCCCCTTGTAATCCTTGTTAATCTAATGAAAAACTCTTCCAGCATTTTGATGACTTCCTCTTACTTTTATAGCATTTGTTTGGCCGAGATATTCTTCGAAATATTTTTATACTCCGACGTTGTTTGTATTGCGTGCTCGGCTGTTTAAACAAGACCTCGACTAAGACCGAGATATTTTGTCATCCGTATCAAAAACGGATAGTTGTTGTCACATGTGAAATGCATGATTCACGTTTTGTATATGTGGTCACACGTTATGTGCCTTGGAAACCCCAGTGGGTTCATGCAATTACTGCTTTTTGCTGAGTTTCGAGATTTATTTTTTCAATAAACCTTTTCCCAGCGCATATTCCTCCTTTCCAACGCCTCTCCCCCCTTATAAATAGGGTTGTTTCTTTGCTTCACTTATTCATTCTTCATCTTTTCCACCAGCAAGATTCGTCCTCTTTCGACCCGAGTAGTTCTATAATATTGCTAGGGGTTTACGTTCCTCTCTCCCAGTTAACATCCTTTTTCGAGCTTTAAAATTGCCAAAAAGGGTGTAATTGGGAGATGGGATCCAGAATCTCTTTCATGATGTAATCCCTTTTAAAAAGGATGTTAGCTGGGAGAATAGCAGTTTCCGGGAGTGGTGAAAGGGGTAGTAACCGTCTCCTCCCGAAGCAGGCCGAGTACCTCATCATCCAGCTTTCTCAGGGGGAAGTGATTACTTCCTCCTTCGAAGGAAAGTCGTGGCGTCCGATTGGGGGGACTACTGGCCAACCGGTCTTACTCCAGTTCTAATTGGGGGGACTACTGGTCAATCAGGCGGGCCTTATTTTCAATTTCAGTTACAACCCGTACCTTGTTTTTATTTTCAGCATTGTACTCGGTTTCCTTAAAAATTTTAATGGCTCGAACTCGGCCTTTAGATTTAAACTTGGTTCTTCTTAATGCTCGTATTCGATTTCGCTTAAACAATTTCAAAGGCTGGAACTCGGCCTTAAACAATTTAATTGGCTCGAACTCGGCCTTAAACAATTTAATTGGCTCGAACTCGGCCTTCAGGCTCAAACTTGGCCTTAAAAATTTAATGGCTCGAACTCGGTGGCTCGAACTCGGCCTTCAGGCTCAAACTTGGCCTTAAAAATTTAATGGCTCGAACTCGGCCTTCACAATTTTAAATATTTGCAGAATAAATACATCGGCAAAATAAGAAAATAGACCAGTGTTCATAATAACTTCTTTTATTGGATAGAAAAGAAAGTCTGCGGTGTGCCTCGTTAAAACCTTCTCGGTCAAAACCCTTTTTTGGGATAAAATACCGAGGTAGGAAAAAGAGTACATCACTTGACTATATACATCAACTGTAATAAAATTTCAAATGGGAAGCATTCCAAGTTCTCGGGATAGGCTTCCCTGACAATTCTTCTAACCTATATGCTCTGTTTCCCAAGTTTTCTACCACTCGGAATGGTCCTCCCCAATTTGCTGCTAGCTTGCCCTCCGTATGATCTCTTCTTGGTTCTCCTTTCATTCTTAGCACCAAGTCTCCGCGCACGAAACTCCTCGGTTTCAGCTTTGAATTATACCTCCGAGAAGCTCTTCGTTTGCAGGCTTCCTCCCTGATCTCCTCCACCTAGTCAAGTTCGACCCTTAAGTTGCTTTCATTCTCATTCTGCTCATGTTGCATACGTCGAAAAGACGGCTCACCAACCTCAACTGGGATCATGGCGTCTGTTCCGTATGTCAGCTTGAAGGGTGTTTCTTGAGTAGTGGATTGTGGCGTGCAGTGGTAGGCCCAAAGAATACTCGGTAACTCTTCTGCCCAAGCTCCTTTGGCTTTTCCCACTCTCTTCTTCAGCTCTCCGAGAATGACTTTGTTGGCTGCCTCGGCTTGCCCATTGGTTTGGGGATGTTCTACTGATGTGACGTGGTGTTTAACACCGAGATTGACATAGAATTCTCGCAATGTCTTATCTATAAACTGCCTTCCATTATCAGTGACAATTGCAAAGGGAATTCCGTGCCTATAGATGAGGTTTTTCCACACAAACTTTTGTACCTTCTCGACAGTAATTTTCGCCAAAGGTTCTGCTTCAATCCATTTTGTGAAGTAGTCTAACGCTACCAAGAGAAATTTGACTTGACCTTTGGCTATGGGGAATGGTCCAAGTATATCCATCCCCCACATAGCAAAGGGCCAAGGCGAGTTTAATGTGTGAAGTTCTTCGGGTGGGGTACGACTTATATTGGCAAATCTTTGACATTCATCACATTGTCTCGTCCACTCGATGCAATCTGCTCGGATGGTAGGCCAATAGTACCCTGCTCGGACTACCTTGGAGGTCATTGATCTGCCCCCGCAGTGAAAACCACAGATTCCTCTGTGAACCTCTTCCATTACATATTTTGACTGAGCTTTGGTCAGACACTTTAACATCGGTACCGAGAATCCCCGTTTATACAATTCTCCGGAAATAATGGCAAAATGACTTGCTCTGAGCTTGATCTTTCTGGCCTTGGCGTGATCTGGGGGCAGAGTATCTGAGGACAAATATTCCTATATGGGTGTCATCCATTCTCGGTCAATCGGTTTGTTGGCCATCACCTCTCCAAGCGTGATACTCGGTTCATTGAGAGTTTCTTGAATAATTGTCCTATGCTGGCCTGACCTCTTCGTGCTGGCCAATTTCGACAGTAGATCGGCCCGAGTATTTTCTTCTCTGGGAATGTGTTTGATGAGTGTGATTTCACCTCATTCTCCATGTACATTTCTGCATGCATTTGCATATAGTTAGGCCATTTTAGTTGGATTTTGTTTAGTTTTTCCTTTGGAACGGATAAGGTGGTATTGTGTATTGTTTTGCAGGAATTTATGAGCAATTGCCCAAGAGTTGGCCTTGATAAGGTTTGGATGAAGAGAGAGCCTGCAAAGAGAAGAAATTGAGCAAAGCAGAGTTTTGAATATTCGCCTCGCGAGACTGGTCCTAGCCACGCGACCGAAGCGAAGCCGTGACAAGATCAGCAGATCAGCCTTTCTGGTTCGCCTCGCGAGTTATCTTCTCGCCTCGCGACCCAGAAGGCCTGACTGTTCCAGAAAATGCACACTTTCTGGTTCGCCTCGCGAGTTATCTTCTCGCCTCGCGAAAGGACGAATCCTGAAGCTCAGATTTTTAATATTCGCCTCGCGAGAGTGCATTCGCCCCGCGAGAGCGCGAATCTCAGAACCCCTGTTATAAGCCATCTGATGCAGAATGCAGAGGGGGGATTGGATTAGAAAAGAAAGGAGGCGGCTGCAAACTCTAAGGAGGCATTCTCTACTCTTGTGGCTGCTACTGGGCATTTTCCATGGAGTTCCTCACTTTCTCCATTTTTGTATCTCTTCCTTTCCCTTTTACTTTGATGATGTGTAGCTAAATTCCCCTTTGTTGGGGTTAGATGATTGCTCTTTCCGAACTTGATTGTAAAATGACTTGATTGTAATCTGCTTTCCTTGTTCTTTATGAGTGTTTGATTACATGCTTAATGCTTTCTTAGGCTTGATCATCCTAGGAATGATTAGTTGCTTTAATAGATAACTGGAAGGTTGGTGTTAGAGCTTGCTCATGAATCAAATGCCAAGTAGTTCATGAGCCTAGGCATAGGTCTTGGGGTGCTTGCAATCTTATAAGTCTTTACTTAATGCAAAATCTCAGGTTAATCCACCTAAGGAATTAGGGTTTAATTTGGGGTTTTAGGCTCAATGCACCTAAGGAATTAGGCTTGAGTATTTCAGAAAAGACTTGATTGTCATAATTGAATTAGGAACTGTGTTACTTGTCATTTCATAACAGTCAAGGGAGAATTAGCTTAGTCTAACCCTAACAATTCTATCATTTGTTGTTCATCTTTCTGTTTGCACATTAACTGTTTGATAAAATTCCAAAAAGAACAAAAACATTTTATTCTTGTTTGCTTGTTAGATGTTAGAGCTACCTTCACTCCAAAATTTGATCGCCTAGATAGTAGTCTAATTTGCGAAGTGGTAATTGTCCACGATCCCTGAGAACGATATCCGGTCTTACCGTTTTATTACTTGCAACGAACCGGTACACTTGCCGAGTCCGTGTCAAGTTTTTGGCGCCGTTGCCGGGGATCGGTGTGCCAATATCACGAGTACCAAAGGGGACTCCTAATTTAGGCATTTTTACTGTTTTCCTACTGTGTTTTTTCTTTCTTATTTTTGGTTTCTCTGCTGTAAATTTCTGTTGTGTGCTGTTTTTCTGTTTTGCTGTTTGTTCTGCGCTACTCCGTTTGTTCAGTGTATGCGAGGTACAATCGACCCAGGTGAACTCCAATTCGAACCTGAGATCGAGAGACTCTGTAGAAGGAATAGAAGGAAAGCCAAGGCAAGACAGAACAGAGAAAGAGCATCTTCTAGTAGACAAGAGCAACAAGTTGAGTTACCCAGTGTGCAAGAACCACAAATTGAAGTAGCAGCTGTCACCATGGCAGAAGAGAATGCACCAAGGAGAACAATGGGGGACTACACTTCCCCTAGAGTTGATAGATGTGGAACTCCGATTGTGAGACCCGCAGTGGCTTGCAATAATTTCGAAATCAAGGCATCACTTCTCCACCTTTGCAGGCAAAGAAACCAGTTTGGAGGTTTGGAGAGTGAAGACCCTCATGCTCACATTGGTACTTTCATTGAGCTGTGTGACACCATCAAGTTAAACGGAGCTTCTGATGAGGCCATTCGGTTAAGGCTTTTCCCTTTCTCTTTGAGGGATAGATCTAAGGCATGGCTTCAATCTCATCCTCATGGAAGCATCATCACCTAGAACGACTTGGTCAGCAAGTTTTTATCTCGCTTCTTCCCTCCGTCAAGAATGATCAAGTTGAGATCGGAGATTAATGCCTTTGCACAGAGGGATGGTGAGTCACTCTATGAAGCCTGGGAGAGGTTCAAGTCCTTACTCATCGCTTGTCCAAATCATGAACTAGAGACATGGCAGCAGGTTGTAACATTTGTTAATGGGCTCAACAGGAATTCAAGAAGTATGATTGAAGCGGCTGCAGGAGGGACATTGAGTCAAAAGACGCCCGAAGAAGCAAAGGACTTGATTGAGAACATGGCTAATAATGACTATCAAATGCCTAGTTCTCGATCAATGGTCAAGAGAGGTGTTCTAGAGCTGGATGAAATTGGCGCTCTCAAGGCACAAATGACTATTCTTACCAAACAACTGGGGTCGGTTCAACTGCAGAATTCTCAACTACAAGCTGTCCAAGTTCAAGGTACCTCAGTGTGCGATTTCTGTGGAGGCAACCATGCAAATGGAAACTGTGAGATCAATGTGGTTGGAAGTTCGGGACAAGAAGAGGTAAATTATATGGGCAACCAAGGGCCTAGAAATGATCCTTACTCCAACACCTACAATCCGGGGTGGCGCAACCATCCTAACTTTGGTTGGAGACAAGGGCAAAGTTCAAGTACTCAAGCAAAGCCTCCTCAAGAGAGTTCAAGCAAATTGGAGAACATTCTAGGCCAGTTCATGCAAGCGACTCAAGAGACTATGAAGAATCAGAATGCCTCAATCAAAAATCTTGAGCACCAGATAGGACAGTTGGCAAAGCAAATGGCAGAAAGACCTCAAGGACAATTGCCAGGAGATACAGAGAAGAATCCTAAGGAAGGTTGCATGGCAATTATCACAAGAAGTGGGAGAGTGTTAAATCCACAAGAAAAAGAGAGGGAAGAAAAGACAAGTGATGCTGGAATTGATAAGGTGCAGTTTGAAGAGGTAAACAATGAAGAACCCGGAACTTCCCAAGATACTACCTCTATTCCTACTGGTGTAGAAGCTGAAAAACCGCAGAGGGAGAAATTGGTTGATGAAGAATTTGCGAAGAAGAAGACTAAAAGACAGATTCTGGAAGAGGTTGATAATCCCAAAGAGCTGCCCCCATATTTCAGAATCCCGTACCCCCAACGGTTGAAGAAGGAATCAAAAGACCAACAATTTTCTAAATTCCTGGATGTATTCAAAAAGCTACAGATCAACATCCCTTTTGCTGAAGCTCTTCAGCAGATGCCTTCCTACGCCAAATTCATGAAAGAGATTCTTACAAACAAGAGGCGGTGGAAGGAGGAGACAGTTATGCATACTGAAGAGTGCAGTGCTATAATTCAGAGGAAGCTACCAGTAAAGATGAAGGACCCGGGGTGCTTTACTATCCCATGCACTATTGGTCATGTGAACATTAGGAGAGCATTGTGCGATCTAGGCGCAAGTATCAACCTTATGCCGTTGTCCATTTTCAAAAAGCTAGGAATTGGTGAGGTAAAACCAATAGGGATTTCTCTTCAACTGGCAGACCGCTCCATTACATATCCCTATGGTGTTGTGGACGATTTGTTGGTGAAGGTGGATAAATTAATCTTCCCAGCAGACTTTGTGGTTTTAGACATGGAGGAGGATGCTGAAGTTCCGCTCATACTAGGGAGACCTTTTCTGGCAACTGGTCGGGCTTTGATAGATGTAGAAAAAGGCCAGTTGAAATTCAGAGTGCAAGAAGAAGAAGTAACTTTCAATGTATTGGAAGCTATGCATCGCACGAGCAAGGAAGAGGAGTGTTTCCGCGTGGATATGGTGGACACGGTAGATAAGGAAGTCATTGCACATCAACACCACCCCTCTACTCCAGAGAAGAAGGAAAAGCCCAACATGAAAGCAAATCTAAAGCTATGCAAGACAAATGATGCATCAGTTGGTGAGGAAGTTGGCCCTGCTCATCTTGTGAAAACAGAACCTCCACCGGGAAGGAGTAAGAAAAAGGGCAAGAGGCCCAGAGCGAAAAAGGCAAAGCAGAAGCACAATTGTTGGCCTTCTAAGCAAAATCAGCTCTTTACAGGAGTTTCATGGAAGAAAAGTGCTCTTGTAATTCTATGTCCAGCAGACCCCGGTTAATTGAAAGAAGTTATCTACACGTCAAGCTAATGACGTTAAAGAAGCGCTTATTGGGAGGCAACCCAACATTTCTTAACTCTTCTTTTTAGTTATTTTCATTTTCTTAATAGTTTTGTTTTTGCTTTAACCTCTTGAATAATTTGAGAAGCTCAAGAGGTTTGTTAATAGTTTTGTTAAGTGCCTTCAGATTTTGAATAAAGGAAGGAGAAAAAGGGCAGGGGAAAGCAAAGCCAGAAAGCATGTGAACCAGCACCCGCTACCACCTTGGTGAGTTATTCCAGTTTTCTCCCCTCTCTAACTTAATTATTTACATTGAGGACAATGTAAGTCTTTAAGCTTGGGGTAGGGGTAATCTTTTTGCTTGCATTGTAAATATTGCATTCATATAGGCTTAATTTTGCATGATCGCATGATTCGGTTACCCCTGCTTAGATTGAGCATCTGATTGTGAGAACTAAGTGCCAATTAAATTGTGATAGTGGATTTTTGAACCCAATTTATTTCATTCTTGTGATATGGCTTCAAATAAATATTCTTGAGATGGTTTTGGATAGTTGATGATTAGCATGTGTTTCTATAGACTTGTGTTCCTCACTGGTTTTTGAACTGATAAATGTGAGCTTTTGAGCCATTAGGGGGTACTTACTAACTCTGCCCCCGTTCTTTGTGTAGAGTGTGTTCCTCTTGGATTGTTTTTCTCTAGAACTTGACTTGAAACCATTTCGAAGCGTGAAAATTTTTGAAAACATTTTTGAAAATGATTGAGGCAATAGGTATTTTTCCGGCCTTCTGAGCTTTGAATGATGAAATGTTACCCCTTAGTTGCCCAATTTTGAGCCTGAATGAATAAAATGCTTTTCTTGGTACCCTGAAATGTTTTGTTAAATATGCTTATGAGGGACCTTCTAAAGTACTGTGCAAAAAGGGTTGGAAAATGTAGTTGAAAGTTTGGGATGATGAAAAGAAAAAAAATGAATCTGAAAAAAAAAATTATTATTTCTCTTGAGTTGAAAATTCTCCCTTCTCCAAATAAAAGAAAAAAAAATTAAAAGGAAAAGAAAAGTATATGGAGAAGGGTATGACAAGAGAAGTGAGAAATAGCAAAAATAAAAGGAAAGAATGGTGGAAAAGTAAACTGAAACCCAAAGAAAGGTATTTTAGAAGGTCGTGCCTTGCAATGCTTGATTGTTTGTATAGCCTTTTGAAATTTCCTGTTCTTGAATTTCCCACCTGAAAATTGATCCCATGGCCCCAATGCAACCAAAGAATAAGACCTCTTGATTCTTAGATGTTTTCATTAATAAAGTAAAGATTTGGTTGATAGTCAAGCATATGGTAGGACTCATTCCTTGAGGAAAATGGAGCGAATTGTTATATATACTTGAACACTTGAGTGAGTGAGGCAAGAAAGAGAGCCAAGCAAATGAACAAGCTTGGGGTGAGCTTCAAGTGAGATAGAGTGCCCGAATCAGTGAGAATATGAGTCTAGGAAAACTAAGCCCCTAATTGGACTTGAATTGATTGTCTCTTGCTGAAATAATTGAATGCCTGTTACTTGGATCATTTTACTCGGGTTCTTAGTTCACTATCATTGCTCTGATTATTTTCATCTTTTGGCCTTGGTTTTTGCTTGAGGACAAGCAAAGTCTTAAGCTTGGGGTGATTTGATGAGTGTGATTTCACCTCATTCTCCATGTACATTTCTGCATGCATTTGCATATAGTTAGGCCATTTTAGTTGGATTTTGTTTAGTTTTTCCTTTGGAACGGATAAGGTGGTATTGTGTGTTGTTTTGCAGGAATTTATGAGCAATTGCCCAAGAGTTGGCCTTGATAAGGTTTAGATGAAGAGAGAGCCTGCAAAGAGAAGAAATTGAGCAAAGCAGAGTTTTGAATATTCGCCTCGCGAGACTGGTCCTCGCCACGCGACCCTGAAGCCCAGCTGATCAGCAACAGTCAGCCTTTCTGGTTCTTCTCGCGAGTTATCTTCTCGCCTCGCGACCCAGAAGGCCTGACTGTTCCAGAAAATGCACACTTTCTGGTTCGTCTCGCAAGTTATCTTCTCGCCTCGCGAAAGGACGAATCCTGAAGCTCAGATTTTTAATATTCGCCTCGCGAGAGTGCATTCGCCCCGCGAGAGCGCGAATCTCAGAACCCCTGTTATAAGCCATCTGATGCAGAATGCAGAGGGGGGATTGGATTAGAAAAGAAAGGAGGCGGCTGCAAACCCTAAGGAGGCATTCTCTACTCTTGTGGGTCGCTCATGGGCATTTTCCATGGAGTTCCTCACTTTCTCCATTTTTGTATCTCTTCCTTTCCCTTTTACTTTGATGATGTGTAGCTAAATTCCCCTTTGTTGGGGTTAGATGATTGCTCTTCTGAACTTGATTGTAAAATGACTTGATTGTAATACAGTTTCCTTGTTCTTTATGAGTGTTTGATTCCATGCTTAATGCTTTCTTAGGCTTGATCATCCTAGGAATGATTAGTTGCTTTAATAGATAACTGGAAGGTTGGTGTTAGAGCTTGCTCATGAATCAAATGCCAAGTAGTTCATGAGCCTAGGCATAGGTCTTGGGGTGCTTGCAATCTTATAAGTCTTTACTTAATGCAAAATCTCAGGTTAATCCACCTAAGGAATTAGGGTTTAATTGGGGTTTTAGGCTCAATGCACCTAAGGAATTAGGCTTGAGTATTTCAGAAAAGACTTGATTGTCATAATTGAATTAGGAACTGTGTTACTTGTCATTTCATAACAGTCAAGGGAGGATTAGCTTAGTCTAACCCTAACAATTCTATCATTTGTTGTTCATCTTTCTGTTTGCACATTAACTGTTTGATAAAATTCCAAAAAGAACAAAAACATTTTATTCTTGTTTGCTTGTTAGATGTTAGAGCTACCTTCACTCCAAAATTTGATCGCCTAGATAGTAGTCTAATTTGCGAAGTGGTAATTGTCCACGATCCCTGAGAACGATATCCGGTCTTACCGTTTTATTACTTGCAACGAACCGGTACACTTGCCGAGTCCGTGTCAGTGTTCCATAGCAAATTTCTCAAAGTTGGAAATTAACTGATTTACTTTACATAAATACCTGGTGAGTTGAGGCTCTTTTGTTTGGTATTCTCCAGAGATTTGTCTTGTGACTAGCTGTGAATCACTTCGGCATCTAACAGCTTTTGCTCCCATTTCCTTAGCCAGCATTAACCCTGCTATCAAGGCTTCGTACTCAGCTTGGTTGTTTGAGGTTTTGAACTCAAACTTTAATGACTGCTTTAGGATTAGCTCTCCCGGACCTTCCAGTATTATCCCAGCTCCACTGCCTTTGACATTCGAGGATCCATCCATATACAAATTCCACCATGAATCTTCGGTTATTGGCAGCGGATTGAGCTCGGCTACGAAGTCGGAGATACATTGAGCTTTCAGAGGACCTCTCAACTCGTATTTCAGGCCAAACTCGGATAACTCCACCGACCAAGCAATCATACGGCCTGCCAACTCGGGCTTTTTGAGAATCTGCTTAATCGGGTGATCAGTTTTGACAATCACCTGGTGACTCTGGAAATACGGACGCAATCGCCGAGCTGCAGTTACCAGAGCCAGAACTAGCTTTTCTATGACTTGGTACCGGGTTTCGGCGTCATGAAGGACTCTGCTGATGAAATACACCGGCATTTGCGTTTTCTCTACTCCTTGCACAAAGACCGCACTGATGGCGTACTCAGTGGCTGACAGGTATAAATATAACTCTTTCCCTGGGATAGGTAGAGTTAATATTGGCGGTGAAGACAAAAAGGCTTTGAAGTCGACAAAGGCCTTTTCGCATTCCTCAGTCCACGCGAAGGTTTGAGGCCTCTTCAATAATCTAAAGAAAGGCCGAGCTTTCTCTGCAGATCTGGGGAGAAACCGAGATAATGATGCCAGTCGTCCTGCAAGTCGCTGCACTTCTTTAATATTTTGTGGGCTTCGCATCTCAATCACCGCTCGACATTTATCAGGATTGGCCTCGATTCCCCGGTGCGTCAACATAAAACCGAGGAATTTTCCACCTTGGACACCGAAAACACACTTTTCTGGATTCAACCTCATATTATACTTTCTCAACTACTGAAAAATTTCCTCCAAATCCTTCGGGTGGTTGTTGTGGTCATCGGATTTTACGACCATATAATCCACATAAACCTCCATATTCCTTCCGATCTGTTTTTGAAACACCTTGTCCATGAGCCTTTGGTAGGTTGCTCCAGCATTTTTCAATCCGAATGGCGTTACCCGATAACAATAGTTCGAGCCTTCAGTTATAAAAGTTGTTTTCTCCTCGTCTGGGGGATACATTTGGATCTGATTGTACCCCGAGTATGCATCCAAGAAGCTCAAAATTCTGTACCCGGAAGCACCATCCACCAACCTGTCAATACTCGGTAAAGGATAAGAATCCTTCGAACAAGCTTTGTTTAAGTCTGTATAATCAGTGCACATGCGCCACTTGCCGTTTACTTTTTTGACCAGAACCACGTTGGTCAGTCAAGTAGTGTATTCTATTTCTCGAATAAAGTTGGCTTTAACCAACTTTGTTGTTTCTTCTTCCACCACTTTTCTCCTTTCCTCACCAAGTCTCCATTTCCTCTGAGCTACCGGTTTTGCCTCAGGATAGATTGCCAGCTTGTGGCACAAGAAATCGGGGTCAATCCCCGGCATGTCTGATGTTGTCCAGGCGAACAAATCGGCGTTGCTGCGGAGTACTTCCTTTATTTTCTTTTTTAAATTCGGCTCAAGTTGACCGCCTAGCTTAGTGCACTGATCGGGCTGTGATCCAAGCTGGAACTTCTCCAACTCCTCAATGGGTTGTGGCCGTTGTTCTTGCATGTCAATCCTCGGGTCTAGTTCAACAGAGCTAACTGAATTTACAGACTTTTCTTTTCCTCTGTCTAGTGTTTCTGCAGGTGTAGGTTTGAGTTTGCTTACACGTAAACTATCGGCATAGCATTGTCTGGCCATTTTTTGATTAGCCCGGATAGCAATTATGTCTCCCGAGTTGGAAGGTAACTTCATAGTAAGGTGGGGAGTAGAGACCACGGCTCCCAACTCGTTCAAGGATGGTCTCCCGATCAAGATATTGTACGATGTTACTGCATTAACCAACACGTACCTGACCAAAATAGTTTTGGACATTTTGCCATCTCCAAAAGTAGTTAAGAGGTCTATGCATCCTCGGGTATCCACCTGTTCCCCAACAAAGCCGACGAGTTTACTATCGTATGACTGAATAGATTTTTCTGGGATCCCGAGCTTCTAAAATGTTGAATAATATAGGATATCAGCCGAGCTCCCCTGGTCGACGAGAGTTCTCTTGACCGAGAAGTTGGCCAATTGCACTGTGATTACCATTAGGTCGTCCTGATCAGGATCCACACCCAAAAAGTCTTCATCGGAGAAAATAATCGGTGGGGAAATCCTCGGGGGTTTGCCAGCTACCGAGTTTACAGCCCGAATAGCCCGCAGATGTTTTCTCCGATCTGAACTCGTCGTGCCTCCTCCCGCAAATCCGCCTGAAATAGTGTTTATCACACCTCGGACAGTATTATCCTCCTCTCGCCTTTCATTCTGATCTTCACTATTTTCTGCTCTTTCATTATTTTGCCGACAGCCGCCCCTTCCTGGGCTTTGGCCACCTCCTCTTCTTCTACTTCTGCCACGCCCTTCACCATTGTTGTGATTTCTCCGAACGAATTATTCAGATGACCAACTTGCACTAACTCTTCAATCTTGTCACGCAGGACCCAGCACTCCTCAGTGGTGTGCCCATAGTTACGATGGTACCGACAATGCTTCTGTCTATCGGCATTCTGGGGCGTGTGGCCACGGTTGGAGAGCTGCAAAAGTTCTGCGTTGTAGGCTTCCTCAAATACCCGAGCTCGATTGGTGTTGAGGGGGGTATAGTGCTCATACTTCGTCCCCCTATGTAAATGCTCAGATGTGTTTTTGAATTTCTGCTTGTCACCTCCAGCCCTCCTCTTCTCTCTCCCTTCTCGTCTATCAGAATCATCAGTTCTTTCTCTTTTCTTAGGCTCTTAAATTTCCTCCATATTAATGAATCCGACAGCTTTTCTCCTCAACTCATCCATACTGGTTGGAGGCTTCCGAGCTAGGTGTCTGGCGAAAGGGCCAGGCCCGTAATCCGGTCAAGATAGTATGTAGTGCGACATCGACACTGAGATTCCGGATGAGGACAGTCTCTTTGCTGAACCTGGCCATAAAATCACGCAGAGACTAGTTTTTTTCTTGCTTAAAATTTACCAACGAGGCCGAGGTTTTTTGATGAGCTCGGCTCGTGGCAAACTGAGCATTGAATTTAGTCATAAACGTGTCAAAAAAGTCAACTGATGCTGGCGGTAGATGAGTATACCAGCTTAATGCAGCATCTTTCAGAGTAGTAGGGAAGACTTTACACATGACAGCATCATCGTCGGTGAAGAGGTATATTTGAGTAGTGAAAGCATCTAAATGACGTTCTGGATCCGAGGTGCCGTCATACCTGTCAATATTTATTGGTTTGTAGTTGGCTGGTAGAGGAACCTCCATGATGGCGTTGGTGAAGGGATGTCTCGGCCCTCCGCCACGCCTTCTTTCATTAGGCCTATTTGCCTGGAGTGAAAGTTCAGGGGCCTGCCTAGGAAATTCCTCCTCGCCTCTTCGGTCAACATGATGAGAAACACGGGGTTGTGGGATTCCTTCTTCTCTGCGCGTGTTTCTAGACCCTTCATTCTCAGTTGTCTGGTGCTCTCTCTCGTGAGGAGAAGAGGCAGACCTTTCTCTGCTTTGTTCTCGTTCACGACGGCTGTTCTGCCGACGAATCTCCTCATTCTCCCTTCTCAGCATTGCCACTTGTGCGAGAAGTTCTTGAATAATGGGATTGTCGGTCGTCATCGCTGGGTTTATGGATCGTTCTCCATTATCCCCATTGTTAGCATTCTCTGGCTCTTCTCTCCTGCAGTTCCCACTCCTTGTCCTCACCATTGTTTGTGGTATGGGAAAATTTTGATTCGAATTCCCACAGACGGCGCCAAATGTTCCGTCCAAATATCTCAAGTAAGAGATACTCGTCCGGAGAAGCTCTTGTGGGAGTGTTTTGGAATAGCTTGACAGAATCGGAATTCTGCTCCTACGTATCCAAATGGGAATCAAAGCAAACGTAGTTCTAAGTGAGGGGGTTGGACCCCTATTTATAGAGATGTTTTGGTGTAACAGTTTGAGTTGGACTGTTATTGAGATCCTATTTGTTATGATCGGATTGTTATTGTAACTAGATAAAGATAAGGATAAGGCTTCGAGTGGGATATTTGGACCAGCGAGATATTCGGCCCAGTCAGTTGTGACTGGAGTGCACGGGACCGAAGTGCCTTCACCGGTGGTTTATTACGGGTTAGATCCGAGTATTTATGCTCGGTCGATAAGTGTATTAACGAGTCCTCGGCTTCGGAAGAGTTCGAGTCAAGGCACATTTATAAGAGTAAGCTCGGTTGGTCCAGTTTATTAAGTCCTCGGCAAGTCCTCGGTCTTATATTTTCGGTCAGTACACTAGTATAAAATTAGATTCGGAGTCTAATTATACACATTGATGAAAATTGAATCCCACAACACTTATAAAGCATTCATCTTAAAGAAAATTATTCAAGTGAATTGTTTAAACACTATAAACTATATTATCCTTTTTTTAACATATAAACTATTTTATCCTTAAAATATTTATTTTACTCATTTTAAAATTAAAAAATAATTAAATTAAAATAACTATTTCCAAAAGAATTAAAATTAAGTTGAGAATTAGTTTATTTTATTTATAAAAAGAAAAAATGGTTCACTTTATTTTTGAGAATTATTTAATTTAATTTAAAGTTTTCAAACCATCAAATTGTCATAACTTATAAAAGAAGAACCTAAATTAATAATTTTCAAAAGCGAAGCTCGTCACAAAATTAGTTATTTTCATTTTCATATTAAATTAATAATTTTTATTTTTATTTTTGCTTGCTTCTCCAATCATATAATTCCTTGTAAGACTTTTTTCTTGTCCAACGAGAGGCTTATAAAAGAGGCCTTACAAGAGCATGGGATAAGAGGAACGTATTGTGGGACCCGTGTATTTACATTTTATGTCAGTTTAATTAATTGAGCTGACTCAAGCCTCAGTAGGGACATTCCTTCAAATACTTTAGTCCTAAGTATTATTTGAATTTAATTGATATGGATTGACTGTGTAAAGATTTTTTGTACTGTCAATCAATAAAAAATATTATATCATTAAGAATGTTTAATTTTTACCATAATTATCTTAAAGGTCACACTCACATATAAAATGATTTTTTGAATGGTTGACAATATAAAACACTTAACAGTAATAGTATATCAAAATTAAACTCATATATTATTTTTAACATGTTTTCCAGTTCAATATTATTTTTTGTTGCTTGTCAACCCAAAATATTGTACTGTTATTACTCCAATTTCACTCAAGATAGATCCAACACGCTATAATAAGAAACAACCTCTAGCCCAATAATGCACCCCTCCGCTACAAATAATCTAAGCCCAACAACGCTAAAAGAATCTTGACCCAAATACCGAATAAAAGAATAAACAACAAAACTCTTAACCTATAAAATTAACAACACTTGCCCCAAATACTATTATTTAAAATAACAAACGCAACAAATTAAAAACCTAACTTGAGCAAAATTACCCAAGCCCAAACAAGAGACTAACCCAAGCATGGAAAGAAGTAGCAAATGGACATGCCCTATAATGATAACAAGTAGCAGCCTAAGAATCCATGAATGTGGGAATATATAGGGAATTGATGAACTAATTTCTTTGCCTTCTATATTACTCCTACATTTTTACTACTCTTCGATCATCATGTTATTCTCTCCAACTATGACCAGCTATTAAACTTTCATGGTAGCTCTCCTAAAAACACCTCTAGCTAGCAGTGCTGATTGTAAAGCAAATTACATTCCAGTTAATCGTATTCTCATAAATCTTTTTTTCTACATTCACACATGTGAATAGATTTTTCTCAAGTTTCTAACTATCATTCATTAATTTTTTTCCCGAACATGAGAAACTTTTATTTTTTTAAAACTTTTATTTTATTCTCAAGTCTGGTAACAATTTTTTAAAACTTGTACCAAATATAAGAAACTTTTATTCCCATACCAATATTTTCAAAAAATAAAATTTAAAAAATTTATAACAAACACTACCTAAGTTGAATAAAATACACATACGGACTCTGCCACACATATTCTTATCTGTGTATCAGTAGCCAGATGCTAGAATGTTAATACCTCTGTGTTGAAGGACTACTCTTCTTACTCCTATAACGTAAGCTGTAATGTTAAATTAATAATTATCTGTAATTAGTGGATGTTAGTTAATCAAATACTTAAAATTTTATAATAAGCCCTGTAAGCTTTTTAGGCACAAATATTCTTGTTGCCATTTTAATATTCTCTTGCAGTACCGTGATTTTAGTAAGATGTCTTATGATATTGGATACCGACATCCTCCACTCGTCTAAACATGAATTAGCGAGTTTTATGGACAAGAAGGTACTATAGGATCCATAGTTCCATACAAACTTGCTGAATTTTGAGGTCTAAGGTTTTTTTTTTTTTAATGTAAAAAAAAGTACCATTCAAACTACATTTTTCATATATCAATGTGATGTTGGTCCAAGTAAGATGGCTTGGATCTTTTGAACATGTGGTTCTGGGTTCGATCACTGGATCCGTATATATGGAAAAAACATTCGTGTGAGGGCCCGCTTAAGCACGTCACAGTATCCCGAGAAATTAGTCTTTCACCTATCGGATGGAATGATACTCTGGAAAAAAAAAAAACTATTTTTTTTTGTCTATATGCGTGACTATGTATTCCTTTTCAATTTGATTCTTACATAAAATATATATTTAACTTAATTTTTACCTGTGTGTTCGTTTTTAATGTTATTTTTGTTATTGTTATAATATTGCCTAATAATTTTATAATACTGTAAAGTATATGAACGAAAGTAAAAGTAATTTTCAAATAAAGTGACAAAAAAATTAGGTTAAAATATATTTTTAATTCTTATATATGATACTCATTTCAAATTTAATCCTTATATTTTAATTACAATAATTTGGTTCTCACACTCAAAGAGTTGTAGTTAAAGCGGCAATTGAGGGCAGGATCAAGTTAAAAACAACTGTCATCTATGAAGGAAATTGCAAATTTTACTTATAGGAAACAAATTAAAAATAAATGCCAAATACAGAGACAAAAAAATAATAATAATAAACCACTCAGTCAAAAAATAATAATTAACAGAAAATAACTCCAATATGGTGGTTATAACTTATACGTAGTAACATCCAAACATATATATATATATATATATATATATATATATATATATATATATATATTTGTGAAACTGGCCACTAATAAGTAAAAAATGCTTTCATTAATATTTGATGTTGGTGAATATTATTTTCCATTACGTACGGAGGAGGCTTAAATAACAAATAAAAAACTAAAAAACTACATTACCTAAATAAATAATAAATAATTGCTCCTTTCTAATGCAATATACATCACCCCTGCGTAATAGGAAGATTTAAGTGTAATAAATTAACAAGAAATGAGAAATACCTCACTCTTCAGTCTTCACTCCTTGGTTGTTCCTTCCATTTTTTAATTATCTCCAGAAAAATCTCATTCCATGTGTCTATAGGCCCTGGCAAGCACCAATGAACACAATCACTCTGCACACGCTCTTGAACCCCATTAGCAAATGGAAAAGGATACATATAAGGACCTGGATGACCATCTGGTCTCAATATTGCTAACTTTGTTACATCCAATACCTCCAACCTAAACCCTTCAAATTCATTGGCTTTTGTCTTAGAATTTTCCAATTCTTCTATCTGAATCTTTCTTATCTCAGCATCCATTCCTTCAAGTTGCTTCTCATCCTCTCTATAAGGCCTAGTCTTTGAACAAGTACCAGCATTATTCCAATCACCTTCAAAATGGGCTGGTGAAAATGTTTTCACAATTACATCAATACCTTTTCCTTGATATGATTTCCTCTCAATTATGCTATTAAGAGTAGTCCTTAAAGCCTTTCTTAATGGAACATAAAAATCCATCTCAGTGTGGTTAAGTTGAGGACAGTTTAAGCTACCCAAAACAGAATCACCCTCAATGTAAACTGATGGAAGCAAAAACCAATGTCCAAATATAAGCACAATCAAGCCCATTTTATCTATATCCTTTGCCCACCTCTCATCAACATGATCCAAATACATTGTATTATAACTTGGTCCTGTGTTTTGCTGTCTTTCAACACCTTGCACAAGAAATGGGGACCAATACAAGGACAAGTTTGCATTGTGAGAAGGGAAGTGCCACCTCCGGTATTTATTGTCTTCACCATTTAGGTAGGTAAGGTTAGGGGTTGAAACAGTTGCTAACATGCAAAGAAGGGACTCTAATTGGTTCCTAGCAAGAGAGTCTCCAACAAAAGCTATATGCTTATTCTTAATGAGTTGGAGGAAAGTGTGGGATTCAAACCTTGGAAGATGGCATTGTCTTGGTTTCCATCTCCAGTAAAGATAGCCTGTGTCAGGCCTTCCATTGGGGATACATTTCTCACTTTCTTTGATGGTACCACATGTGGTACCATTGTACAAAGGGTCCCTACTGTCATTAACCCATTCACCATTGGAGTAGTCACATGGAGTCTCATAAGCTTTGTCCTTTTCTGCAATAAAAATGAACAATTAAGTCTAGTAATAAACAAACAAATCCCACACCCCAAGTTACTAAATAGATTGAGTTATATTCCATCCTAAAAACAATTGGTGTTAAATGGAGTTGCACAACATCGCAACTCATGATTTAAGGCAGACAATGTGAGACCTCCAATACCCCTCCACGTATGCCTGCCAGAACAAGTGATACACAGGAAGATGGATTCTGATTATTAAGTGGAGTAGCCCAATGTGTATATAAACCGCACCCCAGAATTTAAGGCATGCGGGTAAGACAAATTCTAGAAGTAATTATATATATGGATGCGTAATTGCATATATACCTGAAGAAGAAGCGGTAGTAGTGGTGGTGGTGGTAGTGGTAGGAGGAGGAGGAGGAGGAAGGGAAAGAGAAGAGTGGGAAGTGATGGTGATGGGGATGGAACGAGGAAGCTGAGTTTCTGGAGACGGAAGAAAGGGTATATGGTAGAAGTATAAACGAATCAGAGCTATGGGAAGAAGAGCAAAGAGAGTCCATGGAAGAAGTCTTTTGGTGAAGGTGAGGGATTGTTGATTTTTGAATGGGTTTGAAGTTCCCATTTTCATTGCCTTATCTTGATTCTCGTTTCTACTCTTAGTGTCTCTATTGTGGTTTTGTTGGCTGAGAAAATTGAAGAACAAGAGAGTTTTGAAAGTAAGAGAGACAGAGACCCCGGAGTCTTGTGATACTCATTCTGTTAAAAAGAAAACATGATCCTTCTAATTTGCTGAGTATCATAAATTCTGATTTGGACTTGTATTGTCATACAACATTGATATATTCAATTATTGTCCTCATTCATGTCTCCTGATCATTGTAAGGACAGAAAGAGAGGGTAAGATATCCATATGGAAAGTGGTTAATTACTGAAGAAAAAAACAGTATAAACTGTAAAAATAAATAGTTGTGATTAATCATCTATAGATGTACTAAGAACTAGTATTGATAACAACATGTACCGAAGCCTCATAAAAGAGAAAGTGAAATAAGAACAATCTCCTTAAATCACGGTGAAATTGATTTATAATCAAGACAAAGTAATACATTCCTCATATTTTGTAACAATCACCGTTTTTCTTTATTGATTAATAATACTCTTTCGTTTTTTTAAGAGTCAAGCTCGATGTTACGAATTTAATTGGTATATTATTCGTTGGTTTTTTAGTGCCATAAGTACGTATGTTATATGTGAAAGTAACTGAAAAAGAATATCATATATATTTAACGAAAACAGTTTTGCTATGAATGGCAAAGCTGACAGTAATAAATGGATTCTAGTTTGATTTCCAATTTTTTTAAAAGAAAATGTCATTATCTATGATTGGCCCCTACTTTTTTTTTTTTTTTTTTGTGTTAAAGTGGTTTATTCTCTTTACGAGAGTGAAAGCCCAAAATACCCCGTGTTAATCTCTGTTTAATCGGTTTATAAGAGAGTATAAAGTATAAACATAGTTGTTGCACTTGCAAGGACAGAATTGTCTAAACATGAATGAAGATGCACACAGAAGGACCATGGTTCCTATTTAAAAACATCACGTGCACTTTTGAAGGACAAATTCAAAAGTGACTTGTTCAAATTCAAAAAGTACAATATATAATTATTGTTTTGGTTATATGAGCCAGATGAATTACTTTGTTCATTGAAATGAAAAGCATTGAACCCTCAAAGCCATAGTTATTAAAGAGTTTAGATTATTAGTATTTTTTGTCATAAAGTTACAGGAGATAACTCTACACTGTTTACTTCTTTATGGACTGTAACCTATGTTTAATTTAGTCAATCACGTACCATTCTGCTCAGATCTAATCTAAATATAAATAAGTCCTCACAGAATTTTTTTTTTATTAAAAAGATATTCATTCATTCAAATTGATAAAATACATCGAACAACACAAATCCAACATCGCTAAAAATCGAAAAGGATGAATCTGCGAACAAACTCACAGTATCCAGGTTAATAGCATAACACGGCAAAATCAAAATGCCTATAAAAGTGACAAAATCAAAGTCACCGGAATACCCATGTCTCCGGATCTGTAACATTGACGCCCAATTCTTGATCAAATCTGTGATGGATCGAAGCAAATCTGTAACCAAACGAACATCGCACCAAGACGGGAAATCAAACAAACACCGCACCAAGACGGGAAATCAAACAACGCCTCGCCAAGACGACGAACAACAATACCGCAGCCCACAGAAGACGAAAAACATGAAAAACACGAAGAAAAAAAAACAGACCTATGTGGAAAAACCACTTATTTAGATAAAATGGGGAAAAAAACGAAGTAAATGGATGATTCCAAGTCAAAAAATACTCAAAATCACCCCCTTTAATGATGGCACGTGACTGTGTGTAGAAAGAAGGGAGAGAGTTTAAAGTTGGAGAGAGACTCGTAGGTGAATTAACTCAAAGTCCTCACAAAGTTGAAAAACAAATTTGTTGACTAACACGTGTATTGAAAAAAAAATCAATTTTTTAACTACCGATCACTTGTTTTATTATTTTTTTAGTGTAGATGCATATTGCATTGTAATGAAAAATGCATGCCCCCAATGATGGGCGCAAGAACCATATATCTCGATACCGTGTCAGTTGGGCCTGGGAGTAATGTGCTTAGCACGTTAATTATAAACTATAACAATCAATAGTAACGTGGCTAATACGATATGTATTTCATGCTTACTAATTCTTTATAGAGAAACGCTAAACCGACACGGAAATCCGACACTTGACATCGTATATGAGTATAACACTGTTACAAAACTATTATTTGAATAATGATTAAAGTTTTAGCATTAAAACAAGATATTAACGAGTTAAGAAAATACTTAAGAATACTAAAAAAATTAGAGCAAAATGAATATATTATTTATCATCAGGAATTGGTTAGAAAAAGAATAAAAAGATTAAAACAAGAATTAAAAAATTGTATAGGATAATGGGATTATCTGAAGAAATAGAATCAGGATTTAAGGAACTAGAAAGACTAATGAAAGAAATAAATAGAAATATCAGTCAACTAATTGAAAATACCGATAAAATTGCAAATTACACTTACAATAAAATACAAAAAGGACAAAGTGAAATAAGAAATATTAAAGAAACATTAAATAATATTAACAAAGGAAAAGAAATAGATGAAAATGAGGATATTATTAAGATAAAAATTATTCTAGAACAACTAGAAAATCTTTTAGAATGTGAAGAAAATAATAGATGTGTAACAAAAAATGAATTAATAGAAATTTTGCAGATTAAAAACTTAAAAGAAATAATAATAAAAAGAGAATTAGATCAAGAATCATCAAGAATACATACACCTGTATCGTAATGGAGAAGATAAAAGATGAATACATGAAAACATTAAGAAAATCAATGATTTAGAAGAAATTCAACAATTACTAGAGCAACTTAAAATCGTTGAAGAAGAAAATAATGAAATACACAAAATTGAAAAGATCGATAAAAGAGACATATAAAATGATGAAATAATCCTAAACTATAGCTCATCATCAGAATCCGAAGAAAACCATATAAGAATGGAAAAAAGAGAATATAGTGGAAAAAGCCCTAAAAGAAAATGGGAAGAATATAAATATACACCCGAAGGAGCTTGGGATAAGTATGAAGAAGAGACTATGTACAATAAAGGATACGCAAGAAAAAATAATAATAAATGGACAAAAATCCAAGAAGAATTTAAACCTCGATATAATAATACAGGAAATATTCTATACCTTGATTGTATAAGAAATAAAGAAGAAGTATTATTAAAATGGACTAATGAAATAATTCTGATGATCTTGACTGATGAAAATTTTAAACAATTAAATTTCATAGAAACCAAGAATTTTGTAACATTTAAAACAGCAGGAAATGTCCAAAAATTTTTAGTAGGAATTAAGGATGAAGAATGTATTAGATTTGGAAGAATGGTAGATAATAGCTCAGATTATGTTAAATTGATAATGACATTAATACAACAAGAATTTTTAGGATATAATCTGATGGAACAAAGAGAAAAGACAAACAAAGCTCTACTTGAAAATGCTAAATCACATTTAAATAGAATGCAGATTTGTGTTATGTGCCAGATTGAAAGTTTCATCTGCGAGTATCAAAAATACTATTATCAATTGGATGAAGAAACTAAAGAAATATATAAATATATCTTTATAGATAAACTACCATATCCACTTAATTCAAATATCAATAGATTATGGGAATTAAAACCAGAAGAAACTGCAAATACTTTAGGAGGAGTTATTAAGCTCTTATACCAAGAATTAAGAGAACAATGTTTGAATAGAGAAACAATTAGACAATTGAATAGAGGAAGTACTGTCATTTGTTGTGACATCCCAGAAATAGAAAAACCGAGAAAATATGGTTGTGATAGAACAATAAGAAGAAAAAGAAAAAATTATAAGAAATCGAATTTACGAAAAACTTATCCTAGAAAAAAGAATTATTATAAGAATAATAAAAAGAAATATTTTAGGAAAAAGAAATCAACACCAAGAAAATACTGCCCAAAGGGGAAAAATAAATGTGTTTGTTGGATATGTAAGGTTGAAGGACATTATGCCAATGAATGCCCTCAAAGAAAGGAAAAAGATTTTAAAGAAAAATCAAAATTAATAAAACAAGTTTTCCAAATCTATGAACTTGAACCACTAGAAGAGGAACTAAGTAATTTGGATGTACGTATATATGAATATTCAGAAGATGAATTATCTTCAGAAGAAAGAGAATCCGAATAATACATATATAAAAATATTGATAAAAAAAGGTAATAAAGAAACAGAAGCCTATATAGATACTGGAGCAAGTCTTTGCCTTGCAACAGAAGCCCTTATAGATAATTGGGAAAGATTAGAAAAGCCATTAAAAATACAAATTGCAGATGGATCAATACATCCTCTGTATTGGATAGCAAAAAGAATTACTTTGATAATACAAGAAAAATTATTTATTGTACCAACAATATATAAACAAGAAACTGGAATAGATATAATTATTGGAAATAATTTCTTAAGACTCTATGGACCATTTTGCCAACATCTGAAATATATTACTCTGAAAACACCATATATTTATCAAAAGCAAAAACGCGAAATTATTAAAATACCAATTATACACTATTATGCATGTAATTATTCATCAAAGTTTCAACAGCTGAAATGTGGTGGGATTGTTAGTTTAATTTGCACAAAAATTCTTCATGCACTTATAAATTTAGAACCAAATAGAATAATTCCAGCTCATATAGAAGAACTTTTGGATAAGGTTTGTAGCGAAAACCCTTTAGATCCAAAAATAAACAAAAATACTGAATTAGTCGAACTAAAATTAAATGACCCTACAAAAGAATTAAAATGTAAACAAATGATTTATACAAAAATTGATAGAGATGAATTTGCAAAAGACGTTGAAGAAATGTGCAAAAAGGGGTTAATTAGACCATCGAATAGTAAGCACTCAGCACCAGCCTTTTATGTAGAAAATCATAATGAAATAAAAAGAGGTAAAAGAAGGATGGTAATTAATTACAAGCAAATTAATGATGCTATGGAAGGAGATGCTTATTTCCTCCCAAGAAAGGACTTAATTATTGAAAGAATTAGAAATATGGATTGGTTTAGCACCTTTGATTGTAAATCAGGATTTTATCAGATCCGATTGACCGAAGAATCAGAAGCATTAACAGCATTTAGTTGTCCTCAAGGACAATATGAATGGAATGTACTGCCGATGGGATTAAAACAATCACCAGGAATTTTCCAGCGAAGGATTGATTCAATTCTCAAAGAGTTCAAAGACTTTTGTCTTATTTATATTGATGATATATTAATCTTTTCCAATAAAGGATTGAATGATCACTTTGAAAAAATAGAATTAGTTCTCAATAAATGTTATGAAAACGGAATAGTTTTAAGTAGAAAGAAAGCTGTTTTAGCCAAAAATAGAATTAATTATTTAGGATTAGAAATTGAAAAAGGAAAAATAATAATGCAGAGACATGTATTAGAAAAACTTCAGAGTTTTCCAACAAAATTAAAGGACAAAAAAGATTTACAAAGATTTCTTGGATTATTAACATATATTTCAAATGAAGGTTTCATCAGGAATCTTGCAGCAGAAAGAAGAATACTCCAACAAAAGCTGAAGAAATATGTCCCTTGGATATGGACTGATGAAGACAATAGACTAATTATAAAAATGAAAGACTTATGCCAGGATCTTCCTGAGCTTTATCATCCATCGGATGATGATATAATTATTATTGAGACTGATGCCTCAAATGACTGTTGGGGAGGTGTTATGAAAGCAAAACCCCTTGGATTCAAAAATGAATTACTGTGTCGATACATGTCTGGAACCTTTTCAGACTCTGAACTTAATTATCCTACTCATGAAAAAGAAACACTGGCTTTAATCCGTATGCTTGAAAAACATCGGATTTATATACTGGATAAGGACTTTATTGTCCGAACCAACTCTACTTATGTTGCAGGTTTTAAGAACTTAAATCATAAAGGCACTTACAAACAAGGACGATTGATTAGATGGCAAATGAAACTTGCCGAATACAATTATTCAATCTCTCACATTAAGGGAGACAAAAATGTTCTTGCTGATATTTTATCAAGAGAATGGAGCAGTCAACAACTGAAGACATAAAGAAGCAGATTCAATATCAAAGAATGCTCGAGAAGCAGAAAATAATGGAGCTAGACTTGATGAAAGCAAACATTGAAGTACTAGAGTTTCAATTACAAGCCAAAGGAGAATCTATCGAAGAAGATCCTATGAAGAACATAAAACAACAAATACAGGAAAACACTAAAGACAAGTGGTACGCCATTTTTAATGGACCACACCCGGGCATTTATGATGAATGGCACAAAGCAGCCCCTCATTGCATTGGACTCTCAGGAGTTCATCTCAAAGGATTTCGTACCAAGGAAGAAGCTGAAAAAGCTTTGATAGACTACCAGAAAGAACATGACAAGGGCAAAGAAGTATATCTTGGCCCAAGAACTTTTTCTGAAACCATAAAGAATCCACCAGTTCAAAAAACTTCATTAAGGATACTCGGAAGAGTTCCTTCCTCCATTGATGATTACCAAATCCCTTCAAGAAAAGACCATGAACTACAAGTTCAGTTTTCCAAAGAAAAATTCTATGAACACTTAAAAAGATTAACCAACTGGTCCGAAAGGGAAAAAATTAATTGTTTTTACATGGTCAACCGAAATATTTTCGGAGTTAAGGCCGTAATTACTCCCGGAGCAACATCGATTCTTACATTTAATATGTTCCAATTTGGACTTATTGAATGTCTCTACCTCAGTCAAGACTTGGAAGAGATCAAATTATTTCCATATAGTTTGAAAGAAGCCATCCAGAACTATCAAAAGAATGTCGCAAAGGATAGAACCATCTTCCTAAAGTTCTATTCAACCTACCCAGATTTTGCCACAAAACAACCCTCAAAGAATTTAATCTTCATTGGAGTAAGTAATAATAGCTTCTCTATGAGAGATGAACCTACTGGAGAAGATTACAATGAAGAAAAGATTGTCACAATACTAGCAAATCAACTGGCGAGTATCTTTACTCAATGCCAAATTATTGGTAAAGATTCCTTCATAAAAGCCATGTACAAAGGACCACATACTCTGATACTCAGCAAGACTAGTGGAAAATTGATTAGAGAAAGGGATCTAGCACTACTGACGAACTTTGAATTACCCTTCTACACGTTACAAGGACTTTCAATGAATTACCAGCCAGCTGTCCTTGACTTCTTGTGCTCAATGATTAAGGAGAATGGCAATCACGCATGTGAAAGATGCGTAAAGCTAAAAGACTGTCGGCAAGATGACAAGGACTCAGACGAAGCCATTATTGAAGAATGACGTAAGCACCGACGTCATCAAACAATAATAGAGGGATGACGTAAGCAATGACGTCATCAAGAATTATTGAAATGTCTGATTGATTGTAATAATGTAGGGACTTTTTTGTAAATTACTTAGCCCTTCTGATTGTATAAACAAGTCCTCAGAAGCAAAGGAGAAGGCAAAATGAAAAGTGTTTCAATTCTCACCTCTTCTCTCTGAGAAGTTCTAATCTATGCTTAGCGAATCCTTGAGTGTGGATTCACCTAGTTCTATGTACTTCACTACTTATTATAAATAAACACTACTTCCATAAATATTCCTCTACTTCGTCACTACTTTACTTTCATTACTCCCAACTACTCGTTGAAATTCCAACTTAACTTATACGGAAGCTGCGGTGGACCAAAGCACCCAGAATCACTTCAAAACACCAGATCAGGTATGACTCATAAACCATTTAGTTTTATTCAGTTTTTACTATAAATTAATCATGTCTGAAATAGAAAGAGAAAAGATTGATAATACTGATGTAGAACATTTACAAATTACTGAAGAAGATGGAAACTATGAAGGAAGTTTTTTAATAGATCCAAAACTTTTCCAAAAGATTCAGAAAGAAGACTTGAATTTAGCCAAAGATGCAAACATGAAAAAACTAGGAGGTATAATGAAGCGATTTAACTAGAAAGAAAATATAATATACTATGGAAAAATCATTAATGAAACTCCTATAGACATATCAGAAACAAATGGAAATACTTGCATACAATTGTTAAATAAAAAGAAGTTAATGAATCTAAAAAGAAGTTTAAAGAAAGAAGCCCATAGAAGAAAGATCGGATATATTCATATAGGAGCTATACAAGTTTTAATTAAAGCAACTTTTCAGGAAGGAATAAATTCACCAATAGAATTAGTTTTAAAGGACGATAGAATAACATATCCAAAAGATAAAATACCAGGAGTAATTGAAGGAAACTTAGCTTATGTTAAGCTAAAATTTGAAATACATCCAAATATTGGAATACCATTAGATACTCAAAGACTAGATCAATCCTTAACTATGGAACATAGATTTTTAAGAAATAATTTAATGAGACCAGGAGACAAAATCTTCTCAATTACTTATTGTGTTAATTATGCATTAACAAACTCACATCATAGTATTACTTTCAGGAATAATGATAGAATAGATATACCAAGACTTTTCGAAGAAATAGGAAAAATTTACTATCAAAAAAGAAATGAATTAACTGAACTAGGAATTTCTATAAGAAATCCAAAATCACTAAGTTTTAGACAGATTCCAAAACCAATTACTTTCCCTGAAATAGAAAATAAGGAAGATGAAAATATAAATAAATTGTCGAACCAAGTAAGAGATTTAGCACAATATTTAAGAAATAGAATATGAATAAGGGAACAGAATTAAGAAATATTTATGAAAAATATCAGAATAAAATAAATCTAGATAAAATGAATATAAAAGAATTTATAACCCCTTATATAGAAAATAAAAATCAAAAACAAATAGAAAAATATATTATAGAAAAAGAAAAAGATCTTATTAATATAAGAAATAAAAAAGAAAAATATAAAAGACAAGTACTAGAAAGAATAGAAAAAATAGAAAAAATGACTTCACCTCAACAATCACCATCTAATTATTTTAAGATAACTGCACCACTCTTCGAAGATAGTGATAACAAATAAACAATGAAAATATATTCTGAGTTTGATAATCAAACAGAAAATGAAATAATGAGCGTATTAGTTATGAATTTGCCTACTGATTGTAAGCAATTAATAATTGAAAAAATAAAAACCCAATTTAGACAAGAAGATTATTATCTTGCAACTATTTTGTTAGATATAGAATGGAACTATATGGAAGAAATATGATTAGCTTTTGAATATGATAGACTATCATTATCTGATATATATGAAGACTGGGATCTATTAGATGATTAAATGGATCAAGAAATAATAAGCATTTTGGTTATGAAAATACCAAAAGACTGCAAGCAAATAATAATTAATAAATTAAAACACCAATATTGGCAAGAAAAACTTTATTTAAAACAAATAGTACAAAGAATACAGTTAGCATTTTGTGAAGAAGAACGAGATCAATTAATCAAAGATATAATGGAAATAGATGAATCTATAATGGACTATGGATACGAATTATTAGTAACCCAAATTATGCATGAAAAATACCCCGATTATGTATAATTACTACCACTACCTGGGAAAAAATAGAGTGGTACCAAACTGGTATCAGAGCCAAGTACTAGCTAATTACTAAATGGGTTCCCGAAATATAGAAAAATCTGTTCACCATTTAAGTATGATAGATTTAACAAATCAAAATAGATTAAAAGAATTAATACAAGAACTAAAAGATGAAGCCACTGATACATGTAATAAACACATGGAATATCATTGCGAGTACTGTGATTGTAAAGAATACGAGAGAAAAATAGATTTAATAAAAATTATAATTAATAAATTAAATGAATGGACAGATCAAGAGGATCTATAGATCCAATGGTTCACAACACGTACACATTATAGAAGTGTTGATACGGTGTCACAAAATCTGTGTCAGAATAGCATGACTCTTCTTTATATATGCATGTGCTAAGTGCATATTTGTTTCAGTTTATTCCGAAAGAAACAATTGTTTGCCTGTTAATATTTTTTTCCTGAATTTTTAATTAAAATTATATTAAATACAAATTAGGTATTCTAGAGCATATCAATCCACCTACCCCACAATTTTAATTTTAGGAGTTCTAAAGTGGGTCTCATCCTTATATATCACTCATTTTTATTTTTTATAATTTAGAGTGTGTATGAGAAAGCTGAAAAATATAGATTATGTTGATAATCGATTATGTGTATAATCGATTATGGTAAAAATCGATTATAATCTGAATCTGTTTTTTTACACTAATCTTTAATATGGTATATACAATAACCTTATATTCTTTAAGAATTCCTGCTTTTTTTCAAATCAAATTAATTATTTTGTAAGTCAATTCAAATCAAATTGTATGAAGTTATTTGTTTATGTTAATGTTGAGCAAAAGACGAGAGAGATAAAAGGCATTGCATGTGAGAGTGAGAGAAAAAAATTATTCTAAAAAAAATCCTTGTTCTTAGATGGATAAAAAAAACTTTTATCCCCCAAAAGAAGTTTTTTTTAAAATTTAAGCTAGATACCAAACATATTAGATTATCTACAAAGCTTTTTGAACAAAAAACAGTTGAAAGATGAAAAATCTATCTTTCTCAAACATGCTCTTAAACATCTCATCTCTCCAATCCAACATCTTTAAAATTTTTACTAAATGGATATCACAAGTTACCCGGCCCACATCATTACATTTAATCAACAATGTCCAATACTCCATCTCCATGTCATTTTCTTTTGTTTAAAAAATTTGTAGTTGTCCCACTCAATAGATAAGCACTGATAGAAGCATCTCAACTTGTTAAGCACCTTCCGACAAATTCTCTCCAACAAGGAGTGCTGTTAAACACCGGTCCTTATTAAGAAAGATACTCACTGTTGATTATTTGGCAAGTGTACCAAATCGTGACAAGTAATAAAGTGAAAGTAGAGTATCGTTCCCAACGAGAATTGTGATCAAGTAACAACGTAAACTAAGCAATCGATATTTGAATGAATGAATTTCATAGTTTCATGAGATTTTATGAATTTTTGATTAAGTGTTGTCACAAATATGAATGAACCAAGTACAATTAAAGAATGAAGTCAATATAGGTAAAAGCGATTAGGTGTCGGAATCCCTCAATTTTCACCTAATGTAACTTTGTTCAACCCTAACTTCAATTCAATTCATTCAATTGACATTCAAGTCACTAATCTAAATTTATCCCTAATTCCTTAGGTGATAACCCTTTTGTTACCAATCAAGAACCCTAATTCCTTAGGTGATGCAAGATTAGCACAAACATTAAGCATAAGACTCACAAAAATGTATTGCAATGAAATTCTATTGCTAGAATCAAAATCACAATAGTAATCTACTTCATATTCTAATCCAATAACCAACTTTCCAATTGTGAAATTGAATCTAAAATCAATTCGAGGTTGATAAATCCAAGAAAAGCATTAAGCATAGAAGAGACTAATCAAATTGAACGAAATCAAATTGAAATCAGAGGTAAAACGTAATTACATCAAGATCCAATTGAAATCATCATAACCTAACCTAACCTAAAAGATCTATAAACTCATAGTAAAAAGTAAAAAGATGGAAGAACTTGAGTAGGAATGAGTGGAGGAAGCCATTGAAGCTCCAAATCTTGTTCCCAAGCTTGAATCTCCAAAGGATGCAGAGAGAATGTGGTGATCCAAGGTGAAATCACACCTAAAATGAGCAAAAGATCCCTCCAAATCTGTCCAAACGCGTATTTATACAGTTCCTGGTCGTCCGCCAGCGCTGAGATCCCCTAGCCAGCGCTAGGAGCTGCATTGTGCACGAAACGCAGCTTTCTGTCTGATCGTAGCACTGGGCGCCCCAATGCTGGCGCTGAGCGCTAGCTTGCTGCTTTCTGTCTGTGTCGAGCGCCCTGGTCCTGCGTTGAGCACCCACCAGCTGCTGCAACTTCTGTTTTCTGTTTCCTTCCGAGGCTGAGCGTCCGTTTCCAGAGCCGAGCGCTGAACCTTCGTTCCTACACATTTTCAACATCTTTTGAGTGTATTTTTCTCACAAAATTAAGATCTAAAGATCAAAACTTTATTCAACTGAATGAGTGCATTTTCTTTCCACTTTTCCTACAAATCCAAAGATTATTTACGATTTATTTCTATTTGGATTTACAAACTAGCATATATTGCACATTCATGACAACCCCAAACTTAGAGAATTTGCTTGTCCTCAAGTAAACAATTAACTTCAAATGAAGGGGTTTGAGAAATGAATTTTCTTGTTCAATTCTTTTATGAAGCACATTACTCATGCAAGACTTCAACTTTCTAACACTTTTGAAAAATGCACAAGCATCACACAATCAAGCATCAATTCCAATTGATCACATGCTTCATGTTTTAAGACAATCAAACACACCACAAAAATCAGCTCCATTGAATGCACAAGATTATCCCTTGCAACCTCTCTATCAAGTGTTTCACTCATCCTTACTTGGGTGTTATTTGCTCTCAATTCCGATCACTATGCACTCCTCAATCATAATCTTGACAAGATGCTCAGAACACATATCACACATGTTAATGCAACACATATCATGAGATCTCTTATTTGGTTGTAATGGGGCTTAGGTGGGGGTGGATAAAATCAAAGATATAGGCTAAGCTACTTTGGCTTCAAGGAATATGGACTTTTGGGGCTTCAATTGCTCAGTTGGACATCAAGTACATAATCACATAATTTGTACTATTTCCCCTTTTATTTATTTACAACCTTCTTTTTTTCTTCTTTTGTTGCTTTTTTTTTGTTTCATTTTGTTTTCTTTTCTTCTTTCCTTTCTATCCCTTCTATTTTGCCTTTTTATCACTTTTTGTATACTTTCTTTGTTCCTTTTTCTCTTTGGCTTTTTCTTTTTTTCTTTTTCCTTTTCATAGTAGGCATCTTTAGTGGCCTACTCACACCCCAAACTTAATTTGTTTGCTTGTCCCTAAGCAAGAGAACAACCCCAAACTTAAGTCCAAACATTCCTCTAAGCCAAAATAGTGGGACAAAATTGTTTTTTCGATTTAGGCTTATAATGTGCTATCATGACAAGAAAAATAGGCCAAGGCTCAATTGGGCATAGCAATGGCAAATGATAGGATACCAATTATGGCACTGAGTTTAAGCAAAGAAATGTTGCCTCAATCATATATGTATATGCAAGAACAATGTAACGGTGACAAGCATCAAGGCAAGAAAAAGTGAGAACATGCAAGTGATGGACAAGCACACATGAAAGAATAAGTAATCTGTTTGGGCTCAAAAGCTCACAGTTTATGATCACGTGCAAGAGAAATCCGTACGTCCAACATTGCATATTCATAGTATGAAGGATTGTCAACAAACAAGTCACAAGGATCAAAGGTCTCAATGAAATCATATGCTCAGCTAGTACAAAATGCATGATGCTAGAAATTTCAGCCAAGCAAAAGTGTCATGCTCACAATTGAATCTACACAAAAATCCATCCCTAGTCACAAGTTTGTACAATTTATTGAAATGTGAGTTGTAAAGTAAAGAGGGTTGAAAAGTAAAGAGTTAAAATCACCCCCTTTCTTCTGGGCATGGATGAGGCATGTGCAAAATTTTTTTTTTGCACGGGCCAACGCTCAGTGCTGTAGATGGGCGCCCAGCTCCTACAGTGCAACATTTTCTGCTGATTCTGTCTTCTGTTTGCTCCCAGCGCCCAGCGCTATCAGAGGGCCAATTTCACCATTCTACTGTGTCATTTCTCCCCTTCCTTTGGTCCACTTTCCTTATATGTGCCTGCACAACAATTCAAAGTAATTACATCACATTACATGGCTTACACATCAAGGAACCACTCAACAACTCGATGGACTACTTATGTTTTTCATGATAATGAAGAGAGAAAGAAGAAAAAAAAACGTGTAAGAAGAAAATGCTTGAGTTTCCTCCTAAGTAGCGCTTCTTTAACGTCACTAGCTTGACGCCTGATTATTTGATTCTCACGGTGGTTTGAAGGATGAAAATAATGGTGACTTGTTGTTGCTTTTCTTTCCACCACTCCTCACGTTGTTCTCAATATCAAACATTAGTATATTCCCCTTCTTTGATGAATGATCCTCTAATGGCCAAAGTGGTTGGAATTGATATGACCATTGAGACTTCTTCTTCTTTTTCCTTATTTTTCCATTGCTCTTCTTTTTCTTCCGATGTTCATCCTTAGAAATTTTTTGAACCTCTTGACTTTGCACATAATGAACTTGAGCATGGATGATTGATGAAGTGTCCATAGGCTCCCTATCAAACATTTTCACAACCATTTGTTCTCCATTCACCCTCAATATAAGCTCTCCTTTTGGTACATCTATCAAGGCACCGGCTGTAGCTAAGAAGGGTCTCCCAAAAATGAAAGGAATGTTCACATCTTCCTCAATATCCAAGACAAAGAAATCCATGGGAATTATGAACTTTCCTACTTTCACTAGCAAGTCCTCCACCAAACCATATGGTCTCCTAATTGATCTATCCGAAAGTTGCAAGGAAATCATGGTTGGTTCTACCTCCTGAATACCAAGCCTCTTCATCATAGATAATGGCATAATATTGATACTTGCTCCAAGGTCGCATAGGGCTCTAGCATTTAGTACCTCTCCAATGACACATGGTATAGTAAAGGATCCCGGATCCTTCAACTTAGGTTGAAGCTTTTGTTGGAGGATAGAACTACAATTTTCAGTCAAAGCTACTACCTCACTTGGTGCAAATTTTCTCTTCTTTGTAAGCCATTCCCTCATTAACTTTGCATATGATGGCATACTCTTTAATGCTTTGGCAAATGGAATATTTATTTGCAATTGTTTGAAGATATCCAAGAATTGATCAAACTGCTCTTCTTTCTCCTTCCTCTTCTTCACAATAGGATATGGCAATTTCACTTAAGAAGGGATCTCTTGTGGCTTGTTTCTTTCCTTCAATAGTTGACTTTTTGTCTTTTTCAATATAGAATCTTCATTAACTAATTTCAGCTTCTTTTCCTTCCTATCATCTTGAGGTTCCAATTCTTCATTCCTCTTTGAACTCTCTTCTTTCTCACTAGTCTCAACCATCTTCTTGCTCAATTCATGATTTTCAGCATTTTGGCTTGTGGAATGATCAACAACCGGCTCTACTAACTTTTCACTTCGCAACATGATACCTTTGCACTCCTCTTTTGGATTATTAGTAGTATTTCCAGAAAATCCTGCACTTAATGCACTTGAAACTTGTTTAGATAGCTGCGCAATCTGCACTTCAAGATTCTTGATTGATGCGTCGACATTCTTTAAGTTAGATTGTGTTACTTGAATGAATTGTGCAAGAGTGTTCTCCAACTTAGTCATTCTCTCATCGGTATCACGATGTGATTGATTTTGGAGTAGTGGTTGTTGTGAAGATGTGTTGTCTTGTTGAGCTTCTTGTGTCCAAGGAAGGTTAGTGCTTCTTCCAATTTTGATTGTAGGAATTTGAATAAGAATTATGCCCTTGTCTTGGAAAATTCCCCATGTAATTTGCTTCCTCTTTAGAGCCTATAGATGCTTCATATTTTCCATTCTCATGCTCTCCCGCACAAAAATCACAACTCGTAGCTTGTTGTGCTTGCATTGGCCCTAAACTCATGGCATTTAGTTTCTTTGTGATTGCCTCCAATTGATGAGTTTGTTTTGAGCCAAAATTGCATTTTGAGAATTAAGCTCCAACATCCCCTTTTGTCGATGGGCCTCCTCGATCATGATTCATGAGATAGTCATTGGAAGCCATAGCTTCAACCAACTTCAAAGCTTCATCCGCAGTTTTTGAATTCATAGAACCTCCCGCCGATGCATCTAACATGAGTTTTGTCCGAGGTCTCAATCCATTACAAAAGATTTGCATTATTAGTTGAAGATCATCAAACCCATGATTCGGACACTTTCTTAGGAGCTCCTTGAATTGTTCCCAAGCATCATATAAAGTCTCACCATCACGTTGCATAAAACTTGAAATATCTCCTCTCATCTTCACAAACTTTGACGGTGGAAAATACCTTGCTAAGAACTTTTCCTCCAAGTCATCACAAGTAGTGATGCTTCCTCTTGGTTGAGATTGGACCCAAGCTTTGGCTCAATCTCGCAATGAAAAGGGAAATAACCGTAACCTTATCACATCATCAGTAGCTCCATTAATCTTGAGAGTCTCACATATCTCTAAGAAATTTGAGACATGACTATTTGGATCTTCGGCATCACTTCCTCCAAATTGATTTTGTTGCATAATATGGAGTAATGCCTACTTGATCTCAAAATTATTCGCAGCTACCGATGGTCTAACAATACTTGAATGATTCCGGTTGATTTGACCATTAGAATACTCCCCCAATGTTCTTCGGTTTCCTTGCACATTTTCAGCTATGATTTCTTCTTGTTGCACTTGTGATGTAGAAGAATTTGCTTCTTCCTTGCTTCACTTTTTCCTTTCTCTTGATTCCTTCCGATTCTTCTTTGCTGTCTTTTCAACTTCGGGATCAAAAATAACAGCTCACTTGTTGCTTTACCTCGCATACACTACACAAGAGTCTCAAAGAAAGATGAGAATATGTAATATATCACTTGTTCAAACAAAAACAGAAAAATAACAAAGAAAAAAAAATGTTCAAATTAACAATGCTTTAGCCTTGTTGATATTGATCAACAATCCCCGATAATGTCGCAAAAAACTTGTTGATTATTTGGCAAGTGCACCAACTCGTGACAAGTAATAAAGTGAAAGTAAAGTATCGTTCCGAACGAGGATTGTGATCAAGTAACAACGTAAACTAAGTAATCGATATTTGAACGAATGAATTTCATAGTTTCATGAGATTTTATGAATTTTTGATTAAGTATTGTCACAAAGATGAATGAACCAAGTACAATAAAAGAATGAAGTCAATATAGGTAAAAGCGGTTAGGTGTCGGAATCCCTCAAATTTCACCTAATGTAACTTTGTTCAACCCTAACTTCAATTCAATTCATTCAATTGACATTCAAGTCACTAATCTAGATTTATCCCTAATTCCTTAGGTGATAACCCTTTTGTTACCAATCAAGAACCCTAATTCCTTAGGTGATGCAAGATTAGCACAAACATTAAGCATAAGACTCACAAGAATGTATTGCAATGAAATTATATTCCTAGAATCAAAATCACAATAGTAATCTACTTCATATTCTAATCCAATAACCAACTTTCCAATTGTGAAATTGAATCTAAAATCAATTCGAGGTTGATCAATCCAAGAAAAGCATCAAGCATAGAAGAGATTAATCAAATTGAACGAAATCAAATTGAAATCAGAGGTAAAACGTAATTACATCAAGATCCAATTGAAATCATCCTAACCTAACCTAACCTAACCTGAAAGATCTATAAACTCATAGTAAAAAGGGAAAAGATGGAAGAACTTGAGTAGGAATGAGTGGAGGAAGCCATTGAAGCTCCAAATCTTGTTCCCAAGCTTGAATCTCCAAAGGATGCAGAGAGAATATGGTGATCCAAGGTGAAATCACTCCTAAAATGAGCAAAAGATCCCTCCAAATCTGTCCAAACGCGTATTTATACAGTTCCTGGTCGTCCGCCAGCGCTGAGATCCCCTAGCCAGTGCTGGGAGCTGCACTGTGCGCGAAACGCAACTTTCTGTCTGATCCTAGCACTGGGCGCCCCAATGCTGGCGCTGAGCGCTAGCTTGCTGCTTTCTGTCTGTGTCGAGCGCCCTGGTCCTGTGCTGAGCACCCACTAGCTACTGCAGCTTCTGTTTCTGTTTCCTTCCGAGGCTGAGCGTCCGTTTCCAGAGCTGAGCGCTGAACCTTCGTTCCTACACATTTTCAACATCTTTTGAGTGCATTTTTCTCACAAAATTAAGATCTAAATATCAAAACTTTATTCAACTGAATGAGTGCATTTTCTTTCCACTTTTCCTACAAATCCAAAGATTATTTACGATTTATTTCTATCTGGATTTACAAACTAGCATATATTGCACATTCATCACTCACTTTTTGAGACGGTTGGAGATGGCCTTAATAAACATCAAGAATGTGTCGACTTGAAAAGAGAGAGATACGCATAAATAATATGCATTAATTTTTGAGAATTTCTCCTAAACCCTTGACAACTTGTGGGTTTTGGAACCCATAACCCTTGGACCAATGAATAAGTGCCAAGTGGATTATAAAGTCATCTCCTTTTATTTATTATTTTAGTATTTTAGGTTTTTGATATTGCATTGAAGTCCCTTTTTTCTCACGTTTCTTATTTTGCTATGGTACCCTTTTGGTTTTTGTAATATAATCCTTTTTAATTATTATTGTTTTCTTCTTTTTAGTTTAATTTTTAAAACTTCTGATTCAACATCTGATTCACTGTTGCTTGTATAATGTTGAAAGTTGGAACATTTGATTCACAGTTGATGCACCGTTCCTGTTGCTATTTGCCTCGTTCCTGCTGAAATAGGAAGTTATCCTTTTGTAGTTGAACCTATGTACAAGAAGCGCATTTGAAGTCAGCATGATCTCGTGAGTTTCATTTTTATGTTTGCAACAAGAGCGACCACCATAATTTATTAAGCAGAATTTCAAAGTAAAAAAAGAATGAAATAACAAAAATAACCAAATTTTGAAGAAGATAAAAATAGAAGAGGAGCAACGTAAACAGAGAGGCAAAAAAGAGAGAGAAGCAGATCGGGGTACCAAGAATGGTCGCGCCTAAGGGAGGACGACAACGACGTGGCGGCAGGGACAACGCTGTCAGGTCCAGTCTCTGCGGCGGTGGGTCTGGAACTGGTGTGGTGGTGCAACTGTTGCTTTGGCAGTTATAGAGGTGAGCAGTTTTGGTGTGGTAGTCATGCGCGTTGTAACTCGCGTGCATGAGGGTGAATGGAGCGTCTCTGCGGCGTGTACAGGGGCTCTTAAAGGTGGTCTGAGACACGATATTTATGTTGGATGGAGCTAGCGGTGGCTGGGCGGAGTGGTGCAGTGTTATGATGGGATTGCGGGTCTGCGTGGCTTTTTTTTTTGTTTTATGTTAATTTTAGAGGAATAAAACATTTTAATAGGGAAGGACTACTAAACTATAGTAAAAGAAAGTCATTAACCAGAATAATAAATAAAACAATATGGCATTGTGAAGGGTACCAAAACCCTCTATTTTAAAAGGGTACCATAGCAACTCCCTGAACAATCTGAGATACCCTTGAATATAACATGGTATCATAACATAACTCATATTCATCATTTTCGTCGTTTATCATCTATTCTAATAAGCATATGTGGAGAAAGTGTTGGAAGTCTCGCATCATTTGCTTCAATTCCTAAGATATGATATCAAGCAATTCCACTAAAAATCAATTAGTTTTAGGTTGGAATCTAATAATGTACAAATAGTTGGCTTCATAATTATGCCTAAAGAAATACTACCTCCGGACCCAACTGTAAGAAAAAATAACTAATTTCACACTTATCAAGGAAGTTAGTTAATTTAGTTTAATTGTCTTGATTTATGTAAAAAAATTAGTTATAATCACTAAACTACCCTTTAATTATCTCGATAACATGCAATGCTCTTGAGATTCATATGATAACCATCTATTTTCTTTTAATGATTTTAATCTTTATATGTAATTAAAATAAACGAATGGGATCTCAAATATGAAGTAAGTTTGACAACACATGATGTTGATGGATCCTTTCTCATATCAATAAATATAAAAATAATGTGAATTGAATTAAATCAGATAAATTTCAAGAATCAAAATTGAAAAATGATCTAATCTAATTTTATTTGTTTTTTTAAAAAATCAAATAGAAAGTATCCAAATTTATTCAATTTTATTTGGATTCTGATTTTTTTTTCATATTTTGATTTTTCGGGTTAATTTTTATTTTTAATTGACCTTAAATATAAACATCCCCCGATTAATATAGGTGGAATCTTGAATATCCATAATCTAAAACTCTCAAACATATTACATGTTTATAATTTAATAGAAAACATTGGTTACTTGATTTTTATCTTCCATCTTTTTTTACTGAAAAAAAATTAGGGTGAAGGGAGGACAAGAATTGGTTTTTATCTTCCATTGTTTTTTAGGCCTGTCGGTTGGTTAGGACGAATGCCTACTTAGGCAAACATTCAACAACATGGCTCTCGAGACTCTATTAACGTGGCTCAATCTTAACCATGCGTAAGGTGGCTGGAAATTGGCCCCTCCATTGGTGGGCACCATGTTCTAATAGGTTCAAGTGGGTCAACCATAGATGCTGTTTAGTATTAATGTTTTGTGGAACCCTTTTCTGAAATAGATGTGGGCCACTGGGAATTCTCATTTGCTTGTTCTAACTTGTAAGTCATGAACTTTCAATAATTTAACAGGAACATGTTGTGAGAAAGCCATGCAACAGAATATTGTTTAATGATGTAATATTAATTGTGGAATCTTCAGTAAACTCACATACAAATTAGAGAATTATTGTGTGTTTGCAAAAAAGAAGAAGAAGAAATTAACACTAATTGATGAAAAGAGGTTATAAGGTTAGCTTGGTAGTTGGGGTGAGGGAGTTAAGGAATGAAGTGATAGGGAGAAAAGGTTTAAACCCCACTACTAATAAAATACTAATATTAATACTAACATTTCTCAATTGGAAAAAAAACACTAATTGATGAAAATTATATAGATATGAAACAGTGTAATAGTTGCTTTGGGCTAAGCCCAAGCCAATACTTAATCAGCACATTTGGGAAACGCCATTGACCCCATCACCCAAGGGAGCCGAGCCCAACCCAACATGAACGTCCTCCTACTTCTGTAAGGTTCCAAAAACCTGGGCCTTATCCAAATATTAGACATTCTGAAGGCCCATTACATTACGTCGTTTACCTTGTTGGGTCAAACCTGGGCAGTACTAGTGGATATCTGATTTTCTCTTCCATACTAAGTAGTAATGTGTTTGATCAAATTAAACCTTGTGGGTGGTTCAAAAAATAAAAATAAAAAATTAAACCTTGTGGTTCGGAGAACTCGTGGTAGCTTGCATTTCAAGTCCAATATTCTATATAATCTTCTGACAGAAATATCCTTTGTTTTTTTTCCAGTAGGAAATAGATACCATTACAAGATAAGTATCCCCAGTACATGCCAGGATTTACTACAGGTTGTCAATAGCTTCATCAAAAAGGAATAGTGAAAAATGGATTGGTTCTTGCAAGTACAGGCATGAATTGAGTTATTCTAGTAATACATTGCTTATTTTGGGTGATCTTGATTAAGATTCCATAGAACTTCATCGTCTTGCTTTATTAATTATATAAGGAACCTAGGACTTGTTAGGTTTGGATAAAATTTTTTTTTACACTTCTTCACAAAGGATTCAATTTCAACTAGTTAATGAAATTTGACTTTCAACAAAGAATTTAGGTTTAGAATAACAAGATATTTTGTATATGAAGTATCCAGAGTCATAATCAAATGAAATGGAAAACATAGCCTCTTTTGTCATTGTCTTTTCATTCTCAATTGTCATATTAATATTTGTTTTAATTACTCAAAGAAAACCATAAACATTTACTTACTTTGATTACTGTTTGTTTGCCTTTAATTTCCCTCCACACCTGACATTGGTCTAGATAGATATTAGTGAATTGGTAATTGGTGAACAAATCTTGAGGATGGTACTCATTAGATTTCACACAATCCATTACATTTGTCGTGGGAATGTCATCAATTTTGAGTTGCATTTCTCAGATGCCAGCAACATATATTTTGCATGGAAAACGAACATTATTAATAACAAATCTTGATTCCGTTATTTTAGTCAAAAGTTTTGTTAAACCTTTTTTCAGATTTACATGTGATACATTTATTCAAATTTAGCATATATTTAGTAATATACAATTTACTAATTACATTACTCAAATCTAGTATCCGCCAAAGTATCTAACTAAAGAAAACACTTTTCCTAATTGGGTGTGGTGAAAGGAAAATTGAGGGGTCCAAATAATCCAACGGGGCACCTAGGGAATAAAAAAAAAATCCTTGTGATGTTCAACAATAAGAAATTCCTTTCGATGTCTATTGATGGAAAAAGGATAGACAAAAGAAGTTTCAAGGTAAGTACAAGTCGTAAAAGAAACCAGTGCAATACTGCAATCCATGAATAGAATTAGAATATTTTGACTTCAATCGTATCAGGAATTAAATTTTTTAGTGGGGGAAAGTATAAATGTAAGAGGGCTACAGCAAACTAGAACTAATGTAAAATTACCTACAATTAAATTAATAAAAATTATGTAAAAATGAGTGATGCGTATGTAGCTATTAGTATGCAAGTTACCATTATTCCTACCTACCATAAGATCACTGAAATATAACAAATATAAAATGACGTTGAATGTGTGTGAACATTTTATTAATTTTATCCAACTAATACAAGTTTTATTGTAATAATTTGTTGTTTGGTCTTATTTATATTCCTAAAACTAGAAGTATTCCCTTAACTCACACTGAGATTTACATACTAAATTAAAAAGAAAACACGTTAGCTCATTAATATTGCATAACCTGAAATACCAAATCGCTGAAAAGCAACCATTGCCATTAGCATAGTAGAATTTGTTCCTTGCTGAGATGAGACTGACTGTAGCATCAATGTTCATTCGTTGATCCATACGGCTTGGGATATATGCTTGTAACCATGATCATTATCTATCCCAAGATGCGGAATTTTCAAAGGTATCGAGTTCTCCTCACAAATGGATATTATTAATTAATTAAATAGAATTACCGTAACTTCGTTTTCCGTTCATAAATAATATTATCCAAAAATGGTCATCAGGTACCAAGTGATTAATAACAATAGCTTAGTAGGTACCATGACACTTTATTGGACTAATATTTTTTTCCGATTCTTAATGACAGTTAATGTTGATCATCCCTTTCTAAGAATATGTTCTACATAATTTGAATTGAGGTACATCTCGTAAGCTCAACCTCCAAACCAACATAAGATGTGTATGAGTAAGTAATTTATCAATATTATGGTTGGACAAGTTGGGCCGATCCGACCGGAACCCGAAATACCCGTTGGAAGAATCAAGGAAACATGCGAATTAATTTGGACTTACGGGTCAGCGGGTCACTTACTCGGTTGTGAGTGTTTCGTTTGGGCGGTTTCGATTTCCATAATTTTTCCCGTTCCCGACCGTAACCGACCGAAACACAGGAGAGGAGATAAATTTTTTTCTTCATTTTATGAGAGTGTGTTGTCATTTTCACTTTCCAATACCTTTTGTCCTTTACATCATTTGTTTCCTTTCAGTTCAAAGTGTGAGTGTCACCCGCACTCACACACCCATTTTCTTAAGGGTATGTTTGGGAAGATGGGTGCGATGGTTAGTACTTAGTAATTGAGTAGAATGGTAAAAATCTCTTCACCTATTGTTTGAGAGTTTTTTAAACAATAGAGTGGAATGGTTGGGGATGGGAAGCCCAACTACTCCAAACCATCCAAAGCCTCTATTTTTCATTCCCTCCAATTTGGGGGGTTTGGGATGTAATACTTCTATCTTTTTTATTATTAAATACAAATTTACAATTTTAACCTTCTAAACAAAACATTATTATGAACAATGAAAAATAAAAAGGGTGGTATTGAAAATAAAATTTATAATTCACCCCACTCAATTATTTACCATTGTGACTATCAAACAACGGAGTGAAATGTCCATCCATTCCTTCATTAAAACTCCGAAACAATATAATGATATATTTTTACAACTTCATTATATATACTTCACTCTAAACCACTTCATTACTAATCATTACACTCCATCCTCTCCAAAACTCCTAAACATAGCCTAAAGGGCTTGTCACCCACACCGTATACCCTAGTTTTCCCTTCTCTCTCTCATTTGTTCCTTCTAACCGCACTGCCTCCGGCCAGAGGCCGCCGCTCTCTCTCCCGTCCCGTGCTGGCCTCTCTTCGTCTCTGCCTCTGTCAATATTCTCGTTTCTCGTTACCCTCACGTCACTTCCCTTCTCTCAATATTCGAGATCCAGCGACAGATCCGGTGATGGCAAAGCCGTTCGCTTGGTTCTTCCTGCTGTTCGTTCTTCCTTCGATGGCCCCAGATCTGCTCGGTTCAACGAAGATGACCCATATCTACCCAGATCTACCCTAAATCTACCCAGATCGAGTGTGTGTCGCTGCTGTCTTTGGTTTTCTTTTTCTTTTTCTTCTTAATCTATAATGTATTTGGGTCTTTTATTCTTCTCCTTCTAAATCTGAAAGCTTCTGTGAATCTGGAATATAAGTGCATTTTTTTCCTATCAAAATCGTATCTATCCGCTCGTTGACCTGTCGACCCGACGAACCACCAACCTGCCCAATCTGATGGCACATGCCGTCGAGAATGGATCTTATATTGCCTCATTCGATTTTCTTCGGGTTAGATTTTTTTGACCCGAAACCATCCGATGTCCAGCCCTAATCACTATCATTCGAGAGAGGATTTTCTTTACGTTTTGCCCAGGTGGCGTCCAAGAAAGACATCTGCGTAGTGCCAAAGTGACATGCAAAACCTTGGCTTTTTGACCATTTTGGTGTTCTTTTATAAACTATTTACCAGTTTGAGACCCTTTTGAAACTATTTACCAATGGGGAGTCCATTTTAACACATGGCATATATTTTTTTTCATTTTGATGGTCAAAGGTGCCAGTCAGAGTGGTGCCTTCAAAAGTGCCACTCGGACTGGCACCTACCTTAAAAAATATTAAAAAAAAAGTCAAATGCCTTGTCCCCGCCGTGCCACGTGGCGCAACCTAGGGAAGGCGCCATCTGCAATGGCGCCTTTAAAGGCTCCGGCTGCAGTGGCACCTTCCCCATGTTGCGCCACGTGGCGATGCGGGACCCCTCCCCACCCAGTCAAAAAAATGCCAAAAATTAATAAAAAAAATAATGCTAATAATTATGGCATTGTTTAGGAACCAAGAATGAAAAATTTGTATGAAAAATGATGTAATTTTTTATTTTTTGAAATTATGGGAAATGATGTATTTAACATTTCAAAAAGTGTAACATTTAGTTTTTCAATACAAATTTTCCTTCCGTGAGTTCCTTAACCAATGCCCTTAAGACACTCGTTAATTAACAAGATCCATAAAATAATAATCTCTTTTGAAGTATTTTAATTTAGTTAATAATCCGTTACTTTAAGCTTGAAACTTATTTTTTGTTATATAATTTTTATATAAATTAAAATTTATTTTATCTTTGGCAAAAGTTATTAAAAATAACTTACCTTCTCAATTATAGCTTCTACCTTTTTTTTATAAAAGCTAAACCAAACAAACATATAACATTTTTTAATACTTTACCTTCTCAATTATAGCTTCTACTTTTAGTTTTTATTGCTATGAATTTTAATATGTTGTTATGTTGTCTTTATTTTATTAAGGTGCTATAAAATAATAATAATAACAATAATAATAATAATAATAAAAATAATAAAAATAATAATTAGTAATAATTGGTGACTATTTATTGATTTAATTATTGATTTAATAATTAGTAACTGTTTATTGATTTAATTGTAATAATTGGTGACTATTTATTGAGTTGATTTTATATTGTTAATAATTTATTTTTTATGCCTCTTGTTATTTTAATTGCTACTTGTTATTATGGTATATTTTTATTGGTGTTTGTTATTTTTATTCACTATATTAATTCTATTTATCATTAATGTAATAATGTCATTGTTACTTTTCATAATTTTAACTGTAATAATATCATTTTTTATGCCATATTTTTTCAAACAAGTAGCACCTTAATAAAATAAAATCTATTTAATCTAAAATAACAAATTATTATTATTATTATTATTATTATTATTGTTGTTGTTATTGTTATTATTATTTTATAGCACCTTAATAAAATAAAGACAACATAACATATTAAAATTCATAGCAATAAAAATAACAAGTAGAAACTATAATTGAGAAGGTAAAGTATTAAAAATATCACGTTCTATGTTTGTTTGGTTTAACTTTTATAAAAAAGGTAGAAGCTATAGTTGAGAAGGTTTAATAACTTTTGCCAAAGATAAAATAATTTTTAATTTATATAAAAATTATATAACAAAAAATAATTTTCAAGCTTAAGGTAACAGATTCTTAACTAAATTAAAATACTTCAAATGGGATTATTATTTTATGAGTCCTACTAACGAATGTCCTAAGGACATATTTTTCAAGCTTAAGGTAACAGATTCTTAACTAAATTAAAACACTTCAAATGGGATTATTATTTTATGAGTCCTGCTAACGAATGTCCTAAGGATATTGATTAAGGAATCCACGGAAGAAAAATTTGTATTGAAAAACTAAATGTTACACTTTTTGAAATGTTAAATACATCATTTTCCATAATTTCAAAAAATAAAAAATACATCATTTCTCAAACAAATTGTTTATTCTTGGTTTCTTAAACAATGTCTCGATTATTAGCATTATATATTTTTTAATAATTATTAGCATCTTTTTTTATTGGGTGGGGAGGGGTCCCGCAGGGCCACGTGGCACAACCTGGGGAAGGCGCCACTGCAGCCGGCGTTTTTAAAGGCGCCATTGCTGATGGCGCATTCCCCAAATTGTGCCACATGACGCTGTGGGGACAGAACCTTTGACTTATTATTTTTAATTTTTTTTAAGATAGGCGTCCGTCCGAGTGACGTCTTTAAAGACGTCACTCTGACTGACGACTTCAACCGTCAAAATAAAAAATAAAATAAAATATATCATATATCAAAAAAATCCTAAACTCATCAATAGTTTCAAAAGAACCTAAAATTAATAAATAATTTCTAAAATAACATCAAAATGTTAAAAAAAATAAAAAAATAAAAAAAGCCCAAAACCGTCAAGCAAGCAAGCAAGCAGACACCAGACAGAGAGGAGAGGGCTGTGTATGTGAATGTTTTGACTATGCGTTGAAAATAATGGACAAAACGGTCGCACTGAACCTGCAACCATACCATCATTAAATGAGAGCTTCTGATCATTTTCAGTTACTACTCCCTAGTCAGTACCATATTAACCGGAGGTGTGCTACTAATATATTCAGTAACATATATTTTTTAATATATTGTTTTTTATTGATTGAAATTCATGTGAATCTTATTAATTTATATGAGTCCTACTTGAATTTTATAGGATCTATATGAACTTCAATCAATAAGAAAGAATATGATAAAAAGTATATATTAAAAAGTGTGTTATTAACATTTCTCATGATACTATTAATATTAGGAACCGAAAACAAAAGGAGGTGTTAATAATGACAAATTGGAGGGTAAGCTATCATTTTGAAAGAAATTAATTTTATAAAATTGATTTTTTTTTAAACAAGTAAAATATTAAATTTAGTATAACTCTTTTAAACCAATGCTAGCTTTACTAGAATCACATTAAATTTTGTCTGGTCGTCTCTTTTTAATAAAATCACCTTTAATAGGGAACGTATTTAAGAATTTTTTGGAATCTGGAACCAAACAAGTGAAAGAGAGTGATATTGTGAGCTTTTAATTACTTAAAATTTTGGCAATTATTAGGATTATACTATTAGTTAAATACTAAACTAATATTATTAGAATTTGACAATTATCATTACCTGAAGGCAGTGTTGTTAACACTATAAATAATAATGAATGGTATTAGAATATTGTAAATGCAAATTAATGGAACTCGAGGGATTCTTTTGAGTGACACGGTATTTTTGTTTTCTTTTATGCTCTAGGAGGAGGGAGAGGCTTGCAGTTTGCTCAGTCTTTTTGCTTTGTTTTATGAAAAATATTAACGAGGGTTCAGGATGTTCGTTAAAAAATTAAAAAAATATATATTAAAAATTAATATATTTAATATTTAAAGAAATAAAATATTTAATTTTTCATTGAAAACTTTATTTTTATGATTAGTAAGACACTTTTTTCCATAACTTCACGTTAATAACTTTTTCCCAGTTTTCTTGGCCTCCAAGTGGGTCTTGGGCTAAGAAAAAGCCTCCCCCATTTGCTGCATTGCAGCATTTACGTTACTGACAAGTTCCAAGTGTCACCCCGCCACCTTTCTTCTATTCTACATACCGTTTCTTTTCTTTTCTTCCCCATTGTCCCTCTCCTCTCACCATTCTACATTTTGTTGTAAGGAGAAGGAAAAAAAACACCAAAAGCTGTGATTTTTCTTTCAACTGGTTTTGTTGCATTGCACCATTTTCCATTTTGCTTTGTTGGGTTCTAAGGACTTTGGTTTCTGTTGTGTTTTAGTGGCATTTGAGTTGGTCAAGTTCATTGGGTTCAGAGAAGAAGAATGGCAGGAGCTGCACCACCACCCAAGCAGGAAGACCTTCAGCCACATCCTGTGAAAGATCAACTACCAAACGTTTCTTACTGCATCACAAGTCCTCCTCCATGGCGTGAGTTTTTACTGTTTCATTTGAACCATTTTTAAGTTTCTGTTACAACTTGAGCCTTTTTTTTTTTTACCCCATATTTTCATGGATGATTATTTATTGGTAATGTGATGAATGATGATGATGATACTTTTTTTTTTCTTTTTCCATTTTTGGAAAAACTCATCAAGATTACATTTTTTCCTTCTGGGGTGTGAAGAATCTTTCTGTTCTGCTAGAGTGAGCTTGAATTTTATTATGGTTGTCAACTTGATTAAAAGTTTCAGTTTTCTGAGCCATTTTTTTCTCTATAAATAGTGTGCCTTTATATTCAATGTGATGATTGAGTTTAGAATTTTGATGTTAATGTAAGCTGAGGCGATACTACTTGGTTTCCAACATTACCTGGTGATGCTTGGCACAACTGTTATGATACCAACCTTTCTGGTTCCCCAGATGGGAGGAGGAAAAGTAAGTCCTGACAATGAGAGGAGGAAAAAAAAAGTAAAATGCTTTTCAATATTATTAATGTGGTTCCTAAGTCTAACAAAGATGTCAATTGTGCTTCTATAGGAAGAGAAAGCAAAAATGATTCAGACTCTTTTGTTTGTGGCTGGCATAAACACATTTTTCCAAACATTGTTTGGGACTCGTCTACCTGCAATTATTGGAGGATCCTACACCTTTGTGCCTACAACCATTTCAATCGTTTTGGCTGGCCGCTACAGTGACAATTTGAATCCTCAGGAGGTCATTTCATCACAAACCTGCTTGTTTTGTTCTTCAATACTTTGCTACTTCAGTTATGTCACCAGCCTTGTTTACCTAAATTGTGATAAATATGCAGAAATTTGAGAGGATAATGCGTGGAACGCAGGGTGCCCTTATCGTTGCTTCAGCTCTCCAAATTGTTTTTGGCTTCAGTGGCCTTTGGCGCAATGTAGTGAGGTTGTTTGAACCTTTCTTGCTAAATACTCAACACTTTTTCCTTCATCCTATATTCACATCGTGCTTTGTCAGATTAAACAAGCAACTATTTCACTTTGAAATGTTGAGATGTGCTTTCAATTTACTTGTTTAGGACATGTCCAATTCATATAATACTATTCCCCACTTCATTTGGTAATCCCAATTAGTAATTATAAATTCTTGTCGAAATCAATTGCAACATTTTTCCCCTTATTCACAACTCACAGCCATAGCAAACCTTGCTTGCATTTAGGCTAATAGATCGGATTTTATCCATTCATAAAGTTAGGGACTCATTTTAAACCTCTTAAAATCATCTTGGTGAATAATTTGCTTTATTTTTTGTTTAGGTTCTTAAGTCCACTATCTGCTGTTCCCTTGGTTGCTCTGTCTGGCTTTGGACTTTATGAGTTGGGTTTTCCTGTGGTATGCATATTTACAACAATTGCGGTCGCGGTCGCGGATGCGGTTGCGGTTTATGTCATCGCGATTGCGGCATTATCATTGCGTCGCTGCGTCATGATCATGATCATTGTCGGCGTGAAATAATTTTATGTTCGCACCAAATCTAAAAAATATTGTAGAATTATTATAATTCTTCATATATCTGAATCGAGAAGAGGATAGCAAAAATAGAGAAAAGAAACAAATTGCTAAAGCATAAAGGAATAATTCTTGCATTTAAATGCTTTGGGGGCCTGAAATTTTTTTAGTTTTGGAAAAAAAATTTGAACGAACGGTGTTGAAAATGGGTGTTGATACTGATGCGGTCCGACGCGGTGTTGATGCGGTCCGATGCGGTGCTGATGCGGTTGTGTTGCGGCCGCAACGGGTGAAAAGGGATCACACCGCAATTGCGGTGTGATGCGGTTGCGCTGCGGTCCGCAACCGCAATATTGCGGCCGCAATACGTGATGCGGTCCGCAATTTAAAACCATGGAACTAGTCCTTATTCCTTTCTTAAACTTTATAATTATAATTGGTATGACTTACACTTTGTTGGTTGTGGCTGTTGAATTCTAGCTTGCAGATTGTGTGGAGATTGGGCTGCCTGAAATTATCATCCTACTACTATTTTCACAGGTAATTTATGATTGTCAAGACGAAATTTTATTAATTCTTGCTTTCGTTTCTTTTGTATCTTTAATTTTAATGTTATATTCTAAAGTAGTGGTGTGTCTTTGTACAGTACATTCCTCATATGGTGAAAGGAGAAAAGACTATATTTGATCGATTTGCAGTTATGTTCTCAGTGGCAATTGTGTGGATTTATGCGCATATTCTCACTGTTGGTGGAGCTTATAAAAATGTAGCACAAACAACTCAGAATACTTGCAGAACTGATCGTGCTGAAATTATAAGTGGTGCTCCTTGGTAAGGATCTTGTGGTTTCTCTGATAATAGGAATGGTCTCTTTATGTAGCAGTATATTTGGATGACACTGTTGATGACTTTTGAAACTTGTTTTGTTATTTGGTTGATCTTAAATGACAATAAAACATGGATCAATTTGGTTAACTCCTATGAATTGCTGCTGTTAAAATATATTATTCAGGATTAGTATTCCATACCCTTTCCAATGGGGAGCTCCTACATTTGATGCTGGAGAAGCTTTTGCTATGATGGCTGCTTCATTTGTTGCGCTAGTAGAGGTTTGTTTATTATATGCTTGTGAACTAGATATGTATTATTAAACAAGTGCAGTAAATTTTGAACTTTGTCCCTTCTGTTGAAGCTCATAGTTGAGTTAGCATATTGTCATGCACCTTTTTTTTTTTTTTTCCTGTCTAGAGTTTGTTTTACTTGTCATGGAAATTCCAAGTGTAAGTAATATGGATATAGAAGTTTCACATTGGAAAATTGACAAGTTGAAAGCTCTATAAGTAAAAAAGACCGATAGACCTAAGGGTGGCAAATGGATGGATCAGATAAATTTTTATTTGGATCTTAACGGATGGATTAAAAACAATCTATTAATCCATTATAATCCATTAAAAATTCATTAAAAAAAATCAAATTCATCCATGATCCATTAAATAAAATACATCCGATCCATCCATTAAGAACTTTTCATGGATGAATATCCAATCAATACACTAAAATTTATTTTAAGAAATTAAATAATTTTATATCTTTTTTATCCATCCATAAAATATTTTTAAAAATAAAATAATTTGTAAAAAAAAAAATATTATCTTTATCTCACCCTCTCTCTCCTCTTTCTTCCTCTCTCTCTACCCTTTCTCGCTCCCCCTTTTTTTCCTACTCTCTCTCTATCTTTACTCTCTCTCCACTCTATCTCACGACCATTTTGTATCTCTGCCATTTTTCTATTATTATATGGGTGTTATTGATTATGTGCATCTACAGAGGTTGTTTTGCCATAACGTTTCGTGACATTGTTTTACGAAACTTGTTACGACTTTCTGTGCTTTCAATTAGTTAAATTTTTTTTTTTAAGTTTCTCAGCAAAAAAAAAGACAACGAAAAAAGAAAACCTACGTGATAAAGTGGACTACTACTGGTGCTTGAGAACAATTAATTAGTTAATACTTAATATAACAAAAAAAAAAGAAAAAAAAAGATAAATAAAATAAAAAATAGTGAAGAAAAAATAATAGGGAACGGAAAATAAAATTAGATAGAGTTTTTTTTTTTGGTTACAAATGGAGGTTTTTTTTATTTGGTGAAAAATAATATGAAAAAAAAAATTGGTTTTGGAATGGATAAAAGTTGATCCATTACATCTTTAATTGCTGGTCCAATGGATTTTAAAAAATATTGGATGGATCATAAACCATCCACTAAAAAAATAATCCAATCCATCCAATCCATTTATATTATTTTTTTATAAATGGATGGATTGGATGGATTTTCTCGTGGATGGACTGGATGGATGATGGACAAATAGATCATTTTGCCATCTCAGGATAGACCTATTGTCTTAAGGTTTTGGGTCAAGATATGGTGTTAAACCCACTTACGCGATAGCACTCCCTGAATCGTTGGAGAGAAGGCCCGAAAGTTTTCGTAGCAAGTAGCAAAGTTGACAAGTTGCCTGATAATTTACAGAACACTAGAGTTGAGACAAGAATGGCATAAGTAATTTCTAATAACTTCATCCAACTTGGTGAAGAAAATATCCTTTTTGGCATAAGTAATCTAATTTTGCATGATATACATTGATACTTCTGCCTTTCTTTCTAACCGTCTTTCTGTGCAGCCTGTTGCATTACATAATGTTTGTTTCTCACATGGATTTAATTGTTCAACAGTCAACTGGTACTTTTATTGCTGTTTCAAGGTATGCAAGTGCAACTCCATTGCCACCTTCTGTTCTTAGCCGCGGTATCGGTTGGCAGGTAAACATAAATTATGAATTGAAAGTATCTTTTTACCCACAAATTATTTCATAAATGGCATAATGAATGTTAGCATGTGTACTGAATACTGATCATGCCTTGTTGACTTTGTGCTTGCACCAGATTTCTGTCATTTTTCATTTACAATTTTTTCATGATCATCATTAATTGCTATTTATGTTTCAGGGAGTGGGAATTCTGTTATGTGGAATCTTTGGGACAGGAAATGGATCATCAGTTTCTGTGTAAGATTCTTGTTCAAAATTCCCATGAGCTGGAGATATCATTTTCTTTGTAGGGATAACATGTAAGAATCATAAAAGAAACATTCTTTGTTTTTTTCCCCAGAGAAAATGCTGGACTCTTAGCTTTGACGCGTGTAGGGAGCCGAAGGGTTATTCAAATATCAGCTGGATTCATGATCTTTTTCTCCATACTTGGTAAGTTCTGTAAGGCTGACAATTATATGTAATTTTTCTCCTTGGTGAACCAATGCACTCAATATGAACTGCTATACATGCAGGAAAATTTGGAGCCGTGTTTGCTTCAATCCCAACACCAATAGTTGCAGCTTTACATTGTCTTTTGTTTGCCTATGTGGGTATGTAAGATCAACCCAAGAAACTGGCTTTTTCTTATCATAATTTCATTCAAGTTTCATCACACATTTATTTATTAATTTATTTATTTTCCCTACAACACAGGTTCTGCAGGCCTCAGTTTCCTTCAGTTTTGCAATTTAAACAGCTTTAGAACTCTATTCATCTTAGGATTCTCTGTTTTCACTGGCTTCTCTATACCCCAATACTTCAATGAATACACAGCATTGAAGCACTATGGTCCTGTACACACCCACGCCAGATGGGTATCCAGCTTCTCTCATTCATTCTCTCTTTCTTCTTGTTGAAAGTGCATTCATCTATTGAGAATTCTACAATACCTCTAGGTGATGTGATAGAGTATGAATCATGATTAACTCAGTTATGTGATTTTACACCAATTATGTAACCTGAGTTCATATTTTGTCACATCACTTGGAGGCATGGTGTCATTTGGTTCCCGGAATGTTTTATTGTAAGCATTCTTGGAAATCTCATTTCACGATTGTTTATTTCCTACATCCATATTTAGGAATAGAGTTTTTCACTCTCATTCACTAATTTTATTTATAGACATCTTTTATGCCAACAAATAGTTTTTTAAAACTTATACCAAACGTTAAAAACTTTTATTTCCTTACTCACGTTGTCGGGAATATTAAAATAAAACGCCTATCAAAAGCCACCTCAAACGCCACCTCAGGGGTACCATAGCATGACCCATCTTTTGTAAATGAGTTGTTCAAACTTCAAAGTACTTATCATCTTTTTCCCCCTCTCTTTTTGGCAGTTCAATGACATGATTAATGTGTCATTCGCATCAAAAGCATTTGTTGCTGGTTCAGTGGCACTGTTCTTGGACACCACACTGCACAAGAAAGATAATCAAATTCGTAAAGACACAGGCATGCACTGGTGGGACCGATTCAGTTCATTCAAGAAAGATACAAGGAGTGAGGAGTTTTACTCTCTGCCCTTCAATCTGAACAAGTTTTTCCCTTCTGTGTGATTGGTCCATGCTGTTAGAAGTTGCATGGTGGAATACAAAGATATAGCTATGCACCCTACAATGTCTCGTTGCGGGTGTTACATTCGATACATAACTTAGAAATCAATATCCACACACACACAAAAAAAAACCCGTAGAAATCAACAATTTCTCCATTCTTAACTATAAATCAACGTAGCAATATGAATGAATATCTTCTTTTTTTTTGCCGTAGTTTCTTTCTTGCATTGCTAATAGCTAATCCTGCCATTTCATTTGCTTTTTGTTTCTTCTCAATTAACCTCGTGGGAAGCGTTAACCATTGAAGTGAGCGGTGTTAATTCAAGTAATTTTTAGGGGCAGTCTTTATTTTAAGAGAGATGTTAGTTTCACCAAAAAGTCTTATAAAAATTTCTTACAAAGGATGAAGTGGCATAAAAAGAGTTTGTTATAAGTGAATATTACTTTGATACCTTAACTTTTTTTTAGGATTCTATGCATAACTTGATCTTGAAAGTATCATTTATCTTATTTTAACGATACCATTTTTAACCCTCAAAAGGAAGGGAATGGATTTTAAACGAGGGGAGAGGAGGGAAGAATTTTAATTTTAATTTGTTTAATTCTCTTATAATTGTATATTTCAAACTATAAGTAAATATATTTTAATTAATATACTCAATATTTTAAACCTCATCCCATCCCCTTTAAATTCCGTAATATGGGGGTGGGGGTGTTTAGTGATGAGATTTTGCTTCGAAAAAATTGAAACAGACAAAAAATAAATTTATAAAATTTCTTCTCATTCCCTTCCCTCCATTTCTCTCATCCAAACACTATGTTAAAGGAATACCATAGCAAAATCTCATGCGATAATCCAGCTTAATGGCAAATTTAATTAAGGCAAATGCTAACAAGTGATTTTTTTTTTATTTGAACACTAACAAGTACTATTTTAGAGTTAAATAATTAATAAAATAAGTTTTTTATTTAAAAGTAATGTATTTATATATTTAATTAATATACATTGTTAGTGTAAAGATCTTTTACAGTGTTAATCAATCGTAAATTTTTCATATTATAACTACCTTAAAAGTCACACAAAGAATGATTTGTGATTGGTTGAAAGTGTAAATTTTTTTACACTGATAGTGTATTAATTTATTTATTTTTGAGAAAGTGTATTAAAATTAATCTCTTAGAAAAATAATGTACTTAATTTTTTTATTAAAAATTTATCCTTTAGTAAAATCCTTTGATTAATTATAATAGCCCAATTTAAGTATTCACTTCGCTTAGCTAAACATAGAAGTTATAACACAATAAAAAAATTGGTTTGATTATATCTTCTTCTTTTTTGACAAATGGTTTGATTCAATCTAAATACCTTTTCTTTAGAAAAGCTATAGTTACCTCTTTTTGCAATTTTAATGATGAATTTTTAAAAGATATATATAATGATATCATAAATTTTAAAATATATAAAAAATTAAACAGAACCAGGATTTGAATGATAAGATTGCATAAAAAAAAAGAATAATATGAAAGGTTCATCAACGAGAGAATGAATCAGATTGCCTCGTGTTTTGGCAGTAATAATTGGTGGCCACCAGCCCATCACCAAAGGTTTTAGCTTTTAACGTCAAAATTTTGTAGCAGAGCCTTTAGAATGGAAAAACGTTTAAGCAAATGCTTATGCTAACGAAATTTTTTTTATTCAAAATAAATCAAGAGATTCCATTCATAATAACGTTCCAAATACAAATGTGATAGAATTAAAGATAGTGTGATTAGCGTAATTAGTAGAGGCTCTTGCTAAAGCATGGACACTACCATTTGCTAAATGCTTAGTAAAAGCAACTTGAAAGTTGTTACTAAGAGACAATAAGTTCCTACAAGTCTTGATGATAGATCCATATTCTGAAAAATCATGTTTTGCTTTGAGCACATCATCAACAACTTGCTTGCTATCCATCTCTATCATGACATTTGCATAATAAGTGGAGTTGAGCCAATGAAGGGTTTGAAGTAGACCCCAAGCTTCTGCCTTTCCTGGTGATACATGGGACACCCTTCTACCCCGTATGTTATAAGCGCTTTAAGATAAACAATTAATAAAATTTAGTCATGATTATACTGGATAAAATAAAGTGTCCATCCATGGGTAGAAAAGTCCACATGAACTAGTTCTCAAAATCGCAGAAAATAAAACGAGTTTAAAACAATTTAACATAGCAAAGAAATAAACCTATCACAACCTTGATGTCACATACAGAGCTGGTATAACCGTTCCGGAATAAATCCACGGAGTACAAACTGAAAACTAACTAACTGAACATAATAACAAGCCCTAACTATGAGTGGTGGCTCCTCAGAGTCACTCCTCTCCGGGTTGCTCGTCATCCTCTGCAAGGTGCCAATCAGGCCAAACAACAAACAAATAATGGAGAGTAAGAATCATGTAATCATAATAGCAAGGAGGTAGGCAATAAAGTAAAACATACAAGAATGACACCAACGTAAGCATATATCAACAACATGTATAAACATACATCAACATCATCAAGCATGCTATGTAGTGTAATGCAGTCCTACTATACTAAACCAACAATGCATGTGGATCCACTAAACTCGGGATGGACGACTTCGGAGTTACATATCCACATTGAGAATCTACTCAACAACGGAAAATCTACTCCTTGGATAGCCAACGCATCAAACCAACGGATGCCTCGTCACAGGGGCACAAGGAGAATCTACTCCAACCGTGGATGGCCAGATCGCCGTACTCTAGGACGACCTCCTCTATGTCGAACATCCCTCAACAACAACAACAACAACAACAACTCCGATGCAATGACTATGCAACACAATGACCATGGACAACCACCACCTCCATAACTCCAACGGAATCAACCGAAGACATCAGCGGAATCTACCACAACACCTTTAACCAGCAGAATCTACCGCAGCAGAATCGACTGCAACACCTTAGACCCAAACCGTGGAGTCAAGCCCCCCCGGACAAACTCTCGGTCCCTAAGGTACAATAACACCTTAGACCCAAACCGCGGGGTCAAGGCCCTCTTGGCCATAAGGCACCAAGGGACAGCTCAAACAACTAGCGGGTAACCCAATGGTTACCGGCTTAACCATCTTAATTAATATTTAATTAAGTTATCTAGTCTTCATTATTAATTAACTAAGTCATCATTTGTCGTTGGGGAAGATTGGGGTTAAAACCTCTGTTTAAGTCCTTAATCTCATATTCTGTCCAGAGGGGTGAGCACGGTCGTGCTTAACCCCAGCACGGTCGTGCTTCCTTTTTTAGCACGGTCGTGCTCAGCTGCACGTGCATGCTTCTCTGCTGCACATCCGTGCTTACTACGCGGCCATTTTCCAGAATTCAAACTGGGAGCACGGGCGTGCTCCCTGTTCAGCACGGTCGTGCTCAATGCACGACAGTATTGTTTTGGGCAGAGTCTACCAATTTTTAGGGTGTTTAATCCTATTAATCTCTAACTCATTTTAGAACCTAATTTAACCAATTAAGGTTTTTAACATTTTAACCATCAACTCAACAGTCATAGCATCAACTATACAACCAACATAACATCAACAGTCAACATCGTAATAACAACGACAATCATCATACTATCATGTTCATATCAAGGCAACCAAGATAAATATTAACAACATGTCATGAACATGGAACACATACAAATAACATATCAAAATAGCCAAGAACAAACCATCACCAAACAATACAATTTAACATGTTATTCATTCATACACATAAAACAACATGGGGTTATGGGAACCCTTTTACTTTACACTAACCCCAAGCCTATGAATACACTACCCTTCTCTCCATTCCTGGAATAGAGATCATGATTCAAAAGAGAGAAAGAAGATCCACTTGGGTCTTGTCTCACTAGCGCTTGTCTACAACCTCAAGAACGATAAAGAGACACTTTGGTTCAACTCTAAGATCAAGAAATTAAAAGGAAAAGATCAAGAAATTAAAAGAAAGAGCACAAGGGACAAGGTGCAAGAATTTTACCTTTTCTAAAGTCCCAAACATCAAGCACAATGAACCCCTATTCGTAGTGATGTTCTTCTATCAAGAAGCAGTGAAGAACAGTGCAAGAACAGGTTCCCTAGAGAGAGTTTTAGGGAGAAAAACCATAAGGATTCAAAGAGGAAGGATGGAGGCAGTTTTCTGATTGTTGGAGTCGTGTAAACTAAGTTTAGGTCGAGTCTAATGGTATATATATGAATTTGGGTCATAACGGGTTCCTATTTCAGTCCAAACCGTATACAGTTCGGTATTTTGACCATAACTTGAGCTACAAGTTTCCGATTAAGGCGTTCTTTGTGTCGTTAGAAAGCTCAGAGAAATATCTACAAATTAATGTCTAACGATCGAATCCTAAATCGAACTCTAAGATGGTAAACGTTCGATGAAATTTTAGCGACAGATTTGGTAGTTATTCCTAGATAAGATCCTTAGGAGATTATGATAAGATCTTAAGATATAAACAAAAAGAGGATGATCCTATATTGATAGGGACTCAAATCTGATTGATTGGGGGGTTAAAATCTAAGAATAACACAATCTCTATTTAAATACTAAATCACATGATATCTTATCATATCATTCTTAATCACTTATTATTAATAAAATCACATATCATATATTAACATATAAAATCAAACATTAAGAGACACAATCTCATATTAATGCAAATAATCATATATTAATATACATATTATCATATGCAATAATATATACACATATATATAAAATCAAACATATATATGCCAAAACTAACACATATAAACATAAGGGTGAATCTTGAGGTGTTACAACATGGTTGCTCTGCAATGGACCGAGAAGGCACTGGCAAAGTGGCCAAGAGCATTTCTGACACACGCCCCAACTCCAATCTGGTTAGTCCCTGCGAAGATGGCAGCGTCAAGGTTGCACTTCAAGTGACCACTCGGTGGTGGATGCCAAGGAATAAACACGTTATGCTGGTTTGCATGGCTCTGCATGGGAGTGCCACGAGCATGCCTCCAAGACCTGAGGACCTCCCTGGCTCTGCATATGACTTGCTCGCTGGACTCATCCTTAGACTCCCAATACCGCAAAGTTTCTTTTTTTTCCACATGCTCCAGCAATACATGCCAAGTTGCGCTAAGTCCTCGTCTCCAAGCTTGTCGCAAGCTACAAAGAAAAATTCACTAAAGCTCTCAGCATTGAAAACCAGCGGCTCAAGTTTATGCCATAAATTTACCTTCCTCCAAACCTCCACATTATTTGGACAAGCTAGGAAAAGGTGCCATCTATCCTCTAAGCCGTTGCTGCAACAAACACATAAGGTAGGGCACTCCACTCCCCTTGTCCTCAAGAGAAGCCTCAAAGGAATACAATCCCATAAGAGGCGCCATAGAAATACCTTAACCTTAGGAGGAATGTGTAGAGTCCAAATCTTAGACTAGTCACCTCGGCATTTGAGATGCTCCCTATCCACCAAATTGTCAACACACACAACGTAGGCACTCTTAACATAACAGGCTCCCCTTTTGTCAAATCTCCACAAAATTCTATCTTGCTCATGTAAGTTAAGCAAAGGAATTTTTAAAATTTCTTCCACATCTCTGCTATTCAAAAAATTCCTAAGCAAACTTTCATTCCGAAGCCCATTATGCGGATTAATAAGATATTTGACCAGTAAATTTTGCAAGTGAGGTGGGGGGGAGATAATCCTTAAGCAAGGCTCATCAACTTTTCTAAGCCAAAGAGTATTCCAAATGCCAACATGGGAACCATCACCAATTTTCCAATGATAGCCTTCCGCCAACAATATCCGAGACGACCAAATACTACGCCAAACATACCTAGGGTTGTGCCCAATTGCAGCCCCCAAAAAATCCCCTCTAGGGAAGTATTTTGCTTTGAACACTTTTGTCACTATAGTATCCAGGTTGGTTAAGAACTTCCAACCTCGTTTCCCCAACATTGCTAGATTAAAGCCATGCAAATCTCTGAAACCCATGCCACCTCACTCCTTCCTCATTGTGTGCTTCTCCCAATTAAGCCAATTAATACCATTTTTACCACATTTTTCTGAACCCCGCCTGTAACATCCCTGACTGCTTTATGGACTGACGACTGTCCTCACAAACCAACACGGGTCTTTTCAGCGTACTTTGTCCTCACTCACACGCTTCCTGGCTGACTGCTTTATGGACTGACGACTGTCCCCACAAACCAACACGGGTCTTTTCAGAGTGCTTTGTCCTCACTCACACGCTTCCTAGAAAACTTCCCAGGAGGTCACCCATCCCATAATTGCTCCAGATCAAGTATGATTAACTGTGGAGTTCTTAAGTGATGAGCTACCAAAAAGAAGATGCATCATGTTAGTATTGGTAGTACCAATCAATTCATATAAGTCTTCCTCAATTGTATAGTCCCATACCTACACAGTCTCAGGATCCCTCTCATTCTGGTGTGTAATCGATTCATTCATGTGTCCCTCCACCTAGAAGCCTGCCAAGAGCCGCTCCTTGTCCATGCCTTCTTGCACCGGCGACCACTCCCCGCCCTCGTCAGCACCCGGGTGTTACATGCCCACCAGCTTCCGCTTGGTTCGTCCCCGAACCACACCGTACTGGGAGAGGTGCCACTCTAATACCATTTGTAACATCCTTAACTGCTTTATGGATTGACGACTGTCCCCATAAACCAACATGGGTCGGATCTTTTCAGCGTGCTTTGTCCTCACTCACACGCTTCCTGGAAAACTTCCTAGGAGGTCACCCATCCCATAATTGCTCTAGGTCAAGCATGCTTAACTGTGGAGTTCTTAAGTGATGGGCTACTGAAAAGAAGATACATCTTGTTAGTATTGGTAGTACCAATCAATTCATATAAGCCTTCCTCAACTGTATAGTCCCATACCTACACAGTTTCAGGATCCCTCTCATTCGGGTGTGTAATCGGTTCATTCATGTGTCCCTCCGCCTAAAAGCCTGCCAAGAGCCTCTCCTTGTCCGTGTCTTCTTGCACCGGCGACCACTCCCCGCCCTCGTCGGCACCCGGGTGTTACACCGCCAAAAGGAATTCATCATCTTCTGAATCTCATCCTCGATAGAAGCTGGAAGAAGAAAGGCACTCATGTAATAAGCTGGGATAGCTTGCACCACTGACTTTATCAACACCTCCCTACCTGCCCGAGACAAAGTTTTGCTACTCCAACTATAGATTTTCTTCCACACTCTATCTTTAATATAATTAAAAATGGACTTCTTATTCAAGCCTATCATAGAAGGGAGGCCCACGTATTTTTCCTATACCAAGACATTCTTGAGCTTCCAAAGTAGAAGTCAAGGCCCTTCTAGTATCATCATCAACATTCCTGCTAAAGAAAATCTCTGACTTCTGCATGTTGATAAATTACCCAGAAGCATTTGCATAAGTACTGAGGATTTTTTCATTTCCCGGGCCTCATTTTCTTTGGCTCTGAAAAACAAAAAACTATTATCCGCAAAGAGAAGGTGGCTAATAATAGGTGCTCTTCTGCACACCCTGAACACCATGAATAAGACCTCTGCCTTCTGCCTGCTTAATAACAGAAGTTAGACCCTCAGCATAAATGATAAACAGATAAGGGGACAATGGATCACCTTGTCTAAGGCATCTACTTGGAAAAATAGGACCAACTCTACTATCATTCATCAGGATAGAGTAATTTACCGTAGTGATGCACATCTTCATCCACTCAATCCACTTAGAGGCAAAACCTATACGCTCCAAAATAGCCAGCAAGTAACCCCAATCAACCCTGTCACAGGCCTTGCTAATATCAATCTTCAAGGCTACCTCTGCTTTCTTACCACCTGTCTTACATTTCAAGTAGTGAATAATTTCTAAAGCAACTAAAACATTGTCAAGAATTGATCTACCAGAAACAAAACCAGATTGTTCTTCCGAAATACATTTTGAGAGAATCCTTTGTAATCTATTAGCTAGAGTCTTAGGTAAAATTTTATAGACTACATTACACAAAGAAATAGGATGAAGGACCCTCATAGAATTTGGTACATCACACTTTGGCACAAGAACAATATTGTATCACCTAAAGAGATCAGGATATTACATTCATCAAGCCAGCACTTATAAGCTTGAACAATATCATTACCACATATATCCCAAAAGCTCCTATAGAAAGCTGGATTGAGCCCGTCAGACCCAGGAGCCTTATCCGGGTGCATCTGGAACACGACCTGTTTGAACTCTTCTTTGGTGCAAGGAGCAGTAAGAATGGCATTATATCTATCATCTAGCTTGCGGCCAACAACCTCTAAAATTGGACCATAATTACTGTGCTAGGCCCGAAACAGATCATCAAAGTACTGCTTGCTCAAAGAACAAAGATCATCCCGAGAATTCACCAAAACACCATTATCATCTCTAAGCTGTGTGGCCCTGTTTATTTTTGGCTTGAGGTGGCTACATGAAAAAATTTAGAGATCATGTCTCTGTCTCTCATCTAGAAAATCTTAGCCCGCTGCCTCCAGAAAGCCTCTTCTTGGATCAAGAGGGACTCAAGTTTGCTTCTAAGCTCCAGGTACTCTCTCTCGGCCCAATCTGCAAGGATAGCTCGGACCTCTTCCATGCGTTTTTTTTACATGCAACAATATCATCCTTAAACCTCCGACGTAACCTCCCACCCCAAGTATCCAAGTCTTCAGTGCATCTGAGCAGCTTCAACAAGACCGAATCCTCATCATTCCTAGCCCAACTATCCTTCACAAAAGGATCGAGCTCTGGTTCAACTAGCCAAGAGTTCTCAAAACGGAACTGCTTCTTCCTGTAAACGTAAGTTCTCATTTCGGTTGCTAATAGGATTGGAGAATGGACAGATGAAGTAGCAGCTAAGTTTTTTAAGCTGTTGTTCGGGAAAATGTTAAGCCACGCATTAATGGCCATGGCTCTATCTAAACGCTCCTCTACAGCATCATCTTTCCCAGGCTGCACCACCAAGTGAAGGAATAACCCATAAGAGGCATATCTATAAGACCACAGTCACTGATAGCATCACGAAAACCTGTCAACAACCAGTTGGGATGATCCACCCTTCCTCTCTTATCTGCATTCGAAAGAAGATCATTAAAGTCACCAACAATGCACCATGGTAAGGGAGATTGCACTGCTAATGACCTTAATATCCTCCAAGAGTATCTTTTGTGGCTTATGTTAGCAATTCCATAGAAACCTGTTAACCGCCAAGGTTGTTGATTCTCCTCATGCACTTTCACATTTATGAAGTTCTGAGAGTAGCTCATAATTTCAGTCACCTTCTTTTTTCCACAAAATAGCCAAGCCTCCACTTCTACCAAGTCTGTCTACCACAAAGCAAGCTTCAAAGTTCAGTAATCTTTTTATTTCTTCCACTCTATTAGCATGAGAAAGAGTTTCACACAAAAAAACGACATCCAATTTGTGGCTCCGGACTAGGTCCCTCAATGAAGGAACTGCATTCGGATAACTCAAATCCCAACAGTTCCAACTAAGAACAATCATTGGTCCTAGTGGGCCTAAACTCCAAGACCCACCTTTAAAAAAGATACGGGCATCTCCTTTTTGTTAACTGCATTTTCATACTGCTCATCCAAAGGTTGACTTTCCGTTTCATCATTTTCTATTCGCACCCCGCTTTTTCTCTTTTTTTCCAGCTCCATTTCATCCATATCAGCATCCCTATGTGTATTTTTTTAAGATGGGCCATAATTACTGCGCTGGACTCCATTTTCTATTGTAACCAATTTTTTTAAAAATTTAAAATATTTGATAAGAAATTAAAAGAAAAATTTGTATAAAATGTTAGTATATTCAATATATTAAAAGTTTAGAATTATTTTTAATTCTTTGTGCAGTGCTCTAATACTGAATTGGACAAAACACAAAGTTTAAGTAACATTTGATGATATTTTTTATAATTAAAGGTTAAGATTAAGTAGTGTTTTTTTTATATATTTTTATACATAAGTTTCCATGGCGAAAAAATAACGCGTTATACTGATTTAATAAAAAAAATGTAGCTTTTTGAGATGATAGTCAAATATTAACGACTAACCATTAAGAGTGCTGAACTGCTGATACATATAAAGTCTAACGAATGTACAAACAAAAACCTATAAAGATTTTTTTTGAAAAACAAAACCTATAAAGATAGAACTTAAATTATTCGAAACGTTATTTAGTATAAATTGCTTGAAATATAATTTTAATGACATTTAAAAAACTAGTATTTTCGATAATACATTTAAATGACTACTTAGATTAAAAAGAGTGTCGTTTCAACAAAAAAAGAATTAGAAAGAGTGTATTGGTAATAATATTGCCTTTTAGTAAAAACATGGCTAAATTGCACTTTTGATTTCCTTACTATTGACTATATGCAATTTAGATCCTTATAGTTTTTCCAGCATATTTGGTCTCCTTATTTTTTCATTGTTGTAAATTCGAGTTTAGTTTATGTGGTAAATTAAAGGACCTTATGATAGAATAAGAAGACGGTCACGCAAAAAGAGGAATGAAACCGATAAATGGTATAGAGGAATCATAGAATCATATTGAAGCGGAGAGACAGAAGAGAGAGAATCTCTAACAGATATTCTATGTAGTTAGAGTAGTAGTTCTTTTCTGTGATCATTGAAAAAATTGATAGACATTGGACGGAATGGTTGAATTTGCACGTTGAAAAAAATAGGGAATCAAGTATGCTAAAAAAAACTATATGGGCCAAAATCGCATATTATCAATAATAGGGGACCAAAAATGTAATTAAACTAAAAACATACGCTCGATACATATATAAGTACTAGTGTAGTTGCTCGTTCGAGAAGTGAAATAGACAGCTATAAACACAAGAAGGGGGGTTGAATTGTGTTTATCAGAATTTAAGCAAAGTTGAAATCTTTTCGCAAATAAAAAGGCTAGATTTGGACGAGTGGAAGAATACAGGATGGACGGGTGACTTTTGCAAGCACACCACTTGATAGACATATGAAAACTAAGGCAATTAAAGAGTTTAAGGAAGAGAGATTGACACTGGTTATTTATCCCGGTTCACTCTTCAAAACAAAGAGCTACGCCCATCCTTGGCAAAGACCAAGATTTATCCACTATAACCGATAAGGTTCTGAGACTCAAGTATTATTTGCACACCTAGCATCTTCGTGCTCAAGACAAGTATTATTTTCACACCTAGCCTCTTCAGGCTCACTCTGGTTTGTTTAAGAGATTGGGTTTGTAATAAATACAATTTCTCACAAGCAGATCTTTCACTAACACTCAGAGAGTGGTTTAAATGTAAGGCTTAGGAAAGTCTGCATAATAACTTCAAAATGATTGAAGAATACAGAATAAAATAATGAAGAGTAATGGTGTTTTAATGCAATGTGTATTCTCTTGTTCTTCATCTTCAATGACTTCTGTATTTATGGTCTTCAAGCATTTAGGATCCGTTAGAGACATCCCCTCAGATGTTGGCTTCAAGCAGAACTTCATTAAGTGCAATAGAGTCGTTCTAGGTAGTCATTAATGCAATAGAGTCGTTGGTTGTACTCTAACATGAAGGATCATGGCTTTATTCATCGTGCTACAACCATATCAGAGTTGTGTAGAGAGCTTTTTGTACTTTACTGAGTACACTTCTCTTTTCGTGTAAGGACCAGAGGTACTAGGGAATAAAGCATGTTGGAAGCATTCTTTAACTGGTCTTTGGTTCTGATTATCCAAGGTTGCTTGAGAGAGTAACTTCTGACTTTTCTTGATAATCGTGAAACTGAGTAGGAGAGAAGGCTTCAAGTCTCTTTCTGGTTCTTGAACTAAGATTTTGATAATCCTTATAGAATTCGCATTCATAAGATAAGTGCTTCCATCTTGAAAATAATCACGTCTATCTAGTCATTTGAGTTTTCATTCGGGCTAGTAGATGATCTCCATATTAAGGACTCAGCAAGTCCAAAGACTAGTGGACGAGCGCTTCTGTCACGTTTAGTGGACGAGAGCCTTTGTTACTTTAGTGGACGAGAGCCTCTGTTACTTTACTGGACGAGAGCCTCAGTTAGTCTGGTGGACGAGAGTCTCAGTTACTCTGGTGGACTAGAGTCTCAGTTACTCTAGTGGACGAGAGTCTCAGTTACTCTGGTGGACGAGAGTCTCGGTTACTCTAGTGGACGAGAGTCTCGGTTACTCTAGTGGACGAGGGTCTCAGTTACTCTAGTGGACGAGAGTCTTTTGCCACATCATTGGACGAGCCATTCTGATACCTTAGTGGATGTGCTATTCTGATACTTTAACGGACGAGCTCCAAGTGCCACGTCATTGGACGGATAATTCTGATACCTCACTGGACGGACTTTTTTGATACTTTGATGGACGCGCTCCAAATGCCACGTCATTGGACGGATAATTCTGATACCTCACTGGACGGGATTTTCTGATACTTTGATGGACGCGCTCCAAATGCCACGTCATTGGACGGATAATTCTGATACCTCACTGGACGGGCTTTTCCGATACTTTGATGGACGCGCTCCAAATGCCACGTTAGTAGACACTGATTTTCACCACTTTAGTGGACGCAAGTTTCTTTCTCTTGCGTTTTGGACGTGCTCTTTAAACATTTGCGATGGACGTGAGCTTCAATCATTTACGATGGACATGAGCTTCAATCACTATAGTGTTGGACGTGCGTTTCAATCACTTGCGTTGGACGGATGATTCTATTACTTAATCTGCACACTCGATAGATAGGTTAGCAACCAATATGAAGGTTAATTAAATCATTAACCAATGTTTAGTTTTCATCAAAACTTAGGGAAATGCACATCAGACATTTTAGAGACTTAACAATCTCCCCCTTTTTGATGATGACAAACATTGAGATGATTTAATGAACCTCAGAAAATATCAACAAAGAAAATAGCATATATCGATAAAGTTGAAAATTTTCTTAAGCGAACAGGTCATATCATATTCATTCTCCCATTCTCCTATAACATATTTCTATCACAAATCTCAATTTCTCCTATTCTCCCCCTTTTGTCAATATCAAAAAGGGTTATCAAGTTTTATTTATGAGATATGTTAAGGGCAAGATAACATGTTAAGAAGATCATAGTAATGCAAAGAAGCATATTAGACATACTCCACTTAAACTATTGTATCATTACTCCCCCTGAACTAATGCTTAGTTAAAAGAACATTTATATATGAGTAATGACAGATTTAGCATAGACAGGTCATTCATACATGTCATTCAGCAATGCAATGCATGTTTAGATTATCTCTAATAAATAAAAACCTATCTTCTGCGAGGGGTTTAGTGAAAATATCAGCCCATTGATTTTCAGTTTTAACAAACTTAATATCAAAGATGCCTTTTTGAACATAATCTCTAATGAAATGATGTTTGATTTCAATATGCTTAGCCTTAGAATGCTGAATTGGATTTTTAGTTAAGCATATAGCACTCGAATTATCACACCATACAGATATGTTATGTTCATAAATAGAGTAATCTTCAAGTTGATGTTTTACCCATAAGAGTTGAGAGCAGCAACTAGCAACAGAGATGTATTCAGCCGGCAAGATAGACAAGGCAATGGTTGTCTGCCTCTTGCTTGACCATGAGACTAAACTTGCTCCAATGAAGTGACATCCTCCACTGGTGCTTTTTCTTTCTATTCTGTCTCCAGAAAAATCAGCATCACAATATCCCACTAATCTGTATTCTTTTGATCTTAAATACAGCAAACCAAGATTAGTAGTTCCAAGCAAATATCTAAATATTCTTTTTACAGCCTTAAGATGAGATTCTCTAGGATCAGATTGGAATCTAGCACACATACAGTAGAGAGTCAATCATACCTCTGTAGACAGATTGATCTACCTTTTTACCTTCATCATCTTTGCTTAGTTTTGCATTGGGTTGCATAGGGGTTTTCATGAGCTTTGCATTTTCCATTTTGTATTTCTTGAGTATCTCCTTGGTATATTTTTGTTCATGAATGTAAATTCCATCACTTGTCTGCTTGATTTGTAATCCAAGGAAGAACTTTAATTCTCCCATCATGCTCATCTCAAATTCAGCTTGCATTAGATTTGAAAATTCCTTGCACAGCTTTTCATTAGTTGCTCCAAAAATAATATCATCAACATATATTTGAACCATAATAAAGTTCTCTTTAGAGCATTTTTTGAACAGAGTAATGTCTACTTGTCCTCTAGTAAAACCATTATGCATGAGAAAAGAACCGAGTCTATCATACCATGCTCTAGGTGCTTGTTTCAAACCATATAATGCCTTTTTAAGTTTGAAAAGGTGATCTGGTTTATCAGTATCCTTAAAATCAGGGGGTTGTTTAACATACACTTCTTCTTCAATTATACCATTTAGAAAAGCACTTTTTACATCCATTTGAAACAGGGTAATTTGGTGTTGTGCAACATATGACATTAAAATGCGTATGGCTTCTATTCTAGCTACAGGTGCAAAGGTTTCAGTATAATCAATACCTTCTTGTTGGTTATAGCCTTGAGCTACTAACCTTGCTTTATTTCTAACAACTTTACCATCTTCATCTAATTTGTTTCTGAAGACCCATCTTGTTCCAATAACTGACTTGTTTTTAGGCTTAGAGACAAGATTCCAGACATCATTTCTGATGAACTGGTTAAGTTCTTCTTGCATAGTAAGAATCCAGCTTTCATCCTCAAGAGCTTCTTCAATGCGTTTAGGCTCCAAATCTAAAATAAAGGCCACATTGCTTGATTCTCTTAATGTGGATCTGGTTCTAACTCTGATAAGCCTCTGGCTTATCTAGTTTTATAACTAGTAAGACGGTGGTTTACGTGCTAATTAGTCGAGTTCAATCTCGTTTTCGCCCAAATTTGCCTTGTTTTGTTCCTAAGTTGGACTTTGACTCGTTTTGCGTCTTTTGTGTAGTTTTTAGCTTCTTTTGGATAGAATTACGCTTGTGGTTGCTTGTGTTGTTTTCAGGTCAATAAGTGAAGCTCTGAGAATTAAGGAAAGTCAAGAAATAGTGGAGATTGCCATTCTGGAGATTCTCGCCCCACGAGAGTTTGAAGACCCGGGAAGACAGAGACCATCACGGCCTAGCCGTGATGTATATCACGGCCGTGACCTAAAATCCACACAAGTCAGAGACCATCACGGCCTAGCCGTGATTCACATCACGGGTCGTGAAAAGAAGGCTCGCGTCGCGAGACATCCTTCACGTCGCGAGGGTTTAAATTCCAGAAGTGCGCCAGAAACAGAAGCCGTCACGGCCCGGCCGTGATGACCATCACGGCCGTGACGCGTGGCCTCCCTATAAATAAGGCAGTGCAGATCAGATTTGGAGGACCTTTTGGATCAGAACTTTTATAGATCTTTTAGATTCCTTATTCTGGGGCTGCGTCTCCCTCTTCTCTTTTCTTATTCTTAGTCTTAGGATGAATTCCGATTGTTTGTCTATGAGCATGAGGAACTAATCCCGTCGTCCGAGGGATCAATGAAGCCACCCATGGCGGTGTAGTGTTCTTGTGATGTATGTGTTTCTCCCCTTCTCTTATTAATGTTTTCCAATTCTGTTTTGAATGCTTAATCATATGTGTTGCGTGATTAACTAGTTAAACGTGTTTGAGGCCGAACGGCGATTCGCGTTTTAGAACTTGGATTGGAATCACTAATCGAATAATGAGCACGACAGTGGATTTGGGAGATTAGTGCAACCTTACAGGGAACAAGGATTAATCAAATTCGAGATTAGGATTATGAGACCTGGTAAGTAATTAATCCAATCGTCGAACACGTCCTATTGAGCACGGCAGTGAATATAGGAGAATTTGGGGGTCCCGGTTGACATTAAAATTGAACCTAGGGAGGAGATTATCATCACTTGGGTACTATGCATGATTGGGTAGGTGGATTTGAGACCTTGGACATTTTAATTTCTGATTTTTAGTTAATTAGTTTATTAGATTCGTTAATTGAATTTCGATACTATTCTCTCCCTCTCAACCATCTTCTGCGACTTGACCAAACATATCTCATTTCCCGCGGATTAGTCGAATTGGTAGCCCAATCCCTGAGTTCGACCTCGGTAATTACTTACCGTGTTATTTTTATTACTTGCGACGACCCGGTACACTTGCCGGCGTCACAACAAGTTTTTGGCGCCGTTGCCGGGGATTGGCACAACCAATTTTCCTAATTTTAGGGAAGTTTGATTATTTGGTTAAGTTAATTTTTATTTTTATTTTTTATTTTTTATTTTATTTTTATTTGCTATTATCTCTCTCTACTTCTTTGATTCCACTTGGTCTTGCCTTGTTTTGTATGCGAGGTACACGAAGGAATGCTTCCGGGTTGCGAATATTGTAATGGGAACCATGACACTTGGAGTTGTCCGTTCTACTTCTCTCAAGAATATGTGGAACCATGGCATAATTTCTATGACAGGCGTGCCCTGAACAACTATCGTAGTCGAATCGTATTGGGGTGATATGAGTAGAGACCATCCGGATTTCGCTTGGAGTAATGCTGACGATGGTCTAGCCTGGCAACCACAACCTCAACAAAATTGGCAACAACAACCTCAACAGAATGGTGGAAGACAACCTTGGGAGTTGGCTCTTGAGAAGTTGAGTGCAACAATTGAGAAAGTGTCAATCAATACAAACGCAGACATTGACAAGTTGGCAACTCATACAGGGTTGACACTTAAGAATCTAGAGATGCAGATTGCCCAGCTCACAAAGCAACTAAATGAGCATCCCCCAAAGACTTTCCCAGTTGATACCGAGAACGACCCTAAGAACCAATGCAATGCCACAACAACTAGAAGCAGTGGGGTGTTGGGATATGACTGGGATGTAACTAGTTCTCAAGGAGTTGAGGAAGAACTACCACATGTTGAGGAAGAACAACCGGAGGAAAAGGAATTGACAAGCGACAAGGCCCAAGAACAGCCACATGTTGAGAAAGAGCAACCTAAGGAAGAGGAGTTGGCAAAGGACAAGGCACCGGAGCAAGGGGGTAGAGAGCAAAATGAAGATAAAGTGGTAGAGGATTTCACCATGCTTGCCAAGCAACCTGATTTTGATGCGTTAAATAAATATGTTGGCTTGCATGCATGTGTGGACACCGGTAAGTTAGACCCTCCCACTCGTCTGGCACACTTCCTCGAGAAAACACCATTTGACCCGAGAGGAAGTGAATTCATAATTACAGAGGTCAGTGGAGTTTTCACACACTGGCTGGGTGGAGTTGATGATAAAGTCATATTGCTGCTACAATCTCCACTCCAATTACCATTTGATCCGGGTGGAGAATCTCACATGATGAGCATCTCTTGGCCCTTGTTTCACAGGCTATGGGATCCAGGCGGATGCTTCTTAATAAGTCAAGCTCGGGACGTTAAACAAGCGCTTCTTGGGAGGCAACCCAAGCTAGGTATCCCTATCTTTTCCTAACTTTTGTTTTGTTTTTGATTTTTGTTTTTGGTTTTGTTTGTCACTCTTGAATAATTTGAGAAGATCAAGAGTTGTTGTATGAATGTCGTGTCGGCAAGTTTGTTGGATGTTGATTAAAATTGAGCATAGATTGATTGCATGAATTATTTTGACCATTGATGATTTCCCCCTAGGTGCTGATAATAGAAAAGTTTATCCCCACTTAAAAATTGAAAACTGAACTTGGAGAATTTTGTTATGATTACTTGATTTATGATAAGTTTGGGGTGAGGGGGTGCACACACTAGGAATTGTATCTCGGTCAAACAATTTGCAAAATGTCCAGGTGAGGATTTGAGCCTCCAACTCTGTTTTTGAATGTGTGAATCACTGTTAAGTTGCACTTTCCCGAATTTGCTTGAATCTCTATATGGTTTGCATGTTTATGTGTTGCATCAAATGATTTAGGCAATTTTCTTTGAATAACTACTTGGCCTAAAAAGAACCATCCCGAATGCATGTTCCCTAGTTAGCCACATTGAGCCTAATTAGCCTATTGTTTCTTGATGACCCTATATCACAAGCCAAAATCTGAAAAACCATGTTAACCCAATCTTAGGATTAGGAGAGCATGGAAGCGTAGCAAGAGAATGGTTGTGAGGAACTAAGTTTGGGGTGGCTACGAGGTGATATGTCATATTGGGATGAGAAAAAGAAAATAAAGGTTGACCCAAGGCAAGAAGAAAAGAAAAGAAAAGAAGAAAATAAAAAATTGCCAAAAGAAAAGGGGCAAAACAAAAAGATTAGCAAGGAAAAGGATGTAGTCACCCGAGCCCAAATGAAAAATGGAAAAAGGAATTTGAGTGGAAAAAGTGTCAAAATGCTCGTGCTCTCTTAGTTCCTAGGGACTTAAGCCTAAATATCCTTCATTATCCTACCCGTAGCCAGGCCCCATTACAACCTTTGAAAGACCTATTGATGTTGCATGCATGTTTTCGTGGGAACTATATTTGAGATGAAAATCAAATTCATGGGAAGTGCTCTTAGAATGTGAAAGTGAGTGAAAAGTTGATAGCCTAGACAAACTTGAGCGAATGAGTGAAATACTAAATGCCCTTGTGAGGAAGGCAATTGTTTGAAATAGGTGATCTTCCTTTGTGTGTATCTTTGAGCCTCAACTTAGAGTAATGATGGCATGAATAATGAAGTTCTCAATGGTTTAAAGTAAATGAATATGGGGATTACGTTAATGTAGGGGGGAAATCATTGGAGAAAAACTGTTTTGTTAAGATTGCATGAAATTTGTGCGAAATCGATTGAATCCCTTAAGCTTGCCAAGTCTTGAGTCGTTTTTGAGTTTTAGCTTGCTTGGGGACAAGCAAGGTTTAAGTTTGGGGTGTTTGATAAGCCTCTGACTTATCTAGTTTTATAACTAGTAAGACGGTGGTTTACGTGCTAATTAGTCGAGTTCAATCTCGTTTTCGCCCAAATTTGCCTTGTTTTGTTCCTAAGTTGGACTTTGACTCGTTTTGCGTCTTTTGTGTAGTTTTTAGCTTCTTTTGGATAGAATTACGCTTGTGGTTGCTTGTGTTGTTTTCAGGTCAATAAGTGAAGCTCTGAGAATTAAGGAAAGTCAAGAAATAGTAGAGATTGCCATTCTGGAGATTATCGCCCCGCGAGAGTTTGAAGACCCGGGAAGACAGAGACCATCACGGCCTAGCCGTGATGTATATCACGGCCGTGACCTAAAATCCACACAAGTCAGAGACCATCACGGCCTAGCCGTGATTCACATCACGGGCCGTGAAAAGAAGGCTCGCGTCGCGAGACATCCTTCACGTCGCGAGGGTTTAAATTCCAGAAGTGCGCCAGAAACAGAAGCCGTCACGGCCGTGACGCGTGGCCTCCCTATAAATAAGGCAGTGCAGATCAGATTTGGAGGACCTTTTGGATCAGAACTTTTATAGATCTTTTAGATTCCTTATTCTGGGGCTGCGTCTCCCTCTTCTATTTTCTTATTCTTAGTCTTAGGATGAATTCCGATTGTTTGTCTATGAGCATGAGGAACTAATCCCGTCGTCCGAGGGATCAATGAAGCCACCCATGGCGGTGTAGTGTTCTTGTGATGTATGTGTTTCTCCCCTTCTCTTATTAATGTTTTCCAATTCTGTTTTGAATGCTTAATCATATGTGTTGCGTGATTAACTAGTTAAACGTGTTTGAGGCCGAACGGCGATTCGCGTTTTAGAACTTGGATTGGAATCACTAATCGAATAATGAGCACGACAGTGGATTTAGGAGATTAGTGCAACCTTATAGGGAACAAGGATTAATCAAATTCGAGATTAGGATTATGAGACCTAGTAAGTAATTAATCCAATCGTCGAACACGTCCTATTGAGCACGGCAGTGAATATAGGAGAATTTGGGGGTCCCGGTTGACATTAAAATTGAACCTAGGGAGGAGATTATCATCACTTGGGTACTATGCATGATTGGGTAGGTGGATTTGAGACCTTGGACATTTTAATTTCTGATTTTTAGTTAATTAGTTTATTAGATTCGTTAATTGAATTTCGATACTATTCTCTCCCTCTCAACCATCTTCTGCGACTTGACCAAACGTATCTCATTTCCCGCGGATTAGTCGAATTGGTAGCCCAATCCCTGAGTTCGACCTCGGTAATTACTTACCGTGTTATTTTTATTACTTGCGACGACCCGGTACACTTGCCGGCGTCACAACAAACTCCCTCAGAAGGATTTCCAATAATAAGATCCTTAGGATGATGAGTGTTGAACTTCCAATCCCTTTTGAGATCATCATGAAGATCTTGACTTGTCTCTGGTGATCGGTCCGTTCCACTTGTCTTTCGACCTCGAGGCACGAGTTCCGTTTTGGTTAGATCGGGTTGTTGACTTTCTGGCTTGTTTATATCAAGACCTGCAAGATCATCTTCTAGATCTGATAGTTCTTTATCAGTCTTTAATCCATCATTGAATTTAACATGAATAGATTCTTCAATAATACAAGTTCTTGAATTGTAAAATCTAAAAGCCTTAGACTTTTCAGAATAACCTACGAAAATACCTTTATCTACCTTAGAATCAAAGTTTCCAATATTATCTTTGGTATTCAGAATAAAACATTCACATCCAAAAGCATGAAAGTAAGATATGTTGGGGCTTTTTCCTTTCCACAATTCATAAGGAGTCCTTTTTAGAAAATGCCTAATAAGTATTCTGTTTTGTACATAGCAAGCAGTGTTTACAGCTTCTGCCCAGAAGTACTTAGGGAGAATATTTTCATTGAGTATAGATCTAGCCATCTCTTGCATAGATCTGTTCTTTCTCTCGACCACTCCATTTTGCTGTGGAATTCTAGGTGCAGAGAAATTGTGAGAGATTCCATTCTCCTCACAGAACTGTCTAAACTGCTCATTTTCAAATTCTCCCCATGATCACTTCTAAGGGTATAAATACAGAAACCCTGCTCATTTTGTACTCTTTTGCAGAATACTGAGAAAGCCTTAAAAGACTCATCCTTGTGTGTAAGGAAGAGTACCCATGTGTATCTAGATAGTCATCAACTATGACAAATCCACATTTTCTTCCAGCCAGGCTGGCAACACTAACTGGTCCAAACAAATCCATGTGTAACAACTGAAGAGGTCTAGAGGTTGATACTTGGTTTTTAGATTTGAAACTTGATTTTATCTGTTTTTCTCTCTGACATGCATCACACAAGACATCTTTCTTAAAGCTAATATCAGGCAATCCTCTCATGAGATTATTCTTTTTTAATTCAGAAATTAGTTTCATACTAGCATGTCTTAGTTTCTCATGCCATAACCATCTCTCATCCTCTTTAGACATCAGACAGGTTACACTTTGATCTGAGAGATCAGACAGTTCAATCTTATAAAGTTTTTGTTGCCTTTTAGTTGAAAAGAAGGTTTTGCCACTACAGTCTTTAACTATGCATACATCCTTGGTAAAGGAAACATCAAAACCACTATCACATAATTGACTTATGCTAAGCAAATTGTGTCTTAATCCTTTAACCATAAGAACATTAGATATAGAGGGAAGAGGGGGTTTACCACCAATAGTACCAATTCCTATAACTTTCCCTTTCTGATTTCCTCCGAAGGCAACGTGTCCTCCTTTCTTAAGTTGGAGGTCTAGGAACATAGACCTTTCTCCTGTCATATGACGCGAGCAGCCACTGTCCAGGTACCAGCAGTGGTGTTTTCTTTGTCCTGTTGAGGACATCTGCAACAAAAATTATTTGATATTTAGGCATCCATATTTTTCTGGGTCCTTTTCTGTTAGTTCTAGGAGTCTGTAAAGACTTCCTTCTCTTCTTATGGATACACTTAGACATAACATGCCCAGTTTTTCCACAGAAGTTACAAATAGGTGTTGATTTGGTTACAGTTGACTTAAAAGATACTGTAGGAACTTTAGTTGATACTTTATGATGTGTCTTATGGACATATCCAATACCTTCTTTGTTAAGAGAGTGCTTCTGAATGCCAAGTAGCTTAGTCAGATTGTCTCTACCATTAACAAATTTGGCAAGATCAGAAGTGAGCTCTTCCACTTTCTGTTGAAGTTTTTCAACTTCTTCAGATGTTGATGTTTCACTTGAGATCTTAGCTTCATTAGACTTTTCAGTCTTCAGCTCACTGTTCTCTTTAGCCAGCCTCTCGCACTCTTGAGATTTCTGTTTATGCTCATTGGTGAGCTTTACATACTCTCTCTTGAGGGATTTGAAGGCTTTAGATAAGCAGTTGGATTCCTCCAACAACTCCTCATAGGCATCAAGTAATTCCTCATAGTTAGGATGTACCTCATCATCAGAGTCTGATTCAGTGTTGGCCATCAAACAGATATTGGCTTCTTCCTCAGTTTCTTCATCAGAAGATGTTGACTCCAGATCCTCCCAAGTAGCCATCATTCCTTTCTTTTTCTTCTTGAAGAATTTCTTAGAAGGGGCCTTCTTGAGTTGAGGACATTCAGCCTTGAAGTGACCGGGCTTCTTGCACTCATAGCAAACAATTGGACTTTTGTCTGTTGAGGTGGATTCTTTGAAGTTCTTGTCCTTGTTGAACCTTCTGAATGGCCTATCCCTCTTGAACTTTTTTTTCTGTAGGAGAAGTTTTATCTTCCTGGTCAGGAGAGACAACTCTTCATCACTCTCAAAATCCTCGAGTTCTGATAGGTCAGCATCACTGGATGACTCATCTGCCTTCAGAGCCTTGGAAACTTTTGCTGACTTTTGATCAGCTTTCAGAGCAATTGACTTGCCCTTCTTTGGTGCAACTTCATCTTTAAGTTCTTGCTCATGAACAGTGAGTGTTCCAAGAAGTTCATCCATAGTCAAGGTAGTGAGATCCTTGGCTTGGGAGATAGCAGTGACCAAAGGTCTCCACTGTTTAGGTAGACTTCTTAGAATCTTTCTAACCTTCTCAGCATTGGTATAGACTTTGCCAAGAGATTTCAAACTATTGATTATAGTTGGGAATCTTCCTATCATCTAAGCAACATACTCACCTTCCTCCATGATGAACAGTTCACACTTTCTCACAAGGATGGCAATCTTTGATTCTTTGACTTTAGTTGTTCCTACATGAGTGACAGCCAAAGTGTCCCATATTTCCTTCGCAGAGTCACATGCACAAACCTTCTCAAACTCCTCCGGACTGAGAGCACAGATGATGTTATATCTGGCTTTGTGGTTAAGCTCCCATTTTGTCTTTTCAAGCACTGATCCATTGAGCTTTTGGTTTGTCAGTGTTATCATCATTTTTGGGAATGAATGGACCATCTGTGATGACATCCCAAAGATCAGAGTTTGTGGTTAGAATAAACCACTGAAATCTATCTTTCCACTAGTTGTAATTTTCTCCATTGAAGTAAGGAGGTCTGGTTAGGGAGGCTCCTTGCCTCGATGACTTCTACTTGTACTAGCTCCAGCCGTCATGTCTATTCTTCAGGACCTTTTACCTCTAAACTGTTAGATGCTCAACCCAGAGGCTGAGCTCTGGTACCAACTGAAATAGACAGCTATAAACACAATAAAGGGGGTTGAATTGTGTTTATCAGAATTTAAGCAAAGTTGAAATCTTTTCGCAAACAAAAAGGCTAGATTTGGACGAGTGGAAGAATAAAGGATGGACGGGTGACTTTTGCAAGCACACCACTTGATAGACGTAAGAAAACTAAGGCAATTAAAGAGTTTAAGGGAAGAGAGATTGACACAGTTATTTATCCTGGTTCACTCTTCAAAACAAAGAGCTACGTCCAGTCCTTGGCAACACCAAGATTTATCCACTATAACTGATAAGGTTACAGACTCAAGTATTATTTGCACACCTAGCCTCTTCAGGCTCAAGACAAGTATTATTTGCACATCTAGCCTCTTCAGGCTCAAGACAAGTATTATTTTCACACCTAGCCTCTTCAGGCTCACTCTGGTTTGTTTGAGAGATTGGGTTTGTAATAAATACAATTTATCACAGGCAGATCTTTTACTAACACTCAGAGAGTGGTTTAAATGTAAGGCTTAGGAAAGTATGTGTAATAACTTCAAAATGATTGAAGAATACAGAATAAAAGAATGAAGAAATTAATGCAGAGTAATGGCGTTTTAATGCAATGTGTATTCTCTTGTTCTTCATCTTCAATGATTCTGTATTTATGGTCTTCAAGCATTTAGGATCCGTTAGAGACATCCCCTTAGATGTTGGCTTCAAGAAGAACTTCATTAAATGCAATAGAGTCGTTCTGGGTAGTCATTAATGTAATAGAGTCGTTGGTTGTACTCTAACATGAAGGATCATGGCTTTATTCATCGTGCTATAGCCATATCACAGTTGTGTAGAGAGCTTTTTGTACTTTACTGAGTACACTTCTCTTTTCGTGTAAGGACCAGAGGTACTATGGAATAAAGCACGTTGGAAGCATTCTTTAACTGGTCTTTGGTTCTGATTATCCAATGTTGCCTGAGAGAGTAACTTCTGACTTTTCTTGATAATCGTGAAACTGAGTAGAAGAGAAGGCTTCAAGTCTCTTTCTGGTTCTTGAACTAAGATTTTGATAATCCTTATAGAATTCGCGTTCATAAGATAAGTGCTTCCATCTTGAAAATAATCACGTCTATCTAGTCATTTGAGTTTTCATTCGGGCTAGTAGATGAGCTCCATATTAAGGACTCAGCAAGTCCAAAGACTAGTGGACGAGCGCTTCTGTCACCTTTAGTGGACGAGAGCCTCTGTTACTTTAGTGGACGAGAGCCTCTGTTACTTTACTGGACGAGAGTCTCAGTTAGTCTGGTGGACGAGAGTCTCACTTACTCTGGTGGACGAGAGTCTCAGTTACTCTGGTGGATGAAAGTCTCAGTTACTCTGGTGTACGAGAGTCTCAACTACTCTAGTGGACGAGAGTCTCAGTTACTCTAGTGGACGAGAGTCTCAGTTACTCTAGTGGACGAGAGTCTTTTGTCACGTCATTGGACGAGCCATTGTGATATCTTAGTAGACGCGCTATTCTGATACTTTAATGGACGAGCTCCAAGTGCCACGTCATTGGACGGATAATTCTGATACCTCACTGGACGGGCTTTTCTGATACTTTGATGGACGCGCTCCAAATGCCACGTCATTGGACGGATAATTCTGATACCTCACTGGACGGACTTTTCTGATACTTTGATGGACGCGCTCCAAATGCCACGTTAGTAGACGCTGACTTTCAACACTTTAGTGGACGCAAGTTTCTTTCTCTTGCGTTTTGGACGTGCTCTTTAAACATTTGCGATGGACGTGAGCTTCAATCATTTACGATGGACATGAGCTTCAATCACTATAGTGTTGGACGTGCGTTTCAATCACTTGCGTTGGACGGATGATTCTATTACTTAATCTGCACACTCGATAGATAGGTTAGCAACCAATATGAAGGTTAATTAAATCATTAACCAATGTTTAGTTTTCATCAAAACTTAGGGAAATGCACATCAGACATTTTAGATACTTAACAAGAAGCACGGGCATCCGTTAGATGATTATTTTTTTAATAGTTTATTATAAATAATTTCAACATGGACAACATTAAATGTATTATTATTTTGAATATAAAATAATACTATTGTGTGCAATAGTTGGATTCGTATATTCAATAGTTAATGAATAACAGGCTACATGACAAATTTGTATGATAAAATTTTTAGTAGGTTTTATAAAATCTTGACTTTTCATTATGGATATGAGTTCATGATATACAATATGTTAATCTTTTATGTTTATGAAAAGATTACACATTTCCATGATACTATATGTTATTGTATTAGACATTTATATAACAATAATAATAGAAGATACTTTGATGAAAAGAAAGCAATCACACTTTGATATTCAACACTATTTTAAATATGTATGATCCTGTTATTTAGGGTAAGTTATAATATTGGATTGTTATGTTCAATTTAAGTATCATATTATTTATTCTTTTATTAATTTTTTGTTTTCCGTAAGTTTTTATTTTCCGTAAATTTTTATTTTGTTTTCCGTAAGTTTTTATTAATCTGAGACAATGATTTTATTTTTTTATAAGAAAGTGACACGTGTCGTCCGCTTATTCGTCCATAATAAAATCATGGTACAATTTAAATTTAAGAAAAAGCCCTAATATGAATAATACAATATTTAAACAATTAATTAAATAATTATATTTTAATAAAATGTCAGATGTCGTCGGTGACATGTGTTGCCAGTTTATTCGTCTACGAAAAATAAAGATACCATTTGTTTTAAACAAATTATCTAATATTTAACCATTTTTTATTTAAATTGTTAAATTCATCAAACATGAAGGTGGAAATAAAAAAAAAAGCAATATAATAAATAATAATACAATAAGTAAAATAATAATCTAAATAATTTTTATTTTAAAAAATCCAGAGGCCAAAAATCTACGTGGGCACGATCCGTGACATTTGGTGCCGACTTTTTTGTCCACAGTAAAAGAATGACATGGTTCAAAATAAAAGAATGCCCATCAAGTTACCATTTGTTTTAAACAAATTATCTAATATTTAACAATTTTATATTTAAATTGTTAAATTCATCAAACACGAATGTGGAAACAAAAAAAAATTGAAAAAAGAAGGCAATATAATAAATGATAATACAATAAGTAAAACAATAATCTAAATATTTTTTATTATAAAAAATCCAAAGGCCAAAAATCTATGTGGGCATGGCCCGCGACATCTGGTATCGGCCTTTTCGTCCACAGTAAAAGAATGACACAATTGAAAATAAGAGAAGACCCATGAATGAATTTTACAATAATTAAAACAATTAAATAAGAGAATGCCCACCAAGCTACCATTTGTTTTAAACAAGTTATCTAATATTTAACAATTTTATATTTAAATTGTTAAATTCATCAAACACGAATGAGAAAATAAAAAAAAAATTGAAAAAAAGAATGCAATATAATAAATAATAATACAATAAGTAAAATAATAATCTAAATGTTTTTTATTATAGAAAATATAGAGGCCAAAAATCTACGTGGGTATGGCCCGTGACATTTAACGACGACCTTTTCGTCTACAGTAACAGAATGACACAGTTAAAAATAAGAGAACGTGCATGAATGTATTTTACAACAATTAAAACAATTAAATAAGAGAAGGCCCATCAAGCTATCATTTGTTTTAAACAAATTATCTAATATTTAATAATTTTATATTTATATTGTTAAATTCATCAAACACGAAGGTGAAAATAATAAAAAAATTGAAAAAAAGAATGCAATATAATAAATAATAATACTATAAGTAAAATAATAATCTAAATGTTTTTTATTATAAAAGATCTAGAGGCCAAAAATCTATGTGGGCATGGCTCGCGTGACATTTGGCGACGACCTTTTTGTCCACAGTAAAAGAATGACACAGTTAAAAATAAAAGAATGCGCATGAATGGATTTTACAACAATTAAAACAATTAAATAAGATAAGGCTCATCAAGCTATCATTTGTTTTAAACAAATTATCTAATATTTAACAATTTTATATTTAAATTGTTAAATTCATCAAACATGAATGTGAAAATAATAAAAAAAAGTGAAAAAAAGAAGGCAATATAATAAATAATAATACAGTAAGTAAAATAAAAATCTAAATATTTTTTATTATAAAAATCAAGCCGTCCAAAAATCTACGTGGGCACGGCCTGTGATATTTAGTCCGACCTTTTCGTCCACGATAAAAAAGAATGACACAGTTAAAAAATAAGAGAAAGCCCATGAATGGATTTTACAATAATTAAAACAATTAATTAAATATTTATTATTAAAGAAATGACAGAGGTCGAAATTATATGTACACCCCTCCCGTGACATGTGTCGCTCGTTTATTTGTCCACAGGAAAAGCATGGTACAAATGTATTTTAAGATAAAGGTCCTAGAATAAATTATACAATAATTAAAATAATTAATTAAATAATTATTATTAAAAAAATGGCAGACGACAAAAATATACGTGGGCCATGCCAGTTACACGTGTCACCCCTTTATTCGTCCATATAAAAATAAAGCTACCATTTATTTTAAGAAAATAACATAAGATTTAAAAATTTAATATTTAAATTGTTAAATTCATCAAAACAAAATGTTGATATTTTAAAAAAAAAACTGAAGAAGAGATGGCCATATAATAAATAATAATACAATTAGTAAAATAATTATGTAAATATTTTTTAATATAAAAAATTCGAAGACCAAAAAATTTTCATGGGTCAGACCCATGACACGTGGTGCTCGCCTATTCCTCAAATGTAAAAGCAGGACACCATTTTATTTAAAAAAATTATATAACCTAAAAAATATATATATAATTTGGGCTGGGACCGACATCGATACGTGTCGTCATCCAAATCGGTTACTGTGACACAATGGTCAAAAAGCTAGAGCGCATTCGTAAAAAAAGTGTAAGATTAAAAAAAGTTTAATTAATCTTTTTTTAAAACAAATAACATTTTTAAAAAAAATCGAAAAAATGTTTAAATTTTAAAAATTTAAATAAAAAATTTAAATTAATAAGTATTTTTTAAAAAAAATATTGGAAAAAAAATTCGAAAAAAATAAAAACAATATTTATAAAAAAGTTGGAAATCTTTTTATTAAAATTAAATTTTAATTAAAATAATTAAATAAATAAATATTTTGTTAAAAAAATGGTTAAATTAAAAAAATGGTAAATAAAAAATATTTTTTTGAAAAAAATTTGTTAAATAAAAAATCTTTTTTTAAAATAAAATTAAAAAAAATTAAATTTAATAAATTTCAATAAAAAAAGTGTAAAAAGTTTTTTGTTAAATTTTTAAAAAATTAAATGAAATTTTTTTTTAAAAAAAAGTTCCTAAAAGATTTAAATAAAAAATTTTAAACAAATTTCGAAAATAAATAAATAAATAAAGTTTAATAGAAAAAAAGTAAACAAAAAAGTATTTTTTTTAAAAAAATTTAAATAAAAAAACATATTTAAAAAATTCAAAATAAATAAATAAATAATTTCTGTTTAAAAAAAATTAAAACTTAATTACACTTTTAGTCCCTCTACTTTTATCAATTTATGATTTTAATCCCTCGATATTTTTTTAAACAAATTTAATCCTCTGATTTTTCAAATGTTACAAATTTCGTTCCGTCGCCCATCATCCGTTAATTTGCTAAAGGAGTTGTCCTCAATGTCTTACGTCTTAACACTTGTCCTCCACATTTATGTCCATTGGCATTATTTTAATAAAATAATCAATTAATTATATATTAAAAATTAAAATGTCGAACGGCCAATCCCGCTCCTTCGACACCAGTGAATCAGTGATGGCAGCAACCGCGGGCTCAGATCTGCGGCAACCTATTCCTCCTCCAAAGGCCAACGTCGGTGTGTTAAAGATAGGTGATGAGATTGAGGTTGGTGGACGGCGGCGTGGCGATGAAGAGGAGAAAAATAGCGGCTTGGGCGGAGGAGGGGCGCCATGGCTGATGTTATTCCCTACACGGCTACACCAATATGCCCAACCTGCAAGGTGTGCGTTCCTTTGCTTTAGTTTCCTGACGTCATTCCTCCGGCCAATTTTCTATCTAGCAAACTTACGCTGATTTAACAGATATGGTAAGTCTCATTAATTTCTAATTTTCCATCATTTGAAATTTTAGTTTATTTATTATTTTTATTTTATTTTCTTGATTCAATTCTTTGTCCCCCCAACCGCCATTTTTGAATCCTTGATATGTGGAGACTTTTCTCCATAGACGTAAGACCCATGGAAGAAGTTTTGTTCATGTTGTTCTAGCATAGCATACCTCCTTGTTGCTGTGCTTGAGCCTCGCCCCTTTGCTGCACATCACACAAAGGCACCTTGCAGAAAGAAATCTTGGGGAAGAAGACCGCCTCTGCCCCACTAATCAGATTTTCTTTTTCTTTTTTCTTTTTAAAAAATTAATATGAAAATTAATATTTTAATAAGAAATTGATACGTTAACTACATACATGGACAAACGTCTAACATAGAGGTCCGTTATCAAATTAACGGAAGACGGGCAAGAGGATTAAATTTGTAACATTCAAAAAATTGAAGGGCTAAATGTACTTAAAAAAAAAATATCGAGAGAATAAATCACATATTGACAAAAGTAAAAGACTAAAAGTATGATTAAGCCAAAAATTGAATATAACAATTTTTTTTTGTTAACTTTTCAAAAAAAAATAAAAATTGGAAAAAAAAGTAAATAATTTTTTTAAAAAAATTAAATAAAAAATATTTTTTAAAAAAATTGTTAAATCTTCAATAGTAAAAAAAAATTGTAAAACAATCGAAAAAAATAAACAAAATTAAATAAAAAAGTAAATATAAATTTTCTAAAAATAAATAAATAAACAAAATATTTTTAAAAAGCGAAAAAAATTATATAATTTTTTTTTAAAAAAATTAAATAATTGTTTTAAAAAAATTTGTTACATTCTTAAAAAAAATTTAAAAAAATAAAATAAAATGGAAAAAAATAAAAAAGCATTTTTTTTATAAAAAATTGTTAATTAAAAAAAAAGTCGAAAGTGTCGCCATTTGGGGATCCACACTAATTAGTATATTATAGATTTATGCACCATCCTAATATGGAAATATATTTTTATTTTGACTATTATGCCAACTACAAAAAATAAATAGAAATATCATCAAAATAGTTTCTCAAGCTCAAAAATAAAATAGTTTACCAAAAATTATAAAGTATTAATAACTTGTTATAATAATAATAATAATAATTTCTACATAAGCTACCTTAGCAATAATTAATAAATTTGTTTTTTTTTTTGTTTTTTGGTTTTAATAAATTTTTGGTATGCTACATACGATTGGTAGGGTTTATGGTACCAACCTAGTTGGGATCATTCTCTTTATAGTGATATCTTTACATACCAATTTCGCTTTAAAAGAAAAAAGAAACCGTAGCAATAATAAATATATTATTATGTGTATCTGCATCCATAATAAGCATTTTTTTTTCTCATTAAACCAAAATAACGTCCGCGTCAAGTTACCATCACAAAATCATCTTGTCAACTTTTGAAATTCCTAAAGAATTTATAAAAAAAAAGCTGTAAAGAATAATAACCAAATTTCTTAGCCATGCTACTTGGGGAAAATAGTTTACACCCCTAAAGTAGGGAGTACAGACAAAGGTGGCGTTTGGAAGAGCTTATTTAAGCTCATTTTGACTTATCTGATAACATAAGCTCTTATGGTGTGTTTGGCAGAACTTATAAAAATAACTTATGACATCCCATAAGGAGTTTTTGACTTATTTTCATAAGTCACTGTGAGAAGCTTATGGAATTATCATAAGAGCTTATGCACTAAACACCTTCTCCGTGTTTTTCACTATTTGAATCCTCTCATGCCCCATTGTTTCTTTTTCTTTCTTTAAGCGCTTATGGCATAAGCTCTCATGCGATAAGCGATAAGGTCTTATGTAATAAGCTCTTAATTAAGTTGTTTACCCAAACGCACCCAAAATGAAATTAATTAATATAATATTTGACAAATAATTATTCTTTGCTGATGACTGCCTCACGTTCACAAGGAAAAAAGCTTCTTACGTAAGACTGGTCAAAGAGGTGCTTCACACCTTCTGTGTTGCCTCAGGAATGAAGGTCAATGTCCATAAGTCCAGATTTCTGCATTCCAGAAATGTCCCCAGGTCTAAAGTGGCTAAATTGAAATGTATCATCGAGTTTAATCACACTCTAAACATTGGCATATATCTAGGATTCCCCTTGCTAGCAGATAGGGTTAAGAAAGCAGATTTCTCCTTTACTCTTGACAAAATAAATGGGAGACTTGCAGGGTGGAAAAGCAAACTGTTGAGCAGGGCTAGTAGAGTAACTATAGCCAATTCAGTTATCTCCTCTATGCCTATATACACTATGCAAAATCTATGGTTTCCCAAAGGCACTTGTGACAGTATTGATGCTTGTATCAGGAGGAAAATCCAATCATTGGGTTAAATGGAACAAAGTTGCTCAACCTATAAACAAGGGTGGCTTAGGTATCCATAGAGCAAGGGAGACTAACATTGCTCTTTTGGGGAAACATGTGTGGGATATTTTGCACGATCATGGTATAGAATAGATGTGGTTTAGTAGTAGAAACATCTTTGCATACTCGTAGGTATGCTAGCCAAATTTGGAATCGGCTATGTTTCAATAAACACAGCTACTTTCATACCTCTAACTTCTGTGACTTGATTAGACTGAACTCGACTGACGAGGAGAAAGGTATTATCTTTGTGGTTACTTGTTGGCTTATTTTGAAGGATAGGAATGAAGAATTATTCTCTAATAGTAGATGGTAGGGGTGTTCATCAACCGATCCAAACCGATTCAAACCGTAAAAACCAAACCGAAAAACCGAAAACCGAAAAAATCGAAAACCGAAAAAACCGCAATTTTTTATTGGATTGGATCGGATTTTGGATCCTATAGTGAAATCCAATCCAATCCAAACCGTTCTATTATATACATATACCATTCTTTTTGAAATTATAGTATTACTCATACTTAAACATTATTTTTCATACTTTTATATCCCTCATTTTCTTTAACATTTTTGTTGGAATGACGTATATAAGACTATTTAGAATAAATATTAATGTCTTGAAATTATATTTTACTAAAAGTTTTGATGCATAACATATATATATTTGATTGAGTAATAATGAAAAATAGGAAAACAATTAAGTAAATTTGAAAAATAATTGGCTACAATTTATTTGTAGCCGATTCAAGGAAAAAAAAATATGATAAGTGGGAATAGATATAGAGAATTAATATAAAAGAACGTGTTAAAAAATATCAATAATTTTTTTCTTCTCAAACTCCCAAATTAAAACAAAAATTATCTTTTACCACTATTAAATAAGTAGAAAGGACACTTGACATTAGAAAAAAAAATAAAGTATGACAAAAACCGAATTATCCAATCCAATCCAAACCGCATTTGATTGGATTGGATCGGATCAGATTTTTTTTAAGGAAGCAAACCGATCCAATCCAAACCGCACGATGTTTTCATCATTGAATCGGATGACTTTTTAGCTCAAAACCGATCCAATCCAATCCGCGGACACCCCTAACGGGGATGGATGCTGGGGAAGCACTACCCGCCCCACCCCGCACCGTTGCCATCCCTAGTTGACTGGTGTAACGTACGTATAAATTTTCATGCAAAAAAATTATTATAATATTTAATCCCGTTGTAATTGTTATTTTAATTTTGAAATATAATAATATTACATTTTATTGATTGAAACAAAATATTTAAATTATTCATACAATAATTATATTATACTAATGAAAATATAAATAGTAAGTGGTTTTAAATTTGGATCTAGCATCAAAATCAAGACATACATGGCTTTATGTCCCCCAAACTTTCCGAAGAACATAATAGTTTTACTACCTTTCATGTCTAAAAACATTTAAAAACTAAAAAAAAAAATATAAACTTTAAAAGTCAATAATAAAATAATATAAAAGCCAAACCAATCAAAATTGATTTGGTTCAGACTTGAAAATATTAATATATATATATATATATAATATTAAAATAATAAACTATTAAACTATATATAAATATAGAAAAATTAATTATATATATATATACATAAATATTAAAATAAAAATTATATATAAATATTAAAATATAATAAATACTAAACACTAAAGTGTGTATATTAATTTTAAAACATATATAAATATTAAAATATTAATATATATACATATATATCTATATATAAATATTAAAAGAGTCCACAACCTGACATATTTTACTATTTTATATCATAGTATTTTATTATTATTTAAAAATATCATACTACAATATGTAGTAGTAGATAACATGTCATTTTTTTTACAAAAAAAAATTAGCATCACGTATTCCCAGATAGTGTTAACTCATGTAAAGAGTGGATGAATAGTATGTTATGTATGGAGGAACAGTAAAAATAGAATCAACAATAAATAGGACTTTGTTTTTTAATAATAAAAATATAAATTGATGTAGAATATAATTATTGGTTAATGTCTCACTCCCCTAGACTTTCCCGAACAACACGATAGCTTTGCTACCTTTCATAGTTAAAACATTTAAAAACAAAAAAAAAATAAAGTTTAAAAAAATAATAAAATAATATAAAAATCCGAACCAATCAAAACTGGTTCGGTTTGGTTCAGATAGTACCCGAAAATATTAATAGTATGTTATGTGTGGAGGAATAGTAAAAATGGAATAAAAAATAAATAAGACTTTGTTTTTTAATAATAAAAATATAAATTGATGTAGAATAAAATTATTGGTTTACGTTTCACGAACAACACGCCAGCTTTGCTACCTTTCATGATTAAAACTTTTAAAAACAAAAAAAAAAGTTTAAAAAGTCAATAATAAAATAATATAAAAATCCAAACCAATCAAAACTGGTCTGGTTTGATTTGGTTTAGATAGTACCCGAAAATATTAATAGTATGTTATGTGTGGAAGAACGGTAAAAATGGAATAATAAAAATATAAATTGATATAGAATAAAATTATTGGTTCAGGTCTCACGTCCCTAAACTTTCCCAACAACACGGTAGCTTTGCCACCTTTCATGGTTAAAATATTTAAAAAAAAATAAAGTTTAAAAAAATAATAAAATAATATAAAAATCCGAACCAATAAAAATGGTTCGGTTCGGTTTGTTTTGGTTTATATAGTACCCAAAAATATTAATAGTATGTTATGTGTGGAGGAACAGTAAAAATGGAATAAAAAATGAATAGGACTTTGTTTTTTTAATAATAAAAATATAAATTGATGTAGAATAAAATTAATTGTTTAGGTCTCACGCCCCTAAACTTTCCCGAACAACACGGTAGCTTTGCAACCTTTCATGATTAAAACATTTTTAAAAAAACTAAAGTTTAAAAAGTCAATAATAAAATAATATAAAAATCCAAACCAATCAAAACTGTCTCAGTCTAGTTTGGTTTAGATAGTACCCAAAAATATTAATAATATGTTACGTGTGGAGGAACAGTAAAATTGGAATAAAAAATAAATAGGAATTTTTTTAATAATAAAAATATAAATTGATGTAGAATAAAATTATTGGTTTAGATCTCACGCCCATAAACATTCCCAAACAACACTATAGCTTTGCTACCTTTCATGATTAAAACATTTTTAAAAAATAAAGTTTAAAAAGTCAATAATAAAATAATATAAAAATCTGAACCGATCAAAACTGGTTCGGTTCGGTTTGGTTTGGTTTAGATAGTACCCGAAAATATTAATATATATATATATATATAAATATAAATAAAAAATATATATATAAATATTAAATTAAAAATTATATATAAATATTAAAATATAATAAATACTAAATATTAAAAGTATATATATTCATTTTAAAACATATATAATTATTAAAATATTAATATTAATATATATATATATATATATATATATATATATATATATATATATATATATATATATTAGTAGTTTAAATAAAATAATACCAAAAATTCAATGGCTTGACACCTCAATGTTACTGTTGCGCTGCAGTAACATTGGGGTTCAACCTTCATATGTTAATAGGTTAATTAATTAAAATTAAAAATAAATAAATCAATGTTGGGGACTGATAAACAAAAGAAAGTGCAATGCAAAACTGAATTGATTCATTAACTGGATGTGGCTAATTTATAAGCCTTATTTACAAGAAAAGCCAATTACTAAGTATAGTAACTAATCTAACTAAATCTTTATCAAAAAAAAAAAAACTAATCTAACTAAATCGATTCTGATCAAAGTCAAAGGCTAACTAACAATACCTAACAAATCGATTAGGCAAAACTCAACAAATCCTCCCGTTCACCTGAACTTGCACATTGCGTTCGGTTTATCCATCTGATTTAACCATCCTCAATCTACTCCTAAGGTTAGACAAAGACTCCAATTTCAAGGGTTTTGTCATGATGTCAGCAAAAGCTGATTCTTTAACTTGTAAAAAACCAGATCAAGTAACTCCATCTTTGCTTAGATCCCTTAGAAAATGGAACCTAACATCAATATGCTTGCTTCTTCCATGAAGCACTTTGGGTTCTTTGATAGTTTAATTGTTGAACTGTTGTCACAAAAGACGAGAATAGGAAACCTTTGAGAATGTCGAGAGAGTCTCGGGATTCTCTTTAACCATACACCTTGGCGAGGCACAGGGAAGCAAGCAACAATAAACTCAGCTTACGTGGTAGATAGAGTCACCACAAGTTGCTTCTTGGATGACCAGGATCTCGCACTCCGAGCCAAACATGAAAACATTACCTATCATCTAAATCACCAGCATAGTCACTGTTAGAGTATGCAATTAGATTGCCCTATTTGCCTCTTTTGTACATGATGCCAAATCCAAAGTACCTTTCAGATATCTCAACAATTGTTTTGCATCAATTAGGTGCAACTCTGTAGGCTTCTCCATATATCTGTTAATCAGGCACACAACAAACATCAAATCTGGCCTGGTAGCAGTGAGATACATCAAGCTTCCAACAATCTGCTTGAAGTTTGTTGAATCTACTGTTTTTCCAGCTTCATCCTTGGACAACTTAGATCCAACACAATAGGATTAGTCACACTGTTACTCTTCTCCATGCCAAACCTTTCTACAACCTCCTTGGCATATTTTCTTTGGCAAATGAATATTCCTTCAGCATTTTGAGTGACTTCTATGCTTAGGAAATATTTCATTTTGCCAAGATCTGTCATATCAAATTCTCTCTTCATGGATGCCTTGAATTCATCAAACATTTCTTTGTCATTTCCTGTGAAAATCATGTCATCCATATAGAGACTCACCAACGACAAGTTTCTTGTTGGTCCTGTTTTAACAAACAAAGTGTGGTCATGAGGATACTTTACAAATCCTTGTTTGTTAAAATAGGACTCAATTTTACTATACCAAGCCCGAGGGGCTTGTTTAAGGCCATACAAAGCCTTTTTTAGCTTGTAGACCTTATTCTCCTCACCCTTCTTCTGATAACCTAAGGGTAGATCGATGTAAACCTCTTCATTTAGCTCACCAACTAGATGGAGGGATTGGTGTATTCTTAGCAAAATTCGTTCAACGACTAATTCCTTCACTCAGGCTTTTGGTTCTGTTAGTATATGCATGCTGCCAAGAGAGGTTTGTTGGCTACCACCAAGAGAGAGATATTATAAAATCAATGTGGATCGAAGCAACTTGGGTAACCCAGGAAGATCGGGATTTGGAGGGCTTATTAGAGACATGCAAGGAAATTGGATCATTGGTTTTTCTGGTTCATGCGGGATCTCTAACAATGTTAATGCTGAACTCTTGCCAATTCTCAATGGTTTAAGATTGGTTTGGAATTTTGGATACACAAATATTATTTGCGAGTCTGATTCTCAATCTGCTCTGGATTTGGTTAAAGATGGAGTTCAATGCTTCATCCTCATGCTCCTCTTATCAACAGTATCAGAAGATTCATGTCCCTTCATTGGAATCTACGATTTCAACATGTTTTAAGGGAGGGAAATGCTTGCGTGGAACGCACTAAAAAAAAGGTCATTTAGCGATCGAAAATAGTAACCGAATTTTTTGGTTGCTATTTGCGACCGAAATAGCGGCCGATTGTAGGATCTACATGAAACATTGGTTAGAGTTAAGTCTGCGACCGAAATAGAGCGTAGCAGAGATATCGGTCGCTAAACAAAGAAAAGTAAAAGTCAGAAATTTATGAATTTTTAGCTACCGAAATGGCGACCGAATTAAATGCAACGGTCAAACTTTATTTATATTAGCGACCGATTTCGAAATCCGTCGCTAAATTTATGAATTCATACTATAAACTTTATTTATATTTGCGACCGATATTAATTCGGTCGCTAAACGGCGCGTAAAAAAAATAAAATAGCGCGTGTTAGCGACCGAAATTTAAATCGGTCACTAAAATTATAAATTCAAATTCAAACTAACCATTTTAGCGACCGAAATAAATTTCGGTCGCTAAAACTGAAATCCCTAAATCGCGAAATCTCCCATTTCCTTCCTCACTTCTTCATTTTTCCTCTCTCAGCTCTGCTCCCTACCTCCACCACCGTGCCAGTCCGTCGTCCATCTCCACAACCGCCACCACCGCACCAGTACGGCCACCACCGTATCACAGTACGTAAGTCTTCTTACCTCTCATCTCTTCCTTTCTTCTCTTCCTTTTCCTCCCTCTCATCTTTGGTATTTCCCTTCGCAGAAACAGTGCCACCACCGTAGAGCTCCGGCCACCACAGGGACAACCGCAAGGACCACTGCAAAGGTATCCCCTCCTTCCTTCTATGTATCCCCCTGCGCCCTTCATTCTCCATTTTATTGTTATTTCACAGTCTCTGAAATTCTTTTTGCAACAATGATGATTACTGTTTTGGTTGCTTTGTGAGTGTGTCCAAAAATTCTGGTCTGGTGGTATGTCTAAGAGGGTCCAAAAATTTTCTGAGGGTTCATCTTTTTCTCTCTGAATGGAAACTGCAGATTGCAAAATGAGGCCAATCATGATTGTAAAATGAAATATCAGAAATAGAGACTGTAATTAATCCAAATTTTATTACAAAAATGTTCCAAAGACAAAAACTCGAGTGGCATGACAAATCTGGTTACCTTGGGGTAGCACCAAGTTTTGGTTTAGTTGTTGTATAACACTTATTTGCATAGCTAAATGAAAACTTCGAAATTTATCGATGCCCCCAACAGATTAATGTCGGATAAATATATTTTCTACTATTCTTAGCTAGATAAAGGGGTTAAATAAGCACACACATAAACCTTAGCATGAAGATTAGGAGCATTCATATACCCTTGTATTCATATCATCCTGCACAGGAGATGGTTCTAAGTATGCTACTGAATCATGTGAATTAGTAATACAATCTGACGTTCCATTGCAACATTCTGATTGATCAAAAAAAGGTTGATGCAATTGAAAGGACAAGCAACGGTCTTGATAGGACCTGGCAGCAGAAAGATTTATTAGCTATCTGGTCTCATGAATATAGCTAAGCTTTGGATGAAAACAAAAAAGACTTCACACAAACATAATAGAGATTAGAGAAACTCCAATCAATTATAGCCTCAACCACAATGGTTAAAGGGGGTTGGGGAAGTATCACATGTTATGCATTAATGTTATTCATTCATCACAATCTCCAACATCTCCTTTTACACCTTAAGTTAATGAGAAAAGGGTCCATTTTCCCTACACTAGTGCAATAAGTGCTTTTTACGTCAGTTAAAATTGATTTTTTACGTCAGAATACTGACTGACGTAAATACAGCTGACGTTAATAGTTAATATTTTAACGTCAGTTGAGAACTAACGTTAAATATAAAACTATTAACGTCAGTTCTTTAACAAAATCGACGTTAATTTTGTAAAAATTAACGTCGGTTTTTTAAACAACTGACGTTAAACATAAAACTATTAACGTCAGTTCTTTAAGACAACTGACGTTAATTTTGTTAAAACTAACGTCAGTGGTTATAAAGAACTGACGTTAAAGGTTTAATTTTAACGTCAGTTTTAATAAACAACTGACGTTAATAGTGTACTTTAATTTTATAAAATACTATTAACGTAAGTTGTTTGATACAACTGACGTTAATAGGTTTTTTTTTTTAAATTCAGTTTTAAAATATCACTCCCCTCAGCTATCCCTGCATTCAGTAAATATCCCAGTAACACAGAATATCACACACATTACAGAATTGCAAAGGAAAAATGGAACAATGGGGGGACTTATATATTAAAACCAAAACCCATGTATATATATAAATAAATTTTAGTTCCAATGTCTAAAAAACAAAACTATCAATCTAAGGATATATATATATACATGTTATTAATTAGTTTCTAAAGTCTAACAAAAAAACTATTTATCTAAGTATTGCGGAGGTATCTTGTCAATTCCTTTTTCAACCGCATACTTGAAGAAGAATTCGGCGAAGCGCATCCTCAAGTCTCTTAACTCATCTTCATGAATAGGCGATTGGTCGATAAATGCCTAGACACGTTCAAATAATAACAATAACATCAATGCAAGTCATCTTCAAAACTATAATATATAATTTAACAAGTTGTTTAAATATTACCTTATTCCATCCATCCGTAATAGATGCGGAGACTATGTTCAACATATGAAGCATCACATAATAGCTGCACGACCACCCGTCAATTTGAAATCGAGACTACGTACCAACAAAATTAATTTCAACGTCAGTTGAATATACATATAAATTAGTAATTATAATATTAATTATTTGATAAATAAACTACCAAACCTTGAGGATGTTCCATACAGGATTTGTTTTAGCCTTAGAAGTCCTACTTCTCCCGTTGGCGCAACTTATGTTACTCGCCTTCAGCGCGCTATCATAAACAAATAATCATGTCGATCAATTAAATTCATATATCATGTGTGTAACAAACTAAAAACAACTGATATTAAAACTTAAATTAAATTTAAGATTAATTACTTACTTATTTACAGCATCCACCACCTTCGGTGGCGGATCTTGGTGGAGAGAGCAGAAGAATATGACTCTATGCCTAGACGGGTGAAGTACGAACAACTGTCAATGGGTTTTCATACAGTAGGGAGCCAGATATATTTCTGTCGGATTGTCTCCCAACAAGTTCCCTAAGTATTTACTCAATGCATCGCCAACAAAGAAATCGGGCAGAAGGATTGACGGATCTAACAAACCGTAAACTGATGCAACACCCTTATCAAGCTGAAGACGATGGAGATACCTAAGATATGAAAAGGTGTGGATGTTAATTACATAATATATATTGAAATTAAAATAAATTATTAAATGGAAAAATACCAAAAATAAATAAGTTATAAAATTAAAATTAACTTACGTGCACCAGAGACTGAAAACATTGCTGTTCATCCAGACGCTATTTCTGCAGGCGTTCCCGAGATCATCACCACAGAAGGCAAATATCCTCCGTTGATCTGGGCGTGCCACCCATCCATCGTGCTCCAATGGACATTCAAAAATCTCAAACTCATAATCCTCACCAAGTGAGAACAAACGAGTGATAGGTGACAACGACACCGACGTCGACTTGGCCTTCGGTTTAGGAAAAATAAAATAGATAAGTTTTTGATAATTAAAAAAAACACAAGTAATTATTTGACTAATTTGGACATTAATAATGAATAAATACCTTTGCTAACATTTCGAGCTCACGTCGTTTGGAGTCCAACTCAAGCTCACGCCTTTTCATTTCCAACTCATGCTCATGGCGCTGGACTTCCAACTCCCGCTCCCTAGCTGCCAACTCATCGTCCTCCACATGTGCCCTACTAAAACTCTCTTTTGTGCTCACATGTGAAGGGTTGGCAAGCCCTGCGGTGACCTGGGATGTACCGACGGAGGAAAGCTCTCTGGCAAGCGCCTGCTTGAATTCTGGGTTGGATATTAAGCCTTGCATCAGATGTGTTGTAATATCTGGGTTGGACATGGGGTACTGAGTAATGTCAGCCAAAATTGATGCTTCATTGACCACCCGCTTTCGTGAAGCAGACTTGCCATAATATTCTTTGATGGTCACGTTCCCAGGAACACCGAGAACCCGACCAGGATGGTCTTTCTTGCCTAGAGCAGTCATCAAGACGTCCTGCCGTCCAGAAGGGACGAATGCGCCCTGGGAGGATTTTGCTTTAAGATCCATCTACAATGAAAAAAAAATGAAAAAACGTGCAAGTGAAAAGTGTTGCAAATATCTATACAAATATCAATTTAAATCAAGTTAATTATTTACTTACAATCTTATCTGCCACTTCGCGAGTGGCATCAGTTTTAAAAGATCCCGTCTTTGTCATACGGCCGGCTAATCCTCGCGGTCGATGTCCGACGGAGGACTTGATGGTGTGCCCTCAGGCACCTCTCCTCTTTCAATCCTAGCAGAGTGCTCTTCCTGCTTCGCCCTCAGCCTATCTGCCATCAGCTGCTCGATCCGAGTCTGGTACCCACCCTGAGACATGGTGTGGCGGTGGACGTTCTTCGCCTGATTCTGCCGACCCTTATTTGCCTTAGCCTATTCAAACAAAAACACATAATTAAATACAGTTAAATGATCTATAATAAGCATACAAAATTAACTTAATCAACCAACCTGAAATTCTCCATCCTGTCGACTCCTGGCAAACATATCCCAAGTATCCTGATCAATCCAGTGATAATCCGAGAACATTTTATCAAGCCGCTTCTTCCCAGATACATAGTACCTGGTAAGATCATGCTTGAACCCATTCCAACGCTTTGATGCCATTTTCATACATTTATGACGATGATCCTCGTCATTTGGCACAGTCCAAGCTACTTACACATTAGATACATATATAACAACTGGATGGATTATAACTCGGATAATTATCTAATAATGTAAATCAAACGAATGTAAAGGTAAAATACCGTGATAGCCTCCCTAATCTGATCCTTAACGTTCTGTGGAACGTCATTCCAGTGGTTGTAGTTGATGCTTACGTGCTGCTTCGCTTGTAGAAACACCCACTTATTAAATTCTTTAGCACGGGGTCCCTGGGCATTTAGATTAGCATCGAAGGACACCTCAAGCTTCTGTCCGCTCTGCCTGTCCTTCTCTAGTTTCTTCAACGAGGTGGATCCTCTACCCCGTTTCCTATGAGCCTGTGATGTCTGTATGGACAAAAAAAATGATAAAATAGAGGGTTGTAACATTATAAACTTACATTAAAAAGAAGGACTAAAGATAGTATATAACATGTAAACTTACACTAGAATCAGGCGTAGGCGTGATCGGGTCCTGCAAAAACCCCACAGTGTCCTCCCGTGCATGTGGGCTATCCGACTGATCCATATGTATGCCTGTTTAGAAACAATATATATGTATTAATATAGGTTATAACTCAAAATAAATACAGAAGTATAAATAAAAATAACTAGATAGGTCCTGTAGATATACAAAACATCTATATATCCAACATAAGGACAATACGGGAGATTGAAAACTATAGTTTTTGAAGATTGCCAAGCACTGGTCACGGCCGTAACGTGCCAACTGAACCAGACCCTCATAGGCAGAACTGATCACGGCCTAGCCGTGATGAGCATCACGGCCGTGACAGATCAACCAGCAGAGCAACATGCACTTAAAACCAAAAATAGAGACATTCTAAACAACTCAAACTCACGGTTTAAAGTTACAACTACTGAGACTACAGTTTCAACATTCACTCAAAACCAAAAATAGAGACATTCCAAACTACTCAAACTCACGGTTTAAAGTTACAACTACTGAGACTACAGTTTCAACCAGCAGAGCAACATGCATGCACTCAAAACCAAAAATAAAAAAATGTGCCCTAAAGACTCACCAGAAATAGGCGCTCGCGTGGTGGTGGGGGGTAAGCTCTAGTGGTGGCCAACGTTCGATGTGGTTACTGAGAGCAGAGGGACAAGGAGACTTAGTGCGCGGGAAGGGGAAAGAGAGATGTCAAGTTATTGCAAAGAATGAGCGGAAAAGACAGAGTTAGGGGTTAAGAGTGTACCTCATGGTGGTGGCGAAGAAGCCCTCGCGGTGGTTGCGGTGGAGATGAGCTCGCGATTAGGGCAGAGTGAGAGCGAGAGTGAGGGTTGAGAGTGAGGGTTGAGTGTGATGAAAAGAGAAAAGAGACGTATAGAGAAGTGGAGAAGGCACGCGGGGGTAAACGTTATAATTAAAATAAAACAACATTTTACGTCAGTTTTTAGTAAAACCTGACGTTAAAGATCATATATTTAACGTCAGTTGTCTTAAGAAACTGACGTTAAAAACTCTCACACTTATTACGTCAGTTGTTAGTAAAAGCTGACGTTAAAGGTCATATATTTAACGTCAGTTGTATTAAGAAACTGATGTTAAAAACACTCACAACTTCTTACGTCAGTTGTATTACACAACGGACGTTAAAAGTTTATTAGTTTCTGCAAAAACATTCATTCCTTTGACTACTGTGCTACTTACCCATTCACCTTGTACCTAATCCTCTTAATGAGCATTAAGTTTATAGATAAGTTTTCAAGAAAATCATAATAGCTTAGTAACTTCATCCACTGCTCCTATAAATAGCTCCCTTCCATCCTTTTAATTTTTCTGCTTCCCAGTATGGCTCTGCCGTGGAGACTAACTTCATCACTCTTTCTTCCTATTCCTAGACTCAAAGGTCTTTGTCTTAATGGTCAAACAACTTCCGAGTTTGAGTAAATCACATTACATGGATATTAAGGTTGGGTGAATCACGTAATGTGATTCTCTCACTTTATTTCATCCCCGTCATCCCTTTCACTTTGCTTTGGAAGCAAGTGATTGTGGATTCAAGATGATGCATCAAGGAATTCCACTGAAGAAGAAAGATGCAAATATCCATTTCACTTTGCTTTCGCTGCTAGTGACTGAGGATTTACTTTGCATCATGGAATTCAAGTGAGGGAGGTGATGCATCCATTGGAGTTTCTGATGACAGGACTGAGAAGAAAATGATGTTGATGCAGAAACTTTTTTATATTTTAGGGCTATGTTGCAGAAATTGTTTATCTTTTAATCATGTAATTTTAACTTATATATGAATCGCTTCAATGACATACGATTTGATTATACATATAACTTGTTTTATGTTAAGTGTTTATTTATTTTAATTTGCACAAGAATTTGTTTACTAATTCAAGCTAATTAATAAAAATTAAAAATAAACTTGTATAAAAAAAAGGTTTAGAAATAAACTGCAGTACTATATGGAGTGATCTGCGTTAAGAGGGACAACGGGGACATGACAACCAATGAAATGAGTTTCATAATTATTTACGTCAGTTATTTATTGAACTGACGCAAATAGTGATTTAATATTTACAAACTGCCACCACCTCATTTTTAATGTCAACTTAATTTATGACTGCCAAGTTCTCGTATATTAATTACATTATTTCCAATATTCATTCTGCACGTTTATAATATATAGGATTATTTACGTCAGTTATTTATTTAACTGAAGTAAAAAATCAAACTTTTAACGTCAGTTGTATAAAAAACTGACGTTAACAATAAATATTTTTTATTTTAAAAACACTTTTAACGTCAGTTTTTTTAAACAACTGATGTTAAAAGTGTATAGATATCTGCAAAAACATTCATTCCCTTTGACTACTGTTCTACTTACCCATGCACCTTGTAACTCAATCCTCTTAATGAGCATTAAGTTTATAGGTAAGTTTTCAAGAAAATCAGAATAACTTAGTAACTTCATCCACTGCTCCTATAAATAGCTTCCTTCCATCCTTTTAATTTTCTGCTTCACAATATGGCTCTGCCGTGGAGATTAACTCCATCACTCTTTCTTCCTATTCCTAGACTCAAAGGTCTTTGTCTTAATGGTCAAACAACTTCTGAGTTTGAGTAAATTACATTACATGGGTGATAAGTTTGAGTAAACTACATTATGTGAGTTGCTCACCTTATCATCCTTCCGGAGAATCAGCTGCTGGAGGGCAAATCAGGTGCTCGGGCGTCACAGTTCCAAAACCTCAGCTTTGGCAGCAAGTGACCGTCATGGAAGTCTCTGGAACCACTGCCTTTGCTTGAAACAGATCTAGTGCACCTGTTTTTGCCTCTCTTGAGCTCTCTCGTGCCCCCCAGTTTTCTGAGGTCTTCGGAGTATAGTTTTCCCTTTGGCATATTTCATAAAACTCTCTGATGGGATGTAGCTTTAATGTTTAGGATTTTAAACCCTTTCAATGTAACTTTTTATAGGATTTAAAACCCTTTCAATCTTATGTATCAGTCTGTATTACACTTCATGAATGAGATCCGGTTTGGGTTATTGATTCAACTTATACTTCGCACATATATTTTAGTTTTCAAAACAGAAACACAAAACATCAAAGCAATTCATGTGAAACTGAAACTTTGAGGAAGGCAATGCGGAAGGGATCGTATAGTAGATAAAAAAATTATTAAAATAACCTTTAACGTCTGTTGATGTAAGGACTGACGTTAAAAGTGAAGTGACTTACTTTTAACGTCAGTTCTTTATCGAACTGACGTTAAAAGGTTCACTTTTAACGTCAGTTTTTTATTGAACTGACGTTAAAAGTGAGTCACTTCACTTTTAACGTCAGTCATTAAAACAACTGACGTTAAAATTGAATTAATGAAGTCTGATATTTACAAAACTGCCACCGCCCCCTTTTTAACGCCTATCTTTTGGTTAACTGACGTAAACCTTTACCGTCTAATGTATATTTTCCACTAGTGCTATGAAAGAGTATAAAGGGAGATGCAAGAGATTGTGATGTGCAAATAACATAGCTCTATGGTATCTCTCCTTAATGCACACAGAGACCATATCCTGTGATTTATTTATTTTTGTTTTTTTGGGTGTAAACATAATCCAATTTCAAAAACTTCAAAATGATGCCATGAATAATTCATTATCGAGGTCAGTTTGGTACACACTTGGGGTGGGGGTGGGCGGGTTTGAAATTTTGAGATATGAGATTTATCAAACTGACTCTAATTGAAATGATTTAATTAACATAGTATGTTTTTCTCCATGAAAATTAACATCATGCAAATATCGTTGTGATAAAAGTTCAGAAATGTAGAATTACAAACCTGCATACTTTTAATTAACCAAACTCTTGAAAGGTACCTTTGAATTCATTTAAAAGGCGGATAACAAAGGATTTGTAGAGCCTAAAGGCCTCACCATACATATGGACATCAGCTTTTGGAGAATTTCCTTACCATCTCTAAAGCAGCAGCTTTAAGTAAAAAAATGATAATAATATAATTTCACTCTTAGCTGCACATTGAAGAGACTTACTGCTCAAAGAGTTCTTCTTCTCTTCTTTGAAATCCATAAATTCGACAGAACCTCCTTCTTCCTTATTTTACTCGAAGGCATATCTCTCTGTCACTGTTTCTCTCTTCCCAGCCGCGCGCTCCGGCCAAAAAGCATTTGAAACATTCTTTTTTTTTTTTTAGTTTAGTTTATTATAGTTACGTTTTTGTCACTGATTAAAGCTTAAATTTTGTGTTTTGCATTTTGTTTTGAGTTCTCAGACATGCAAATATGACAAACCACGAACAAATGGAATTTGTAATTTAAGATTTAAACCCTTACCTCATCTTCCAAGAGTTAGGATTTGGGAGAGAAAAGGTTCCTTAGTACTTTTTTCCCTTTGTTTCCTCTTCTTCTGAAATAAAGGAGATGGGGAGGAGAGTATAAGGAAGAAGGGAAGTTGCAAGTTGTTCTAAATTTGTAATCGTATATTGTTGATTCTATTTTATATTAATTTATGTGTTTCTAGTCTTATAAATAGTTGTACTGGATTCTGTATATATAGAATAGTGATTTGTTTGTTAGTGGAGAGCGGAGCTCAATAGGATGTGATCTTGTCTGATTGTATGCTGATAATTTAATGTTTATGCATGTGTTTGTCAATATGTGTTGTTTGTTAGTGGAGAGCGGAGCTCAATAGGATGTGATCCTGTCCGAAAGGCGGGATACTGGTTGTGTGCTGATAATTTAGAAATTATGCATGTGTTTGACAATTAACTGCTACTTGTTGGTGGAGAGCGGAGCTCAATAGGATGTTTGCTACAATATTTAATCTAAGTTTGTATTGATTTACGCTGCAATTTATATAAGCTCAACAATGTTGCAATATTTATAGGTTAATGGTTTTATTTTCTGTTAGAGGTAATAATTAATTTACGAAAGCCTTAGTTTCCTATTTGAGATTCAATATTAATGAGCATGCGTAACTTATCAAGGTATGCATGCTCATTGTATTGAATATTGAATTGTCCAAGTGGGACAGTTTGGGAAAAAACCTTTTTCACACTCGTATAATAGTCATTTCAATGTTGAAATGCCTTATATACTTGTTGAAATCTCGGTCTGATGCATTTCCTTTTGTTCTCCTGGTGCATACTTGATCGCAGTGATTCTGACCGTGCTCGAGTCGTGTAACTTGGAGACCGATGGGAAATGCTGCCAAAATTTTGTCAAGTATAAGGTATTTGAATATGGGAATAACTATTAGTAGCCGAGTATGGCAAAGGTTTCTTCTCGAATGGGATAGGTTCATACCTTGTCATAAGAACGAGATTGATGGAGTTATTGGAATGCACCGTAATATATAAGTGTTATTGTAGGATTGGTCCGGCTATTTAATTGCCAGCAATGGATATTCCGGAGAATCGGAAATGGATGTATCGTAGGTTGGATCAGAATAAACGTCTTAGGAAATAGTATAGAGTTGGAGTGGGTGAGTTTATAGAGTTTGTTGTTAGTCAGGAGAGATTTATACGGCTGGGCGGTGATCAATTGAGGTGTCCTTGCAAAAGATGCAAGTGTCAATCTTTCAAAAGCGTGGATGGAGTTGTAGCGATCTTTATGAGAAGGGCTTCATGCCTGATTACTATTGGTGGAGTAACCATGGTGAGACGATGCCTGACTTAAACTCGATTGTGGTTGAAGGTTCGTACTATGGAAGTGGTGACCGGAGGGAAGAATTGAATCCATACGAGCAGATGATAATGGATCATGCTGGACCATCGGTTGGTGTTGTACTAGAAGAAGATGGGGGAGAAGATGGTGGAATGGGTTCCCAATACATAGAGGAGAATCCGAATCCCGAAGCTCAAAGATTCTATGATATTTATGATTATTAATCGTCCTGCTGTTAATCTCCCATATGTAGGATGTACGGCAATTTTCTAAGAGATCTCCAACCTGACATTTCAAACGATCAGGTTGATCGAGAAATTACTTCTCACTTTGCTACGTGGTTCAGTAAATATGTAGGTTAAGCACCTTCATTTGTTGAAATACATTTTATCTCCTTAAATATATAACAGGTATAAGAATAATATAATATTTGATTTTTTAGGTACTAGATTCAGAAAACAATGTTCAAAATCCATTGTTGACAAATTTGGCATGGGGGGCCTAACAGATGGGTTACATCATGGAATACTTATATTGTAAATGGATATAAATTTAACACAAAAACATGGAATGAAGGAATGCAGACGTGTACCTATGGTGTTTGTGTGCGAGCCACTGATGGCAATATAGAGGATGATTTCTATGGGGTTCTAACTGACATCCTTGAACTCGATTATACCGGTTTCCCCGTGATGAAGTTAGTTATCTTCAAGTGTGATTGGTTTGATCCTACTCTTGACGTAGGGACAAAAATAGATAAAAATTATGGTATTGTTCAAGTTAGACTGTCTCGAAGGTATAATAAGGCGTACGACCCATTCATTTTTTCACAACAGTCGAAAGGGGTTTATTACTCGCCATATCCCGAAGGACATCATGGCTGGTTGGGTGTTATTAAGATAAAGGCTCATGCAGTATAATTACTAATAATGTAATCAACCAGCCTGAAAAAGATGCTCCGTACCAAGATGATGAGTTTTCAAGACCCCACGTACCGTTGCAAATTACGCCGGACATTATTGTTAATTCTCTGGCGGACATTTCCGGAAATGGGGAAGAAGTTGAAAGAGAGTTAATGGATCAATCCGAGTTGGATGCATCTAGCGAAGGTACATTCCTATCAAGTGATACTGATGAGAGTGAGGGTGAATTTAGTGACGGAGATTCTACTTAGGTAATTTATTTATGTCATAATTCATTGTGTAAATGTCATTCTACTTATTAGGTAATTTAGTTTTGTATTATTTACACTGTTGTGTAATCATCTTTTCATTTTTTTCACAGATGGCAGATTCCTCTAGAGGTAGGGGTCGTCGTGGAGGTCGTGCTGCGAGAGTCCCTTCCCCGGCCGACCCACAACCTTCAGATCGAGACCACCCTACCAGCACCTCTGTGGACGGGACACCTCAGGGTGATGGAGTTGCACCCCCCACCCAGCCTCATGTGGTCGGGACACAGGCTGCACCCTCATCATCCACACCTACGACGACAGGACCATCATCATCATCGGGACAGGAGAGTCGTGGTCCATCCGACAGGAGGATTCTTCTTATCCCCAGGGGGGATAACGAGTATGCTAATTTAATTTTTTTAATATATATAAAGTATCGTTAATTTCTATTTACTTGTTTTTTTAATTTACTTAGAATATTTATTAATGCTCTAATTTTGCTGCAGCTTTCTGCCAGCGAAGGGCCCTTCTGATTCGATATCGAAGATCCTGCGACGCAAGTTTGATGGTCCATGGCCTACATGGAAGGCCATCCCACTAGGCCATAGAGATCAGTTGTTTTTAGAGTTTAAGGTAACAATTTATTAAGTTATTTAAATTAAATTTACATTATATATATGTACACACGAATTTCCTAACAACTGTAAGTTGCAGAAAGAGTATAGGTGGGACTTGACTTTAGAGGCTCTCGTCAGGGACATATTTGAGCATAAAGGCTCACTGGTCATGAAGAATCTGACGAACAAGCCGAGGAAGGGTGAGAATAAGGGGAGGTGGGTGGATCCTGAGATCAGGAGGCAGCTGGACCAGTATTGGGCTACTGAGAAGTTCCAGGAGATCCAGGCCACAGCTCGGTGTAATCGAGCTTCTGATGGTGGCGCATGTGCTTGGACCGGTGGGTCTAAATCAGCCGCCGTCCACTACGACGAGCTGGTAATACATTAAACTTTTGACTTAATATACTATTTAATTAATTAGTTTTCATTTTTAATTATTCTTATGAATTTAATATTATATTTTTCTGTGCAGAAAGCACAGAAACAGCGGGCCCCGATTGCTATGGAGTTGGTGGAGAGGACGAAGAAGTTGAAGTCGGGGACATGGGTCAACGACAAGGCCCGTAACTATGCTGTAAGCAAAAAAATAAATTAGTGTTTACTTGTAATTTATTATAAATGATTTGTTAATATTAGATATAATTTTAACTAAATCTCTTCAACTATACTTTGTAGGTGGGCTTCAACAAGAAGAAGGACGATGCCATATCACGTGCCTCACAGTCACAAGATGAGGCTTTGACTGGTGATGGGCCCTGCTCTCCTGTCTCCGTCGACGGTAATGCCATTTATTTGGAGGTCGTCGGGGGCAGGAACAAGAAGGGGCACATGTATGGCCTCAGACACCTGGGAGGCGAGTTTATAGCTTCATCGTCCGGCACGCCTGCTCCTTCTTGCGCCGATACCGTCCCTCAGGAGTGGTTCCACCAAATGCAGGACACCATCACGCAGCTGAACGCGGAGCTTCGGGAGAAGAGAGAGAGAGAGCAACAGATGGCGAACCAGATTGCACAGTTGACTCAGGCACACCAGCAGCTGATGCAGGCGAGCATCGAGCAGGGGCGACACATCTGCGGGCGATGTTGGAGCAGATGAGGATCCAGACTCCGGTTGCTCGAGGATGATGCTCCGGCGGTTGTGCCGCTGCCGCCACTCCTCCGGTTCCCGCCGCCAGCCACTCGATGTCTGCTCTGCGCAGAGGACGATTATCTAGCAGACGTCGGTGGTACGGACACTGAGGATGATTGGATTCCTCCATCTCCCCCTCATCATGACTGATTTTTTTTCCCATATTTTTGACTTTAAACGATTCTTTTACGACATTTTGGATTATTTTTTTTATATATATTTATTATTTTTTATGATTGTATATTTCATAAGTAATTTGGTGTGTTTTATTAGTAATTTTTCTAACGTTTAAAGAAAATCAGGAAAAAAAATTTATTTTAAAAATTAAAATTAAAAAAAATTAATAATAACCAGTTTAGCGACCGAATTAGAAACCAATAATTCGGTCGCTAAACTTTATTTAACATTTACAGATGAGGTATAGCGACCGAAAATCCGTCGCTAATATAGGTTAACAGTAATCAAAATTAGGGACCGAACTAGCAACCGATTATCGGTCACTAGAAATGGTTACCCAAAAAATGCGACCAACCTAATAGCGACCGTTTATTATTATTTAGCGACTGAAAATTCGGTCGCCAATTAACGATCGAAATATTAGTTCGGTCGCTAAAACCTTAGCGACCAGGTATTCAGTCACCACCCTAAATCGGTCGCTAAATTAAATAACGACCGATTTACACTGTTTAGCGATCGAATATATGGTCGCTAAACAATTGTTTTTTTGTAGTGATGGCTAGCTAAGCATGGAGCATCCATGGATCAGGACTTCGTCAGCTTACTCCCATTCTGCTTGTTGATGCTATGGGAATTGTTAGGCTAAGGCCTTAAGTCGCTTGTTCTTTTATGTTTTGCTATTTTTAAGTTTCTGATTGATAAAAAAAAAAATCCTAGAAATAAAATGGATTTGAGAATAATTTTCTAATATTTGAAATAAATATGGGAATGTTGCATTCTCCCCCTCCCCCTCCCTCACCCCCACTTTCTCGGGAATTATGTTACAATAATAGAAACAAACACACTCTAAGATAACAATATGATAAGTTTTTATTGAGATTGTGCTCTCCTACTCCGGACTCAATTATAAGTAAAATTAACTAACTTCATACTTATTAAGAAAATTAATTAATTTAGTTTAATTGCCTTGATTTATTTATATATATATAAAAAAGAGAGTTACAATTACTAAACCTTTAATTGTCTAGGGAGTATACAATGCTCTTTGAAAAAAGTAAAAAGAAAATTGGTTGGATTGGTTAATTGTCTTGACTGACATTAAATAGAGTTGAATTAGTTGGATTTTGTTTATATTTAAATCCACAATAAATAAATATATATATATATATATATATATATATATATATATATATATATATATATATATATATATATATATATATATATATATATATATACTTTTTTAAACCGTCGGTGCAAATTTGGACATTAATAGAAATACAGTAAGCTACTAAGCTTATGATTTTAAAAAAATTATATCTTGTATTATCGTGTCTATTTTTCTTTAACCTCTATGAAACTCTAAAGATAATCCAAATTCATCCGAGTAATCCTATAAACCATGATTAAAGATTGAGACGATGTCAAAAAGATAGATCGGAATCTCTAACTGAGTTTAAAAGAAAAAAAATCAGATACATGTCACTTCGTAAAAAAATTACAAAAAATAGGTAAGATTAAATATAATCAAATGGTAAAATTCTAACATCATATAAGTAAAAATATAAGTGAATAAACTTACTGTAAAAAGAGATTGATTAAATTAGTTTTTTAGACTCTAGAATTTATATTAAATTTTAAGTTGTTTTTAGATGACTCATTAAAATTATAAATATTTTGAAAATGTCTCCTTTCGTTATTTACTAGCTTTTAGATGTATTGTTATTTTATATTAAATGTCAATTTAAACACATTATCATTCAACAATATTATTCTGGTGTTATTATTATTATTTTTTTGACAAAAGAAAAGTTAAGCAAATCCATGGAAAATGCCGAACGCAATACAACCGATAACATCATCACAATTTTGGAGAATAGTAATACATGTAGCTACCCCTAACTTTGAGTGAGCAACTACATGGATTTTCCTCTTAACAGACTCTACCGAAGAGTTGGTGACATAAGATGATAAAAGACTCATACAATTTGAAATAATAGTCCTATATTTAGCTTGGTCCTCTTGAAGGAGACCATGGACTTCCTCTTTATGCACCCGGAATCTGGGAAAATAATTATAGAATTTGGCTTTGAAGAAATATATTCCATCATCAAGTAAATTGCGGTTGAAGTCGATTAATTGCCAGCTCTTCGGTGCTTCGAGCTACCTACAAGAAAGGCTCAAAGCACTGCCAAATTGACATAACATAATAAAAGACTCCTACAATTTGAAATAATCAGCTTTATTTGCATAAACTAAAAATTCCAAAAGTAAAAATAAAAAACGGAAAAACACGTCCCACCAATAACACCAAACGAGATATTTGAGAATAGGAACTGCACGCAGGTTATCCAGACCTCGACAGTTCCAACTAAGAATATTCATTTCTTCTGGTTGGCATGGAAACCAGAACCAACCGATACAAAATACTTGACTTGCACTGCCTCGCTAACGTTTACTGAGCTGCCGGACACACGACCCTCGGGGTGTGTTTGGATTGGTGGAAGGGGATGGAATAGAGGGAAATTGAATGAAGTGGTATGTTGTTCCATTGGTTGGATTGGTTAAAAGAGAATGGAATCCAATGGAAAGTAATAGAACCTATTCCATTCAATCCCATCAGTTAATGCTCTATAAAATCATATAATTACTAATTTATCCTTGGCGACTCAAGCTTCAGATTAAGTTTATTTCCTTTTCTACTGGGATACCCGGCTTCAACATAGTTTAATTGCAAATTAAAAACCTATCATGTAGAACAGCCAAAAAAAATAAAAACTCTATCATGTAATTTAAATACGTTATTGTCCTGTTGGTGTTCTGATGCATTTCGATCTTCCATTCCAAAACAGCCTCCTTCATAAATCATAGGCAATATTCTGCAACTGCACACGTTATTGGGTAAGGTGAAATGAAATTGATATTGAACCAACAGGTTACTTGTAAAGAATCTAAATGTAGTTAAAGTATAAAATTATCAATAAGAAATTATCATAATATTATAATAACTTGATTTTTATTTTTACATACTTTTAAAAGAAAATTAAACGGGTAAACTCGTGATTGATTAGTTAAAGAAAATAATGAACTAAATTAGAATTTTAGATGTCAGCATACGATTTTAAATTCATTAAGTGATTGCATGGTTAAAAATGATTTTATTAAAAGCATAATAAATAAAATATTAGTGTTTTTAAAGCAAGGGTAATACAGGAATAAAAAAGTTATAATATATTTCATTCCGTTCACTTCCCAAACAATGGAATGTAAACTTTGTTTCGTCCCATCATAAAATATCCAAACAATAAAATGAAAGTTTTATTCCATTTCATTCCATTTCATTCCATTTCACCTCATTCCATTATGTTCAATTACATTTCATTCCATTCCACCTCATTCCATTATGTTCAATTACATTTCATTCAATTCTCTCCCTTCAATCCAAACATAACCACAGGCACAAAATCATCCGCTTTCTGTTTGCCCATAATAACTTGCTCATAATAACTTGCCTACGTCTTTTTCTCTCTCCACATAATGACTCCTTATCAATTGCATGGGGATTATGTTGCGCATCTGCCATCAAATAAATTCTCTACAATATCATGATTCCTAACATTAAACCCTCCAAGCTTCTCATAAATAAAACGCCCAACCCTCCATTCACCTTGTAGCTTCTTGAACTTCTCCCTGGCATCCCTCTCTTGCTCCACAATAAAAACAAACCACTCTTCCTCTTCCTCCATCAGGTTCAACCTCCCATGTTTACATTCACTCCACCCTTCATGGTCAACTACACTGAACAAGAAAAAAAAGGACAGAACTCTCACAGAAACGGAGAGAAAACGAAGCTCTCACAGAAACAGAGAGAAAAACGAAAGTTCTCACAAAAACGGAGAGGGACTCGTCTAAAAATCTGTAAAACTAATATAAAAAAATCCATTGAAATTTAAGAAAATAATAATAAAAAAAGCTATCAATCGGTCACGCAACATTATATTATATTGTTAAAAAATATTCGATTTTTATAATAATTATCTTAACAATTATTGATATAATAATAATTAATAATATAAAAAATCGCGTATCAAAGATCCAAAATTAATTTGTAAATACAACAAGTTAAACTCACCTTTTTTTTTTGAAAGGTAAACTCACCATTTAGATTATTGAAGGAATTGGGATTAGAATATTTCTATATATGTCCTCATGTATGATTATCTTACTTATTACATAAAGAAGCATTCAATTTTTTTTATATCCTCGAGCTAGACATTGGATGTTTATTGAATATTTTTTTATTTTGTATTAAAAGGATTAATAAGGATGAATTTGAAGAGATTTGCCTCCTCTAAAATGGAGAAGTGAAGGTACTCACTAATAATTTGATAAAATGTATAGATATTTTAACTTACTAAATGATCAAATGGTAAATACATCCTTAATTTTTTTTATACTTAAAAGATAAACTTACTTTACATTATATAAATAAATCCAATTTGTATGAGGATATAACAAATGCAGGGCGGAGCCATAAATTTGATAAGAGGAGGGTTTAGAAGAATGAATTTGATGGATTAGAAAATAAATCATATAGAAGACAAAAGACAATATCCACTACTCATGATGGATACTCTAACCAATAAAAACTTTTGAACCAAAGAGTTTGAAATTGACAAAAATAATATTCTTTATCGAAAAGTGGATACACATTCATAATATATCGTTATGATCTGAACTTTATATATGTACTACAAATTTTATTTTATTGATTGATAGAAGAATCCCAAATTTTTGAATGTTTTTCAGGATCATATCAAAGTATAGTAAGTTGTTCAATGATAGACACTGTAGGTTACTCGACAATATTTTTAATATTATTTTGTAAATTTAAAATTGATGCATTTGACCGTGTTTCATCATTTATTCTATATTTCCTCTTAAAAAATGAGTAAATAGTTTTTTTTTCTCAAACATCACTCAACCAATTAACCTAAAAAATAAATTTCGAAAGAACATTGTTGTAAAATAAACTAAAAAGACATTATCAAATTTCGAAAGTCCAAATACACCATTCAATTTTTGTTAATGCTAAAAAAAATTGGCCATAAATAAAATGTAATTTTGTGATCAAATAATATATATTTAAAATTAGTGAATTAGATTTTTAAATATGTAATATAGATATACAGATTTAAGAACATTTCATTAACCTTTGAGGAAAAAATTCATCTAAATTGAGTTATGTGAGAAATAAGAGTCTATTCATCATTAATTAGATAAAATACATAAAGATCTTAATCTATTAAATGTCTCAAAAAAAATTCTTAATCTATTAAATAATTGAAGTATGGATATATGTTAATTCCTTACTTTAAAAACAAACTTACTTACGAATTAGGATTCGCTAAAGTGAATAAATATGTAAGATAAGAAAATAAGTATGTAACCAACGTTGATTAGCTAAAATAAATTAATATATTTTAATTTTTTTGACGTAATTAATATATTTTAATTAATCTACGATTTTTTTGAAAGCAATTAATCTACTATCATTTTTTATATATAAAAAAATTTAGGTAAATTGAGTCATGAGGGTTTACCAAGGTCAGGACAGGTCTCACGGTTCTAAGAGCGCTTATAGAGGTACTTATAGATTACCCACCAACGAGATCCTCACATCGGTAGTAAATTCGAACTCACAACCTCGTGAGTTAAGAATCGTATCCTTACCTACAGGACCAACATTCATTGCCCAATTAGAGGATGTTAGGAAAATATTGATTATTTTTCTTTCAGCTATTTTTGTTCTAATAAGTTGTTTTGTGAATAATTTTTTATGTTTGGGTAGGGAGCTTATTTTTTAAAAAAGTTTTTTTAGCAAAAAAAATAAACTGTTTTGCAACCATCTTCATGGAAGGACTGTAAGGGTGCGTTCAAGGTTTTGAAAACCGGACCGGACCGGCCGGTCCGACCGGTCCGACCGGGAATCGGGATCTTGGCCGGTCCGGTTCACAGGGAAAACCGGCCTAGCATCGAACCGGTGGAAAAATCGGAAAACCGGTTCAAAACCGGTAAAACCGGTCATAACCGGTAGTGAACCGGCCAGAACCGGTTTCTTAAAAAAAAAAAAAAAATTAGTATAAAAGGATTTGGGTCATCCTAGCCAAAACACAATTCTTTTGTTTTCTAACATATGTGGGCTAGTTGTAGATTTTGGGTTGGTTTTCCCTATGAAGATGATTTTAACATATATTTTTATATTTATTTAGTTTAATTTCAAAATAAAAAAAACTGTGCTTAATAATTTTAGTTGTTATGTTGTTTTTTTGTTTGATATTGTTACAAATATTATATTAAAAATTAAAATAATATTATTTAATTATAACCGGTTCAACCACGGTTCAACCTCGGTTGGACCATTGAACCTCGAACCGCTGCCTTCACCGGTTCGATGGCCGGTCCGGTTTTGTAAACATTGGGTGCGTTTGATTTACAAAAATTCAGGGGACAGGACAAAAAAGGTGGTGAGGGACAGGACAAAAATCCAAAATTTTGTCCCCCACCAAACCATGGGACAAAAAGTTGTCCCATGGACAGACCAACAAAAGATAAAATTATCCTTACATCTCTCTCCTCTCTCTCCTTTCTATCTCTCTCCTCTTTCTTTCCTCTCTCTCTCATCTCCCTCCCTCCCTCTCCTCTCTCTTTCTTTCCTCTTTCTCCCTCTCTCTCTCCCTCTTTCCCTCTCTCCTATCTCTCCTCTCTCTCTCCTCTCTATCTCTTTCTCTCTCCTCTCTGTCCTCTCTCTCTACATAATTATACAAAATTATATATTGTATATTTATATATTAAATAATATATATTATAAAGAGTATTCTGGTAAATTTAATATTATTTTGTTTGTGCTGTCTATTATCCATCAAACAATATACAAGACAAAGAATTGTCCTGTAACTTAAAGATTTGTCCTGTAGTGTCCTGTCTGTCCTGTGCTGTCCAAATACCTTTTACAAATAAAACGCACCCTAAGATTTTTGCATCTTGATTATTTTCCAATCACAAAATTTTGTTCCTCTTTTGCCCCCAACACCATACTATTTTAGTGACGTGCTTTGGTCCCTCATTGGATGGCTTTTTTGTCACACGACCAAATGGCCAATTCTTTTATATTGTGGATACGAGACTACCGAGCTTGACTTTCATAATAAAAAATGTAACAATATTTTTTTTTAATAATAGAAACAAATTGATGACAAAATAGAAAAAAATAAACATTTTAACCAGTTTTAATGTTAAAAAAAATTCAATATCATTGATATAAACAAATAACTTCATATCCTTTTTTATAATTTATTATGCAAAAATGATTATTTTTACACCATCCAAACAAAAACAGATTTTGATTATAATTGATTATCACAATAATCGATTATTTAAAAACAGATTATCAACATAATATTTTTTTTTACAGTTTTTCCAAACACACTCTTAATCTACTATCTTACTTTCCATTTTTGTTTACTTCAGAGAGGAGTTTTATCTCTCGAGCTGATATTTTTGTTACATTTTTATATATAAAAGGAATGTGATGGCTGAGGTAGTTTTGTAAAAACACTTGGAAGGCTTTAGAATAAAGGTGATAGCTGGGGTAAATTTGGTAAATTGTTTTAGGGATAAATTGATAAATTTAATAATAAAATAATAATTATCATAATCACTCATTTAAAAAAAACTGAAATTTCTCTTCAACAAAAAAATCTTTATATATAAAAGAAAGGTAGTAGCTATGGTAGTTTTGTAAAATCACTTGAAAGACTTTAGAAAAAAAGGTTATAAAAATAAACAACAGGACATTCATTGCTATTTAATAATAATTATTATAACTTATTCATTTAATGAGGGGAATGTACAGCTTCAAATTATAAATTATAAATTATAAATCATTCATTCCTTTAATGAGTATATCAACTAAATTTATTTATGTATTTTCTACTTAAAAACTAAACTCATACATCAATTGGTTATTTATGCAAACATTTACAATTTACAAATTTAAATTATAAACAATACTTATTAACAAATTATGTAAATCCCGTGCATTCCACATGTAACAGTGCTAGTAACAAATAACAAAAGTGTTACTCGTGTTTTTACAATATTTTTTTTTTCATGTTTTTTATCATCTGTATGTGGCGGCATTGTTATTCGTCATCTTAGTTCATTTTAGTGAGACATTGTTTAGTTTCTCATCTTGGTGTGATATTTGTTTAGTTCAGATTGACAGATCTGCTTCAATCCATCACAGATTTGATCAAGAATTGAACGTCAATGTTACAGATCCGAAGACATGGATATTCCAGTGATTTTGATTTTGTCATGCTATGCTATTAACCTGGGTACTGTGAATTTGTTCGCAAATTCATCCTTTTCAATTTTTATTGATATTGAATTTATGTTATTTTTTATATATTTTTGAATAAACGAATATCTTTTCAATAAAAAAAAAAACAAATAACAAAAGTGTTGAGATTACGGGATGTTAAAATGTGTGTTACAGGTGGCAGGAGTTATTACAGTCTGTCTTACCTTGTTGGGTAACGAGAGGGGGTGGTGGTGCCCCCTTTGGCTTTTCCTTCTTCCATCATCATCCCATATATGTCATTGATATGCTAATGCTATTCATTCATCACTCACACCCTCCTCATTCTCTCTCTCTCTCTACCATCTCAAAATCTCTCTCTCCTGGCTATGGCGTCCATCATCGAATCTGTTTGGCAGGTTCTGTCTTCTTCACCATTCCTTGCATTTTCTACAATTATTACAACTACTCCTTCAACTAATTTTTTGTGCTGCGTTTTCTTTTTTAATCAATTTTTTATCCTTTTCAATTCCCATTTTCTACGTAGACGTCACTGTTCAGTGTACATGCGTTTTTTTTTTTTTTTTTTAAATTTTTTCTTTTGCTATACTTGATGAGAGCACACACATTGGATTTTGGATTTAGGATTTAGGAAAAATAAATGGTACTTCATTGGAGCTATGATGATGGGAACTAAACTAACTATGCAACCTCATTGTCATGTTTTTGATGACACTATGCAAAATGCTGAGTCACTCGTACCCTACTTGGAAGTTGAATTGTATCTTACTCTCATATCAACTTGATTCTTATAGAATATTGATTACTGTCACTGGTGAATTTTGAAAGCAAATACAGGCTTCTCTGTTTTTGTTTTTGTTAATGAATTCTCTTTTTTTACTTTTAATTTTTATTGCCTAAACCTGATTGAAATGGCGGAGCAGCTTTAAAACTTTGTTGTAGACTTGAAAAATTGTTTGATTTTAAGATGCATGTATGTCAAGTGTGGGAAAATTTTGTTAACAAAAATCCGTGAAAAGTGTCAAATCAAGGCTCAAACCTATCTTTGCTAGAAAATAAAATTTAGCATTTTCACACAGATAATTTCCTTTGCTTTGTTGTTTTCTTGGTCTTGGATTCTTGCAAGGCCAGTGCAGTAACACGGCCATAGAAGCCTGTAGATTGCTTGGTTACATATTTGTACTATTTCACAAAAACATAATTGATTTTTGCTCGTTTGCATAGTTTGGCTTTTCGAAAAATAAAAACTGGTTTTGTGTGCTGCAGTTCTTGATCACACATTTCAGTGACTTTCAACTGGCATGCTTGGGAAGTTTCTTTATCCATGAAGGTGTTTTCTTCTTATCAGGACTTCCTTATATTTTGCTCGAGAGGGTAGGATGGCTGAACAAGTACAAGATTCAGGTCTGCCCTTATCAACGTTGTTGTTATCTTTAAATTGTATGATTCCTCCTTTTTGTTTTCCAAGCTAGAAATTGAGTGCTTTATCTTTTCTTTTACCTTTCCTTCCTCTTTAAAGGAATTTTAGCAAGTTGTGTTTATAACGGTATAACATGATATAAATATTCCTTATGCAGCGATTGTGTGCGGATAGTATGTCCTGTTCCGTTCTGTTCTGATATGTCTACGAAATGTTACCTTAGACAACATCTTGTTCTTCAGGTCAATTGTTCAATGATATCCTGGCCTTTACAACTGGAACTTCCAGAGATTTCCCTTTTCAATTTCTAAATCCTTTTCTGTATGTCTCACAAAGGTAGATGTTCTAGCTTTTTGATGTTGATTGTCAAACTTTTAGTTGGCGATTCCACTCTAAAAATCAAAAACTCCCCCCTAAAAAAATTATGCAGTGTGTTTTCCTTTCGAAACTTGTGCATGGTAGTTGTTGAATAATGGACTGAAACCCCCGATACCAGCAGGAAATGATAATTATTTTTCATTTTTTCTTGTAAATATATAGTTATATACTTTTAAAAAGAAAGAATTAATTTTTCTGGTATTGGTATGCAATCAAATTTTCCTGTTGGTTCCACTGTATGGAACTTACTATACTACTTGTCCGTATTCTCTCGCTTGGTCCGTTTACTTTGCTTGATACCTATTACCTAGTTTGATCGATGTGTAAGATTTACTGATGTTGCTAATGCTTCCTTCCATGCAGGCAAAAAATAACAGCCCTGCAGCTCAGGAGAAATGCATTGTTACCCTGCTGCTTTATCATTTTGGTGTCAATCTGCCTGTTATGCTTATTTCATATCCTGTCTTCAAATACATGGGCATGCAGACTAGTCTTCCCCTACCTTCCTGGTACTTTCAGCTTCTTTAGAGCACTGTAATTATTAGAATCCCATGTTTGGAGCTTTTCCTGTAAAAATTTGGATTTTGTCTTACCATTAATCTTACTTAGCAAGTTAGCATGATCGTTTTTTTTTTTGGTTTTGCAGGAAAGTGGTTCTAACTCAAATACTCGTTTACTTCATTTTGGAGGACTTTATATTCTACTGGGGACATAGGTTATTGCACACAAAATGGTTATACAAGCATGTGCACAGTGTTCATCATGAGTAAGTGTTAAGTGTGTTTGGGGTTTTTGGTTTATTATATTGATTATCTATAAACTACTATAGGGTTTTGCTTAGAGCTGAAGGTGTTTCACTATATTGTGAAGGTATGCTACACCGTTTGGACTTAGTTCTGAATATGCTCATCCTGCTGAGATACTTTTCCTTGGATTTGCTACCATTTTTGGTCCTGCTGTTACTGGGCCCCACTTGATTACTCTATGGTTATGGATGGTTCTGAGAGTCCTGGAGACAGTTGAGGTGCATTGTGGTTACCATTTTCCGTGGAGCCTCTCAAACTTCGTTCCATTGTATGGGGGGTGAGTGTCAAGTTCCTTAGCCCCCTTGACACCATCCATTTGGTTTATTCTGCTATTTTGCTTTTTGTTGTTAAACTTTGTCTCCTCACTTTCAGAGCTGATTTCCATGACTATCATCACCGTCTGTTGTACACCAAGTCAGGAAACTATTCATCAACTTTTACTTACATGGACCGGTAAGTGTTGGACATTATCTGCTTGAAGGATTATTGTTTTGGTTAGAAGCTAAGATGACCTAACTGACATTTGGGGATGCCTTGAGATTCGGATATTTTCCTAGTTAACCTGACTTGGTGCATGATTTTTTTGCGATCATATTAGGATATTTGGAACTGATATTGGGTACAGAAAGTTGAAAGCATTGAAGAACTCAGGAGCTGAAGACAGAAGCGGGTAAAAGAAACAATGAAATTACAAAGTTTTGGGATATCTGGAATGATTAGAAGGTTGATTCCCAGCTTAAGGGCATATTTTTAAATTATGTTGTACTATGGTCACCTTATGTGTTAATGTGTTTAGGTGGCTGCTGTTGTTGACAAACTGTTTTCCTTTGTCTTTTTTGGACATATATGCCCTGTTATTCACAGAATTGTTATTTCACAGTAGTGTCAGTGGTTTCAATTTTGGGATGATGTCTCGCTAATGCTCACCCAATGTTCTTGATATAATTATATTTTTCTTGCCGTACATTAATGTTGTTTTACTTGTATGATATAACCCAGTTGAATGGAATGGAATCAAAGTGACAAATCAGATAGAAAAGAGAACTTGGGATCCAGAGGAAGGTGAACATCATGTGCACAATAAAATTCCCGAGTTTTACCCTCGAGGGGTAAGCGAACTGTGCTCCCTGGTAAGGTTAAAGATTTGAGCCATTTATGCCGCGTTTGGCATAAGAGAAAAGGAGAAAGAGAGAAAAGGAGAGGCGAGAAAAAGAGGAGAAAAGACAGCTTTTGAGGTGGGTCTTGATTCGCGGTGGGGAGTTGGTGTACGATAGTGGGAGGCGTGGCAGGAAAGCCTTTTCCTCATCCCAAGTCGCCATCATAGCAGTCATCCCTGTCCACCGAACCAGTAGAACCATCGTCTGAAGCTTCTCAAGGAAGAAGACATGTCGGCACTGTCGGCACTGTCGCGGGACTGGCGATCCGCATCGTTGTTTTCGATTTCGTTTTTCGTTTTTTTATTCTTACCGAATGGAATAAGCGGAAATCCGTTGTAACCGATCATTTTGTCTGATGGACAGGTCCTCAACGAAATAGATGATGTTGGAAGTGAGAGAAAATACAGGGAACTCATTTTTCTTATTTTAAATGAAGAGAATGAAACATAAGATTTTTCTAATATAATAAAATGTTAAATGAAATAATAATTGTATTTGAATATTTAAAATCTTTCAGCATAAAAATCACATTGAAATAACAAAAAAAAATCACTTGGAAGCAATCCATACAATAAATAATATACTTTTGGAAGATTACATAAAAATTCTTATTTTATAAAATCTAATACAATCTTCCCTTTCTGCCTTTATATTAACACAAGGAATTCACAAAAAAAGATCCGGAATAAACCTTTATTGTTGATCCTATAATGTCTATTGTACCACCTCGTCCGAGGGAGTATCTACAAATGAATATTCGGGATGTGAGCAATTTTTTGCCAGTCCTCTCCTATGTGCTTCTTGCATCGTTTCTCTAATTCTGGGCAATGCGAAATAGTCAGACTTTTCAAAGCGCAAAGGCATTGGATGCTCATTGGAAGACACATCAACTTGGGGCAACTTCCAATATCTAATGAGCGAAGTAAGGTAAGATTTCCGAACCAGTGAGGTAGGGATCTTAAGTTACGAAGATCACACAATGTTAAGGATTGGAGGGAGGTCATATGTTGTAAAGCGTCGGGGAAACCTTTCACCTCTGGGCAATCTTGAATAAGTAAGTATTCAAGAGAAGTCAGGTATTGAAAACCTGCAGAAAAATTGAACTTACGACACCATCGAATATCTAATTTCTTGAGAGAGTGCAACCCTTGCAACACTTGCTCTGTCAATGGCTCCAGGCTGTCGCAATGAGAAATATAGAGGCCTTGGATAGATGGAAGGCAAGGCAAGGCCAACAATTTAGGACAATCACTGATATGTAGCCGAGAAAGGCGCTGGAACATGTTTTCTCCATCCTCCCTTGATAGCCTTATAAGATTTGGCAAGCACTTCAAATCCAGAATTTCCAGAGCTACGCAACTAGCTATCCATTCTGGGAATTGGACACCTCCATATCCTTCCACATACAAAGTTTGAAGTTGTTGGGGATGAGGTTGAAGAACTTCAAGAATCTGCTCCATATTTTCCTGTACTTGGGATTCGTCATTTCTGCCCCATTACAACACCAATTTGTTCAGCTGCTTACTCCCCATATTGGCATCCTTGGCATCCATCACACTCTTTACTCTCTCCAGGTGCTTGATGTGGAGATCTCCTTTAAGGTTTAGTCGTTTCAATTCTGCCAAAAGGAACCCTCTTTGCCTGCCAACAAAGTAAATTCTTAAAGTCCTTAGGGAAGTCAACTCTCCTATCTCAGGGGGCAAGCTTGATAGTGAGTCACATCCTGTCAAATATAGATGTCGTAGAGCTTTCAAGCATTTCAAGCGGTTAGGTAATTTTTGGAGAAGATGACAATTGTTTAAACTCAAGATCTGCAAATTCAACAACTTACACAGGGATTCTGGAAGAGTTTTGAATTTACCATATGAAAGATCCAAGTACCTTAGACACTTTAAATTACCAATTGAAGAAGACAAATTGTTTCGGATCTGCTTGTGAAGAAGAGCGCGTAAAGAATAACATCTTAATATATCAGATGGAAGTTGGTCAGCATCATTGAATGGTAATAGACATGTCTTCAATGATTTGACTTGGTGTGATTGGATTGAATCAACATCCTTAAATGACTTCCGCGTGTAAATCGACAGATGACGGATTCTTTCAGACACACCAGTTACATCATTATCATTTGTAACGTGGCAAACATCTTCCGCAACAGATTGAGCAAGATCGTGAACAAGATCATGCATCTTGAAATTTCTAATTTTGCCAAATTCAACCGTCTCAATATCTTGAAAAAATGATCTCCAATATAATTCATTGCACACCTCATCACCAATATCTTCAGCTTCCAATATTTCATTGGATGAAATGAATCCATTAGCCACCCAAAGAATGACAAGAAAGTTCTTGTTTATTTTTGTATCTTTGGGAAATAATGCACAAAAAGCAAAACATTGTCTCAAAATTTTATTGGCAAGTTCAAGTAACTTAATCTCAAGGCAGCCATGATAGAGTCCTCAGCTTGTGTTAAACTCCATAGCTTGCTTTCCTTGACATGGATCCGTTCCTTCTCATCTCTTTTAAAGCGCAACAAACTTCCTAGTGCTTTTGCTGCAAGAGGCACTCCCCCACACTTGCTTACAATCTCCTTCCCTATGACCACAAGCTTTGGGCATTCTGCCTCATCAGGTCCAAAAGCTCGTTGTTTAAACACTTGCCAACAATCATTCTCAGATAGCATTGATAATCGATGATGATCAAGAACTGTTTCCATGATGGATGCAACCGTTGCAAGACGGGTGGTGACCAAGATTGAAGCACCCTTTGCTCCACAAGCCAACACACATTTCAACCTATCCCAATTGTCTTGGTCATCGTCCCACACATCATCCAAAACAAGCAAATATCTTTTGCTTCGAAGCAGCTCTTGAAGCCTTCTTTGTAGTGGCTCAAGATCCAAATCCTCACAAGCATGGCCAGATGCAGATTCTACGATAGCTTTTGATATTCTCTTCAAACTGAAATCTTCTGAAACACATACCCAAATTCTTTGCTCAAAGTGATTGACTACTCTGTCATGATTAAAGATAAGTTGGGCAAGTGTTTTCCAAGTCCACCCATACCTACTATGGGATAAATGGATAGATCCTCAAAATTAGAAGCATTACCAACTAGAAAGTCAACAATTTTATTCTTGTCTTTCTCTCTTCCATAGATCTGAGATTGAGCAACGATTGAGGTGGTTTGGCGCCAGTCTATGACTCCAGTTCTCCTTTCTACATGTATCTCAGTCAAATGAAACTGAATCCTCTCTTCAGCAATCTCATCTAATCTCTCTCTTATCCTTTTCATTTTCATAGCAATTCTGTAACGGAAAACAACATGCTTGGGATGAAAAGTTGATAAGCAAGAGCTTTGCACCTGGTTTGCTTGTCCATGATACTGAAACTCGTCCAGGATATCATCGAGGATGTAAGCTGCATCTTTCAGCTTTTGCAGCCAATCCTTTATTGGTCTATTTGAGAATTGCTTCTCCTCAGCATCTTCAAGAGTGGCCTTGATTGCAGTGAGCGTGCTGGAAAGCCTTCTCAAGTCTTGATCAAAACCGAGAAAAAGTCCCAGCTTATTCCGAATGAGTGAGCTCATATTATCAAGCACAACTTCAAGGACTGCCTCTGCCATCTTCTAACTCAGAGAATGGAGGTTGTTTGCAGTGGCAGTGGTAGATCAGATTATGAACGAGGAGAGGTCAACTTATGAAGTCAACAAGGAGATCAACAATAATGTATTGTTAGCAATTTCTTTTTCGTTTCTTTTTTTTTGACTTGATTGTTTGGCAATTTCTTGGAAGCACAGCAACGTGATGAAAAATTGAAAATGAAGCAAACTTTATCAGACAAGGCCACGCATAGATACGCAGGAAATGAAGCATGGCAACTTATGAGTTATTCTTGGCCCATGTCATTGGAAGATTATGGGCCTTTAATTCAGACAAATTATGGGCTTTGAAAGACAACAAATAGTGCCGAAAGCCCAAAACCAAGAGGTTAAGGCATTGGCAATAATAACATTGGAGAGAAGAAATCGGCAATGGCGTTATCCGGTTGGAGACCGGCGAAGGTTCCTATGCGGTGAACTTGAAGAGACGACGACGTAGAGGATCTTGATTTTCTGTTACCGCCCAGGCAGGTATTCGGTCCTGACCAGAATGGGTTAAAGAAGGTTTGTAAACTTCTTTTCTTTTTTAATCATTCCATTCTGGTTTTTTTTTCCCTCTTTATTTGGTAATAATTATGATGTATTTTAATTTTAATTATTTCTTGTGGGTTACGTAATTTTTGTTTGAATCTATTCATAGTGTGACAACAGCGTAATGACAATGTGGTGTTACTGTTAGAAGTGGTTATATAATGGTTTAAGTCTACCTGATAACCTTTTAAGTTTCTAGGTCACTTGTGGTGGTGCTGTACCATACTTTTTTTTTTTTTTGTATTTTTTAAATTTTGGTGTTTAGAAAGGATATGGGATCTGTTTGGTTTATGTGTGCAATTAAAATGAAATGTTTTTTTTTTTTTTTTTGTGTTGAAGGAATTAAATTGAAATGTTAAGCCCTTGAATTTATGCTTCTTGGCACCTTCAGCTGCAAAACTTGAAAGTACCTGCAATGGGTGTATATAGTAGATTATTTAGCCTTTCTATTTTGGTTTTTGATATTAACATTTGAATGAATTTGCTTTAAGTCAGAGGATATTAATTAATTATTAATTCTGAATTACCTTGACCTTGAGCTTCTTGACATTTATAGGAGGAGTCTTCTGTAAAGCTTAGATGTTATGGTATGTGTTTTTGTATTTGTAAGTGTAGGTGTTACCTTCACCTCAAGTAGTATGTTTGGATGGAGGAGATTGGAGGGTAATCTTAAAGGAATAAAATGAGATATTATCATTAACCGTCCAATGACTCCTTATTCATTTTTGTGAAGATTTTAAACTGTCTCAATTTAAGAATGAAAAATTAACTCCGCCTTTGCTTTTCCTCCAAATCCCTCCATCCAAACATCCCAAGGTCTCCTGTAATAGAGCATTAGCCTATATAATATTATATATATAATAAAACGTTGCAATTTTTAACAGGTGCCAAAACTGAGGAATCAAAGGTTGCTGGAGACCCATTAGCTCAATTTCAGAAAGGTGCTGTTCTTATGGTATGCAGGACATGTGGGAAAAAGGTGACCACTGGACTTCAAGATGTCCATACAAGGATCTTGCCCCACCATCTGAGGGATTCATTGACAAGCCTCGAGGCTCCAACGTCGGATGCTGCCGCTGCTGCTCCTGGTTCAACAAAGGAAGCATATGTGTCTCCTGGAATGAGAGCTGGTGCAGAGAGGGCTAAAACATAGACGAGGCGTAGGAATGATGAAAATTCTGTAAGGGTCACCAACCTCTCAGAGGACACAAGAGAGCCTGATTTGCTTGAACTCTTTCGTCCTTTTGGTTCTGTAAGCAGAGTTTATGTTGCTATTGATAAAAAAAACTGTCAGGAGCAGAGGATTTGGCTTTGTTAACAGGGAAGATGCACAAAGAGCTATTGACAAACTCAATGGATATGGCTGACAATCTCATCCTCAGAGCTGAATGGGCCACCCCCAGTACAAACTAGATTTTGTTTGTTTTTGCCTCTTCCTTTGAAAAGGTAAAAGTTCTGTCCAATTTTTGCAAGAGTATTGTTTCATCCCCATCTTTTGAGATGTTTTAATTTTTGAATTTATAGATAAACTTTCATTCAAGATCTCATGTAGAAGATTTGGTTATGTGGTTGGTAAATATTTTCTCCTCTTGCTGATCATTTTAAAATAGAGTGACTCAATTGAATGATACAACTGAATTTGGTTGATCAAGTTTCTCTCGTTCATTGCATGGATTTCATAAGATTTTTACATGCAGTTCACGCATAAATCTTATTGAAGATTATGAAAACTGAAGATCATGAATTGGACAGTTGAGATTTGTTTTGTACAAGGATTAATGGTCCGTTTGATTTGTTATTTTTTAAGGGACAGTACAGTACAAACCACTTTGTTACATGTTTGATTTTCAATTTGGTTTATGGGACAGGACAAAAAGCAAGATAATGGACCGAACAAAAGCTTAAAGTTTTGTTACCCACTTAATCAAGGGACAAAAACTTGTCCTGCGCACAAAATAAATGAAATGACAAATTTATCATCCAACCCCTCACTATGGTCACGTCTTCGTCCCCAGTAACCCACCTCCGAGCTTCTTTCTCCACTGCACGTATCCTCATCCCCCTTCAAATGTGGAACATTCTCTTCACAAGTACCCATCCCTCTTCTTCAATAGTTTTTCAAGCTGATAAATCACTCGAACAAGAACAAATTTTTCAGTCAGAGATTCTAAATCACAAGGTCAGGAACAGACCTCCTTCATTCTAAAGCCCATCTAATCATCATCATCAAGCTTGTCCATTGTTCCAATCTCACTATCTGTAACTTCAATGTTTTTTCAGGAACAAATATGTGAAAATAGAGGCATCAAAATCAAAGTTTATTTCGGTTCTCTTGCTCCGTCGATGCTCTGTCCCTGTCCCCTCGTCATCACTAGCTCTTGATCTGTCGTTCTCCTTGCTCCGTCGTTGCGCCGTCGCTGATCCGTCCTTGTCACCTCGTCACCTCGTCACCACTAGCTCTCTGTCGTTCTCCCTGATCCGCCCCTGTGCCGCCACTGTTCTGTCCTTTTCAATATTACAGATTTTGAACTTCTTCCCTCCACATCGAAGGTATGATCTAGTTGCTTTGATGGTTTTTGTTTGCATGTTGTATCTGGTTGTGAAATTCAGATAGGGCTTGATTTGGAATTGCTAGCTCACCCACATAGGTTCTTCCAATTGTGAAACACAGTGTTCGTCATGTGTTATAAGTCTAGTCCCTTATTGAAAATTCACGATGTTGGAGAGTGGTACGTAAGTGCCAAGTAACTAACCCTTAAGATATGTGGGCTAATCATCTGGGCCAGCTTGGACTAGGACTCTTTGAGATTCTTAGGTGATGTTGTTCCGGTGGTATGGAAATCCCAAGCATTCTATTTGTATATTATGAACCAGATCTTCAATTTAAACCATAGGCTTATATTCCAATTTGAACCAGATCTCCAATTCTGAACCAAATCGCCAATTTGGTGGTCTGTTGTTGTGTTTTAATGTTGTTGTTCTGCTTTTGTATTGTGCTAACCTTTGTTTTTGGAGCTGTTGTTTATGTGTCTTTCAATGTTGTGCTTTTGTTGTTGTTTTTTTGGCTTTTGGGAGTGGTTGCTTACTGTCTCGTGCCTTGGCTTTTTGGAACTGTTGTTTGTATCGCTTCTGCCTGATTGGGTATTCTTGTACTCATTATTAATATTAATGTTAATTTTGGGTTTCGAAAAAAAATTAGCACAGTGTGAAAAGTCTTAGATTTTACATTTATGAACTTTGTACGTGAAGTAATTTGGTTTGGGTCAGACTGAGCAGAATTTGGTTTGTACTTGATATTGACCTCTTTGCTTAGTTGTTAGCTTTTGGTATATTGTATAATGTTTTACTTATATTTTATTTTTGAATATTTTTTCTATATAGTTGCAATGGATGCTGAACAAGTTTCTTATTACCTTATTGTGCGGAGGATGTATGTCCACCTTTTGGCTATGAATTTTGCTGGATTTTATTTCTTTAATTTCATCTTAAGGAACAATTATGAAAGGAAAGCCTTGAATGAAAGAGTTTTAGCTAGGTATGAGTCACGGAGGGATGTTTTGGATTCTATCATTAGTACAAGTGACTACTATTGTATATGGGAATTGAGAATGTGCAGAAACACATTTGCACATCTTTGTGAGGTATTAAGGGTACGAGGAGGATTAGTGCAACTTAGACAAGTAACCATTGAGGAGCAAGTTGCAATTTTTCTGAATATACTCGCACATCACACAAAAAATAGGAGTATCCAAGTTAGATTCTCTAGATCAGGACAAACAATTAGCAGGTATTGTCATAGAGTGTTGGCTGCAGTTTTGAGGTTGCATAGTGACCTGCTTGCTAAACCAGATCCGGTTCCTCAAGATTGCACGGATGAACGATGGAAATGGTTTAAGGTAATACACTTTTCAACAAAAATAACACATGTACAATATACTATTGTAGACAACTTCTCTGGTTAAGTTTGAACTCTGCGTTGAACTTTTAGGGATGCTTGGGGGCTTTAGATGGGACTTACATAGCAATCACACCGAGTGCTTCTGATAGGCCTAGATATCGAACAAGGAAAGGTGGTCTTGCAACAAATGTCTTGGGTGTCTGTACCAGAGATATGAAATTTACTTATGTACTTCCAGGATGGAAGGATCAGCTTCAGGCTCTAGGATATTACGTGATGCGATAATCAGACAAAACGGTTTAGTTGTTCCAATTGGTATGAAAATTTAAATTTGAATTTGTGTTATCATGATTACGAAGAATGAAAATAAATATGTAATTCCATATTTTAATTTTAGGTGGATACTATCTTGTCGATGGTGGTTACACTAATGGGGTAGGCTTTCTTGCCCCATATAGAGGTAAACGATATCATTTGCAAGAGTGGAGCACTAGTCGACGCGCACCTCAAGATCGGGAAGAGTTATTTAATTATAGGCATGCTCGGGCAAGAAACGTAATAGAGAGATGTTTTGGCCTCTTGAAGAAACGATGGGCTATTTTAAGAAGCCCTTCATTTTATCCCATTAGAACACAATGTCGAATGATTCTTGCTTGTTGTTTATTGCACAACTTCATCTGCATGAATATGGTATTGGATCCTTTAGAAGATGCTCCATTTACAGAAGATGAGGTACCCGTAGGTGAGGAGCCAATCCATGTAGTTGAAACCGTTGAGCCTAGCAACGAATGGACTCAAATGAGAGATGCACTTGCACAAGAAATGTTTATGGAGTGGAGGAATAGACGTAGGAATTAGAGTGCAAGTTGTTTAATTACAATGTGTATATGTAATGAAGTTTAAATTGTTCTTTTTTGAATTTTACCTTATTTATGGTTTGAATGAAATATTGGGTTATTTGATATTATGAACTTGTAAGCTATCTTTGTTGAATGAAATATTGGGTTATTTGATATCATGGTTACTTTGCTGCATTGATGCAATTGGTACATTTTCAACTTAAGATAATAAAATTCATAGGTCATTCTTCTTGATATGTTTTTCACCTTGTCGATTCATATTCAAGTCAATATCCCCGTGGTTTATTATACATCACTTATTAGTTAGTCAAAGCACTAGAGCCGTCAAAATCATATCAGGAGGTTTCTGTTAGAAACCTTTTTAATTGTTGCATATCAAAGTTATTTATATGATAAGATCTGAAGGAAATATGAGGTTATTTATCATTAAATTTATTTCATTTATGTTTTGTATAAGCTTGTATTTCTTCAAAATGTTTATTGTCATAATCTTTTCAATGTTGTGGTCTTTAGTGATGGAAAATGAAAGTGGGAATAATAGTGAACAACCAATGAATACACAAGAGTGAGATGTATTTGGAGTGAACTTGAGGAGGAAACCTTGCTCACTATTTTAGAGGAAATGGTGGTGGCTGGAAACAAAGGAGAGAACGGGACATTCAAGACTGACACTCATGAGGAAGTTTGTAAGAGGATGAAAAATAAGATTCCTGGAATTGTTATAAACGTCAAGCAAGTTGTTAACAAGATGAAAATGTGGTCAACAAAGCTTAATGATGTTGTCGACATGATGAATACTAGTGGGTTTGGTTGGGATGATGCTAGAAAATGTGTTACTTGTGACAACAATCAAGTGTTATCTTAATATCTGGAGGTATTTAACTTGTTACTTTGGATAGTGCACTAATATTTCATTAATATTTTTTATTCATATGGTAAGCTAATTGTTTTTTTTTTTTGTTGACTTGCAGAAGCATCCCAAAGTTGGAAATCATGTCAATAAAGAGTTTAAAGAGTTTGAAAGGTTGCAAGGTATATTTAGCAAAGATCGTGCAAATGGTCGGAGGGCTGAGACTGCTGCAGATGTAGTGGAAAATGAAATTGGGGAGAATCAAGCTACTGAAGATGAAAATGATTGGCTACAACATGATAACTCACGTCCCTCTAATGGAAATACTTCAGTAAGGACTGAACATGCTTCTAGTGGGCGACCTCCTAAACGCCCACGTCTTGCTGAATTAGCCAATAGATTTGTCGAAAGTTTTGATAGCAAAATGGATGTGGCGACGATTGATTTTGGAAAGATTGCAGCCAAATTGTCGGAACCTTCAAAATCAAAAGGAGAATTGGTTGAGGAGGTTAAGAGGAACTTGACTTGGTTATTAAGTTTGCTCATAACCAACAATATGAACAATTCTTTTGGAAGTTTCAAGGTCCCCAAAGAAAATATCTTTTGTAAGGAAGATAATGAGAATGTGATGATGAAGGAGCTTTTGATGATGATGTTTAGATGGACTATATGGCAAGATGCTTTATAATTTTTGTTGATTATTTGTCTATTTTTTAATTTAGTAACATTAGGATCTTATTTTGTTTGTATATATTTGGCTTATATTTTTTATATTATTAATGTTAGACTCAGTTTGATGGACATATAAATATTTTGAATTATTGGTGGGTGTTGGATGTGCTGCAAAATTTTGCAGGTTTATGTTTCACATGCTTTGAACTACAAGTATATTAGCATATATTGTGATTAGTTACATTACCTATCTGAGAACTAATGGAGCAAAATTGCGTGTCGTATTCTTTTTATTTTTTGGTATGATCACATGAGGCATCCTTTTGTGTAATCTGTTGAGATTGGAGGCTGGTTGTATCTCTTATCTGGTTTTTCAGGCTATAACAATCATAGCAACAGTGTTTTACTGGTTGTAACAAACATAGTAAAGGGGTGGGGCTTTTTTACTAGTTGTCTGGATTTTATTTTGTTGCTAGATTTGAGTTTCTGTTAAAGGTGGGATTTAATTCTAACATGTAGATGTTGCAGTTCCTTTGGGTTTTAGGCGTACACTCATGGGGGTCTTATAGCATGACTATGGTTCATGGGGTCCTCTTAGTTTGGTAGGCTAAATTTGTTATCCCAATTTGTCTTCAACGTAGTACGAACACAGTAACCAGTCACGAACATACGAACAAATCTCAATAACTTGAGGCGTGTGAAATCACACTGTCCTCAAGGGTTTATCTGCGTGGTGCGCAAACCCCCCAGGATACAACAGGCCCCTCCCGATTAATTAAACCGAGGTAACAGAACAACCAAGAAAATGATAAAAATGAAGCAGGCAATGTAACCCAAGAACAAAATAATAGATGAGAAGAAATTTTTGGAACAAAAAATATCTGCTCTTTAAAAAGTTCACGTAATGCACACTGTGATGTATATTCTCAAAGCAGCTTTTGTTTTCAATATTTATATATTGCCGAAGTCCACCACACTGTTTTCTTTTAAAGCATATATCCCCTTTTTAAAAAGGCTGTCAACAGCTAGCATTTATTTAGGATCAGAATGGGCAATTGCTAGCAACAATTTTCGGATCAAAATGGGCAAAACAGAACGTGCAGCAGCACTTTTCTTTTATTTAAAACTGTTTAAAAAAATAGTCATTTACTAGTGTAGATTGTTCCTCTTTTATAGGATCAAATTAAAACAAACAAAATATGTATGATCAAATAAAATATAAAATTATTTTCACAAAAATTAATTTGACTAAATAATAAAATCCAACCAGATTTATTTTACACTTGTTGTGTGATAATTACACAACTAAAATAAAACATTAAACTTTTGAAATATCTCTAATTATCCACCAATCCCCCACATATTTCAAAAGTTAAAGAAAACATTTAAAAGATTAAAAAAAATTTCCTGGGTTGACATCTTGGATGTAATGCATCGGGTCTGTATAGCAAGCTATGGAACCAGACCTAGATTGATAAAACTTAACACACAGTGAATTGGTGTAGCAAGCTATGGAACCTAAGACACTTAATATGTGTTAGAGGTCTATCAATCACACTACACCCCCACAGTTCTTGCTGTTACGCCGTTTTGCGCTAATAGGTCATGCGCGCGACCGGTATTCATGAGTGCTCTAGAGATTTTGCTATGATCTCATGCAAGCGGCCCCACTTGACACTCATATAGGTGATATCATCAAGTGCATGCTGCAAATCATACACCACCCATAAGGGATATGAAAATCATTAAAAACTTTATAAGTTTATCCTCTCAATAATGCAGTATCTAGCACTTTCTCAATTACACCATAGGAAAGGGACACAAAACAAAATTAGTTTTGTGTGCTAGCAGAACTGACGAGTGACTTGTTCTTACCCGTTGAACCTTCTTCATGGGATCTCCAATCACAAAGGTTGGGTTCCCATCACTCGTTAATTTCAATTGGCTTCATTCCCATTCCCCTAGATGTATCACATATTGACTTTCTTCCCAGGGGCTTTGTTAGAGGATCTTCCAAGTTCACCTCTGACTTCACATAATCGATCGATATTATTCCATATTTTAGCAATTGCTTTACCACATTATGTCTCAATTGTATATGTCTATTTTTGCCATTGAAGGTCTTATTTTTTGCAACGGCTATTGCCGATTGACAATCACAATGCATCGACACTGATGGGGTTGGTTTAATTCCGAAAGGAATATTTGCCAAGAAGTTTCTCAACCACTCGACTTCACTACTGGACAACTCCGGAGCTACAAACTCGACTCCATAGTAGATCTAGCAATTATTGTTTGTTTGTCCGATCTCCAAGTAATCGCACCACCACCAAGTGTGAATACATAACCACTAGTGGATTTTGTCTCATCCGAATCGGATATCCGAGTTAGCATCATTGTACCCTTCTAGTACAAGTGGGAAATCCACTATATATAATACCATAGTTCATGGTACCTCTCAAATATCTCATGAGTCTAGCGAGTGCCTCCCAATGATCCCGACTAGGACTTTGAGTATATCTACTCAATCGTCCCCATCGCATATGCAATGTCAGGTCGTGAAAAATTCATCAAATGTAGCAAGCTCCCAATAATTTGGGCATACTGAGACTGATTAACAGGATCACCTTTATTTTTCTTCAAATGAGAGTTAGCATCATAAGGGGTACTCACTGGCTTTGAGTCATAGTGACCAAACTTCCTAAGAAGTTTCTCAACACAGTGTCCTTGGGATAGCATTATGCTATCACCCTTCCTAATGATTCTAACTCCCAATATTACACTTACTTCACCCATGTCTTTCATATCAAATTTTGATGCAAGAAAAGATTTTGTTCTAATCACTACATCATCACAAGTACCAAAGATAAGCATGTCATCTACATATAAGCAGATAATAACACATTCCCCATTTAATATTTTGGTGTACACACATTTATCAACCTCAATAGGAGAAAATCCATCGTTAATCAATGTTTGATTAAATTTCTCATGCCATTGCTTTGGTGCTTGTTTTAAACCATATAAGGATTTGAGAAGTTTGCACACTTTATTTTCTTGACTAGGAGTAACACATCATTCAGGTTGTGTCATATAAATTTCTTCTTCCAAATCATCATTTAAGAAAGCCATTTTCACATCCATTTGGTGAATAACAAGTTTGTAAATTGAAGCTAAGGCTATCAAAATTCGAATTGAAGAAATTCTGGTTACAGGAGCAAATGTATCAGAATAATCAATATTTTGTTTTTGCGTAAAACCTTTTGCTACCAATTTAGCTTTAAAATTTTTCAATTGAACCATCGGGAAAAAAATTCCTTTTAAAAATCCATTTGCAACCAATAGGTTTTGCTCCCGGGGGTAAATCAACTAAAATCCAAGTGTTGCACTTCAAAATTGAATCAATTTCATTTTTAATAGCTTCTTTCCAAAAGGGGGCATCAGTAGTTGAAACAACTTCAGAAAAACTCAAAGGATCATTTTCAACAAGGTAAGTGTAAAAATCATTTCCAAACGATGTCTCTTTTCTCTGTCTTTTGCTCCTTCTCAAATCCTCATATAAGTTTTCACAATTATTCTCGGAAGAAATATTTTCAATAGAATTATTTTCTATAGAAATATTTACAGATCTCAAAGGAAATATATGTTCTAAAAATTCAGCATTTTTAGTCTCAACAATAGTGTTACGATCAAGTACACTACTTCTCAAAACAAGAAATCTATATGCAGCACTATGTTCAACATATCCAATAAACATACAATCAAAAGTTTTAGAACCTATTTTCCTTTTCTTGGGCTCAGGAACCATAACCTTAGCTAGGCACCCCCACACTTTCAAATATTTCAAATTAGGCATATAACCTTTCCATAACTCATACGGCGTTTTACCGGTTTTCTTATGAGGTATTCTATTTTTCAAGAAACATGCAGTTAAAATAGCTTCACCCCAAAGGTTATCAGGTGCGGAAGAACGAAAAAGCATAGCATTCATCATTTCTTTTAAAGTCCTACTTTTTCTTTCGGCTATACCATTAGATTCGGGTGAATATGGGGGAGTCACCTCATGTATTATGCCTTCCTTTTCACAAAATTCATTAAATAAAATATATTCGCCGCCCCTATCAGATCTAACCCTTTTAATTTTTCTATTTAATTGATTTTCTACTTCAGCTTTATATAAGAGAAACATGTCAAATGCTTCATCTTTATTTCTAATCAAATAAACTTTAGCATATCTAGAAAAATCATCTATAAAGGTGACATAATATTTTTTACCTCCTCTTGTCATTGTTTGTTTTAAATCTCCTAGGTCAGTATGAATTAAATTAAGTAATCCAGTTTCACGATGCACCGGGGGACAAGCTTTCTTAGTTAATTTTGTTTCAACACATACATCACATTTACCAAGATGATTATTACTTAAAGTAATCATACCAAGACGTTACAATTTGTTAACATACGAAGAATTAGTATGTCCTAGTCTAGCATGCCACATATCATACGAGTCAACCAAATACGCAGAAGAAGATGCATTATTATTATTAAGAATTTCAGCAACATTGAGTACAAAGAGTCCTTGGTCACAATATCCCTTCCCCACAAAGACATTATTCTTTGTCATTACAATTTTTCCGAATTCAAACGATACCTTAACCCCAAATTTTCCCAATAGGGCCACAGAAATTAAATTTGCCCTTATGCTAGGCACATGCAACACCTCATTAAGAGCCAAAGTCTTTCCCAATGTAAGCTTTAGCAATACTTTCCCTTTTCCCAAGACCGTAGCGATCCGAGAATCACCGAGATAGACCAGTTCATCTCCATCCTCTACAGCAGTGTAAGAGGTGAAGGCATCTTTGCTCGCACAAATGTGTCTGGTAGCCCCAGAGTCTACCCCCCATTTGTTCACATTTGTCACCATATTGACTTGAGAAACGACCGCAGCAATAATATCATCTCCTTCACCCTCAACCAAATTGGCCTTAGGCTTAGGAGGATTGTCGCCTCTCATTCTATGTCGGTATTGCGGTGCATGATGACCTGGCTTACCACAAACATAGCACATGCCTTTCTTTTTGAAGTTGGGGTTAGATGCACGAGGGATATTAGAATTTCTATTATTATAATTGTGACCAGGTTTATTATCGTACCTTTTCTTCTGGGATTGATTCTGAATGATGTTTGCACGAGCAGCTAGTGCCTTTGCCCTTGCAGCCTGACACTCTTTCCTGTTGGTATCTTCAATTATTATATGAGTGATCAGTTCTGACAGAGAGAGTTGCTTGTGTTTGTGCTTCAGTTGTTGCTTGTAATCCTTTCATGAAGGAGGCAACTTTTCGATCAGAAGGCCAGCTACAAACTCATCCCGTAGGTTGATGTTTTCTGACTTCAAATCCTACAAGAGCTTGTGGTATTCATTGATCTGAACTTTGATGTCCTTGTCTTCAGTCATTTCCCAATGGTAGTAATTTCCAATGACAATTTTTTGCTTTCCGGCATCTTCAGCAGTATACTTCAATATCATTGAGTCCCATATCTCCTTTGCACCCTTGTAGGAACAATAAACATCGAACAACTCATTAGACAATGTACTAATTATTGTGTGACGGCATACCTTATTATAATATGTCCATTCCTCAAGCTGTTTGGAATTGGCCGATGATGGCTTGGTATCGGTTAGAGCAGACGCTACTCCATGCATGTCAATGACAGTAGAGACACGCTCCTGCCACCTTCGAAAGTTCTGGCCACCAAAGACTTCGATTTTGGAGATGTCAGGAAATGACTTTGCATAATTGATGACCGGCGGCGGCGGTTGGACAACAGAAGCACCATTGTTGCTTAGTGTTTGTTGCTCCTCGACGGTTACGTTGTCAGACATAATAAACCCACAAATTAGCGAGATGCTTCAAGAAATCCTTCCCTCCGTGTGTTCTTTATAAAGCTGGAAAATGTAAGATTTTGTTACTCTCCAAGAGAGGTCCGGCGTGAGCACAGAGAGGGAGCCAATGGTGCATAAACCTGTAGTACTTTGCTGGAAAGGAAGCAGGTGAGACAGCGAGAGGCAATTAAATAAGCTTCCTTGTTAAGTAACTTTGATTTTAGGCTCCTTGCGTCAGACTTGTTACCAAACAGTGGAGGCTTTATGAAGAAATATCTAAACCCTTTGACTTGCGTTGCTGCTACGTTGTTGACTCCCTGCGTCAGACTTGTTACCAAACAGTGGAGGCTTTATGAAGAAATATTAAACCCTTGAGATTGTTATCCCAATTTGTCTTCAACGTAGTACGAACACGATAACCAGTCACGAACATACGAACAAATCTCAATAACCTGAGGCGTGTGAAATCACACTGTCCTCAAGGGTTTATCCGCGTGGTGCGCAAACCCCCCAGGATACAACAGGCCCCTCCCGGTTAATTAAACCGAGGTAACAGAACAGCCAAGAAAATGATAAAAATGAAGCAGGCAATGTAACCCAAGAACAAAATAATAGATGAGAAGAAATTTTTGGAACAAAAAATATCTGTTCTTTAAAAAGTTCACGTAATGCACACTGTGATGTATATTCTCAAAGCAGCTTTTGTTTTCAATATTTATATATTGCCAAAGTCCACCACACTGTTTTCTTTTAAAGCATATATCCCCTTTTTAAAAAGGCTGCCAATAGCTAGCATTTATTTAGGATCAGAATGGGCAATTGCTAGCAACAATTTTCGGATCAAAATGGGCAAAACAGAACGTGCAACAGCACTTTTCTTTTATTTAAAACTGTTAAAAAAAATAGTCATTTACTAGTATAGATTGTTCCTCTTTTATAGGATCAAATTAAAACAAACAAAATATGTATGATCAAATAAAATATAAAATTATTTTCACAAAAATTAATTTGACTAAATAATAAAATCCAACCAGATTTATTTTACACTTGTTGTGTGATAATTACACAACTAAAATAAAACATTAAACTTTTGAAATATATCTAATTATCCAACAAAATTGATGTACAATTTTTCTGATTTTTTTTTTTTACCTTGTAAGTAAGTGAGTACATCATGTACTCTTCCACACACACACATATAAAAAAAAAGTTATTTTATTTTATAAACAATATATAACATAAACAAAATTATAAATTATATAAGCATTTCAATAATCTATTTTAATATGTCTTAATTATATAAAAAAAACTTGAGAATATAAAAATCTTGTTCCATGTATTTTTATAATGCAAATCAAACATTATATAGTACAAATGATATTTTAGTAAATTTTCTGTTGTCATGTCCAGTACGTAAGCATATCAAACAATATACTGTATAAAATCGATTGTTCTGTGCATCAACTAACAAACATCATGTATCACAAAAAGTTGTGCTATAACTCAACTACTTATTCTATATTGTTCTGTACTATAGTTGTGTTGTTCTTCCTGTCCTGCGAATCAAATGAAACCTAAATCTCTTGCCATTTCCATCAAAACCACTGAAACTTATCTGTTTCCTAGCTACATGTGCAGGGAACTAAGGTTAAGATACAATTTTTCTTCGTTTCCAACAGTACCATATAATATGTATGGTATGTGAGTTCAATCGATATATTATTGGACATGAACTAGACATGGTTCAATTGATATATTATTGGACACGAGTTGTGATTATGAAATAGAGCTTAAACTGCCTCAATTAAAGAAACAAAGGTACTGAGCAAATAAACTTGAAAGAGAGGACTCTTTGTGTGAGTTTAGAAAATAAGAAAAACTGTGTAAAATTTCAGAATAGTGAGGGCGGATAAGAGTTCCAACTCAGAGGAGTAGATAATATTCTCACGGCATCTTGTTTGACGTGAACTGAACAGGATACCCTGCAGGTATCGCAGTGCCTGCCACTTGTAAAACCATATTTACCTTGATATTCTACGATGAAAAAAAATTATTAAGTTTCAATGGTTGAGAATTGAGCAAAGGGTCCTGATCCCACGAGAACTACAGTGTTCAGTTCAAGAAACACAACATATTTGTTCGAGCTATGAACAATAGTGTAAAGAGTTGTTGTATTGATTAATGGAATTGAGTACCAGGGAGTTATGAGAGGTTTATTACATATGATCTAGGGAGTTGTGGGAGGCTTATTACACATGACCTGAGCATAAAATAAACCCTAAGTTAATGTGTGTGTGAGGGAGGTGAGTCCTTATGAGGATGTACGCTCCTATTATATAGCTTTCTTAGTGGACTTGACCTAATTTAGTCTTCAAGGAATCGGATCTGGTCCAACCGACCGATCTGTCTTCTTGTTTCGAACTGACTGCTTGTCCCGAGATGACCTCTTGAGTTGACCGAGTTGTCTTCTCATCCCGAGATGTTTTTTTTGATTTACCTTCATCCTTATTGGGTTGTTCATCCGATATTGTTGGGTCAGTCCTACATTAGGCCATTGGTCTAATTTGGACGGTAACAATATTTAAAGGAGAAATTATAGTTACCTCCCTGAAGTTTGACTTAATTATATTTGGTACTTCTCTCATGTTAAAAAAAAATTCTTAAAGTTTACGTTATAAGGGGTGTAAATGTATAAATAACAAAAACCTTAATGGCTCGTTTGGTATTCAGGATAAGAGAGATGAGATAAGATAAACTATCATATCATGTTTGAAACTATTGTTTAGTAAGCCAGAAGGATAGGATAAAACAATCATGTCACATATCATTTCTTGTCCAACTAGTTAAAATTCTATCCTGATGGCAAGGCCGGGTTAGAACCCAACATGATAAGATATGGTGATTTAAAGTATAATAAAATGTAACATGGTTACAAAAAAAAAAGGTATAATAAAATATTTTAAATAATAAAATATTAAAATTAATTTTATTTTGTCACAAAGCTAATTTTCTTATTTATATTATTTTAAAAAACTGAAAAACATAAAAAAATCATTCTAATAATTTAACTATATGCAAAGTAAAAAGTAAAAATAAATATTTAAAATTATAAAAAATTAATTTAAGTTAAACAATATTTTAAAAATTTAAAATATTATATGTAATTTTATCACAAGGCTAATTTTGTCTTTTTATATAATTTTGAAAAATGAAAATTATAAAGAAACTAAAATATAATAAAATATGAAAACATTTAGAATAAAAACGAAAATTTTAAAAATCATATTAAAATTATAATGCTATCCAGTTGGTTATCTGAAGAACACCAAACGTCGGATAGCATAGCAACTTATCTTGCTCATATCATATTCTACTCCTATCCTACTCTCTTATCATGTACGCCCCTATCCTCTGACCACCAAACGAGCCCTAAGGAGAGTAACTATAATGATAACGTAGATTTCAATAAATGTTTTTTTTTTGGGTAGCAGATTTCGATAGATGTTGGTATAACTATTTCCAAGGAATTTTAGTGTAACTAAAATTTTGGAGGGAAAAGGTTAATATGTGTCTTTATTTTTACTAATAATTGAGTTTGAAATGATTTAATAACAATTTTAATATTTGTGTTTTAAGTAACATATTAAAAACTAATGCATTTTTAACACTTTATTTCATTCCTAACCAAAAAAAACACATGTTTTGTCGTGCAAGGTTTTTCTCTCTTGAGAGCGTGATGGTTTTTCTCTTTTCTTGTGAGAGTCAGGGTTTTCTCTGTTCTTGAGAGCATCATTTCTCTCTCTTCTTGTGTGAGAGTCAGGTTTTTCTCTCTTCTTGAGAGCTTCACTTTTCTCACCACTTGTGTGAGAGTCAAGTTTTCATCTTCTAATGGTGAAATCAAGTCAGTCTGGGTCAAGTATGAAAGGTTGACTATTTTCTGCTTCTTATGTGGATTGTTAGGGCATGCAAATTCAACATGTGAAAAACTGTTTCTAATGGAGGATGATAATTAAGGGCATTAGGGGTTGGATGGAATGCCCCGATTTCTCTATCTTTCTGTATCAGTAAATGCATGTGTATATGTGTTTATTTTTGTTAAAATCTAGAGAATGATTTTAGGTAAACTAAAATCATTAGCTTGATCTATCTTACCGTAGAAAGTCATGTTTAAATTTTCGGTTGAAAATTTAGACGAAAACCAGTCTGCGTTTTCACTGACAGTAAAAGTTTATTGAGCAGAAAACCTAATTTTGACCCATGAATGAAACAGTTAGTTTTTTTTATTGTGTTTCCAATGATCTTGGTTATTTTTGAAAATTTATATTCGGAAATAAAATAAAATATTTTATCCAGGCGAAATCGTCGAAAATTACAATCGAAAACTTTAATCGGGTAAACAACAGAGCAGAATGGAGAGCTTAGAAGACTGAGGTGACTTGTTTGGGTGAAGTGACTTGATAGACTAAAGGATATGTCACATCAAGGAAAGCCATCATGACAACTTTTTGAAATCCACTATATTATAAACAAAAAACCCAATTTTCCTCACTTTTCCCAACTAAACACCTCCTTAACTCCAAACTTGCTCCCCGAGCTCTTCTTCCTCTCCCTCCCCACGGCTCACTCTCTCCCCCTCTATATAAACTCGCATTTTTTTTTTCATTCACACTTTACACTCACATAACCAAGCTTCCTACATCAAAACTCCATTGGTTTTTTTCAAGAGCTCATCATCCTCATCCACTTTTTTTTTCAAGCTTCAAGGGTAAGACTCTATACTCTTACTCATCTAAGTTCTTTCCTTCTCATATTTGTTGAGTTATTGCCATGGTCCATTTATCATTCTTAGATCCAAAACTTCTAAAATCTCTAGATTTAGTAGAAAATTCCATTTGACTTGAAACCAATTTCTATGGACTCACAATGATCTCTACATTGGTTATCTAAGAGCTTGCGTCAAGCAAAAATTTCCTTCCCTGTTTTCCTAACAAGGCCGAAACTATGTGGTTGTTGAGCAAGGAAGTTTTGTTTCAACTCTTGTTAAATGATCATTTGATTTGAACTCTTTTGTACCTTTAGTTGTTAAATCCAAAAGCTTGAAATGTTTGAAAATTTCTAACCTATTTTAGAGGTCATGGCCGAAACCCTAAGCTAGTAACTTAGAGGAGTTTTTGTTCAATCCTTGTTAAATGATCATTGTTTATGAATCTCTAATACTTAAGGATCATTAATCCATGAGTTTGAGAAATTTTGAAACCCCTAACTTTATTTTTATGCTAGGGCCGAACCTATGCGTTAGGTAGATGGAATGTTTTGGTTGTTTTTAACTTGTGATTATGTGTTGGAATATTTAGACTTCCATTGTGAAGCAAGCGAGGAAGATCGTGGTACCCGACGAAGGACAAGAAACATCTCTACTTTGAACTCAGGTAAGAGGGGACTGCCTGAGGGATGTTTCAATAACTGTATGCAATTGTTTGTGGATTGTGAAGTTGTCTTAAGTCCTGTTGTGATTATCTAAAATGATTATGTGATTGAATTGTCCGTGCTAAAATGTCTGAACTTGATGGTTTGTTTGATGATGCACTTAGAATTTGATATATGGCATGAACTGTATTAACTGTCATGATTTTGATGTAGAAATAATATTGTTGATTGATTGATGTCTGAGAAGCCTGACACTCGTCGATACTCAATTAATTATGATGGTAAAAGTCTTAAAAAGCCTTATGAGAATTTTGGAACAAAAGTATTTATTTGATGGTTTCTTGATAAAAGAATGAATATAAAGATGGAACTGTAAACGGAATATTTTAGTATGTTATCATTTTCGAAGAACGAGACAAAATATTTTGAGAACTAAGTGTGAAATATTTTAAAGTTAGAGGAAAATCATTTTCTTAAAATAATCTTAGTATAAGTGAAAATAATTTTAAAAGTGTTTTTATGAAGGAAAACCTTTGGAAATGATTGGCAATATTTTAGAAAAGAATTTGAAAGGATTTGACAACGTTCTAAAGATGGTTTGGAAGAAAAAGAAGAATTTCAAAAGAAAGTGGATTTTCTTTAAAACTTAGAATTTTACAAATGGATTTCCAACGAAAAAGATTTCTGGAAAAATACTTTTGAAAATATTCTGAAAAGCTTGGATAAGTTGCTGAAGTTTCATTTTTGTATTTGTGTTTCACTGAACCAAAAGGAATAAATACGTTGGATAGTGAACCTAGTATGCGAGACGTCGAATTACTAGAGTTCTGAAATTTACACGTAGATCTTTGATTCGTGTCACGTTGTTGTGGACTGTGTGTCCTAATCACGTTGTTGTGGACTATGTGTCCTAACCACGTTGTTCTGGACCGTGTGTCCTAATCACATTGTGATAAACGTTGAAAGAGGTGAAAGTTGTTTTCTATGACCACAAGCCCAAGATTGGTGCATTGGTTTAGGGCGTTGTGGTTGAGCACTCGGACTCCGTGTCCCTTGTTGATGTTGAAAAATCTTAAAGTTAAAGATTTTATGAATAGCCGTTAGCATTTGAGCTTCGACAATGAAAGAATGTACACACAGATAAACTTTGAGAGTAAAGTGATTTTTCCATGCATTTGTTTAGCAGACGTGCCAGGTTGCCAAGTGAGAAATCATTGTGTCATGTGTTGGCCAATGAATTTTGGGAAATACGCCCATGAACTACGATAACCATTGGTTGCTGAGTGATCTGCCAATGCGTGGACAGAGGTTTCCCGTCTATCGTAATGACAATTGAGATGTCATAACTTGTGTGCAATAACCATTGGTTACTGAGTGATTTGCCAATGAGTTATAAAGGTGTTGGACATTGGATTCTTTTCGTTGACAATGATCCTTGTAAAAAGCTTGATCAACTTAAACGAAAAACGAAGTTGGTATCTCATGAGATTAAGTTAGAGCCTGAATATTGAAGTGTCATGCATATTTTTATAAAAACCGTGGCTGATCAGGTATGAGACTCCTTGATATAATACTATTTATTTCCAAGAATTTTATGATATATGACTTTACATGCTATGATGTTTTGTGTCGTGCATATGGTTATTGTGATTAATCCATATATTGGTATCTCACTCTTACATACTTTCTTGTTGTTTTCTTTTCCCTATATGGAATTGTTATATATATATATATATATATATATATATATATATATATATATATGTGTGTGTGTGTGTGTGTGTGTGTGTGAGAGAGTTTAGATGGATCCCAACATTCCCTAGCACCATGAGGTGCGATGACGTTGATTTTTGATAACACCCATAATCCGGGAGTGTGGGATAGACGGACCACAGTGGAGGATTCAGATGGGTCCAGTCGGTGAGGATTTCACTACCACCTCCCTGGTATTACCTTCATGTTTTGGCTTTGGCTGAGTGACGACAGTTGCACGAGCATCCACCTCTTGGGGTACCACTTCCCGGAGTTGTACCTGACTCGCCCTTGGAGGAGTTCTTCGATGACGAGCCAGAGTACCTTGTTCTTGATGACGCCGATGATGATGACCCTCCTGACGAAGGAGGGGAGGTTTTGGATATCATGCCTGATTCGTCTTCTGGGAGTGGGGGTGTTCGTTCTGGTCTTCTTAATAGCCATCTCTAGTTGGATCAGCTTTGGATTTTCTTTTTGTGGTTTATCCTTGTCCAGCTGATTCCTGATTTCTGAGAATCATGGTATTTTGTGATGTGGTTCCGAACCTTTTTGCTTTATGATGCTTATATTTCTCTCATCTAGTCATTTTCTAACTGTGTCAATGGTGTGTTCTCATAAAGGTCCTATGTTGACGCCCAAGTTGGGATGTTACATTGTTGGCTGGAGTTAAGGGTGGAGAGGAGGAGGCCAGTTGACTCGTGTGGCTGTAGGTGGTTGAGACACGAGTCTGGCGAGGAGTTGCTTCCAGAAAATCCGCCATCAAGAGAAAATCCCATTAATTCCGCTAGTGGCAGTTCAAATTCAAATACAAATGGGGGTTATGGATTTAATGCTAATAATACCATAAATCTCGTAAGGAGGTGTGCGAATGCTATGGAAGGTGTGATTGGCCAGTCCGGATCCTCTCCATTTGGGAGAGAAATTGACATCTCCATTTCCATGCCTATGGTGCTGACATGTGTTCCCAAGATATATCAATGGCCCAAATTTAATTATTTTAAATAAAATCATTTTAAATTTTAAAACATAAAGACATAACTGCCGTGACCTAGAAAAGTGAAGAGGGTCTTCTTCTTCCTAAATCATTTTAATTAAAAACAAAAAAACAAAAACGGAGGAAACAGTTCGTTGCCTCGACCTGGAAAAAGAAATGGGTCTTCTTCTTCGTAACTTGAATAGAACCATTTCTTATAGAGATTTATTATAGAAGGCACAATCTGAACCATTTGCTGCAATTTATCGAAGACATTGTTATCACAAAATTTTCAAGTCTCGGGCGGGGCAATGCGACGGTTAAGGCTGGGACACGCGAGCTCACGGCGGACGTCACCATCATCCTTGCTCAGTCGTCGGTCATGAGAAGAAGGAGAACATGTGCGGCGGCCGGAGACGGACCGTGACAGAGGCGAGTGATGAACAACGACTGAAGGTGGCGTTTCTCCGGCTTCATCAGATACGTCTCTTCCGATCTCGGCGAACTGAGCATATCGTCATCTCTCATTGCACCGATCAGTTTTGAGAAATGGCCGGAGAGGGCGGCGACCATGGGAGGAAAGAGAAAAATTCTGAGTTTGTATGAGGAAGGAAAGAAGGGGTGGGGACGCCGTTAGTACCGCATCTTTTAGACTTAAAACCCAATTTCTTTTTTATTTTTTAAATTTAAAATGATTTATTTAAAATATATTGAATCTGGACCCTTAAATACATTTAGTGCCACATGTCAGCACCATAGACATGAAAATGGAGATGTCCATTTCTCTCCCAATGGAGAGGATCCGGACTCGTGATTGGCAATAATGAGATGAGATTATGATCCCTGGTGGTTTTAATGGGGCAGCTGGCCCAAATAATGCTATGGTTATTAGCATTAATGAATTTCAAGCCAATAATGGCATTCAAGCCATTAATTCCTATGTGGTTATGCAGGTTGACCAAGAAGAGGAGTTGACTGGAGAGAGAAAAAGGAGACGAAACACCCAGCATTTTTTACAGGTGGGTTCTGGTTTCAAGCCTTTCCAGAAATAATAAAAATCTCAAAGTTGGAATTGTTGAGGTATGGATAACTTGAAAACAGTTTCTTCCCTTGATTGCCTCGTTCGGTGACACTGGCCGAATGCATATTTTCATTTTTTCTGTTTTCTTCTTAAGTTTTTAGTTCTAACAAATAAAGCAACGAAAATCTACTGGCACGTTGAGCTTCTTTTGCAGGGTACATAAAGTCTCGATGAACTGACAATCGATTCTTGCATTAATTTATGTGATAAGGAGGACATTTCTTCAAAGCCAAATATTATGGTCACTCTTCCATACTCCGGTTGCAAGTAAGGAAAACCCTATGCCTCTTACATGCTACCCTTTGGTTAATTGTGCTTGCTTCAACCAAAGTATTGTTTGAGTTGGACTCAGTATGTATCTGGACTCGGTATGTAATGGACTCCGTGTAATTGCTTTCACTTTGGTAAGGCTGCATATATTACTATCCTCCAAAATTTGTGATGATGTTACTAATTGTATTGCGGTCTTGATTATTAATGGAATAACTTAACTTTTCTTTTGTAAAAAAAAACATATTAAAAACCAAAAAGGCTTAGTATAATCAGTATCAGAAATGATAGATGCACACCCAGATTAAACACCAATACATAGTACCGTACAAAATACAAACCAATAAAGGACGAAATAGAAAAAGACAAAAATAATAATAAAATAATAATTTTATTCAAAGAAATAACAATAAAATTTGAAGCAATAGAAAAAATATTGAAAGAAATAAATAAAAACATTATTCAATTAATGAAAAATACTCATAGAATTGCAAATTATACTTATAATAAAATACAAAAATGACAAAATGAAATAAACAATATCAAACACTAAATAATATAAATAAATGAAAGGAAATAGATGAAAATAAAAATATTGAAAGAATAAAGATAGTTCTCGAAAAATTACAAAATGTTTTAGAATATGAAGAAAATAATAAATATATAACAAGAAAAGAACTAGAAGATTTATTAAAAACAAAAAATTTAGAAAAAATAATAGTAAAGCAAGAACTAAGTAGTGAACCATAAAAAATGCCTACACCAGTGCCTGCATGGAGAGGATAAAAGAAGAATACAAAGAAACATTAAGAAAATCAAACGATTTAGAAGAAATTCAACAATTATTAGAGTAACTCAAAATAGTTGAGGAAGAAAATAATCAGATACATAAAATAGAACATATTGATCAAGTAGATAAAGAAAATGAAAATGAAGAAGTAATATTAAATTATAGTTCCTCTTCAGAATCTGAAAAAAAACCATATAAGAATGGAAAAAGATGAATATAGTGGAAAAAATCCTAAAAGAAAATGGGAAGAATATAAATATACACCCAGCGGAGCTTGGGATAAATACAAAGAAGAAACTATGTATAATAAAGGATATGCAAGAAAAGATAATAAATGGACGAAAATTCAAGAAGAATTTAAACCTCGATATGATAATACTAATACAGGAAATATATTAAATCTTGATTGTGCAAGAAATAAAGAAGAAATACTTTTGAAATGGACTAATGAAATAAAATTAATAGTTCTAACAGGTGATAGATTTAGAAAACTAGACTTTATAGAAACCAAGAATTTTGTAACATTCAAAATATCAGAAAATGTACAAAAGTTCTTAGTAGGAATTAAAGATGAAGATTGGATTCGATATGGAAGAATGGTAAATAGCAACATGGACTATGTTTAATTAGTTATGACATTAATTCATCAAGAATTTTTATGATATAATATGATGGAACAAAAAAAAAAGCAAATAAAACTTTACTTGAAAATGCTAAATATATCACGTTTAAATAGAATGCGAATTTGCGATATGTACCAAATTGAAAGCTTTATCTGCCAATACTAGAAATACTTTTATCAGTTGAATGAAGCATCTAAAGAAATATATAAATATATTTTTATAGATAAACTACCATATCCACTTAACTCAAAAATTAATAGATTATGGGAGTCAAGACCAGTTGAAACAGGAAATACTTTAGGAGGAGTTATCCAACTCTTATACCAATAATTAAGAGAAGAATGTTTAACTAGAGAAACAATAAGGCAATTAAATAGAGGAAGTACTGTCATTTGTTGTGACATTCCAGAAATAGAGAAACCAGAAAAATATGGTTGTGAGAAACTAAAAAGAAAAAGAAAGTATTATAAGAAACCAAAATTACGAAGAACTTATTCTAGAAAGAAAACTTATTATAAAAATAATAAGAAGAAATATTTTAGAAGAAAGAAATCAACACCAAGAAAATACTGTCCAAAAAGGAAAAAGAAATGTGTATGTTGGATATGTAATGTTGAAGGACACTATGTCAATGAATGTCCTCAAAGAAAAGAAAAAGACTTTAAAGAAAATCCAAAATTAATAAAACAAGTATTTCAAATATATGAACTTGAGCCTTTAGAAGAAAAATTAAGCGAAGTAAGTATATATGAATATACAGAAGATGAATTATCTTCAGAAGAAACAGAATCCAAATAACACTTATATAAAAATATTAGTAGAAAAAAGTAATAGAGAAACAGAAGCCTATATAAATACTGGAGCCAGTCTTGTCTAGCGATAGGAGCACTTTTTGATAAATGAGAAAAACTAGAAAAACCACTAAAAATACAAATTACATATGGATCTATACATCCGCTACATTGGATAGCAAAAAGAATTACTTTAGTTATACAGGAAAAATTATTTATAGTTCCTACAATATGTAAACAAGAAACAAGACTAGATATGATTATTGGAAATAATTTCTGAAGACTTTAAGCACCGTTTTGTCAATATTTGGACTATATAGCTTTAAAAACACCATATATAAACCAAAAGCAACACCGAGAAATTTTAAAAATTTCAATTACTCATTTTTCTAAATGTACTTATTCTCAAATATCAAAGTCTCGCAAACTGAACCGTGGTGAGATCATTAGTGAAATTTGTACAAAAATTTGTCATGTATTAATGAATTTAGAACCAAATAGAACTTTTCCAGCTCATATAGAAGAACTTTTAGATAAAGTATGTAGTGAAAATCCTTTAGATCCAAAAATTAATAATAAAAATACTGAATTAATTGAGTTAAAATTAAAAGATCCAACAAAAGAAATAAAATGTAAACCTATGATAAATACAAAACAAGATAGAGATGAATTTGCCAAATACGTTGAAGAAATGTGTAAAAAAGTACTAATTAGACCTTCAAGAAGTAAGCATTAGGCACCAGCCTTTTATGTAGAGAATCATAATGAAATCAAAAGAGGAAAAAGAATGATGGTAATTAACTATAAACAAATAAATGATGCCATGGAAGGAGACGCATATTTTCTTCCAATAAAAGACTTAATTATTGAAAGAATTAGAAATATGAATTGGTTTAGTACTTTTGATTGTAAATCAGGATTCTATCAGATCAGATTCACTGAAGAATATAAAGCACTAACACCATTCAGCTGTCCTCAGGGTCAATATGAAGGGAATTTACTTCCAATGGGGATGAAACAATCACCAGGAATCTTCCAACGAAGAATGGATTCCATAAGAGATAGAGATATAAATGACCACTTCAATAAGATAGAGTCAGTACTCAATAAATGTCTTGAGCATGGAGTAGTTTTGAGTAGAAAGAAAGTTGTTATAGCTCAAAATAAAATTAATTACTTAGGATTAGAAATTGAAAAAGGAAAAATTGTTATGCAGCAACATGTATTAAGGAACCATCAAGATTTTCCAACAAAATTAAAGGATAAAAATGATTTTCAAAGATTTCTTGGATTACTGACATCTGTTTCAAATGAAGGTTTCATCAAGAATCTTGCAGCAGAGAGAAAATTACTTCAGCAAAAACTAAAGAAGGATGCTCTTTGGTCATGGACCGAGGAAAATGAAAGACTTATTATTAAATTGAAATACTTATGCCAGGATCTTCCTGGCCTATATCATCTATCGAATGATGATTTAATTATTATTGACACTGATGCCTCAAATGACTGTTGGGGAGATGTTATGAAGGCAAAACCCCCTGGATACAAAACTGAATTACTATGCTGACACATGTCTGGAACTTTTTCAGACAGTGAAATTAATTATCCTACTCATGAAAAGGAAACACTAGCACTAATCCGAATGTTAGAAAAACATCGAATCTATATACTGGATAAGGAATTCATTGTACGAACAGACTTGACTTATGTCGCGGGTTTTAAGAACTTAAATCATAAAGGAACTTACAAGCAAGGAAGATTGATTAGATGGCAAATGAAACTTGCCGAATATAATTACTCAATCTCCCATATTAATGGAGATAAAAATGTTCTTCCAGATATACTATCAAGAGAATGGAGCAACAAACAGTTGAAGCAATAAAGAAGCAGTTTTTGAAGGAATTAGATCTTATTAAAACAAATATTGAAGTACTAGAATTTCAACTACAGGCCAAAGGAGAATCTTCGGAAGAAGATGTCTTGAAAGAAATCAAACAGCGGGTATAGGAAAGCACTAAGGAAAAATGTTATACTATTTTCAATGGATCATTTCCAAGAATTTATGATGATTGGCACAAAGCAACCCCTCATTGTATAGGGATTTCTGGAGTATATCACAAAGGATTTCGAACACAAGAAGAAGCGGAAAAAGCATTGAAGGATCACCAGGAAAAACAAGCATTGAAAGATCACCAGGAAAAACAAAATAAGGGTAAAGAAATTTATCTTTGTCCAAGAACTTTTTCTGAAACTATAAAGAATCCACCAGAACCAAAGACTTCTCTGAGGATACTTGGAAGAATTCCTTCTTCTAATGATGACTACCAAATTACTTCTAGAAAAGACCATGAACTTCAGGTCCAATTTTCAAAAGAAAAATTCTCTGAAACCCTAAAAAGATCAACCAAATGGACTGAAAAATAAAAAATTAATTGTTTTTACATAGTAAACCGAAATATATTTGGAGTTAAAGCTATAATTACTCCAGGAGCATCATCAATACCGGCGTTTAATATGTTCCAGTTTGGACTTATTGAATGTCTTTATTTAAACAAAGAATCAGAAGAAATTAGTATGTTCCCATATAGTCTGGAGGAAGCAGTTCAGAATTACAAAAGAAATGTTCCAAAAGAAAGGACTGTCTTCTTGAAATTTTACTCAGCCTATCCTGACTTTGTCACTAAGCAACCTGCAAAGCACTTAATCTTTATTGGAGTAAGCAACAATAGCTTCTCCTTGAGAGATGAACCAACCAGAGAAGACTACAATGAAGACCGAATTACTATAATTCTGGTCAACCAGCTAGCAAGCATTTTCACCCAATGTCAAATAATTGGAAAAGTTTCCCTCATCAAAGCATTATACAAGGGACCACATACTTTGCTTATAAGCAAGACAAGTGGTAAAATAATTAACGAAAAAGACTTAGTATTACTGACGAATTTTGAACTACCTTTTTACACACTTCAAGGACTATCAATGAACTAGCGTCCAACTGTCCTCAATCAACTCTGCTCAATGATAAAGCAGAATGGAAATCATGCATGTGAAAGATGCGTGGCAAAAAAGGACAATAATGACTGTCGACAGGAGGATAAGGACTCAGACGATGCAATAATAGAAGAATGGCGTAAGCGCATACGTCAGCATATGAATTATTGAAAGCCTGATTGAACAAATGATGCAGATAGTAAGGACTTTTGTGTAAATTACCTAGCACCCTTAGGTGTATAAATAAGTCCTTTTATACCGAGGTAAATCAGAGTTTTCATTCAGAAAAACCTCTCGTGTCTGAGAAGTTCTCCTTGATAGAAAACTGTGCTAGTCTCCTTAGGAGTGTGGGTCGGATTCTTGAGAGTGAATCCATTATGTTCCTATGTATTTCCCTCTACTTATTATCAATAAAAACTACTTCTTATTACTAAAATTCCCAAATTACTTTACTATTGAATATTGTTCAACTTGACTAAGCGGAAGCAGCAGTGGGCAAAAGAATTCAAGACTAATCTTGAAAAAAGACCAGTCAGGTATGATTTACCAACCCTTTCAGTTATTTTATTAGAAAATAATGATGTCTGAAATTGAAAGAGAAAAAATTGATAGTAATGGTAGAGAACGCCTACAAATTACTGAAGAAGATGGGAACTATGAAGGAAGTATCGTAATAGATCCAAAATTATTTCAGAAAAATACAAAAAGAGGATTTAAACTTAGCAAAAGATGCAAATGTGAAGAAACTTGGAAGAATAATGAAAAGATTTAATCAAAAAGAAAATATTATATACTATGGAAAGATAGTTAATGAAACTCCAATTGACATATCATAAACGCAAGGAAATACTTGTATACAATTACTAAATAAAAAGAAATTAACCGAATTAAAAAGGAATTTTAAAAAAGGAAGAAATTAGAAGGAAAATAGGATATATTCATATTGGAGCCATACATGTTTTAATTAAAGCTACCTTCCAGGAATGAATAAATTCACCAATAGAATTAGTTTTAAAGGATGATAGAATAACTGATCCAAAAGACAAAATACTATGAGTTATTGAAGGAAATTTAGCTTATGTTAAATTAAAATTCGAAATCCACCCAAATATTGGAATTCCATTAGATACCCAAAGATTAGATCAATCATTAACTTTAGAATATAGATTTTTAAGAAGTAATTTAATGAGACCAGGAGATAAATCTTCTTAATTACTTACTGTGTTAACTATGCATTAACAAATTCTCATCATAGTATTACTTTCAGAAATAATGATAGAATAGATATACCTAGATTTTTTGAGGAAATAGGAAAAATTTACTATCCTAAAAGAAATGAAATAACTAAACTAGGAATATCCATAAATAATCCAAAATCATTAAGTTTTAGACAAATTCCAAAACCAATTACTTTTCCTGAATCAGAAAAAACTAACGAAGATGAAAATATTAATAAATTATCGAATCAAGTAAGAGACATAACCCAGTATTTAAGAAATAGAATATGAAAAATATAAAGGAACTTTGGATGTTTGACTTTAAGTCAAGAAAATATGAAATTAAAAATGAAATAAGAAACCTTACAGGAACCTAAGATTATTATTTAGAAAAAGACTCAAATAATAAATATAGAAAATGGATTGAAAGAAGACTAATAGAAAAAGAAAATGCATTAATAAATATGGAGAATTATGAAGAAACCAGAAAAACTACAAAATAAGAAAGTAATTCTCTAGCTCTATTAATTAATAGAAATATACTCAGAGTTTGATGAACAAACAGAGAAAGAAATAATAAGTGTGTTAGTTATGGACTTACCACCCATCGACCGTAAATAATTAATAATTGAGAAAATAAAAGTTCAGTATAGACAAGAAGACTATTATTTAGAACATATATCGTTAGATATAGAATGAAACTACATGGAAGAAATATGATTATCTTTTGAATATGATAGACTATCATTATCTGATATATATGAAGAATATGATTTATTAGATGATTAAATGGACCAGAAAATATTAAGTATATTAGCTATGAAAATATCCAAAGATTGTAAGCAAATAATAATTAACAAATTAAAATATCAACATTGGCAAGAAGAACTTTATCTAAAACAAGTACAACAAAGAGTACAGTTAGTATTTTACAAAGAAGAACAAAAACAGATAATTAAAGAATTAATAGAAATAGATGAATAATCTATAAGTGAATATGAGTATGGATTATTAGTAACCTAAATTATGTATGAACACTACTCAAATTATATATAAACACTACCCTAATAAAATAATAAATAAAACAAAAAAAGGAAACTAATAGGGTGATACTGTTTTAATATCAGAACTAAGTACTAAAAGAAATTATGGATTCTCAAAATATAGAAAAGTTTATATATAGACTAAGTATGTTAGATTTAACTAAACAAAATAGCTTAAGAAATCTAATACAAGAATTAAAAGCTGAAACCACATATATATATGAAAGACATATGAATTATTACTATGAATATTGTGATCGCAGAGAATACGATAGAAAAAGAAAACTAATAAGAGTAATAATAAGCAAATTAAAATTATAGATAGAATAATATTACAAAATTATAAAAATATCATCATATAAATATGGGTGTCCCGTATATGATTGTCAAATTAAGAAGCGCGAATAACACACCTCAATCAGTATATATTCTTTCTCAAATCAATTCCCTGGAAAAAGGAAGGTAAGGAAAAGACAAAAGTTTGCCATCCGGTTTGACACAGAATTGACATCCAAACAAGAACTGTTTTTGTTAATGCACATAATTATCCCATTATGTGACCTTATAAATGTCCCCAAAAATTAGGACACACCCATTTTTGATTTGATTAAACCAAAATGATGTGGGTGACAAGGTGACCACCACAAAATCGTCGTGTCCATTTCTCACCTCTTTCAAACTGTTCTTACTTCTTAGCATCACTTTATTCACCAATAATTCTAAATCTAATCAAGTTGGGAAAAAATCTTTTAAAATAAGTTTATTTTTAAAATAAATAAATAGGATTAAATTAATATTATATTCTCCCTTTTATATAATTTGGTAGGTTGAAATTTTATTTCACTATATTAAGTTAATGATAAATAATTTTTTACATATTTATTTTAAAAATAAATTTATGTTAAAAGAGCTTTATCCAATCCAGCTTTTACTCCATCGTGCCTATCTCTTTCTCTGCCAGGCTAACATGCAAGGAAGCAAAAAATCATCGTCACTAGGAAAAGTGAAAGACAAGAAAAGTGATGAATCTTTTGGCACTCGTGCATGAATTTGTCGATTAAACATCACGACTTTATGTTAAAATGCTTAAGTTTTTGTCTTGTTGATGGTTAGAAATGTTGTTCTGATCCATTATTTGTTAAATAGTGGTTCCATTGGCATATAAAATACTATTATCATACGTCAAAATTTAATTACAATAGAACATATGGAGACCATGGACCAACCTAATATATCACATCAATCGTGTGGTGGGTTAAAAAGGAATCTAGATGTTTGTTCATGACACCAAACAATGGTTCTTTGCACATGGACGTTGAACCGTGCGGAATGCAGATTCGAAATGCCAAGAAAACCATCAACAATGCTTTTACGAAACGATTGAGAATAGGATTATTTTCAAGTTGTAAAAAATTATCAATGCCATAAATAGGAAGTAGGGGAAAGCTTTGCAAATATATGCTTACTGAATTTACTCAACTAGTGATGAAAAAATTATAAAGTTTAGGCTTAATTGCGTTTTTTGTCCCCCAAGTATCACGATTGTACGATTTTGTTCCCTCAAGTTTAAATTGCGATAATTGGGTTCCCTAGGTATCGCGATTATGCAATTTTAGTCCCCCAGATTCCAATTGTGCCAATTGGGTCCCTTAGGTATTACGATTGTGCAATTTTGGTCCCCAGATATCACAATTATGCAATTTTAAATGTCAGTAATCTATGTGGCATATGTGGGATTGATTTTGCACTTACTGAGACCAGCTTAATAGCTTACATGACATTCCTATGTCTCAATTAAAGTATGTGAGGTGTCAATAATGCTATATAGGAATGTCATGTAAGTTGTCAAGCCGACCTCAATAAGTGCCAAATCAATCCCACGTGTGTCACATAGGGCAATTGACATTTAAAATTGCATAATTGTGATATTTAGGGGACCAAAATTGCACAATCGTAATACCCGAGGGACCCAATTGGCGCAATTGGAAACTGAGGGACTAAAATTGCACAATCGCGATACCTGGAGGACCCAATTGTCACAATTGAAACTTGAGGGATCAAATCGCCCAATCGTGATACTTGGGGGGACCAAAAGTGCAATTAAGCCTAAAGTTTATCTAGGGTACGAATTTGGATTCTCTCCCGCATGTGTCCAACACCCAAATCTGGACCATCCAATCCGATCCAACTGTCCAAAAAATTAGGGATTTATAAAACGTTACAAATATAAATAATGGTTAAAAAACAACTTTGGTGTTAGCTCGTATTGTCCACCCTTATTCGTTTCACTGTCGTATGTTGGAACCAAAGTGGTTTTAGATTTAATAATCTCTAAAAGTTTTGATGCTAACAAAAGGATTAAATTTGCTTGACAAAATGTTAGTTGAGATCTAACATGTGCTTTCAGTTATGCAGGAATATTTACATGGGATAAGTTCTAAATGAAAAATACGCGTCCACCCCTGTAGACGAGCTGCTCAAATACTTTGGTAAAGTTACTTTGTTATTTAATTAAGTAGACTGGTTTTCTTAAGTAGACGAGGCTCTAAATATTTGCTAGATAAATACCTAAATAACTTGTTAGGTACAGCAAGTCCAAAGACTTGATAATGAGCGCGTCCATCTTGTCACGTAAGCAGACGGAAGTAATTAGTTGAAGTAAATATGAACTGAAACATAAAGTAATCTGGTAGACGAGCTCTAACCGCCACGTCACCAGACGGAGATCTTTATAACTCATTATGAAATAGCAAGTCTGAAGACTTGTTAGCCAAAAGGATATGCCACATCATCATACGAGCAAAATAAAATTTTGAACAGACTTAGTCTCTCTTATAACTAAGTAGACGAAGTTCTTTTTAGACGAGCTCCATCTTTGTAATGAATTAAATACAGTCCGAATTTCTTGAATTTATTTCAATATAATATTTTTTCTTCATATTTGTTTTTACTGCTTTAATGTTTCACCTTGTTGTAAAAGAAACATAGTACAATCAAGAAATGCGAAAAGCAGAATCGTACAATAAGATACTGCAAAACAATCTGTACGATGACAACTCTATGACTGAAAAAACTGGATTATACACAAAAGAGGAACAACAAGTGCTTAAGCTGCAATACTCAGAGGAGTGGACCTCCAATTTCATGCTACCTCGATAACCAAGAGTACTATTCAGCATTGCTAATATCAAGCTATCAGTCACAACGGATATCATGCATTAAATGCTATCTCTAAACGGGATTATTCAAAGTAACCATTGAAGAAATACAAGTGAAGAAGAAGGTCATTATATATAGAAGACCTCAAGTTCTGAAGAACGACTTTTGAACTTTTGCCAATCAAGAATCACCCATTCTAATATTCTTTCAAAAGAAAGAGTATGTATTCTTTAGTTTGAATATTGTTGTAATATTCAACTGATCTTAAACTGTCATATTCTCACACATAGTGAGTTAAGAAGATCAAACATTATATCTATTTGTTAGAGTTAGAGCTTGAAGAGGCTTGGTAAGAAAGAAATACTTGTAGCCTGGAGAGGTGTTGAATACTTGGTTGTAATCTATTTGGAGAAATAGTGGATAAATCCTTCAAGTCGAAGGGACTGGACGTAGCTCTTGGCTGGAAAAGAGTGAACCAGGATAAAATCTCTTGTGTGAATCTTCTATCCCTAAACTCTTCAGTTTTATTTTCTTATACTAACAGTAGGGTTTTGATATTACTCTTGTTAAAGTGTTTTAAAAAATGATCTTTGTTTTTGTGCTTGCTTCTATTTCAAATTTCCTTGAGTGCAAAATTTGTTTTAAAGGTTGTTTTCGAAAATTATTAACAAACACAATTCAACCCCCGCTTCTTGTGTTTGCCTGTGTCAACTTCAGTTGGTATCAGAGCTTGGTCTCGAAAGGGTTGAGCATCTAACAAATGTTGAGGGAGTACGATCCAACAACCATGGATGCAGAAGGGCAAGCTATCAACAGACCTCCTCTCTTTGATGGTTATGATTATGACTACTGGAAGAAGAGGATGACGGCCTTTTTGGATGCACAAAGTCTAGACATCTGAGAGCTCATAGAAACTGGTTACAATGAACCCAGAAATGAAAATGGAGTTGCTGTTGCTAGAGCAGACTGGACAGCAGATCAAAAGCATCAACTCAATCTTAAAGCTAAGCATTATTTGATGTGTGCCATAACCAGATCTGAACATGACAAAGATCACATCTGCAATACTGTTAAAGAAATCTGGGATACTCTTGCCATAGCTCATGAGGGTTCCTCACAAGTTAAGGAATCCAAGATCGGCATGCTGGTTCATCAGTATGAGCTGTTCAAGATTGGTGAACATGAAACAATAGACCAAATGTTTGGAAGATTCCAGACCATCACCAACAGTCTCAGATCTCTTGGAAAAATCTATGAAAATAGAGATCATGTCAGAAAAATCCTGAGAAGTCTATCCAAGCAATGGAGACCCAAAGTAATTGCTATTCAGGAAGCAAAAAACCTGAATACACTCTCTCTGGAAGAGCTTATTGGATCTCTCAAGGTTCATGAACTTGAACTCAATGAAGAAGAAAATTCCAGAAAAGGAAAATCTATTTCCCTAAAGGCAAAGAAAGCAAGTTCATCAAAAGTTCTCAAAGCTGCTGAGTCATCTGATGAGTCTGAATCTTCTGATGATAATGAAGAATCAGATGAGGATGAATTATCCTTTATCTCCAGGAAGATTCAACATATGAAGTGAAAGAAAGGTGGTTTCAGAAGGAAGCAATTCAATAAAAAGTTTTTCAAGTAGAAGTCAGACTCCAAGGAAAAAGGTCCACCCTTATGCTTTGAATGCAAGAAACCTGGTCACTTCAAAGCTGACTGCCCTGAGCTAAAAGACAAAAAGAAATTCTTCAAAAAGAAGAAAGGCTTAATGGCTGTATGGGAGGATCTCGATCTATCTTCTTCAGATGAAGAAAATGAAGCTGAGGAAGATGCAAATATCTGTCTCATGGCAGACACAGCATCAGAAAGTGAATACACTGATGCTGAGGTAATGGACTTTGACCCGTCGACTCTTCAAAATGCTTTTGATGAATTGTTGCATGAGTCATGTATACTATCATGAGGATATAAGAGTCCAAAAAAGAAATTTTCTAAACTATCTAAAGAATATGATAGGGTCTGCACTAAAAAACAAAACCTCAAAAATGAAAACGACATGATAAAATCAGTGAGTGTCAGTCTAGCTGACAAATTGGTGTGTGAACCTGATGTCTCTTGTGAAGTTGCAAAACTGAAGCAAGATATAACATATCTAACTGATTCTCTGTCAAAGCTTATAGGTGGCTCAGATAAGCTTAGTCTCATTTTAAGGTACGCTAGGTCACCTTATGATAAATCTGGTCTTGGTTATGACAAAGAGAAGCAAGACGTATCTCACAAAAAGTCAAAACCACTTAAACAACATAGAGCTTCAAAAGTTCCTAATAAACATACCAAAGCTAAGTCTAGCTCGTCCAACATCTTTTGTAAAGAATGTGAAAAAAGTGGGCGTATTACATCTAGATGCATACACAATAAACATGCTAAGCATACTCGTCCAGTGACAACTAACATGAAAGGACCCAAGTCAGTTTGGGTACCTAAAGATAAGGTAATACCTCTTGCAGATCTGCTTAACAAAAGGAAGAAAACAAATGTCTTGGTACTTGGATAGTGGCTGCTCACGGCACATGACGGGAGAAAGGTCTATGTTCCAAAACCTTAAGCCCAAGGATGGTGGCTGGGTCACATTTGGAGGAAATCAGAAAGGGAAAATCTTTGGTATAGGTAAAATTGGTAAACATCCTTTTCCCTCCATTGATAATGTTCTTTTAGTAAATGGCTTGAAGCACAATCTACAGAGCATAAGTCAATTATGTGACAGTGGATATGAAGTGTCTTTTGATAAGAACATGTGTACTGTCAAGAAAGATGATTGATAACTTTTATTCACTGCAAAAAGGTAAAACAATCTCTATAAGATTGACTTGGAGGATCTCTCAAATCAAAGTGTCTCATGTCTGGTATCCATTGAAGATGAGCGATGGATTTGGCACAAAAGGCTAGGTCATGCAAGCTTGAAATTAATTTCAAAGGTAAACAAGCATAACCTCGTCAGAGGATTACCAAACCTTAAGTTCAAGTTTGATGCTCTCGGTGATGCATGTCAAAAGGGAAAACAAGTCAAAGGTTCTTTTGAATCTAAAAATGTTGTTAGTACCAATAGACCACTAGAGTTGCTACATCTTGATCTTTTTGGTCCTACAAGGACTGCCTCTGTCAGTGGTAAGAAATATGGTCTTGTCATAGTAGACGACTACACTAGATGGACATGGGTTATGTTCCTAACTCACAAGGATGAGTCTTTTAAGGTCTTTTCTGTATTCTGTAAAAGTGTACAGAATGAAAAAGGCATGTGTGTCACTTCTATCAGAAGTGACCATGGGGGAGAGTTTGAGAATGAGTTATTTCATAAGTTCGTTAACAAAGTGGTATCCTTCACAAATTCTCAATACCTAGAACACCACAGCAAAATGGTGTGGTAGAGAGAAAGAACAGATCTCTTCAAGAGATGGTTAGGACTATGCTCAATGACAACTCTGTCCCTAGACACTTATGGGCTGAAGCTGTTAACACTGCCTGTTACATTCAAAACAGAATATACATTAGAGCTATCCTGAATAAGACTCCTTACGAACTGTGGAAAGGAAGAAAACCTAACATATCTTATTTTCACCCCTTTGGTTGTAAATGCTTTATACTGAATACTAAAGATCAACTTGGTAAGTTTGATGCTAAAACAGATAGTGGAATTCTATTAGGATATTCTGAAACATCTAAAGGCTTTAGAGTTTATAATTCTAGGACTCTGATAGTAGAGGAAAGTATTCATGCCAAGTTTGATGACAAATAGCCTGATAAGAAATTATCAGAGCTAGATGAAGCTTTTGCACATCTTGATCTAAGCATTCCAGGAGACTCACCTGAGATAAAAGTTGATGATCAAGAAGATGACCCCACTCGACAACCAGAAACTTCCACTTCTCAACATGGTACAGTTCAAAAATCTTGGTACTTCAAGAATTATCATCCACAAGATCAGATCATTGGAAACCCCAATCACAAGCTAAGAACCAGATCAACCTTCAGAGAATAAGACAATTCTGCACTAGTCTCTGAGTTGGAACCAAAGACAGTAGACGAGGCTCTGCTGGACGATGGTTGGATTCTAGCTATGTAAGAAGAACTCAATCAATTTGAAAGAAGTGATGTTTGAACTCTGGTTCCACTGCCCATAGACAAATTAGTGATTGGAACAAAGTGGGTTTACAGAAACAAACTTGATGAAAATGGTAAGGTAATCACAAACAAAGCAAGACTTGTTGCTCAGGGTTTCTCTCAAGAAGAAGGTATAGATTATACCTAAACTTTTGCACCTGTTGCTAGATTAGAAGTTATTAGAATTCTACTCTCATTTGCTGCACATCATAGTATTATGCTTTTTCAGATGGATTCAATAGAGGAAAGGTTGACACAACCTTATTTAGAAAATCCATTAAGTCTAATTTCATAGTTGTACATATATACGTTGATGATATTATTTTTGGTGGTACTAATGAGTCTGTATGCAAAGAATTCTCTAAGTTAATGCAGAAAGAGTTTGAAATGAGCATGACGGGAGAACTCAAATTCTTCCTTGGACTTCAAGTAAAACAAACCATGGACGAGGTGCTTATCCACCAAACTAAGTATACAAAAGAACTTCTGAAGAAGTTTAAGATGGATGACTGTAAACCAATGAATACTCCTATGCACCCCACTTCCATACTGAATAAAGATGATAAAGAGAAAAAGGTAGACCAAAAGGTATACGGAGGTATCATAGGATCTCTCTTATATCTTAGTGTGTCTAGGCCTGATATTATGTCCAGTGTATGTTTATGTGCTTGATTTCAATCTGATCCTAGAGAATCTCACTTATCAGCAGTTAAGAGAATTTTTAGATATTTAAAAGGTACTACTAATCTTGGTTTGTGCTTTAATAAAAATGAAGATTACAGATTAGTTGGTTTTTGTGATGCTGACTATGCTGGAGATAGAATTGAAAGAAAAAGCACTAGTGGAGGATGTCACTTCATTGGAGCTAATCTTGTCTCGTGGTCAAGCAAAATTCAAAGTACCATTGCTTTATCAACTACTGAAGCTGAGTATATATCAGTTGCAAGTTGCTGCTCACAACTTCTCTGGATCAAACATCAATTGGAGGACTACAATGTATTTGTAAGTAGTATTCCGCTTATGTGTGATAATACTGATGCAATAAATCTATCTAAGAATCCAATTTTGCATTATAGAGCTAAGCACATAGAGATTAAACATCATTTTATTAGGGATTATGTGCAAAAAGGTGTGATTGATATTCAATTTGTAGATACTGACCATCAATGGGCAGATATCTTTACTAAACCTCTTGCAGAGGACAGATTTATCTTTATTAGGAAGCATCTTAATATGATATGTGTGGATTAATTCAGGCGTCCAGCCTCGAGAAAAGTTTGTTTTGCCAATCCTGCGTCTATTACCTATGCTCATCTAATACCTAATTGTAGTTGTGCGTCTATTGCATTTTGTATTGCACGTCCATAGGACGCGTCCACTGATACTGGTTATCGCGTCCATTGAATAGTTTCAGACGATTTAACATCTGCCTACTATTAAAGATATTCTTTTTGTGTCTTAATAAATGAATTTATTTTATCTCAAGACAAATTTATCCTTTATTCTCTTTGCTGAGTCAGTACTTCCATCAATCTCATCAAGACCTTTTTATGGTCCCAAGTTACCAACACCGTTTTATCATAATGAGATGTCATGTCAAAAGTTTTTTTAACCTTTGATATTCAGAATTCCTTTAAAAGTAATCCTTTCCCTCTGAGAAAAACTTTACGCTTCCATAACCTCTCGAGTTATCTCTCTCTTTACCTCCCTCTGCTTTCAAACTCTGAGCTCTTTGATCACCTAAAATGGCTTCTTTTTCTACCTTTAACCTGGACAAGCTCAACTTGGCTATAGAGAATCATCTCAACCTTGGAGTGCTGCAAGACTACAATCTAGACATAAGCAAGTATGTCAATGCAGCTGGGTGGGGAGGACTCTTCACAGAGAAGGTCTCTCCGTCTTTCCCAACCTGATCAGGGATTTCTTTTAGAAACGTCCAACTGACTGATACCGGGTTCTTCTTAACTGTGCTAAGAAAGAAGATTACAGTTTCGGAGAAGACTATTGCTGATTCAATCTTCTGTGCTCAGGAAGGTTTAGTCTTTACTGAGTCATAGGAAGAGGACTTGGGTGGTTCTGAGACTATAGAAGTCTGTCTCATGAAGGAGGATACAGTCAGAACTCACACTTGGAAGACTGTTGAAATGAAGGACATCGCTCGCATTCTTCATCAGTGACTCAAGAAAGTGGTTATTCACAAGGTTGGATCCAAGGACAACCTCTCCTCTCAGCACAAATTATGTCTCTGCCATCTTCTCACAGAAACAAGAATCAATCTTCCAAGAATCCTGTATGGAAGATTCAGAGACGCTGTGATGAATAAGAAAAGACTCTATGCACTTCCTTTCAGCCATCATCTTTCAAAGATTTTCAAGGCTCAAGTAATTCATGAGTTTCTTGCTGCAAAGTCTTCTGAGGAGCAAGCTAGGATTTTGACTGATAAACCAATGTCTGCTGCAGACTTTGGAAAGATGAACATAGCCAACATGAACCTCAGTACCTATGTTGTTGCTGCAATGGCTAAGACCGAGGAGTTGATGAAGGCTAAAGAAGAGATGGTTGAACAAAATAATGCTGAAGTCCTAGGGGTTAAAAGGGTAACTAGGCAAAAGACCACTGCTACAAGGAAACCTACACCTAAGAGACCTGCAAGTGGCATTGTTATCAGGGAGCCTTCTGATGCCCCTGCTTCAAAGAAGCCAAGAAAAGTTATCCTCTCTCACAATGAAGATGAGGAAGATGATGAGGATAACATTCCTATCAGTTCAATTCTGAAGAAGCAGAAGACCTCTATTGCTATTGCTGAGGCCGTTGTGCCTGTTCCATCAATTATTCCAGTAAAACCTAGAAGGCAACCAGCAAGAAAATCCAGATCAACTAAGACTCCTAAGGTAACCATCTTTGCTAGTGATCCTGTTCAATTAGCAATAGATGCCCTAGTGTCTAGTTTAGAAACTAGGATAGATGATGTGCCTGTCTCCTCTCCAAATGATGTATATATTCCCACATCCATTTCACCCCAACCAACAAAAATAACCACTCCAAAATTTCAATCTATTATCCATTCCGATGATCCCTGGTTAAATCAACCAGATGAAGGCATTTCCCCTGGTGCTCCTTTCCCCAAACCTTCGAGAAACTTATTTCCCTTCACCCCAACTTCAGTCATTTACAATGGCAAATATGAGGATTGGGCCAAGGTAAAAAGGGAATGGAAAATTCTGTTTCATTCTCACCAACTTGAACCCGAACACATTCCAGACAGATGGTATCCTCTGCCTGAGTATGAGGAAGAAGTTAGTCCATCTGGTGAACCCCTCTACCTACCTCATCCTGAGTGTAAAACGATAAAAAATGTGCCTTCTCAAATGCACAATGATTTAGGGTCATTAGTCACTCACTTGCCCTTAACCAAATTCCCCCCCAGAAAAATCTACTCCAATCTTGTCAAAACTCCTCCTTTCATACCACTCACTGATGGAGTTGAGAGACATATCATACCCGTCTGGGAGACTGACCCCAAAAGGAAAAATCTTCCTACCATTACTGAGAGAAGAGCAAGATCTTCTAAGCATGTCCCCATGATCATGCCAAGGGACACAAAATGGGTGTCTTTTGAGCATCCCAGAATCTATAGGAGGGCTGCTGACTTCTTTCTGGATCAGCTCTACTATGATATACTGAAGTGGGAATTCAGTCAAATCAGAGTTGATAGAGCTGCACATTTTGTCCCTCCATCCTGACTACTAAATGCTGGATTTCCTACTGAATAATGAATCCATTGAATTGATCAATGAGCACAGAGCTGCTGAATTCTGGAAGTCTCACATTATCCACTGCACCAGAGAAGCATCTTCCTATGGTTTGTCTGAAGAAGAAAAAAAGGATATTCCCAAGGTCAGAGGGAAGTGTGGTCTTTCACACTTTAGATATATGATCTATAAAGACCTCTGGGGACTTCCAATAAACAATAGGAATGTAGAATTTATCTACCCTATTAGATGGGCAAAGGAGATCTCAAAGAAACTCCCACCTACTCTAAAGCCTATCACAGATGAACCTGTTGCTAAAGAACATGGTCAAATTGTCACTGCTGATAGTTTAGAAGATATTGTTGAATCCTGTCACCAATGGAGCTCATCAGAAAGAAAATCTTCTCAACCTTTAGCACTAGTTGTAATGCACCCTGAAGATCATTCAAGAACACTGAGCACTTTTCAAGAGTCTCCAGAAAGCTCAAGGCAACAGACTCTGCCATCAAATATTGAAGAGGTTCTTGGTAAACTAGTTGATGAAAGGGTTGGCAAGTTAGTATATGAGAAGGTTGAAAAGTTGACTGAGAAGATTAAGGAGGATGTTCACCAGCAAGTTCAAACCTCAATGGATCCAACCTTAGAGGTTGTAAATAAAATGCATGAATTCCTCATGGACTTCAAGAAAAGTCAAGCTCAGAACCCTCCTCCTCCACCACCTCCACCTGCTTAATTTTTATTTATTCTTTTTGTACTGACAATGATGGTCCTCTCCTTTTACCTTTTTGGCTTATGACAAAAAGGAGGAGAAAGAAAAAGGAAAGAAAATAGAATTATATATATATATATATATATATATATATATATATATATATATAAAGTCAGTTTTTGAAAAGCTTTTATGTGTTTGCATGTGCATATTCTTTTCTAATTTCTAAACTGCTCTGATACTTATGTTTATTTGTTCCCTTATATAGACTCTAAGTATAATAAGTTGTTGCACTTATTCGTTAACTTATAATCCTGCTTAAGCATTTGAATGCTTTGTCTTAGGGGGAGCCCTGCAATCTCTCTTAGACTTTGCTTTTCAAATTTAATTAGTTTTGTCATCATCAAAAAGGGAGAGATTTTTGGAACCAAAGAGGTTTTGGATTTAATAATCTCTAAAAGTTTTGATGCTAACAAGAGGATTAAATTTGCTTGGTAAAGTGTTAGTTGAGATCTAACATGTGCTTTTAGTTATGCAAGAATATTTACATGGGATAAGTTCTAAATGAAAAGCACGTGTCCACCCCTGTAGACGAGCTGCTCAAATACTTTGGTAAAGTTACTTTGTTATTTAATTAAGTAGACTGGTTTTCTTAAGTAGACGAGGCTCTAAATATTTGCTAGATAAATACCTAAATAACTTGTTAGGTACAGCAAGTCCAAAGACTTGATAATGAGCGCGTCCATCTTGCCACGTAAGCAGACAGAAGTAATTAGTTGAAGTAAATGAACTGAAACATAAAGTAATCTAGTAGACGAGCTCTAACCGCCACGTCACCAGACGGATATCTTTATAACTCATTATGAAATAGCAAGTCCGAAGAGTTGTTAGACAAAAGGATATGCCACATCATCAGACGAGCAAAATAAAATTTTGAATAGACTTAGTCTGTCTTACAACTAAGTACATGAAGTTCTTTTTAGACGAGCTCCATCCTTGTAATGAATTAAATGCAATCCGAATCTCTTGAATTTATTTCAAATGATTGATATTTATTTCAATAGACTATTCGTTCTTCATATTTGTTTTATCTGCTTAAATGTTTCACCTTGTTGTAAAAGAAACATAGTACAATCAAGAAATGCAAAAAGCAGAATCATACAATAAGATACTGCAAAACAATATGTACGATGACAACTCCATGACTGAAAAAGCTGGATTATACACAAAAGAGGAACAACAAGTGCTCAGGCTACAATACTTAGAGGAGTGAACCTCCAATTTCATGCTACCTCGATAACCAAGAGTATTATTCAGCATTGCTACAATCAAGATATCAGTCACAACGGATATCATGCATTAAATGCTATATCTAAACGGGATTATTCAAAGTAACCGTTGTAGAAATACAAGTGAAGAAGAAGGTCACTATATATAGAAGACCTCAAGTTCTGAAGAACGACTTTTGAACTTTTGCCAATCAATAATCACTCATTCTAATATTCTTTCAAAAGAAAGAGTCTGTATTCTTTAGTTTGAATATTGTTGTAATATTCAACTGATCTTAAACTATTATATTCTCACACATAGTGAGTTAAAAAGATCAAATATTATATCTTTGTTAGAGTTAGAGTCTGAAGAGGCTTGGTAAGAAGGAAATACTTGTAGCCTGGAGAGGTGTTGAATACTTGGTTGTAATCTATTAAATCCTTCAAGTCGAAGGGACTGGACGTAGCTCTTGGTTGGAAGAGAGTGAACCAGGTTAAAATCTCTTGTGTGAATCTTCAATCCCTAAACTCTTCAGCTTTATTTGCTTATACTAACTGTGGGGTTTTGATATTGATCTTGTTAAAGTCTTTTAAAAAGGATCATTGTTTGTTTTCGAAAATTATTAACAAACACAATTCAACCCCCCCTTCTTGTGTTTGCCTGTGTCAACTTCATCGTACACCCTTCGCCACCGTCAACCTGCCGCCGTTCACGACCAGCCCCACCCCACCACGATAGTCTGTCTCTCTGTCCCAGGTCTCGTTGTCTCTCCTTTCACTCGTCACTCGTCTCTCTCCCTTCTCCGCCATCGCTTCATAGTCTTCGTCGCGTGTCACGTACCATCTGTCCGCCGTGCTGTTCACCCCAACTCAAATCCCATGCGTTCTCTAACTCGTTTGTTGAGGATGAAAGTACACTAATTTTGTGCAATGAATTTGAGGAGATCAAGATTGCAAGAGCAAAAAAGGCTTTGAGGGAGATAATTAGTGAGAATGGGAGGTGAATCCATTTCTCTGATTTTTTAGCAGCCATACTTTGAAGGTTGTGGTTCTGGTACGCAAGAGCAAGAGGAACCCTTTGTTGATGGGTGTTTCCTGTTTACGTAAAGGGTGCCATGAAAAGTTTTATAGGGTTGATGCAAAAGGGTTATGGGGGGTGCTTTGTTCCCTTCTGAAATGGCTTCAGATTGTTGAGTTTTTTGGTGAAGGTGGGAACAATGAGGAGGCGATGGGGTTGAGATTGGAGGAGTTGGGTCGTGAGGTGGCAATGGAATGGGGTTGGCTGTGGCGGTGGGGGTGGGGCTGGCTGTGAACGGCGGCGGGTTGGAGATGGCAAAGGGTGTATGGCGGTGGAGCAATCAGGGACGGATCTGGATTGTCTCCAGTAGCTGGACCATCTAGCAGTGATAAAAGGCAAGGGAAACCAACCGCATGTTGTGTTTTTTGGACCATTAGAATAAATCGATGGCTGAGATGGCTGCTGGAGAGAAAGGTTGGAGAGAGCCAGCAGGAGGCGATCCGAATCCCTTAGGTACTCTGGTTAATAAAGGGAAAGATTATTGACATCTCTTAAATTTTGACCGTTATACAAATCAGCTCCATAAATTTTAAAATCTTTTTAATTAGTTTTTAAACTTTAATTATAATATCTTAATAAATCCTTCTATTTAATTTGTATAAATTGATTAAGTCATTGATGATAATTCTGCATAACAATATCTTATCTGTATTAACATCACTTCTGGATTATTTATTAATTCATTTATTAAAATTAGTTAATTTTACTTAAATGTATTTATTTAGAAATAAAAAAGTATTTAAAACAAAATTGTTTTTATTTATTTTTAAAATAATAAAATATATTGAAGACCAAAAAATATTAAATCAAATTTTAATAAAATAATTAATAGACACTGTAAAATTAATGTTAATAAACATACGGTGTTGATAGGTAATACTAGTGAACTAATACATCCAACTTATACATCACTGCTAAAAAAAGTGCAATTCTATTAAAGATAAGTCTTGCTATTTTGATCATAAAAATAAATAAATAAAATTGTCATCAATTTAATTTCTCAATTATTCAATCAAAGTGTCATCCCTTAAAAGTATCTCCAATGGAAGTTGCTTAAGAAATAAAAATCAGGTCATATACAGTGCTGAAAATAATTGGTATATCCTAGATCCAATCTATTATGTAATTTTTGAGTGCATTGTAATGATTTTATTTTGATAAAATAACTTGACATTCTACTAATTTTAGTTTTGTTTGTTATATTCGTTAATTGGTTATTTAATTGATATGACAAAGTCCTTGATTAAATTTAGACAATTGTTATCATGATAGAGACCATGTTAATAAGAGACAAGTTTTTATAATTTAATCTAAAGTATTCTTGATCATGGGATTATTAAGAATGGGACATTGGTAATCCGGGAAGATCAATATATATGTGATAGTCTCTATTGGATAGAGATTAATAGATCTCATTTATTAATTCACGTATATAGATGGTGCATATGAGATATGATCATTGAATTGACTCAACTGAGAAATCCTAATAGTTTATATTACCGTTAAATTGTCAATAAGATATTCTCTTGAAGGACATAGTGTCAATGTTTCCTTTGACCTGTGATTACCATGGTAATTAACAAGTTACTTGTTATACTTTGATTCTGAACACCTAATGCCCTAAGGCACTAGTTGAATGGATATTGGGTATGACTAAGTACTTGTAGGATTAATGATATATCAAGAAGGAATATATCAACTCTTGGTAATGAGTTTGAGCTCTATGATTATAACAACAAAGTTAGACCTTGGCCAAGGCAATTGAATGAATGAAGAAATGAGTTTCTTAAATCATTCACCGGTTAGTTATAAAATATAAAAAGAGTTTAATATTTAGAGTTTGACATTTATATCATACTCTAAGGTTAACTCAGTGCTGGAATGATGGAAGGAAATATTGCATTATTCTTCTAGAGGTTCTTGAAGAGTAAAAGATATTACTTCATAATATCCGGTCGTTAAGGAGTGTTGCTAGACGACAACCTTGATTAGTATTTTAGTTGTGACTAATTTACTACCGGTTTAGTTTTGAACCTACGGGTCAAACACAAACAAGTGTTCTAATCTTTGCTAAAGAATTATTTATTATTTGATAATTAAATTGGAGAATTTAATTTAGTCAAATAAATTTTTCTAAAGTGAAATATTATTATATTCTTCGGTAACACTAAGAATATATATAATATATAAATTAAGCATGTTTTATTTATTTAGAATAAATAAATGTGAAAGATAATTTACTAACTTGGTCAATCTTGTTTCAAGTGCTATAAGTTGGCAAGAATAGAAACAAGAGAAGATAAGTTATTTGGTTTGAAATAGATAAAGTGATAGAGAGATAAAAGAAGAAGAAGGATATGATAAATATAATCCTATTTCTATTTCAGTTAATGATTCTTGTTTGATAGGAATGGTGATATTTAGTGTGCTCTATATAAAGCTTTTAGTTGTACATTGATGAACATGGATATCACTATCTTCTCTCTTTCTCTTTATCATTGACACCAAAATATTTTTCAAAGGGGTTGCTTTGATTTTTAGTTCCACTCATCAAATGGTTGATAGCAAAGATTGGTCTCGGTGTGGATACGCGTAAAGTCTTTGTATAATCGAAGATAAAATTTTAAAAGTACTAGAATCCTCAAACCAGGTATTTTTGTTTACATCTTCTTAGTGCAGTGATACATTTTAGACCCAAAAGATTTTCTTGGATTGCTTATTCCGCTGCTCATATGATCACCATGCAATCCTTCAGTAGCACCATTGGAGCATCAATGACATGTCATCAACTATAAAATTGCCTCTCATGGTACAAATTTATAGGGCTTTCTTTGGTGGTATTTAATTCTTGATTTTATTATGGAGGATTTTTTTTGTAATAGGCATGGCTTGCCCAACTACAGGTTTAGATAATTTTTTAATGAGTCAGGTTCATGCCACCCCCCTCACCCCATTTCTTATTGTATTCTTTATTTTTAATTTTTTAATAAATTAAGATGTGCTGCAAATGATTGATAATGACTAAAGTGCCAACCTAGTTGTGATTTTAGTTGTTATAGTGATGTTTTTGCATGTCTTTTTGTCTAAAAAAAAGTATTATTGCTTATAGAAGTAACCAGTTCTTATAGAAACACTCTAACTTCTAGATTTGCATCATTGAAATGAAGATTTGTTTAAAGTAGTAAGTAAAAAGTGATGATGTGACATAGTGTACCACATAAAAGAGTAAAACAATTCTTATAAGTTAATTAAAGATACAGAAGTCTTCTAAAGTTTTTTACATCTATTTTATCCTTCAATTATTTAAAGTAGAGAATTTCTCCTTTTTTTTTATTAAGATATTCATTCATTCAAATTGGTAGAATACACCGAAAACAACACAAATCCAACATTGCTAAAAACCGAAAAGGATAAATCTGCGAGCAAACTCACAGCACCCAGGTTAATAGAATAACACGGCAAAATCAAAATGCCTATAAAAGTGACAAAATCAAAGTCACTGGAACACCCATGCCTCTGGATTTGTAACACTGACACCCAAGTCTTGATCAAATCTGTGATGGATCGAAACAGATCTGTCAATCTGAACCAAAAGAACACCGCACCAAGATGGGAAACCAAACAACGCCGCATCAAGACGACGAAGAACAATACCGCCACACACAGACGACGAAAAACATGGAAAAACACAACAAAAAAACTAGATATATATGGAAAAACTACTTATTTAGATTAAAGATGAGGAAAAACGAAGTAAATGGGTGACTTCAGACCCCAAAATCAGCCCCTCTAGTGGTGGCATGTGGCTGTGTGTAGAGAGAAGAGAGAGAGTTTAAAGTTAAAGAGATAAAACTAGTAGAGAATTTCTCCTAAACCCTTTACAACTCGTGGGTTTTGAAACTCATGACCCATGGACTGTTGTGACACACCGTCTTGACGAAGAAAACTTTAACAACAAAAGATAACTAGCACAAAGAAGAATCTCTTATATATGAGAAAAGAACAAAACTACAAAGAATAATTCTTCAAGAATTCTTATCTCTCACAACTCTACTCTCAAAAGGAATGAATTCTCTCTTGCTTTTGCTTGAATGAATTCTCCATTTACATTGCATGTATTTATACTAACATGCAAGCTAAAGAAAGATTGGCTATAAAGCATTCTAAGCCTAAACCATTTATCATGAATGGCTTTTATTAACTAAACCATTAAATATTAATGGTTTATAGCTACCCACTAATAATGGCATTCAAGCCAAAAATACAACAAATCTCCACCTTGGCTTGAATTCCTCGAGCCATCCAAAGCATCCATCTTCTATTAGTGTTGCTCCACTTGATTCTAGTGTCAACCAGCACTTGCAATGCCAACTAAGCCCAAACAATGTTTGAACTTCACTGACGGAAGAGCTTTTGTTATCATGTCTGCCGGGTTATCAGAGGTGGCAATCTTCTTTACCAACACATCACCTCGTGTTATGACATCACGAATGAAATGCATCCTAACATCGATGTGCTTTGTCCTTTCATGGTAAATCTGGTTCTTGGTTAAGTGAATTGCGCTTTGACTATCACAATGCACAGTAAAGTCCTTTTGACTTACACCAAGATCACCTACTAGACCTTTAAGCCATAAAGATTCTTTTACAGCTTCTGTAGCAGCCATATACTCTGCCTCTGTAGTTGACAAGGCAATAGTAGACTGTAAAGTTGCACGCCAACTGATAGCACTACCTCCAAGCGTGAAAATATAACCAGTCAAGGACCTCCTACGATCAAGATCACCAGCATAATCTGAGTCACAATATCCAGTGACATGACCAATAACTTCATTTGTTCCTCTGTCAAACACTAGACCCACATCAGTTGAACCCCTCAAATATCTGAGAATCCATTTCACAGCTTGCCAGTGAGCCTTCCCTGGATTAGCCATATACCGACTAACAACACTCACTGCATGTGCAATATCTGGTCTAGTACAAACCATGGCATACATCAAACTTCCAACTGCATTAGAATAAAGCACTCGGGACATGAACTCCTCTTCCTCTTCTATTTGTGGTGACAATTTTGCAGATCGATAACTTGAAATGAGCTGCAAAAGGAGTACTAACTGTCTTTGTATTTTGTATTCCAAATTTTTCTAGAATTTTCTCAATATAGTTCTTTTGAGATAAACACAACCTTCCGGCTTTCCGATCTCGTATGATCTCCATGCCAAGAATTTTCTTTGCAGGACACAAATCCTTCATCTCAAATTCACCACTTAATTGTGCCTTCACCTTGTTGATCTCAGTTGGATACTTACATGCAATTAGCATGTCATCAACATAAAGAAGCAAGTAAATATAGGAGTCATCAGATAATTTATTATGATAAACACAACTATCATATTCACTTCTCATATATCCAATATCAATCATGAATGAGTCGAAATGCTTATACCATTGCCTGGGTGACTGCTTCAACCCATACAATGACTTCTTCAGTAGACACACATGGTCTTCCTTTCTTGGTACAACAAACCCTTCTGGTTGTTGCATATAAATCCTTTCCTCCAGATCACCATGGAGAAAGGCCTTCTTCACATCTAGTTGCTCTAACTCCAAGTCAAGCAGAGACACCAAAGCAAGAAGCATTCTAATGGAACTATGCTTTACAACAGGGGAAAAAACTTCATTAAAGTCAATACCTTTCCTTTGTGTAAAGCCTTTTGCTACAAGTCTTGCTTTGAACCTTATTCCTTCTTTCTTCTTGAATATCCACTTACAACCAACAATCTTCTGATCATCTGGTTTCTCAACAAGATTCCAAGTCTGATTTTTGTGGAGGGCTTCAAGCTCTTCTTTCATGGCACCAATCCACTGTGATGCTTCATCACAAGTAATCGCCTCATCGAATGAACTCGGTTCTTGTTCATCAATGCTTTCTGCCATACTGAGTGCAAAAGCAACAAAATCCTCATACCTTTGAGGTGGTCTGGTCTATCTTTTTGGCCTGTCTCTAGCCAATGTATATTCAGACTCTGTTGATGTAACCTCTTCATGTGTCTCCTCTGGTTTTTGTTTAAGGGCTTCAACTTCAAGCTCCACCTTCTTGCTATCACCATGAACTTCAACTTTATTATCATGGTCCTCATGTGGTCTTAGGTTAAGTATAGTTTGTCTCATCAAAGGTCACGTCTCTACTAATTAGGAACTTTGATTCCTTAGGGTCCCACAGCCTGTACCCTTTTACACCATCTTGATAACCCAATAATATACATTTCTTGGCTCTTGGCTCCAACTTTCCTTCATAAATATGAGCATAAGTCTGGACACCCAAATACACGCAGAATTGAGTAATTTGTCAGTATAGCCTGACCCACATCTCTTCCGGAGTCTTGCAATCAATAGCTGTAGAAGGAGATCTGTTCACCAAATAACATGCAGTGTTAACTGCCTCTGCCCAAAACTGCTTAGGCAAGCCTGCATTTGAGAGCATGCATCGAGCTCTCTCAAGCAATGTCCTGTTCATCATCCGTTATGCCACACCATTTTGCTGTGGTGTATGTCTCACAGTTCTATGACGTGCTATTCCTTCATTTGCGCAGAACTCATTGAACTCATTGTTGCAAAATTCCAACCCGTTGTCTGTCCTGAGTCGTTTGACCTTTTTCTCCGTTTGCTTCTCCACTAGAGATTTCCATTGCTTGAACTTAAGGAACACATCACTCTTCTGTTTCAAGGCATAAATCCAAACTTTCCGTGAATAATTATCAATGAAAGTTAACATGTACCTTGCTCCACCATGAGAAGGAACACTTGACGGGTCCCTCGCGTTCTGTGAACACCAGTGCTGAACTTTACTCTACTTTGTTTTCCATAAACACAATGTTCGCAAAAGTCCAGTTTTCCAGTTCGACGTCCACCAAGCAAGCCTCTCTTGCTAAGCTCATCAATTCCACGCTCACTCATATGACCTAACCTCATATGCCACAAACGGGTCTGGTCAATATCTGAAATAGAAGAAACTGCAGCTGCACCTACCACTGTGCTACCTTGCAAGATGTATAGTCCATTCTTCAACTTTCCCCTCATAACCATCAAGGCACCTCTAGAAACTCTTAAGTCTCCACCTTCAGCTCGATATGTACAACCAAGAGAGTCTAAAGTGCTCAAAGAAATTAAGTTCTTCTTGAGTTCGGGCACATACCTCACATCGGTTAATGTTCTCACAATACCATCAATCATCTTGATTTGCACCGTACCTTTGCCGGCTATACCGCAAGCACCATCATTACCTATCGAACTTTGCCACCATCAACATTTTGGAATGTGGCAAACCAGTCTCTGATAGGCGTCATGTGGAAAATACATCTTTGAATCAAGAATCCAGTCATCATCATTAACATTAGATGAGACAAACAGAACATTTCCACCATCCGATTCTTCCGAGGCAACAAATGCTGCTCCACCAAACTCCGAAATACTCGCTTTGTCTTTCTTTAGCTCCGGACAATTTCTCTTCCAATGCCCCTCTCTTTGACAGTTATAACATTTATTGTTGTTCTTATTCCTGCCGTGTGATTTAGACCGTCTTCGTTGGAAATTTTTCTTCCTATCCTCCATTCTTCCTCTTATGACTAGACCCTCGCCAGAGCTAGTACCGCCATATGAATATGTGATTCGCCTTTTCAATTCCCAAGACTGTAAGGCCGTTTTTACCTCCTCCATGGACAGTGAGTTCCTACCGAAAATTATTGTGTCTACAAAATTGTCATAATCCCTCGGCAAAGAACTAAGAAGAAGAACAGCTTGGTCTTCGTCATCAACCACAACATCAATATTTTTTAAACTAAGAACAACCTGGTTGAAATTATCAATATGTTTGTGAATGGATTCACCTTCATGCATCTGCATAGTATATAATTGTTTCTTCAAGCAGAGACGATTATGAAGAGACTTTGTCATGTATCTACTTTCAAGCTTTGCCCAAAGCTTGCTCGGCGATCTTTTCTCCCGAGACTTCTCCTAAAACTTTATCACCTAGCGATAACAATATTGCACTATACGCCTTTTTCATTATCACCTTTTTTCGTGCGGTGTCGGATCGGTGGCGCTTTTTCTTCCCCTTCCAACGCCAACTCACATTCTTGTTGCGTGAGGAGAGCGAGCATCTTCACCCGCCACGGGTTGAAGTTATTTTTTCCAGTAAATTTCTCAACGTCAAACTTCGTAGACGACATAGCTCTGATGCCAATTGTTGTGACACACCGTCTTGACGAAGAAAACTTTAACAACAAAAGATAACTAGCACAAAGAAGAATCTCTTATATATGAGAAAAGAACAAAACTACAAAGAATAATTCTTCAAGAATTCTTATCTCTCATAACTCTACTCTCAAAAGGAATGAATTCTCTCTTGCTTTTGCTTGAATGAATTCTCCATTTACATTGCATGTATTTATACTAACATGCAAGTTAAAGAAAGATTGGCTATAAAGCATTCTAAACCTAAACCATTTATCATGAATGTCTTTTATTAACTAAACCACATTAAATATTAATGATTTATAGCTACCCACTAATAATGGCATTCAAGCCAAAAATACAACATGGACCGATGAATAATTGACAAGTGGATTTTAAAGATATATACTCTTATTTATTATTTTGCTATGTAGTTTTTTAATATTGCATTGAAGTCCCTGTTAATTTTTTTTACAGGTTTTTTTTCTCTCCCAAAAACAGCTCAATGTGGTAAAAGCAAAACCTTGTCACTATTAATTTTTTTTTTACAGGTTTCTTTTTTTTTTTCTTTCCAAAATCCCTTGTAGCTGTTTTGGTGTTCATATTACTACAGTTCTCTCTAGATAAACGTCCGGTTGGTAGAGCTCCATTTTTTTCCGCTCATGAATATTGGTCTTGGAATAGCATCATGTTTCTGCAAAATGGATATTAGTATTTTTCTATATGTCATTCTGTCTGCTGTTTTTCCTGGCATCTGCCAGAAAGCGTCAGACATGATAAGGAACATAGATGTATGTGGTTTTGCACGGAGAGAGAGAGAGTGAAAACCTATTCGCCGAATTGGGGGAGATTCACCTATGAACTATGAAGAGTAATACATGCTCAGGAGAAACATAGAGTTGTTTTTTTCCTCCTCCTTTCCCCTTCCCTGATGAGTTGATCGCCGACTTCAGATGCCATGAATAAGGTTAAAAAAACTTATTTCAATTAAGAGAAGGAATAAAAAAAATTTGATATGAACTTCAATACAATAAAAGAAACTTACATATCAAAGTAATAAATAAAAAAGATAACATTATAATCCACTTGACACTTATTCATTAGTCCATGAGTTATCGGTTTCAAAATCCAGAAGTTGTCAAGAGTTTAGGAGCATTCTCCTTTAAAGTATTATCTAAATAGTCATTTTGTCGGACCAAGAGAAACGAATGTAATAAATCCTTTAAAAATGTTATCAACACATTTTTTTAACATTTTTTTTTATGATTGTCTAGATTTCATATGAAACCTACTAAATATTTAAACATATTCATTAATAAAAAAAAATCAAGAACTAAAACAATGACGGTTGTATCTTAATATGAAAGACAAAAGGGTTCACTTAAATAGAAAAAAAAAATTGAATTTTCTTTTATTCCTTTATGAGTTTTGGTGATGAATATGTGTTTGGTACGCTATTGGTGTCTTTCAAAACATAACTATATATGATTATTCCATACTTTTATACGTTGGTCAATTCATGATGAAAGAAGCAATTTGAACGTTATTGCGAAAGGGGCATGGCCCTCCAAAATTGTATAATTTTCAATCCTTCTCATTATTTTGATATTTTCACAAGACCACGATATGTTGATAAAGTGATAATTTTAATGTAAAGCACTAATTCATGATTACAAGGCTTGTTTGAAAATATTTCTCGAGCTGTTAACCCGTAGGTTTGACCCCTTTATGATAATAGAATCTAATTACCAATGGTTTGGTGCTAGCTCCCGATCTTTATTTAATTATGAAAATTTTACATCAATCCACGTAGTTGTTAATATCATAAGACAAGTCTGCCACAAGTTTGAAATTTTAATCATTTGTTTAAACTTGAAGGGTAAGTCGCCTTTGCACATAAATCTCCATTTGTTGGTGCTGAATTTGATTCTCTTGTTTAGGTTTTTCCATTAAATATCATAGAGATGCAATATTGCACCATCTGTTAAGGATCATTAGGTGTCCGTCCCATTATATATTTAACGACCTAGCCACTTGCCCTTTTATTTTGTGATAAAATTATGTAAACTGAAAAAAAAAATTAGCGAATTAAAGGTGTAAATAGTCTATCTTTGACCGGGTATCCCATATGAAAACTGTTAAAGACTAACCCTAACTTAGGATGATGATTTAGTTAAGTCCTCCTAAAACGACGATGTTAGAATTCGAACCCCTAACATTACAGGTAAAGTTCATCTCAGGATACATTCATAATGTTTTGTTTAAATAGATATGGTGAGACGAATGTAAACAATGTTTTGGGAACCTTGCAGCAGAGGACAGTATCTTGTACCTTGATTTATTGGAGCAAATAAAAGATTAGTAAGAGAGAAGAGAAACCAAACGTAATTTGGATAGCCATCCACATATAATATATATATATCTTGCAGATTCACATCCTTTATTATTATAAGTCCCAAAAACTTGCAATGACACAAGTGCAGTTTTTCTGTAAAAGAATGTACTCAACTGGTATCAGACAGAGACTGTAAACATCCTGCACCTTGTTTGGTACTTGAATGTCCCTAAAAGACAGTAGCTTCAGTTTTCCCCCCTCCCTTACTCCCTCAATTACAAATTTTCATCAGCATCTGAGATATTTAGATTCACAGTACTATTCTCTTTGATAATAAATATTTTTTTTTGGAAGTACTTTTTGGATGGATGGTTTTGTTTTGTATCATTGGGGAAGAATGTGGAGAAAAGAATGATAAGTCCCCACCAAGAAGAGCCTTTCTGAGTCCAATGTTTGGTAGGAAGTTTTAAATAAAAGGGAGAATGTTTAAAAGCAAAGGTACAAGCAATACAAAACCTGAATTTGGTACCCCCCACAAGTTGCAAATATGAACGACTATTGAGATTGAATTCCATCAACTGCTATATTTAAAGCATGTCCTAACATTAGAATATTCACACCATTTGGACCCCAATAAATAAGAATTAATGGCTGCCGTATTGATGGCTACATAGGGCTAAGACTCTTACAATATAATATTTGTGTGTAGTCCCCTACACAAGTCATGCTTGAACAAGAAATAGTCCTTTCCTCATTTAATATTTTAGCCAAAGTCACCCAACACCTCACATGGCTTACATAGACTGACATTATGCAGAGATGTTCACACATGTGAATCAAGAGAAAATTTCAAGCCTTGGGCCTCTCATATCATAGTTTAAGCAAATATCAGATTCACAAGAGTCAAGGATCTTCAGAAAGATTACCTCTCTTGTCTTAACTTAAAGAGGCATTGTTCATCCCAACATATGGACAATTTATTGAGGAAAACATACAAAATGATTATGTTATGTCAACATTTTTTTTTGCTAGATGATATGGGGATAGAAGCTGACAACATATGGGGGACCTTCCTAAGCATGACCCCATAGGTAACTCGCATATATGTTTAAGCTGATAAAGCAAGGTTAGAACTTAGAAGTGTCGTAATAGTACAAGAGATACATTTAATTTTAAAATCAAGTTGAGGCATAGATAAAACTCTGCTCCATAAATCAATGAGGATACTCAAAATCTTTCATTTATTGTTCTTAGAATATAGCTAGTTTGAGTGAGTTATGTATCAGCTTGTCATTAGCTCCAAAAATATTAGATCTTTTTGCTCTACAATGCAGATTATGATGAAGACTCTTCTTGTAGCCGTCTCAAAAGATTTATTTATCTCAATGCTAATAATATTAATGATTACAAATGGTTTACAATGATTTGGTCCAACTTCCTTTCAACAGCACTGAAAGGATAAAGCCTAAGGGCCTAGCACCCAAACAAAGTTAGCTTACAATAGTTGCTTACACTCACATATACTTTATACAATCATTGATCATATATGAATAACAATCTCAATTATTTGGCAAGGAATAGGTCACTTTGAAGCTACTTATATGCATTGGACTTTGAAGCATTCAAGAAAGTTGTGCAATGTGACATTGCATTTTTATTATATTCCCACGGAAGAAAATGATGCCTTCTTTGTAATGCCACTAGTAACTGAATGCTAATATTTCAAAACATGTACCAAGGAAGGATAAAGGATTCCATAAAGTTGGAAGTGGAAATTTGCCAACATCCTAATTTAAATCAAAAGTATCTTGTTCCTCTTTTCTCTTTATTTCTCTTCACATTTTCTAGGCAACCAAACGGGGCATGCAAGTTTCTGTAGCGCGGATAAGATGGTGCTGTGTCCTTGTCCTGTGTCCACTCAAAAGAATCTTATTCAACCCACGCTTTGGTTAGCCTGCTCTTTTTAATATTTTCTTTTAAATAATGTTAGTGCATATATACAAATCTGCACCAAAAACATTGCCTCAGATATGTGTGATGTGCAAGAATAAAAATGTGAATATATGTAAAACAGAAGGTAAAATCAAGGATTTAGTTGTAATGCACTATCACCGTAAAGACTTTTTATATTATCAACTAGTTATATATTGATACGTTATTAAAAATAATGGACTCTTAATAAGTATCTTAAAAATCATATATATGATAATGTATAGTTAATTGATAATTAAAAAATGTACAATGTAAATACATTTAAGTTGAGCTTAATTGTAATTAGACAATAGAAATGGTTGGCAAGATGATATATGGTTTATTTTGTATGTTCTCCAGGATATTTGTATGTACTTGTGAAGAGTAATTTCTCGAGCCGAATAGGGTTTTAAGGACGAAGAAAGTTCCCTACAGAATTTGTTTGATATTACTTTTTCTTTTCTTAATTTTTGTTAGTAGCAACTAGCAAAGCTAATATGCATGACCCATTTGTCTTATCTTAAATCTAATGCTCGACCCCGTCGACATCGCCGAACATATCCGTCCAATTTTCATCACTTTCTCATCTCTCCACGTGGCATTTCCACCAGTCCTAAAGGCCGGTGCCGGTGCTAATCAATGGTTGCCGAATATTATATAATAAAGTAATTAAAAAAAACATTTAATTTGCAACATTATCTTTACTAGATTGACAATTATTAACAACAACGTTCACAATATTTTTGTCATGCCCCTATGTATTTAAGGTCAATTCTTTGGCTTAAATTGACTAGCCTATAGCTTATAAACATAAGCTAGCTAGTTAGTAAGGGAAGGAAAGCATGGTTAGCTAGAGAGGCAAGATTCTAAGAAGCTGTTGTTACTATATTTGTGGGGTGCTAGGTGGAGCTGTATAGATAGAGACCTTTGCTTACTTCACCTCTCTTCTTTCATTCATTTCTTCCTTATCTCTCTCCCATTTTCTTTCTTGTTTTGGTGCCAAAAACCATAGAGATAGATGGGAAATTGCCAAGCTGTGGATGCTGCAGTTCTTGTGATCCAACACCCATGTGGGAAGTTAGAGAGGTTGTATTGGCCAGTCACTGCAAGTGAGGTAATGAGGACCAATCCTGGTCACTATGTATCTTTGATAATACCATTGCCTGTGCCACCACAACAAGAACAGAATCAAGAGCAGAAGACAGTTCGCTTTACCCGTGTTAAGTTGCTCAGGCCTAATGAGACTCTAAATCTTGGTCATGCTTACAGGCTCATCACTACTCAAGGTATGTCATATATATGTATGATGGGGTCAGAGATCTTTGTAATGAATCTTTGGTGCTTGTCCTATAAAAAGGGTTAATAGATTGGTGTTTTAGAAGGGTATGTGTTTGTCTAAACCTTCTTCTTTTGTTTCTGGTTTTAGAGGTTATGAAGGTGTTGAAAGCAAAGAAGCATGCAAAAACAAGGAAGCCACAGGCAGAGAGTGTTGAGAAGCCACATACAGTGCAGCCGGAAAAGCAAAGTTCAGCTAGTGAGACTGAGGCAGGAGGGGAATCTGATCCAGGAAAGACATATCAGGTATTATATCTCATGATATCAACACTCCACTTCCTCTTTTTCCCTTTTGGTTAACTACTATTCCATGAATAATATTCTAGTACTAGTAGCAAGTTTTCTTTTTTAATCAATCCCAACAGTGAATCCACTAAAGACTTTGATCTACCATTTCACATGGTGTATAAGTTCTGATTCTCTCTGGTGGACATATCTTTTAAAGAATATACATATATTATGTATGTATATTATATTGATACCAGTATGACATGCAATCCTTGTCATAACATTGAAAAGAGGTTACTATTATATGAAACTCTAGCTATTGAATTTTACTAGAAACTAAATTTCAAACACAACTTTTATCTTTCCTTTATAAGTTGGTATCCTCATCGTGAATATATATTGATGCTGTAACTGCATAATGAATTTCAGGCAGTGAGAGCTGAGAGACAAAGGCCAAGGGCAGCATCAGTAAATCCAGCTACAGTGAGGTCAAAATCCTGGCGCCCCTCTTTACAGAGCATTTCAGAGTCACTGAGCTGATTGATGTTATGTTGTCACATGCATGGTGACTCAGAGAATCTTATTTGACTCCCTCTTTCTTGTGGATGTTCCTCCTGGATGATTACTAATCCATGGTTATGGAAATTCTAACTGAGGTTTGAACCAAGATTTCTCTTCCATCACCAATCACACCCACACCTTCAAAACCATGTTCCAGTGGTAACATATTTGTATAGCACCAAGAAGATGAAGGAGGATAAAAAGGAGTGGTGAATGTAAAAATCTATTAGAAGTGAGTTTTGTGATTGATATAGTTACAGCATCCACGTCTACCTTTTAGTTAACAGCAAATGAGCAATTCCTAAGTACAACTTGAACAAAAAAGGGGGTGAAAAAGGAACTAACAAGTGGAAATCACTTTAGTTTTGAGTTCCAAACTTCCCAATCCTTATCAACATAATTTTGTGCCCATAATAGTGATGTCCTTGCAGCAAGAGGCGCTCCTGGTAATTTCTTCTTCTTGAGAGCTACCAACATATCCGTGAATGGATCCACCAATAATGTCCCGGGACCTCCATACTCCTTCTTCAAAAACTCAGAAAATATCTGTTTTCAAACAAAGATTGATTAAAATTTAATTATAACTCAAAGTTCCACTTTTGGCTTCAAGGCTCAAGCATCAGATGTCAAACATCGTCAGTTTCTGGGTAAATATGTCAGAAAATTTGAAATAGTTTGATAGACGTTATCTAAAAAATTGTGCAATTTTATTTCTGTTTACTGTTGGGGATCAATTATTGTACTATAGCATATCAGGCCTAGCCTCCTGATTGAAAATAAAGTAAAAAAAAAGTTTCCTCATTACAGAAGGAAATAAAAACGCCATCAGATTATACACAACTGAAATTGGGAAAGGTTTGCTTTAATTGAATTGCTATTAGCCACAAAATTCTGATAATGGCTTGGCCAAGATTCTCCATGAGTTAATAGAGATCAATCACAGATACAAGAGAATAATTCTTTCACTATGCCCGTATAACAACAAATATGAACTATGAAGACACAAAACCAACCTCTTATCATTTATGCGCACAGAACTTGAAACAAGTGATATATTAACTCAGTCTCTAATATGTATATATACTAGTAAAATCCAACTCATACTCAGATGCCAAAACTGGTCAATTAAATTAATTACAAGTTGATATTGTAATTGCTGAGTCATGACCCTCAAACCATGATTAACACGCGAAAAAATAGGGAATAAGCCATAAATTTCCAGGTAACTTCCACCATGTTCAGAAGGGTCCTTGACCGCATCTGCATAGGTAGCTAATAAGAACTACCATGAGCCCACCAATAACCAACCAGGAACTGGAAGCACACCCTCATATGAGTCAGCATGCAAACTGAACTCTTATGAAACTCATAATGCAAGTAGTTGTTGTCACCATTGTATATCGTTTTACGAGGTACTTAAATGTTTTTCTGATATGTTATCTCATTTCATACTGGATAAATAAACAAATAAGGCCACATAACATATTTCACAACTTTCCAGATCTCAGCATTTCGAATAATCAACATGTCTAGTACTTCTATCATCTAAACCATCTAAAGAACTGTATATCACCACATGAAAAGATCCACTCTACTGGTTGAGGCAAAAAATAGTCAAACAGGTAAACTTAACTAGGATTTTTTGGCAATCATTGAGGGAAGTTAAGTAATAATACATCCTCTCAACTTAGGACCACAAATCAAATCTGCAATAAATTCTCAATGACTCTGAAAGGCAAAAGAAAAAATCCATATAAAATAAATGCACATGCAATTGGGACCATATTGTGACTTATCATTAAACATTTGGGACATTCTTAATATGTTATATGATTTATTCTAGGAAAAGAATGTTGGCCACAAACATTGATGAATAAATACCTTTAGATGTACAAATATTGGCCACAAAATTATGATATGAGAATGTTGTTAGTGTAGGTATTATCAGTGAATTAAATCCGGGTCCTTCAACTTTATCGTAGAATTGCTCGTGACAAGCAAATTGATTAAATTCTATGCCCCCACCCCCTTCTTTGACAGGACTATCCGGAAGATTAAGTATTTGAATATTATGGTTCAGGTGAAACTTGAAGTGACCAACGGAATCCATGACTTTTGATTAGCTTCAGTTTTCCAAACAGAATGCTTCAAAAGATAAATGCAGCATACAATAATTGACTTTTTTTTTTCCCAAGAGAATAATTCTTTCACCAAATCCATTAAAGCAGAACGAATATATTACAATAAGACTTCAGCAATTTATCCTTATAGTCAAAAGCAGATTTTCTGTTTATATGCAACCAAGAAAGTTCACAAGCACATAAACACTTCCTGCAAGCATAACTTGGTTCTAGTGCTTAAAACAAGAGATGTAGAATTAATTTCTTCTGTAAATAAAACTAGTACCAAAACTAAAGTTGAGAAAGATGTGTTGGACATTGGGAACCAGGTGCATGCTGTGTCAAGTGATTCCCAAAGGAACTCTACATGAACAAAGAACTGTTTGACGATAGAAACAGTCACTGTCCCCTTCACTGTTGATTCATGAAAGGAATGCAAACTGATTATTATGCAATTGAAATTCAATACTGCTATTTAGTACGATACGAATATCAAACGAAACGCGTGGCATGAGTAAATGCTGGGAATGATTTAAAACATCAGTAAAAATAGCTAAGGTTCTGAATATTGAAAAAAGTTAACCAATCAGCTTCACTTGTACGAATTCGTCTTCGTACTAATTAGCATTATTGATTAAAATTTCCTCTCAGATTCAAACTATACATTTTTGGACACAACAACATTAACCCTAAAACTAGAAAAGAAAGGAGATAGCCAATGAGACAGAAGGGAAACTTAGACGCACATGTGAAAGTGTACAAACCTTGAATTCTTGGTTTACAAAAGTGTGGAGTGATGGGGACAAGATACTAATGCATAGATTGATTTTAAAGTGAATATGACAGCTATAATTAAACAAACAGAAAACACTGAGGTAAAAGGCAAGAAGCATTCCAGCCAGACTTGACATAGTATGATAGTAAGCCAGGTTCTTTCATAAATCATACAATAAAATGAAACCAAAATCTAAAATTCTTCAGAGTTAGACTTTGGCTATAAAGTTTAAGCATATACGTGACAATGCATATTTAACAATACAGAGAAAAAGACAAGTACAAAGTAAATTGGATAAATGTGCCAGGTATTTTGGGAACTTTTTTGTTATATTTTTTTTCACCAGAACACCATGTCCAAGCAGCTCACTACATCCAAAGCATTAAGCATGGTATAACATAGTCGGAGGAATGCAAAATGAGGCAAAGATCAACGCCACATTACACGAAGAAACTCGTATCCTCGTTCAAGCGTTTTCGCAAGCACGTAGCACACGTGTACAATGACACACCCCAATCACTAGCCTAATCACAAATGCATCAACTAGGTAAACCATCAAAACATATTGAAAGCAATCAAATCGTTCCACCGCTTTCTCATGCAAAATGTTGCACCATATTAATAAAAACTTTCAAAGAAAACAAATGAGAAATGACACCCTTAGAAGCTTTTAACATAAAGTTTTGTTCTTTTCAAAGGGAGAAACGCATTCACCTGAGCACACACGTCTATAACCGCATCAAGGTCATCCCCAAACTCGTCCTTGTCCTCTAACAGCTTCTCCAATAGCTCAGCTTTGAACTTCTGGGTCTCCTGCAAAAACACCCTATGAACTAGAATCAAGCAAAAGGTACAAGCTTTGAGCACTTGCAGTGTGCATTTTTTAGGTGAAAATGAAGTTGAAAGATTGAAACTCACGGATTCAGCAAAATGGGGGCACGGGTCGGGGTACACGTAGTTGTTGTGGGTGAGTGAAGGTGTGGTAGTGCAAGTGAAGTTGTTTCTGGAAATGGGTTTCACGGGGAGAGAGGAAGACAGGGAAAGTGGCGAAGAGAGGCGCGGGATAAGGGAGTTTGACTTTGAGGTTGGTGTTTTTATGGGAGAGACGGGTACGAGGAAGGAAGTGAAAAGTGCCATGGAATCTTTGGTGTTCTGGCTGAGGATGTTATGCCTTTTTTTTTTTTGACAATATTATTATCATTTTTATTACTACTAGATTCTTATTCTACTTTCTTCTGCCCCCGTCAATGCTCTAATCATTGCTTCTGAAAATGATAGTTGATTCTCTTTCTTATTTTGAAAAATTAATTATATTATTTATTATAACTGTATTTTTTTTAAATAACATGACATAATATAAGTGGATTAGATATGGAATAAAACATCATTTTGATCTTCATCCTTTCTAATCAACATTTTAATGTTTTACATTTAGGGTCCGTTTGGTGATCAGTATAAGAGAGATAGAATATGATAAGCTATTATATACTGTCTGAAACTGTTATTTAGTGAGCCAGCAGGATAGGATAGGTCAATCATATCACTTATCATATCATGTCTATTTAGTTAAAATTCTATCACGATAGGAGGACTGGGTTATAACTCAATAGGATAGGATAAGGTGATTTTTTTTCCGATAACAAGTAGGATATGGTGATTTAAAGTACAATAAAATATAAAAATATATAATATATAAAATAATTAAAGTATAATAAAATAATAATTTAGCGTATAATAAAATTTAACATGGTTACCAAAAAAAGTATAATAAAATATAAAATATTTAAAATAATAAAAATATTAATAATTTATTTTAAAATTTATTTTTATTTTATCATAATGCTAATTTTGTTATTTTATATTACTTTAAAAAAGGGTAAAATATAAAAATTTATTCTAATAATTTAACTATATATAAAGTAATGATTGGCCAGCGAAAGCCACGCACCGTGAACAGTGATTACTCTTTCGTTGACAGCGTTGTGATACAATGAGTTTAGACAAAAAAAAATATATGTAAAGTAAAAACAAAAAATGAATATTTAAAATAAAAACAAAAGGTGAATATTTAAAATATAAAAAATTAATTTTAGTTAGAGAGCATTTAAAAAAAATAAAACATTATATGTAATTTTATCATAAGGATAATTTTGTCTTTTTATATAATTTTAAATAATGAAAATTATAAAAAAACTAAAATCTAATAAAAGATGAAAACATTTTGAATTAAAACAAAAATTTTAAAATTCATACTTAAATTATAATGCTGTCCAGTTTGTTATATGGTGGACACCAAACATCGGATAGGATAATAGCTTATCATGCTCATATCCTATTATATTCCTATCATGTTCTCTTATTCTATCCGTCTTTATCCTATCATGACCACCAAACGAGTCCTTAATAGAGTTCAAGATTCGGACCGACGTAATGTTAAGTATGACGTACGTTTTCTTATACCAATTGGAACCCACGGATTAATTGCTTTTTTTAATACTAGAAGTAAATCGCTTAACCTTGTACAAAGAAGTAATTGAAACCATGGGAAACTTGGGTACAATGAAGTAATTGACCCCATGGCTTTTTGGCGATGTTGATAGAGTCCAATAAATCTATCATCATAAGAGACTATTGTTCATCCTTTGATTCATGTGATCTTCTACACCCTCTTCATCGGATTATTTCTTTTCAAACTCCCTCCGCAACCCCTCCCACCAGCGTCAACTCGTAGATCTGGGTTTACTGGAGGTGATTGCAAAGAAAGGCTAGACGGTGGGGCCATACTCTACGTGCTTCTCGTCGGTGACGATGAAGACCATGGCGGTGGTGCAGAGCGGTGCTGGCAAGCGGTTGAAGACGATGGTCGAGGTTGAAGAAGGTGGGTGCCAACAACAAACCGAACAATAGTGAGAGAGAAAAAAAATATAAAAAAATGGTATGGATGGTGCATAATAAAATAACGTGTGACTCCTTCATCTAAGGAATATTAAAGTTGGTATGGGTGAGAGACCTATTAAGTCATTTCACCATAAAAGTAGCCTTAAAATCATATACATCAACTTGTTATCATTTTATAATGTCAAAGGTGACTGTCGACCAAGGCACCAAATTATTAAACTTTTGTTACAAGGATGGAACTCTAGGCTACCACTTTTTTTTGGTAGCAATTTCAACCTAAGATACTTTACAGATTTAATTATACTTGACAACCAATTATATATTACCACATCATAAAAAATGTTCGATTTTTGTAATTATCTTAAAATCAGATATGAGGTGTGTGATTGAATGATAACATTAAAAAAAATTTACCTAAAAAATATATCAAAATTAAATTCATTCTTTGCTCAACTTGTGATTAATATTTTTTGTAAAAAAAAGTTACTAGATTTTACTTTATTTTCATAGTTGATATCAAAAGTTTTTAAAACCAAACTAATCCAATTACAATCCCTCAAAAAAAAATCCAATTACAATTGAAAAAAAAACAGACTGGAAAAACAGAATCTAAATAAATTGAAAAGTAAAAAATAAAAAATTAAAGAAATGAAAAAAAAAATGATTGGATTGAATTAGTTTTTGCTTTCAATTTTGAAAAATAATCCATTCTAATCCTAACAATATATATATATATATATATATATATATATATATATATACATACTATAATACTCATATTTATTTAGGAGCTTTTACCATTACATTCTAAGCGAAATCCAAATCCACCTATAGTTTCATAGTTAGACATATATTTTACAATTAGTTTTGACTTGTATTGGGATTTTAAGTTTGTATTTCGGTTAATTTTGAGGAATCTGTGTTAAAAACAAAATACTTTGTCAAAAAAAAAAACTTAAAAACATTTATTTAAAAAAACTTATCCAATCAAAATCGATTTATGTTTGATTGATTTTGGACATGTATAGTAAGATCGACAACTACATCTGGACTTTAGATTTTATTATTTTTTTGATTAATTTGGATGAATTTGTGTATTTAAAAAAAAAGACTACCAAATATCAGAAATCCTATCCAATCAAGACCATTTTAAATTGAATTGGATTGAATTTGTTCTGCATTTTGAACGAATGGAACTAAGACACAATTAATTGTATTGGATTAGTTAATTGCTCTCCTCATTAGTCATTACCAATCCAATCTAATTCTGAAACACTTCCTAGTTGGGATATAATGAATTTGGGCCTGAATAAAATGTTAACATTCTAGGCTTCGAATTTCATTTTCAGCTTTTCAATTTCGAAACACCACATCTTAACATGAATCTTCAACAAAATCCATCTCCATCCTGATTGGGCTGCAAGAATTTTCTCTCTAAACATTTAATATACGGGCCCATTTTCAGAAGCCCTAGTAATATCATTCATCTCATTTAGCATGGCAAAAAAAAAAAACAGTGATATTTAGGGATGACAATTTTCATTTGTATATTAGGATCTCTACGGGGAATGCCCCGTTTGGGGCCGTGTAGGTGGGGATGGGGGAGAAAATCCCCCTCAAAGACAATATGGGGATGGGGACGAGAAGTACCTTACAAAAATACTTATATATATTTCATATATAAACCTATTTTTGTAATTTCATATATATTTATATAGATAATTTTATTAAATTAATACAAGAAACTTAAAGTATATTTCATTTAAAGATCAGAAGTTGCAATCTCAAACACAACGGCCAAACTTTTTACTTTATTAAATTAAGTTCATTTATCGATTTTCTATAAATTCTTGAAAGCAAAAGTGAGATGAGGGTAATTCTGGAATTCGAAAAGCCAATGTAGAAAAAGGAATCAAACAACTTTGATGATGCTTACAACAATAATGTAGAGTTTAGTGAATTTAATGTAATATAAAAGGAATTGTAGTGAAGGGAAAGATAAATATTGACAAGGATGAATTTATGGTTTGGGTGTTTTGTTACCTTTTAAAATATTATTTTAGTAACTGATAAATACATTGATTAGTTGTGCCTAATAAATAATGTAACTATACAAGATTTATTCTATTTACTTATAATCTTTACGCCTTTAAGAAAGTAATAAACACTATGATGAATTACTAAAGGAAGGATCGGATTAACTGAATGATGAACCATTCAGTCACTATATATAATAAAGTAGTCCATCTATCTATGCATTTTCGTTGTACTTTCTCAACTCTGTTCTGTTCATCTTTATTCCTTCATAATGCAATTCGAGCACGATCTTTCGGCTAAACAGTCTCTCCGCTTTCTGATATCCATTCCATCTTTTCTTAGGTTTTCATTGATGTACTGTATATGCAAGCTCCACCAAGTAACACCCTTTCCACTTCAATTCACTTATTTTCCGCCTTAAAAATAACATCATTAATATTATCTTAACTTTTTTCCACACTTAGTCATGTTTTGCTGCAACGAAACCAAACTTTACCTTTCATGGGGTTTGTGATTTTTTTTTTCAATTCAAATAAGACATATGCATAACGGTTGTTATATAAGTTATATCTTGATTGATGAGTTGTTTCACTAGAAACAGATGGACTCAAGAACAAAGTGAGACGTAAAACAACTTTTGAGTGATACCTTTTTATTTTAAGTGGGAGGGTTTATTTGGAACATGTTTTGTTTTATGGTGGGTCTTTTTGTCAGTATGTGTGGCTTTTTTGTTTTATAAAAACTAAAAGTAAATATATTTTTTTTGCTGTTGGGCTTAAGGTGAGTGCTTTAGTAACTTCACTCTTGGGTCGGTCATGACTAGAAAGTAGAAACCATCGTAAGCTAGCACATATTTTTTTTGATAAAATTATACATAAGTTTTATTGTTTTATAAATTACAATAAAGTAGTAATTGCAACTATTTTTACAAGCTGTTTTTTTTTTTTACTGAACTCAAAATGATGCATAATAAAATCATCTAGTAATTATTTGAGTGATCAAGTTTGATATTGGTGGGGGTGAAATTAGATGGTGACTCTAGCGTCTTGATGATTAAGAAGACGACTCTTTTGTCTCCACTCCATCACTAGGAAGCCACCATCACAAAATATTATTAAAGAACGTCACAACATCCTCACGCTAGACGCTCCCCTTCGAAACTAGCTCATATCTACCCCATAACTCTTTTTTCCATCTTTTTTATGGCATCCAAAGAGAGAAATGCAAGCAAGAACAAAAACCCTACATTTTCAGCTAGAAAATAAAAAATATGTGAACCTTTTAAATTTAAACCTATCTACACTGACGACTTAATAGTGATACTCAAATCATGTCCAATGGTGGTTCTTACATGAGTTCTTATTTATAAGAATTGGTTCTTAAAAATTCCTGAATTGGATATGGATGACCTGGATGTTCCTAAATGTCACCCTGTCATAACGGTTCTTGTTTTTGTCAAAAAAACTTTGTTTGAAATAAAAATAAATATAAATAGAAGTATAAATAATAAGTGAGATCAACTGTGGGACTCACTTAAGAACCAAAATGAATTCTTTCATTAGAGTGAAAAATGGATTAGGTTCTTATATCTCATGTGGCATCTATTGACCTACAAAATGATAAGATAAGAACCAAAATATGGTTCTACCGTTATGGATGCTCTTATATTAGGTAGATTATTATTATTAATTTCGACCATACTTAATTATATTAATTTTTAACACATCAACGAGTAAAACAGTAGTTTTTTTTTTTTAACATGCATTTATTGCCTTCAGTCATATGCTAAAATTTATCCGTGTCTTATCGTGCTATATCCGTCTACAGGATACAAATTACTCACTCACCCGATCCTATCATGTCTTGTAGTATAATTGCGAAAATGACTAAAGGGACTGTAATGAGCATAATTATGTATATGTATGCATGCTAGGATTGTTAATTATGAATACAACAACATAATTTATTCGTCAGAATCCAAATGATCTTGTGGTTGGGACTTGGGACTTGTGAGCATGATATTCATTATTGAGAAGAGACATGTTGAGTTTTACGTATAAAATATTAAGTTCTGGCACCACCATATTTTTGTTGTTGGGCTTCCGTTTTTGTTGCTTTTCTTCCTTACTTTTTTTATTATGTCTTTAATTTATTCTTTCTATCAAAAATCTGTTGTAAAATGGGGACAATGAGTACTGCCCCAAGGACTTGAGAATAGTGATGCGTCTTGTATTCGGCATCAAAATCTCAGAAACCATATCTAAAAACCCAGAACCATTCTAGCTTTTGAACCTTTTATCCATCAATGGGCCTAATAGACCTTTTTGCTGTTACCCCACGAACGCATTGTTAATTTTACAACCAAAAAAGTCTGACTTTTCAATCGGGGTCCTCTAACTTGTCACATGGCCACCAAAAGTTGAAAATTCCTTAACAAAAAGAGACGGTAAAGACTTAGATTCTACATCCTATAAAAAAAAAAAAAGGCCGATTTTATGGTGCACAAGTCCATTATAAGTGCACTGATGCTCATATTACTCATAACCGTTGGATGTTGCCCAAAAATTGTATCAATGGTGATAATTTGTTTAGCTGCAGCCAGCCAAGCTGGTTAACACTATTAATTACTCTGAAAGTTATCCTTATTGAATGTAAACATTTATTTATTTTTTTTAAATAAAAGATAAATAACCTCGATGATTCTGTAAAAAAAAAAAACATTTTTTAGATAAGAAAAAAACGTTTTTTTAAAGAAAAAAAAAGTTGATGATACTAATCTTTATTGAATGCAACCATTTAATTCGTGGTTTTTACTTATGAAAAAAAACCTATGTTAATTTAATTATTTTTTATATAAAAATCATATATTTTATTTTGTTAAATGTATTATATTGTATGTTTTAATTTGTAATTTAAAGCTTTTAAAAAAGATAAATGACGTTAATGAATTTAAAATCATTTTAATTTATTTTTTAATTTAAATTAAAAAATAAAAATAAGATAAATCACATTAATGAGTCTACCTGGGTATCATTAAATAACTACAAAAAAAAAAACCTAAACATGATAATTCGGTTGCTATACTGTATAGCGACCGAATTAAGGGGGTAGCAGAAACCTTGGTGGCTAAATGTGTAGCGACCGAACTTGTATTTCGGTCGCAAATTTGTGACCGATATTTCGGTCACAAAATTATATATATCGGTCGCCGTATAGTTGGTCGCATGCTCAGCTGACCTAATTTGATGACCGATATTCGGTCGTTATTTCGGTCGCAAATTTTGATTTTTTTTTTTATAAAAATTTTCCTGTAACTGAATCCTACCGACCAAATTTTGTTTTTCAACTATTACCCCATTGATTTTTAATTTCTGATATAAACAAAATAGACCAATATTTTTTTTTGAATAAATAGAAAACGTAAATATGATGTACTAACGATCCAAAACACCACAGTCAATATGATCAAGAAAACATATACATTAATTAACGCAAGTTTAATAATTGTTTATAAAAAAAAGTTTAATAGTACTAATTAACAATCAAAACATAAAAATACACCATAGTCAATAAGTACTAATCGAAATATCAAAACTCATCAATCTTCCAAAGGGATGAACATGTAGAAGCGAGAACCCCCAAGGTACTTAAACTTTGTCAATGCACCAGTGGACAACAAATACAACTCCCTGATACCATTTGTATCTGTTGCAAAATATGGGCGATCCTTATGGATTACTATATTCCCATTGAACAGATTTCCGCTTTTGTCTTCAATAGTCACAACACGCGGTATTTCTTGTCCCCAACGACGGTAGAATGATCGCGGGATTGAAATCAAATCCTGCAAATACACGAGAACAATTTAGTAAATGATTAGTTTATGCCTTAACCATCATTACGTGAATCCGATCGTTATTCTTAAGTTGATGAGATACTATACCTGGTCTATATGGATGACTGTCTCAAAACATTTAGTCGGATCCATTTTCTGATAAAACGATAAGGAAAACAAGTCATATGTCTAAACTTCATCAAGTGATAATAAGAAAAGATGGAAAGATCCATGTATCATACTAGCATGTTAAAATAGAACAAAGAAATGCAACTTCACATGCAACTTTACAGATTAGCAAACATAGTAGTTTTCAGGAAAGCAGATGCTTTTACGACGTTTTGAAGGATGGTCATAGAAATGACTTTTCCTACCGGAAGTGCCTAGATAACCTAGTAAGGATGGTCATCAACAACTATTTCTGGAAAGCTCCATTTCCTAGTGAAACAAATGAGTAGAAAACCAGAGTTGCTTTCAAAATATTGTGTACAGAGCTGCTTTCTAATGTGAATAATGTTTGAATGATAACGGCACGTCATGCATGTGCCTAGCAAACTGTGCCTGGCCCTTCATTTTATCTAACCCTATACTTAATCCTTCATTATCTAAGAGACTCGCTTTTGTTGGCTTCAAGAAGAGACTTTCTTAAGCTCATGGACTTTAAATTAGTAAATGAATATTAACAACAACAAAGTCATGCCATTTACGAACTAATAACACTTTATCAATCCATTCCAATGCTTACAATGTAAATATATATAAATATGATTCCATAATCATTTCCAAACAAGTTATCAATAAATACATATCAAATTATTCTAATTACATTGATTCATTGTTATTGAAAGATTTTTATTTTAAAGAGAATAAACTATTCTTCATAGCAATCCAAATGTATGAACATGCTCAGATATAAGTACTAGCCTTCAATAAATTTACATCATCAAACAGAAAAGAGATAAGTAGAATTACCAAATGAATCCGATTCAAAATGAGTGAAAAGCTCTCTTGGAATTACAGGCTACAATAATGTTTTTAGATCATTTCATACTCCAACAAAGAATATTTTTTTTGTTTACAAAGAAGTGAACAAGAACTTGAAATCCCTAAAACCCTCTTTTGAAATTTTTGAAACAGATTCAGACAAGAACCAACAAATTCATGGATTCCAAACGAATCAAAATACAATACAATCAGAATGCATACATGTACAATACAATATGAAATTATTCACAGCAAGTAAACAGCTGCATCATAGAGGCTATAGATCATACTATTGTGAGATATTCCCTGAGGCAAGAAAAGGGGTGAGGGTGGAAGAGATGGCAGAAATGAGGAAGAAGGGAAAGATTTCACGATTTTAGGGATTTATAATTTGGCGACCGAAATAATTGGTTGCTAAATCGGTCGCCAATTACTTAAATACAAAATAGGTCGCTATATTCGGTCGCGGGATGAGTTAATTTGAAATTTGAATTCATAAATTTAGCGACGGATTTTTAAATCGGTCGCTAACACGCGCGGTTTTAATTTTTTTACGCGCTGTTTAGCGACCGAATTAATATCGGTCGCCAATGTAAATAAAATTTAACTGTTGCATTTAATTCGATCGCCATTTCGGTCGCTAAGAAGACATAAAATTTCCGACTTTTAAGTTCCTTTATTTAGCGACTGAAATAGCGACCGATAACCCTGCTACGCTCTATTTCGGTCTCTATTTTGGCTGCGATATTAACTCTAATCAGTCTTTCATGTAGATCCTATAATTGGTCGTCATTTGTCAGTAAAAAGGCAACCGAAAAATTCGGTCACTATTTTCGGTCGCTAAACAACATTTTTTTTGTAGTGAATGCTTTTTTTTTTACGAATGAATTATTAAATGTATACTTATAATATGTTGATTCTGAAATACACTACATCTATACTATATAGTATATGAGTTTAATTTCTATACTTTTAAGAGGGGAAATTTGGAATTATTTATTATATTTATGGAATGTTTTAATTTAATGGTATGAATTTGACCATACTTTTAAATTTCTGATTTCAAAAAATGGTGGGAATAATCAATGTAATAATAATATATGAGCATCTAATCAAATGCAAATATTATTAGTTTGGAGATAAACATAAATTATTAAAGCAATTTTTTTTTTGAATTTGAATTAAAACCATTACAAAATACTAACAATTTAATCAGATTAATGATTTCAAAAAAGAATGGTCAATACTGTATGCATGCGCATTTCCATATCAGTTGCAATTATCATAATTAGTTGTGTATTTTTCATATTTGCAGCAATATGCATTGATACTGCTACTAAAAAGCATTCAAATCTTTCTCTTTGAAAACCATACAAACATAATTTGTCCTCGTAATCAATATTTGAATTAATAATCATTTCTGTGCATGACACGAGTCCTACACCAGTTAATAAGATAAAGGAGAATGTTATTGAGTGCCCTTAAAACACCTCCAATGGGAGTTGTTTAGGGGTTGCTTAATAATAAAATATTATTTTAATGTGCCACATATAATTTTGGGTTGCTTAAAATTTGAGAGAGTTGCATAAGCAATTATTCCTTATGGATTGCCTAACAAATGAAATATTTAATTTTTCAATACAAACTTTTTTTATTTTATAATTTTATGGGTTCCTTAACGAGTATCATAAAGACACTCATTAGCATGACCCTAAAATAAATCACATGAATTTTCATAGGAGTTAGGTTGCCCACCTTTATAAAAAAAAAATATTACACAATTTATTACTTTTCCAACAACCTCAAATTAACGAAGTAGAAATTATAATGTTTTTGTACCTTTTTTCTAGCATCTGTATAACTTCATGTATCATAACCTTATCTCAAGTTGGACTTTAATTCTCGAATGAACTTTACGTGCATTAATTGCAATTCATCCAAAGGGTTAATACGTTGTCATTGTCATGAGGTCACCGGATAATTTAATAAAAAAACTCCAAATAACTTATAATAGCAGGTCAAAACATGTGTACTAGTACACTCCTTAGATGTAGAGTGCACCATAAATTCGGCCAAAAAAACAAAAACCCAAGCCCTACCATTTATTGAGAGGGGAAAAGAATTTTTGGCTTTTGCGTTTTATACTTTGGATTCCTCATCCCTCTCACTTTAAAGGTCATTTTGTTTACATGTAAAGGAACTACGTGGGGGAGATTATTTCTTTATTGTGAGATAAAGAAGGAAGAGATGTAAAGCGACTTGCATAGTTTTAGTATGCACATTTAAGACAAAAATAAAAGCAGCTATGTGCCCAGTTGGTCCCCTTGCTATGTGGTGCACATGTCATCCTCTCGTAGGTCTATACAATGTTAATTACATTTTAACTTGCACATTCGGGGACCATAATTACTATGGTCATTCCTTTCCATAGATGCCATAATAATAGGTTAATAATGAGCTCTACAAAGTCATCATCAATAACCCAAACTCCCATATATACTATTATTTGGTCCTCATGATGGAGGATATTGGTGGGAACCGATGGCATGAAAAATCCAAAATTCTCATATAGCTTTCTAACTTTTATTAGCTATATTGAGATTGAGATGATTCAGACTATTTAAAGTAAGCTTAAGCATAAAATGAGCAGCTAAGAATATTCTATCCATCGTTGATTAATTAAAGTGTATTGATATTTCAATCCAATTTATCTAATCAATCAATAATGAATATATTTAATTTTCTCATTTTATACTCAAACTCATTTTTAAGCAATATCGCATTTGGATACTTTTACACCTCTCTTGCTCCAATGTGCGGGTTTGACAGCCACCCCTCAAAACAAAATATACCGAACGGGCCCCAAACCCATTAATCATAGACTCGGGAAAAAAATCATTCATAAATTAAGGATATGAAACGCTAATAGAATCCCTTATTATTGCCATAAAGTTTCCTCATTGCGTTTTTATAGCTTTTATATATTATAATATATACTAATCTATCAAAGCCTTTCTTAACACAAGCTATACATATATAATCTCTTTTTTCATCAATATAGTGTGGAGGTTTGTTAGCTTTGCATATAAACCAATTAACTTGGGTTAGAGAAATCAATATGCATGACTTTTCGGTAAGATTTAGGAAGAGTAAGGTTTTTGTTTGGTATATAATCGAGGTTTTAATGGCAATAATTCCTGATATCTATCCCACTAACTCCTATAATTAAAAACTAAACTTTTAGTTAATGTCCAAGATTATTGTCGCACATTGAAGAGGTAGGTATTCAGATTTATTGCTGTGTCTTTTATCACCAGCAATTGTTTGTTCTAAATAACCTGTTCAGTGGGGAAGATGGCTAATCTGATTAATTAGCATTTAATCCAAATTTTCATGGCTCCCACCAAGTTGACCTATTGCAATATTGCATTAATTAATTGATTAAGCTGCTACAACCTTTAATAAATTGGCACGTCTAAATAAATTGACAGGTGCAATATAAAGACGGGTGGATTGGGGGATCCACATTGGTGGAACTATCCTGAAACCACCCATAAAGCAGGAATAGTATATCATGTATTGGAAAGAGACGATGCCTCTCCTCAGTGAGGATGACCCAGATATTTTAGTTCAAGGACGAATTCCTATCTGCGCTTTGTAGAAGTAGTCAAAAAATAATTCAGATAGAAAGGAAAAATCCTGGTGTATGAAAAAAAAATCAATAATGTGGTCCAATCACAGGTCCTTGATCCATGGCATAGTATATTATACAGAACAAGCGTCCAAGAGCAACAGGAAAAATAGGTGCTAAGCTTAGATTGTCACTACGTTGCCACATTTTTCTTCACTATGGTCCATCTCTGCAGTAGCATACTTTGAAGAAAATGGGTTTAGACAGAAGTGTATGGATGTGATGGAGAGAACAGGGTGTTGATCCAATGAGTGGCCGTATGGGTGTCATGCAAAGGAAAGAAGTGATAAGATTGCACGACAAATGCCTAACATGCACGGTTACCTTTTCTGCGAAGACATGGGAATAAAGCCAGTGTGTGCAAGTGTAACTGCATGCAAAAATAATATACCTTGTGTCGGGGATATGGGACTAAATAACAAGCTCTCGGTGAGTCGGGCCTTTAAGTATTTGTCGAGAAGAAATTCTGTATTAAAGTAGCTTTTTATGATATGGTGCTAATTTTTCTCTCTCAAACTGCAGACTTTATATGTACTTTACTAAACATGATCTTCAAAGTAATAAAGGTTTTATTCCTATTGGTTTAGAAGGTAGCTCTTTAGGTAGTTGCCACCCTTCTTCCACTTCATTATGAATCATTTATTGGTATCTGATGTAAAAATTCAGATGTTTAGGTACCCAAATTGAATGATGTTCATATGAAGATCTATGTCTGAGTGAATGAATACATGAATTGAAGAAAAGGATTGTCTGAAATTTCAGAGAACTAGTGGCTGATAGTATGTATAATGTATAATAATACCATAATAGAACAGCCTGGAGATGGTCACGAGCAAGGACTAGCTGATTGAGGAGTCATAGTCACTGATTGAACCATCTTTATTGCTAGCGGGACCGAGTAGTGCATCCTCTTCAGAGTAATGCCTCACTAGATTCCAGATACGGCCTTAAGTTTCTTTTCATTCAGTAATAAGAACAAATGGCAAATACAAATATCTAATTGTGAATCATGTGTCATGTTCTTGGGTGGATAAAGTTCATCACATAAATGATCCAAACAATTTCAATTTTATTTGGATGTATAAGTTCATGTACAACATCTGGGTCGCACCGTCAATCAACCGTATGATATGATTCATTCTAGATGTAGAGTGAAAGAGAATGAATGAAAGAAAAGAGATATGTGAATAATAGAAATCTGTAAAATTAATAGTGTTGTTACTAATGAATTCAATACACAGCACGCAGGAAAAGGCCCCAAAGACCTTTTTCTCCCATTTCTTAAATGAAAAGAGAGTTCTCCCTTGAAAACAAATCAAAAAATCAAAATAAAACTGTAGACACGTGTTTCCATCACACGCGTGGACACCAGGCAATGTGTCCTGTATAGTTTAGGCCAAAACTCAAGGCCAAAAAAGAAAGAAAGAAAACAGTTCCCGCCAAAAAGTACCAGAAAAAATCACACACAAACACGTGCGTGGCACGCACCAGAAGCGTCTTCACGCGTATACCATAAAAAAGTCCACAAAATGTAGCCAGCTTCAACTTATTACCATTGCTTTTTTTTATGCTCTTGTGGTATCCCATCAAAGTAACGTCTAAGTTGAAGAAGCAAAGATGCTGCAGCTGGCCAGGATGAGAAGCTTGACTTATAAATATAGGAAACAACTCAACCTCCTAAGGTTTTTCAACCCATTTGATATCTGCTCTCTGTGACTCTGTTCTTCTTCCCTTTCACTAATAACCAACGCAACTTAGAAATCCAAATTCCCCACTTCTTTCTTTCCACACTTGCACGACCTAATTATTAAATGCATCTTTGTCTATTTCCTCTCTTATTTCCCCAACATTATTATATTGCAAAATCCCCCTAACTTGGGAATCTGCAAAGCCATTGATGACTGCCAATAACCACCAACAAAATAATAATGACAATAATAAAACCTCACAACTCTCACACTCACACCATATAGAAGTATATATTAATGTACACCATCACTCAAGTCAATTTTTGACTCAAAAACCTTCTGAAAATTGTTGAGGTTTCTAGACAACTTTGGACCACCATCTTATTTCTTCATTTTTTTATTGTCGTTTTCTTTTTCTTTTTTCCCTTCACTGGGAGTTTTCTTTGTCATCATCAACCCACAAACAGTTATTTAATTTCCTCCTTTTGTAAGACAATGAGAAGGAAGAAGAGGAGGAGGATGATGAGAATGATGAGACACTTGACCTCATTAAGGGCCGAGTTGTCACTCGCAGCTGTGGCAACACTTTAGGGGGCTTCCTGCGGTTATTGTCAACCACAAGTTCTTGCATTAATTGGTAGCACCCGATAATTTTCTCCTGCAACAATCAGATATGTGTTAGCATGAATTTTTCATTTGAACATATATATAAAACATTTTTTTCTCATCATAATTTACCATAATATACATATACATGCTGATAGGATATCACATGCTTACTTTTCTTAGCCCCTCACACCACGACTCGGCATCCTCAGGCTTAACGACAGACCCATTAGGAATTTCGTTAGCTGCACATAATATGGCCGCGGCAGCAATGCATGATGGCCAGTATGCAAGAAGGCTAGCCTCTAGACAAATAAACAAACACGGAAAACTAATCAAATTACAACTCAAAATGCATTCCTTGATCACTACTCTCTCGAGCATTTTTTTTCAACAAAAAATTTAAACATATATATCACTTTAAATGGCTACAGGAGTATACCTTGAATATTAGATAAGATTATATGTGCAGCCCGTGAAATGAGGAACCGAGTAAAAGTTCCAGTTGAATCTAACTTGCATGCAAAGAAACTGAGGAAGCTAAATGGGGTGACTGATCTTAGCCTCCAATCCAAAATGCCCAGAACAAGTAGCTCCATCCTTCGGATTGTTCTAGGCTCAAATATGTATTTGGGACCTTCTACCTGTTTACATTAATTTAAGAATAACGTAGTGTGACTAGTGTCATGTATGAATGTATGATGTACATAAATAATAAACCGAGTCCGCATAGAATTTAATTAATGTATGCATTATTAAATAAAACTTTATCAAGAATGTGCCTTTCACATCATTTTATTATTACACTTGATTAAGAATGGTCACACATGTTGGACATGTACCTGAAGGTCCAAGAGAGACGGAACTAAAGGTTCCTCCATCTTTGCCGCTAAAGACAAGCATGCAACAGACAGAAGTTGCAGTGGCCACCCATTTGTTTGCTGCAAACAAATTTGTTTATATCATACAGTACATAATAAGAAAGGTAATTATCATAATTAATTATCAGTTTATCACTATAATAATAGTACTATTTTATTAATCAAACTTTATGAGACATATTCCCACTTGAAATGCACGTGTCTGGTTGAGAGTGCAAGAAGTTTCCGGAAATGATTCTTGGATAGGAACTTTCAACATCAATATTTAAAAGTTTTGAAACATGATCACGAAATAGTCACCTAACCAAAAAACTATCCAAAAAAGGACAGATTAGTCCTTTCTGTCACAAATTAGTCCCTAACAATTTTTATACCAAGAAAGTTGTCGTAAACACATTCTTAAGGACCAACTGGATAGTTTTTTTTGGTTAGGGACTATTTCAGACCCGAGTGTTTTTCTCAGGAACCAAATTGGGGGTTTAGTCTATTTAAAATTTTAAAATGTATAAAGAAAAATATTGTCAAAAAAACATGTATAAAGAAAAACATAGGCAGTCACAATAAAAATTCACATGATTTCTGAAAAATGCTATGATTGAAAGTTGAACTCAAAATTTCCTGCATAACAAAAACATCATATAATTAATGCCCCGTTTATAAATGACACAATATATGATATTTGAGTAAATTTTAAATTTTTATGCGAGTCATTTTTGGGCACTGATTTTACATTCAAGTAAAAAGATAATATAAAAAGTATATTTAAAAATACAAGAATTATTTGCTACATAAATGAATGGGAAATGGAACAGTGCATCCTTTAGGCACAATCGACGTGAAAAATCCAAAAACGAATTAGAATTTATTGGACACTAATAAGAACGTATTAGATTCGTACGTAAGTAGGGATGGCGATGGGTAGGATCTGTATGGGGTATTATAGTATATGTCTTCATCCCCGTGTTTGAAAAGGTTATCCGTACCAGGACCCGTACCATCATGGATAACAACTTTAGTACCATTACCCATATCCTCTGGATACCTAACTACACGTACCCGCACTCGTTACCCGCACTATTTAACATTAAAAAACGATTAAAAAGAAAGTTATAACAATTAAAAAACGATTCAAATGTATTTTAAATCTACTCATGAAATATTACAAATTAAAATATTTAAATAAATAAAACATTCAAAAAGAAATTATAGATGCAAATAGGTTTAGAAAGTTAAGAATCTTTAGATTAATTTTGATTTTAAAATTTGTATTATAATTAAAATTATATATGTTAGGAATCTAAATAAATAAATAATTATAAATATATATATATATATATATATATATGTGTGTGTGCTCGCACGGGTATGGGGTAGGGTAGGTACCATAGTACCTGTACTCGTAACCGCACCCGCACCCGTACCCATACCCATTCAAATTTATAAATAATTACCTGTATCATGATCCCTATTCATTGTATGGATAATTACCATGAATAATTTTTACCAATACCTAATAAGTAGGGTACAAATTGTCGTCCATATACATGCTTAACGTAGCAAAACAATACAACAACAAGAAGTTGTAATATGTCCGTACTATAGACGACAGTATCCCAATATATATTTAAATGGAATTAAATAATTCAAAACAAAAAGATTTTACTGTAATTATTTGCATACCATTGATGCTACGTTAATTGACATACAAATAATTAATAATTAGCATATAATATGCGATTATTAAAGACATTAATTTAGTATAACTATATAATATATGTTAAGCAAATTAATTTTTATTAAAAATTATATATATATATATTATTTTATTTTTGATTCAATAAAAAAAATTAATATATTAAAAATAATACATATCATTTTTCAATAAAAAAATATTTTTTATTAATTCTTGTACTGGTTAGTAAGAACTTTCCTACAAGGTAGATGCTAGTTGAGAAAAACAAAGATTTAAATTTTTTGAGAAATACTAATAAATTTACAGGATATTGATTAAGGATTTAAATATAGAAAAATTATATAAGAAAGTGGTATGTTCAAGTCATTAAACTTTTAAAAATTATATTTTCCAATAAAAAGTTTCTATCTTTGGGTTCCTTATCAATGTCCTTAGGACACTGGTAAACAAGACCCAAAAATTTTTTATATAGTAAAAAAATTAGGATGAAAAGATGATATTTCAATCTAACGTTGAGAAAACCTTTGATTTCTAAAAACACTTACAAAATAATTTTCATTTACCTTCCAAAAAAGTTAACAGATACGCGAATCTACAACCTACTAATTACGAAATCAGATCTTACTCCACCGGATCAATCCCTCAAAGTTAAAGATTAAAAACTTTTACTAAAATTTGATGTATTCAATGTACATTCAAATTTTATAATTTTCAAACCTCTTGTTAACGAGTATTTTAAAAATATTGATTAACAAATTTATTAAAAGAAATTTTTATTGAAAAACTCGATGTCATACTTTTTAAAATAATAAATGCATTGTTTATTTATTAAACAAAGTTACAAGGAGACTCGTTAGAATTTAAAATAAAATTATATATTGTTAGTGACACTAGTTACGTGAACCTTTTCGATTAATTATCTCGATATTTTCACTGTACGTTAGAAAAGTCATACATGATTACTGCATAGAATTTTCTTTTTCCACGCACCAGCTGTGATATTATAAATTTATAATAATAATTTAAAAACAACAATTACCCAAACTCAAACTCTCAAGTCTCAAGCTCTGTTTTAATGTTTCATTAATTAATCTTCCTTTCTTGATTTTTAATTTTTAATTTTCTGAAATTGAACTTCACAGAACTCACCGGCAACTGCCGAGAGTTCAAGAACCGATCCATGTAATTGACGGAAAGATAAGCCGTGAGAGGTTCAAAACCGTAATAAGCCTGCACCTGCAACCACCAGATTATACATTCAAACCAAACCAATCCATATCAGAAGGAAAAATAAAAACAAAAGCTAGATCTAGAACCTGAACCGTTTTCTTACCACCGGTGCATTTTAGCATCGTCTGATTAGGTATTCGCGCGTGGCGATAACGTAATAATGAATACAATAGAGTATGTTCGATTTGGAAATATGGTGAAATAACGGTTACCTTGAGAATCCATGCAACCGATTCTTTTCTGGCGGATGCGTCGAGCGAGCGAGAATCGAACCTTGAAAGGTAATCGAATCCAGGAACGAAGTTGCGCTCGTCTTCGATGAATCCGGCTATAGATTCCTCTTCCTCCTCCGATGACGACAACGGCGGAGAGGAGTCGACATCGGAGGAGGAGAATTCCGGCGACTCTCCGGACACGATTCCGGAGGTGTCCTCGCCGCAGAGGAGGTTGGAGTCGGAGAAGCGGTCGGGGCAGGATAAGGACATGGTGATAGGATGGGGCGGCGGCGGTGATTTTCCGTCATTTTGTTGCCATGGCTTGGGATGAGAGGTTGCCGGAACGTGATCGGAGAAGTCGCCGGAATGGATAGTGAGAGTGTGTGCAGTGAGGGAGTGTGGTGTGGCTGTTGATGAATGAAAGATAAATCAGTGTGGACTCTTCATCTGTTTGTTTGAATATAAATATGCGCTGCCTGGGTCAGTTTTTCTTTTCTTCTTTTCCTTAATTTTCTCTTTGTCCCTTTTTCTTATAATTTTAGTTTTCGAATACGTATCAATGTATACGTTTTTGTGAGCATATTTCATGAGATAACCTATGAAAAAATTTATCAATAAATAAATGAGATAACCTATGAAACAATACAGACTTGCATATATATATATATATATATATATATATATATATGGATGGAAATTAAAATATTATGGACGTGTACTAAAGTGAAATAAAAATGTATTATCAAAATATATGTTGTACAAACAATGGACGGAACGGAGTGAGGAGTGAGGAGTGAGGAGGATGGAGTTTTGGTTTTCCCGGGTAAAAGTGAATTTCGCGCGGGTTGCACAATAGTTTAGCGTATGTTTTATTTCTTTGCGACGACAATGGTGTGGCCACGTGGGATAGGACTACTCGACTATAAACAAGCTTAAATAGGATGGACCGCTGGAGGCGCTGGACCTATTTGTCGATTTATTAATATTTCTTAGCTTTTAAAAATAATATTTAATTATTGAATGATTCCTGAAGAGAATTTTTAAATTAGTCCTCACACTAAAAAAATTTTAATTGGTTCCCGAATTTTTATAAAATTTTTAATTGGATTCCTGAATTAAAAAAATATTTAATTGAGTCATTGAACTTATATAAAAATTTTAATTGAATCCCTAAAATAGAAAATTCGTCAGGAATATTATTGATTACATCCAAGCTAGATACTCATATCAACCATCTATTGATGGTTTGGGTGGAAAATGAACCTTTGTCACAACAAGAATCAATAAAATGCAACAAGATGAAGTGAAATATAATATGTTGCGAGTGAGGGACTATTTTAGACCAAGCTATTTCGGGGGAGAGATATGCAACCGAGAAACAGAGATTGGGGAAGGAATGAGCTATTTGTTGAGATGGAGGTGAAGCATTGGTAGGTTACGTTTTGGTCTTCTGGTTCAATATTTTGGCCTCTTGCAATCCTAAATACAAATTGGGGGATTCCAGGTCACGTTCCACAATAATAAACTTAACGACCTTTTCATGGAACCCTACTTCGAGGATCCAATTGAAGATTTTATATAAATTCAGGGACCAAATTAAAAAACTTTTTTGTTTGTGAACCCAATTGAAAACTATATAAAAGTTTCGGGACCCAATGATATTTTTTTTTAGTTTGAGAACCTACTTTAAAATTTTCAAATAGTTCAGTGATCAACCCAATGGTTAAACCTAAAAAAATTACGTTAACTTTTTTTTAATAACGTTTATTATATCCGACAACAGTTTCAGTTGAAACGTTGGTGACTATTGTAGGTTTGTTATGTAATCATGTGAATCTCTATGAACAAGGGAAAAAAATGTTATTTTTGAACTCTCATTATGCATTTGGTAACTATTGAGTTTATGTGTTTTACATGTTAGTTAAGATGGTTAAAAAAAAAAATTAAAGCAAGATGATGCAGCGATATGATGTTGAAGTTTGTTTGTGGACATCGACTGTATCTATAAATATGATAAATATTACTATGATAACATTCAGTTATATACTTCAAATAAACAATCTTATGATTCTTATCAATGCCATTTACATTGAACCAAAATTTGCCATTGTATCTCACAATTTTCGCCTTTATTGTTTAATGCTAACTTTCCATATTTAAATTCCTGAATGGCAGCTACAATACAAAATTTTAAAATGATTAATATATTGGTGTTTTAAGATTTAGAAGTCCCAAAAAACAATTAATCAATATTTTTCATTTTAAATATTATACAGATACTTATTTGTTTCTTATTAACTTATTATTTTTAACATTTAAAATATAAACAGTGTAAAATAATCAGGCACAATATGCTCATGCATCACACAACTTTTAATGATAATAATGTTTTCAAAATTAGATGCTCCAAACAAAACAAAAAACATTCCATGATTTTCATTTCAAATACTATACAAAATCATATCCATTGCTCTTTTGATTTGTAATTTTCAACTTTTAAAAAAACACAACATCGAAAAATAATTAGAAATAATATGCTCGTGCATCGCATGGATAAAAAATCTAATGTGTGTGTGTGTGAAACCTTGAATCCAACTGATCGATCCAATCGGTCAATCCGATTCTATTGTTAATCAGATAATCAATCGATACGATCATTATAATCAAATTGTCATACAAGCAAGCCATTGTTAAATCAGTCGAACTGGACGAGAATTAATTAAATCATACTACCAAGTTGGATTGGTATGTGTTGAATTGGTTCAATGAAAGTATGAAAAGGCCAATTATCATTATACCATCAACTTGTGTTAGCATCAATGGTCGTTGTTTTGTTTATATTTTTTATGATTTTGAGTTTTAAATTTATAAAATTTTACATGTTTATAGTAATTTTAAATGTTTATTTAATTTTAATACATATTTCAACTATGATGGGTCTGTAAATCGTGAATAATATCTTCACCAATTCAATGATCGGACTATTTTAAAAAATATTGATTGTCATATTGTTGCGTCATCAATACAGCAACAACCAAGTATTTTTTCGCTAGGCAGAGTCATCCATGTGAATTAAACGATGTCGTAATGTTGTGTCATAAATCATATCTATAGACAAATCACCAATCTCTAAATATTCTTCTTAATAGTCTCGCTTATAGTTCTCGATCTACTTCTACCTCTAGCGATTGGGCTGCTTTCCATTTGATATATTCTCTTAACTAATGATTCTAAAGGTCTTCTCCACACATATTCAAACCACATAAGGTGAGATCCTACCATCTTCTCTACGATAGGTACTACTGTAACCCTCTATCTAATGCAATTATCCATAACCTTATCTTGTCTAACATGTTTCGCTCATCTAACACAACATCTTGTCTTTGCTACACTGAGTTTATTCTCTTGTTAACCTTTACCTCCCAATATTCAATCTCATATAACATAACGGATCTTACATATAGTTGTGCAATGAAATTTTTTTCTTTTAGATTGGACGGTACCATTTTATCAAATAAAACACTTAAGGCCCTCCTCCATTTCACTTACCCGGACTGGATCCTATGATTCAAATCTCTCTCTGTTTCTCCGCCATTTTGTATGGTGAATCTAACTTGCATAATCTTCTCCGAGTACAGGAGTGTGGTACACACAACTAATCTTCTTATCCTCTGTGTAACTCTGACTTTGGCTTTGTGTTTACGCACTTCTCATCCTCCAATTAAACTAGTTCAACAAGTTTTTTTTGGGTTAACTCGGGTATTCTCCGAGAGGGAGCTAGAGACTAATCATTCGAGTTACGGAGATCCATTTAAGGGACTGACCTCTCTCAATAGATGTTCTTCCATACACATAAAACAGAAATCGAACTCCTAACCATATGCTTAAAGGACCTGGTTATCTGGAAATCATGTGACACCTTGGTGGTAAATTAGTTCAAGAAGTAATCATAAATTGATTGAACTAGTAATCCAATACCCTGTTCGAATTAACTACCTAGTCGATTTTAATAACACTGAGTGAAACTAACTTAATTTCTATATCAATACATCATATATCTTTCATCAATTGCATTACATCAGGTAATTGATAAAATATGATTTAGAACAATGTAATTTACATATAAGGAAAGGATAACAAAATCAAGTAATGTTTGGACTTTGGAGTCAATTAAAATAAAAAATGATTTAATTTGATTTTAAAATTGGTTTTGAAAACTGATTGAAAAATGAATGCGAATTGATTTATTTAGTTTTATTATTTTATATTATTATTTTATAAGAGATATATATATATATATATAACTATAAAGGTAAAATATAGTTTATTTATCTAAAATCAAACCTTAATTACACAATCCTATTAAATTTGATAAAAATTTATAAAAACAAAAACAATGAAATCTTCGAAAATTTAAAAATTAATTAATTTTTATTTTTCAGTACCAAAACATCAGATTAATGAAATTTAATTTAAAAATCAAATCATTTATCATTTTTTATTTCTTATTTTCCAAACACACTCAAGAACGTTCACACAGGACTTGGCTCATAACAATAGGTTTTTTTATCACTAAAAGGCGATAACTAAACATTTAAATAAAAATAATTAATCAGGTCAGCTACAATAACTGCATTTTCACGAAAATTTTGTGGTGATAACAACCATTTCTCGTATATCTACTACTGTATTATAAAACTCAGGGTTCATCTTTGCATTGATATGGTGTTTAATAAAAGATAATTGTTATTTAATACCAATTGTTTTTTATTAAACCAATTACCAAACCTTTTCGACCAATTAGGTAAAAGTTATTGTAAAAGGGCAGCTGGAATTGGAGAAAATTGATGACAGCTGTGATGTAGTTGAGTAAATTGATGATATAGGTTTTTTTTTTATGTAACTGATTTTATGTTTGATTTTTTCTAACTTGAAACATATGATTGAGTGTTTGCTCTCAAACAGGATGTGAGGAGTTGGACACTATGATGTTAAGATTAGATTTTATTAATAAAATTTCTAATTATCGAAAAAAAAAAAGATGAAAGTAATTGGTGATGAGAAAATACATGCGTAATGAGAAAGAAATTAGTTAACGCAAGTAATTGGAAAAGCGTAGTTTCGTATGGTTTTTTTTTCGTAATGTTAAACATTTCTGGTAACAAATATAGGAGTACTTTTTTACAAGAACAAATAAATATGCTACTTTGTAACTAGAAACATTTGTTAGACATAAAGACAAATCGCATATGGTGAATCATGAAACCTTAAATTTACGTTTCACCAAAACCCATGTCTATAATGATGCACCGTACACGAAGGGCAATGGCCTTCTATGAGATTCGAAAGCCACATGGTCATTAGTTGCAATGTCGAGTTCTTAACAATTTGCCAGATTCTCCTCATTAACGGTCTAACACCAACTAAACACTCAATATTTAAAGCTGGGCTGGCCTAATATATTTTTAGGTCTAAAACGAAAGTGATGCCTTTTTTAATTGAGTGAGATTTGAGAGGTTGAAGAAAAAAGAAGAAGATCTTTTGTATAGTTATTTTTTACAAAACCTTTCGTCTAGTTAATTTAGTGAGAATTTAACTTTACTTAATTAAAATTGATGACTAATTAATTTTTAAGGTTTAATGAATTTTTTAGTCCCTGTAAAGTAGGGGTGTTTTGAAATCAGTCCCTGTAAATTTTTTTGTGTGGTTTTCGTTTCTATAAGTTTAACTTTTTTGGAAAACGTCCCTGTCGTTAGATTTTGCCGTTAACTGGCTGACGTGGCTGACGGTTCGTCACGTCAGCACTGCCATGTGGTCTAACAGTGCTGAATTGTCAGCCACGTCAGCTGTCGTATAATTTTTTAAAAAAATTTTAATTCGAAATTTTTAAAAAATTTATTTGATTCTATTTTTTATTTTAAAAATAAACAAATTATATAAAAAATTTAAAAAATTACAAAAATAGTTTATATTTTAAAAAAACCTTAACCCTAAGTTGTTGCCCTTTTCTCCCTTCATCTTCATCCTCGAGCCGCCGCCCCCTCCCCCCAAATTTTCTTCTCTTCTCCCTTCGTCGCCATACCAAGCTCGTTCCTCTGGGTCGAAGAGGACCTCGTAGGCTTGCTGGAGCTCCTTCGAAGCTGAACTTAATGTACAGTGGCTTTGTCGAGGAAATGGAAAACCCAATTCCTCAACCCTTCTCTTTCACCTATGAATTTGGAGGCGACGATCTCCCCTCCCTCTTTGGCGGTCGATCTCCCTTCGGAGACGTCGATGCCTTCAACCCTATCGTGTTCCTTCAGAACTACATTCAAACCCCGAGAGCCGGCGACGCTAATGTTCAGTTCGTGATCGACAACTCGGGCTCGGAGGACCCATTTCGTCTCCCCTCGAATCTCAACCTTGGCGATTACTTCTCGGGCCGATGCGGAGCAATTGATTGAAAGACTTGCGGAGAACGATCCCAATCGGTATGGGATGCCCCCAGCTTCCAAGTTTGCCATCGAGGGGCTACCCAATATCTCGGTTACAGAGGAATTGTTGGCTTCGGATTCATCGCAGTGTGCGGTTTGTAAAGACACTTTCGAGCTACGAGAATTTGGCCATTGTTTAGTTGGATGGAAGGAATGGGAAATTGATGAAGCAGTTGTAGGATTGGGGCAATGGAGGAGGAGTAGAGGAGGGAGGAGACGGCGATGGTGGAGGAAGTGGAGGAGGAGGCGGCGGCGGTGGAGGAGGAGGAGGGGAAAGTGTCAGAGGTTGTAGGTGACGAGGGGAGAAGATGATGGCAGAAGATCCATGTTATGGTTAGGCTTTTTAAAACAAAAACTAATTTTTTATTTTTTATATGTTTTTTAAATGAAAATTAAAATAAAATATTTTAAAAAAATTGAATTTAAAAATAAAAAAATGTGACAGCTGATGTGGCATACACGTCAACAACGTCAGACGATTTGGCACAGCTGACGTGGCTCACTATCAGCCACGTTAGCCACTTTAATGGTGGGGACTAACGGCAGGGACGATTTCCAAAAAAGTTAAATTTACAGAGACGAAAACCATACAAAAAATTTTACGGAGACATATTTCAAAACGACCCTACTTTCCGGGATAAAAAGTTCATTAAACCTAATTTTTAAGGGAGAGAGAGTAATTGAAAAACATGAGTTCTTACAAAAATAAATGAGCCTTATTTGAACCACATTCCCCAAGGTAAATAGCACATGCTATTTTACTAAAGACTCATTTAACACTAAATAAGCCAAACCCTAATATCCTTGTCTTCGCTTCAAACTTTACACGCTAGTCCCCACCTCACAATACAATAGCGGCACGCCAGAGAGAAGAGAGAATGAAACATTTCTACATGTCAGTGACGGCGCCGGAGAGAGACGGGGGAAGACAAACGGCAGACAAACACAATCTTCACTTTGTTTCCTTCTTCGTTGCTCTGATTCTTTCTTCTTTCCTCTGATTATTTCTTCATTTCCTTCCTCCATTTAAAAAGTTCGTCGTCTTTACCAGGACCGTCAAAGATGTCGTTTTGCATTTTTTATTATAAAAAAGCAGGTGATTATGAGAACTTGGTGAACCGTAGGCTTTCACAGGTTTGGCCGTATTTTTGGACACCTTGGCCCTTGGGCGAACTTTGTTGGGCAAAACCAACACTTGTTTTGTTTTAGGATTTGGACGGGAAAGGGGGGTGATTTTAGTGTATTTTGGGAAAGAAAGAGGTAAAAAAAAAATAGAAAATAAGATGAGAGAAGGAGACATAGGAAAGAGAGATAAAAACTTGGGTGACTTTTGGTGCAAAAAGTTAGAGGATTGGGATCCTTTGTTTTAGAGCTGTACACCTTGTCAGTCAATCATGCTTAATAAGAAGACAAAATCCTTTTCTTATTTTTGCTAACGATTTTATTAAGGACATTAGTTAATGAATCTATACAAAAATTTCTTGGAATGCTAAGTATTTATATTATCAAACTATTAAATACATCACTTTCCAATAAAAGCTTCTTTTGATTCCTTAACCAATATTCTTAGGTATCGGTTAGCATTCTCCTTTAAATATTATCATGCTGAAGAAAATGTGTTACTATTATTTAGTTAAATAATTTATATTTTTGTTTTGAGTTTAATTTTGATAGATTATTAGTATAAAGTTTTTCATAAATCAATCCATCACAAATCAATTTAGTATGACTCTTAAGATTATGATAGGAGTTTATCATTTTCAATGATGGACAATTTTATAATTAATTGTGATAAAGCTCGTCTAAAATTTTAAAAAAAATGTAAAATAAGAAAGTAATGATGTATTTCCTCTTTTTAAATTATAGTAATTGAGATCTCAACCCATTTTAACATATTAATGATGGATATACCTTACTTTCGTACATTATATTTTTAATCACTTTTGATAAGCCTAATTTGATTGTATGATAGTGTACAAAAATATTTACATTAATAATACATATCATTAAGTCTTTCTGTATTTGAGAGACAAATGTTATTAGTGTAAAGTATTTTATATTATCAATCAATCACAAATTATTATATGTATTACTTTTAAGGTGGTGGTTGTGATAAGAGACAAAAAAATTTAATATGTGACAATTTATAATTATCAGTGTATAATTTTTTTATAATAATAATGCATAGAAACTAAATCTTTTGTATTTACTATCATATTTTAAGGAGTTATTCAATAGTAATTTAATTTCATTACCTTTTTTGGAAAACTCCAAATTTTTCCCAATCCTCATTAGATATGTGTAGGAGTCATTTTCTTAAACACAGTCACAAAATCGTTTTTGGGGTCTGTAACACAATTATATGCATGTAGAGTCACATGCGTGAAATAATGATGATGGCAAATTCTTACCCATTGTACTTGAGTCTCAATGCATCGCAAGCCGTTTTGGCGGGACCATGGATATGAAAGTAACTGCGCTTTCCATATCCCCCTCCACTCAAAAAGTAGGAAATGGTATGTGTGGACATCGATCGGGTATTGTCAGTTTCGGGTGAATTATTTTAGGTTTGATCGGTTTTGGACATCAGAATTCGTGACCCATTCTCGTCTGTACGTGCCTTCGGTTTGAGCGGTCGATGGTTTGGCGGGTCGTCGATTACGGCGGGTCGGTTGGCATGGTTTGAAATAGAAAAAAATAAAAGAAAAAGAAACCAGAAGCAGAAAAGGGGAAAAAGCTTGAATCTTTAAAACATCATACACACAAAAAAAAACTAAAAAACCAGATTTGCAGTAAGTCAGAAACCATATCTTCTTCGTTGAAGCAAAGGAAGGGAAAGACGTTAAAATGTTGTTTTTCCAAGTCCAGATCTTCTTCTACTCTTTCTCTTGGCAAATCCCGATCTGAGAGGAAGCACGAGGCGGACCAAACGACTACCGTCACTAGTGCAAAATATGCTTTTAACATCGAAGATTTAACATCGATTTCCTTAAAATCGATGTGTAAAACGAGGCGGTGATATTTTTTAAATTAAAAGCAAAATCTTTCATATCGGTTTTGATAATAACCGATGTTAAAAAATTTCCACATCGGTTTTTTTACCAACCGATGTCCAAAAATTAAAACAAAAAAATGGAATTTAAATTCTTTTTGGATTTTCTACATCGGTTACTACATAACCGATGTCTAATAGCTATTAATCACATCGGTTTTTTACAACCGATGTTAAAAATTAAAACAAAAAACCAAATTTTAAAATTTTTTGGACTTGCTATATCGGTTTCTGTAAAACCGATGTGTCATATACAATAACCACATCGGTTTTGGACAACCGATGTGTAATGGAGTCCCTATTTTGCTCTATTTTCATTCACTCCAGCATCTGGTCATCGATCGTGCCCTTTATTTTGTTCTATTTCATATTCTCTTTGCTGTCATTCCTTCCTGAACCTAAACCCTCTGCCACCCCCAAGCTTGTTCGGCTGCCCGTCTCCGCCGTTTGTGTGCGCCATCTCCTCCCCGTAGTTCGTGTGTCGTTTGCGTCCTTCTCCTTCGTTTGCGTCCTTCTCCACGCCCAAGCTTGTTCCTTTCTGCCCTTCTCCGTCGTTTTGTACCACTGTTGACCCGACTGGCTTCAAACACCGCCGTCCTTCGCTGCGTTCCCCACGGTTAGCACGGTTAGCCCCTAAACCATTGCCCATTCTCATTTTTTATACACGCATGATTCAACTGCAGTTACATTAGTTTCCCAGTTACATTTTCTGACATATGTAACATTGTTGATAGGCTTGATAATGTTGTTTAATAATGAACATATGAACTACCTGATAACATATTCATTTGACTTTCATAACAAAGAGCTACTGTCATACTTCATATCCTTTTTAATATTCGTTTTAATATATCCTATTGGTGAGTGGCAGTTGATTATTATCAGAGGCGTATAGGTACTGTTTTTTAATTTGTTCTGTTTTTCTAATATGGTTGTAATTTAGTTGTAGCAAAGCTTGTGCTGTAGCTTCCTTTCATAATATTTGCTCTTTTGGCTTTCACCTCAGCCTCGAAGCCCCTCCGCTTGCTCCGCCACTTCGTGTCGTGACCCAATAGCCTCCTCTTGCTCCGCTTGTTCCGCGTGAGGCAGTGGATTTTGTTCCTCAAGGGTTCGACGCTGAATCAAACTTTGAGCATAACTTGGTTGGCACATTAACCCCTCTCTTGCACTTGAACGGTAATTTAAAGTTTTATTTGCTATCATTTTATTTTTAGATTAAGCTGAAGTACTTGTTTAGTCAAGGGCTTGAAACTGATGTGGTTCCACGCTTAATCAAACTATGAGCATAGCTTGGTTGGCATTGACCCCTCTCTTGCACTTAAATGGTAATTTGAAGTTTTATTTACTATCATTCCATTTTTAGATTAAGCTGAAGTTGTTGAGTGGACTTGAAACATGGAAAAATGCAACCCATGTACATTGAACTCAACATTAATTTATTGAGAAGGATGGGGCATTAAGCTAATAAGTCATAGAGGTTCTAATACCATATTATAGCTAACTTTTCTGAAAGCTTAAGCTATTAAAGTAAAGGTTCATGAATGATTTTTTTATTTTATTTCTAACAACGTACCCCTCTCTTTAACTCGAACAGTAATTCGAGATTTTATTTGCAATGCACATATGGGTCATGATTCTTTACTTTTCTTTTTTGGTGCTCCGATTCTTTACCTTTCTTTTTTGGTACCATGATTTATCATTCTACCTGCTAAATCATTTATATGTGTAGCCTTATATGTGTTCATCAACTTGGATTTTCTACTGTAAGCTTAGCTATTTCTTATATGTATGTGTGTGCTTTATCTCTGTCATCATAGTTCTTTTGTATTTATGCTTTTATACTGATCAAGCTAAATAATTGTTATTGAAACTATTTCTTATAGGTACACTTGCTGTTATTGAAACTAAATATTACGGTACAAGTTCCAAGAAGAATATTAAGCAGAATATTAATTATTCATTACGGTTTCCGGCTGAGTGTTCTTCCCACACCCGGTAAGCTTTCTCCTCTCCATTTTTCTCATTTGGTTTTTGTTTGCATTGTACTTGGGGATTGGAGTGTTTTATTATTTTTCTTAATGTTAATTAATTAGTAAAGCGCCTTAGTTTCCCGTTTGAGATGCAATACTAATGAGCACACGTGTACGTGCTTAAGGTACCGCTCATTGTATTGGATCTTGAATTGTCCAAAGTTGAACAGTTTGGGAAAAAAATTCTTCATTCAGTTAAAATAGTTATTCACTAATTCTCATGTTATATACTTGATGAAAGTTCAGATCGATACATTTCCTTTCGTTCTCCGGGTGCATACTTTGTCGTGGTGGATGTCATCGCGTTCAAGTCATGTACATCGGAGACCGAAGGGAAACGCTGTCGAAATTTCGTCGAGTATGAGCATGAGAGTTAAGAACTAACTGTTAACCGAAGGTTGAAAAAGTTTCTTCTCGAATGGGATAGGGCCATACCCTGTCATAAGAAGTAGTTGATGAAGATCTTGGACTAAGTACGAAGTTATTGGTTTTAGTCATGGATCGCGGTTGGATGAATGCTAGACGGACAAGTGATGAGTATAAGAATGGAGTGGAAGATTTTCTACAATTCGCAAAAACAAATGCTCCTGATAGTGGTAACGGAAGTACATTTTATTTGTAAGTTAAGTAATTAAATTTTAAATACTATGATAACTAACATGTTTTATCAATATATTAGGTATCTGCATCGCATGTTAGTTGATCCGGGAAACCTCACCCTTTATGGGTTCATTGACCCCATGCTCATTCACGGTGATGTTCTCCTAACATTAGAAGACCCGATCGCCACCATACGTGATATACTTGCCCGAGATTATCATCAGTTCTACCTTGTGCCTTATCTCAATAAGTAAGTACCAGTTATTTAATTATAACGTACTATATATGACTTAGTTACTAATTGTTCCACAGATGCAGTAAACATTTGCAATTGTTGATCTTGTGCCCTCGGTTGAATCTCGTGGTCTTCTTCTGCTCGATGGGAAATAAGCCGGCGAAGCAACTGAAGATCATCATGGAAACATAAGCATTAAAATAATTTATAGTCAGTAATGAAGTTGTTTTAATCATCTGAAATCTATAAGATATACTTTAATTAATGTTTATTTTCTTATGATGGTTCTATTGATGCAATCCACATGCTGCGTGGTGAAAGGCGTCGGGCTATTAGATGGATTATCCATAACGTAAGATATTTATTACAAATGCTTCAAGTGCAGTGGGTATAATTATTGATTTCTATTTAATTCCTTATATTCTAATTGGGCTTCATTTGTACGTAGTCCCGTAGACAATGTGGATCATGGGAATGTGGATATTATGTGATGAAGTGGATGGTCGAAATTATCTCCTCCGGTATCACTGAAAGATGGCAGGAGGTAAATGCTAATTGGTAACACAATTAGTTCTAATAGTTATAGACTCGTTATATGTTTTATTTTAGTTCATTACGTAAAAGATATAATCTTATGTCCAATTAAACTTGCAGATATTCAACAATCCGACTCCACTCTCTAATGCCGACATCAATAATATAAGGATGTGTTGGGCAACTTTCTTTCTTGAGTACCAATTACCATAGTTTGTATGTAGTTAGTTTATAATAATCGCATCTTGTACTAGCTATCGTGTACTTTTGACCGATATATGTTTTGACATGAAATCTATAATATATCATATGTAGCCTTTTGGTTTCTGATTATCTTTGTTGTCTGAATGTAATTGAATATATTTATTGTTTGTAATCTTTTAATTTGGTGTGTTTTGGTTGTACAAAAGTGATTGTGTTGAGAATATTTAGATTCTGTATTGATATGTGGATTACTGAAACAGGGGGAAATGACTGTCACTACTGTAAAGGGGTGTATTTAAAAAAAAAAAAACTCCTTCACATCAGTTTCTGAAATAACCGATGTGATAACCCAAAATTTCACATCGGTTTCTTAAAAAACTGATGTGGTAACCCCACTTTACACGTCGGTTATTTTTAAAACCGATGTGAATAGTTGGGTTATCACATCGGTTTTTAAAATAACCGATGTGGAAAGTGGAGTTACCACATCGGTTTTTTTAGAAACTGATGTGAAAAGTGCTGAACAAGAATTATTGTCTTGCTGAAATAGAATTTTTGACATCGGTTTTAAAACCGATGTGAAAAGTGGCAATAAACCACATCGGTCGTTTCAACATCCGTTTGAGAACCGATGTGAAAAGCCAAAAAAAATCGATGTGAAATCCCTTTTCCGCACTAGTGCGTTTGACTGTGAGGAGGCTAGGCAGATCTGGTTATGGAGGCCAAGAGGGAGGCGGACCAGAACGGCCACCGTGCGGGAGGCGACGAAGTGGCGGTCACGCAGTGGTCTTCTTGTCTGTTCTTCACGCGGGCGATGGCTGGGTAGCAACGGCACGACGGTCACGCGGTGGTTGAGGCTTATTAGAGATAAATGAAGAAAGAGAAGAGACTGATAGAAAGAAAAATGGAGATTTGCATTTTGCAGAAGGGTTTGGGTTGTGTACATTAGAGAGAAAGAGTGAGAGTAATCAAAGAAAAAAGAAAGAGTAAATGAAGGACGAGTCAAAGAGTAGAGAGAGACTGACCACAAAGTTATTTTATTTCCCAATGGCAATACACATTTTGTCTTTCCAGTTTCCAATACACGTCTTTAACTTTTTATCTTCCCAACAACATGATCTGAGAGACCGATGTGTACAGAATTAAATATATATAACTATCTGAAACTAATATGGTCGGTCGGGTACGGGTATCGATGGGTTCAGTATTTTCAACCCGCACCCGCTCGACCACACTCGTTTGAAACTGAGACGCAGACCCGATGGCCCGTGAACCTGATGCGACACGCCCGTTCAGCAGCTGGGTTTAGCGGGTAACTCGGGTCTCGGTCGGGTCGGAGAAAGTTGTCCACCCCTAGGAAATGGAGAAAAAGGCAACAATAAAATGAGATTTTAGGGGCGTTTGTTTGATTTATTTATGAAAAAATACTTTTAGATTGTATTTGGGAAAGCTGGAAAAAAAATATTATGCTGATAATCAATTTTTGTATAATCGATTCTTGTGATAATCGATTATAATTAGAATCTGTTTTTATTTGAGTTTGTTTGCTGAAAAGCGATTTTAAGATAATCTATTTCGTTTGGGTGCTGCAAAAAAAATCATTTTTATATAATAAATTACGAAAAAGGATATGAAGTTATTTGTATAATTTAATAATATTTGTTTAAAAGTTAATTTTGTAGGGGTAAACAGGGAAGAGAGTTTTGAGAATGAAAAATAATCAAATCACAATAATCTTAAGCTAAAAAAACTAGATGGCATAAAACAAATTTTTTTTCCCCTAAAAAAAGGTTTTTTATAAATTCAAACAAAATATCAAACATAATAGATTATCTATGAAACATCTTTTAAGCTATAAAAGAGCTGAAATGAGAAAAAATAATATTTCCCAAACATACTCTTAGTAAAAAAAATTACTGTTAACACCTATCCGTTTGTTTAATTAAATTTTTATGAAAAAGTAGAAGCTGAAACAAATTGAAAAGTGTTTATATGAGAAGATATATATATGTTTTTAGTCCGTGTTATTTTACAAAAATTCGGTTTTAGTCTCTCGTTTAAAAAACGTATATTTTTATTCCCCTATTTTTAAAAATGTGTCAGAAGTGGTCCTACACCTCACATTTTTAGTCCCTCATTTTTTACAACCTCATATTTTTAGTCCTTCATTTTATTTTATAAAAATTCGGTTTTAGTCCCCCTGTTTTTCAATTGGAAGTGTGGTGTAGGGATATTTTTAATACATTTTAAAAAACGAAGGACTAAAAAATATATTTTTCATATGGAGGACTAAAACCGAACTTTTGTAAAAAATGAGGGACTAAAAAAATATTTAACTATATATATATATATATATATAAATACTATTACCTTATATAAAAACATTAGCATATAGTTTTTTTAATAATTGTAGTCAATCATAAAATAACTTCTTATTAATATAACTTCTTATATTATTTTAAAACTACTTTTTTTAAACTTAAACAAATTAGTCCTTTATTAAAATTTTACAATTTTAAAGATTAAATTTTTTTTGTTGAAGAAAGTCAAGGCAAACACATTCTTTAGGAACCAAAGTGAAATATATAAAATATAAAATATAAAAAAATAACAGGATAACATGTTTTTGCTATGGATTGTAGGTGAATTTGATTTAATCCACGAATCCGGTCGTTTCGAACTAGTGCCTCGTAAAAATTTTGTGGAAGTTATTTCTTTTTTGGACTTTGCCTTGGTATTTATCCACCCAAAAAAAAAACTTCACTTCTTTTTTATTTTGCAAGAATTTTTTTTTTTTATACTAGCAATATTCATGTTAATCGATAACTATGTAGTAAATGTGAAGGACATCTCTCTCACATTTCTTTTTGCATTTAGACGTACATGAGTCTTCAATGTAAGGTATTTTGTTTTTTAACCAATAAGGTAATCCTTTTTTTTGTTTTTTGTTAAGGGAAATTTAAGATGAGAGAATCTATTTATTTAAAGTTCAGCCTAATTTGGTTTGGACTTTTTCCTCTCATAATTCGGGTGCACCACTGCACCCCTTAAATTGAATTGATAAGATTAAGTGTATCTACCTGAAAATTATGATAATAACAGTATTGTAAATAGCTGAGGTTGGCAAAATCAAGATTAATTGACTTTATGACAATAACATAATATTACTGTTGATCGATAGAACAAATAACTATAGTAAATGTTTGCAAATAAATGTACCATAGTTTTATTAATTAGAGTTCAGTTTTCATTTATTGTTAACATAAAAGTTTGTATTTTAATTTATCATTTAACTTCATTATATTATTGAAAAATATGATTTTTAAATACTTATGATTGTAATTAATTTTTTCAATAATATGACAATAATTAATTAAACAACTTTATAAAAAATGTTATTGTTGTGAAATATGTTTCTATATTATTCATCACTACTAAAAAATAGGGTTGGCAACGGGGCGGGGTTGGGCTTTGCCTTCCACAACCCCACCCCGCTCCCCTTCGGGTTTGGAAAATAGATGTTCATCCCCACCCCCAACGGGAGGCGGGTTTTCCCGTGGGTCCCCGCCCCCGTTAATGAGTAATCAAATTTAAAAATTATTTTGATTTAATTGATATTAACAACTCAAAAATTGTACTTCCAAAAAATAAACAAATAAAATATTCACACAATCAAAACAATCAAGCATAAACTGGAACTTAGTTTTCTTTCAACTACAAATTTTAAAAAAAAACTAATGTTTTAGAAGTATTTTGTTATGTTTCAAATAACACCGATAGTATCAAAACATCATAATAAAAGCACAATCAAATGTTCTGTAATTTTTTATAAAAAAAAAAGCACTCTTTTATACACAGTGGAACCTTTCAATCAAAACAAATCTAATACCCTACATAGATATACGAGAATATTATTATAATTATGTAAACAACAGGGCGGGTTCGGTGTAACACACCCGGGTGCTGACGAGGGCAGGGAGTGGTTGTCGGTGCAAAGAGAGCACGAACAAGGAGCGACTCCTGGCTGGCTTCTAGGCGTAAGGACACATGAATGGACCGATTACACATCGGAATGAGAGGGGTCCTGAGACTGTGTAGGTATGTAATTGCATAGTTGAGGGATTTCGAGACTGTACAGTTAAGGAAGGCTTAAAGGAATTGCTTGGTACTATCTATACCAACAAGATGCATATTCTTTTCGGGAGCCCATCACTTAAGAACTCCACAGTTAAGCGTGCTTGACTTGGAGCAATTTTGGGATGGGTGACCTCCTGGGAAGTTTTCCCAGGAAGCGTGTGAGTGAGGACAAAGCATCCACAAAGCAGTCAGGGATGTTACAAATGGTATCAAAGTAGTCCAATTCTAAATCGGACTGGGGCTTTTTCTAAAAACAAAACTTGGGCGCATAGGATGGTTGTTAGCATTATGAATGCTCCATGCTATTCTTTGTTATATTGGACTTGATCAACCCAATATTTCATTGGTAGTGAGCAGATTTATGGCGACTAATAGTCGAGGACGAATGTTGCACTTGCAGCAGCTTTGGAGTGTATGACCAGAGCTATACAATGGCAGACGGAGACTCTCTTTGAATTGAAGGGGAATGGAGGCCAGTCACTGATGGAGTTGTGGCAACTTAGGACCCTTAGCACGCGGGGCTTTTCGAATTCAAGAAGAACGATCCGCCATCATTCTGTAGCAGTTAAAACAGGAAGGAGACTGAATTTATTCAACCCATATGCGAGAAAAAAATACTATATTGTTTGATTCAGGAGCAACACATTCTGATATATTTTTCATGTCCTTTGGTTCATGTGTTTCTACTTCTTTGGGGGATAATCTTATTACTTCCAGTACTTGTTTAAATTGTTTTCTTGTGCATTAGGACGTTCATTATGTCTTTGACCATATTGTTACTTTGTCCGGGTTAGATTCTATATTCTTAGTAAGGAATGATTATCGTCTAGACTTGTTGTCATATAATACTCAGATAGAACTTTTTTTTTTGCCTCTTCACAACCAATGTCCATTGATTCTTCGGTGTCGACCCATATTGTATTTGTTGTTTCTTGTAATAAGTGCTTAGTTGAGGGAGCTCAAGGATCGATACATACTCTTGTTTCCCGGTAAGGTAGCTATTTATAGTGATGTGACAGTAATACCTGTAGCATGTGAATAAAACGTTTTCTCAAAACCTCCATGAAATGAATTCTTGAAGGATGTGATTTCTTCATTTGTTTTGATTTTTTTTAAATTATGGAAATTGAGGTTTTCACATGTAGATTTATCTATTACGAAGACTCGGGGTTTTGGGATTCTTGATTATTGATTTGCGATTCTTAGAATGTTTTCATGTTATTTGATGAATTAATTTGATAATTATATATTTTATTAAATTTATAAAGAATCTTTTAATTTGTGGTTTTGTTTCTTCTGTTACGGTGTATATGTAGCTCCTTAGTTTTATTTTCATCCAAAATGTGCAGTCCTGTCTCATTTTCGTTTACGCTATTATTAGTTGAATTAATTTTCCTTCTCGTTTGATGGCAAAATTACAAATCTCACTTGAATTGATCTGTTATGTTCCATATTTAGTTGTTTCTTTGAGAAGTATTGCTTTACTTTGTCAAGTAACTTATATTTGAATTGGTTTCACTTTACCAAATTCAAATTCAAATCATACTTAATTGGGAATCACAATTTGATCATATTTCTTGGCACACCGTTTCACAGTGCAATGATTTTTTTTATCGGATCCTAATTAAAATTTTGTGTAATTATAGTATGAGTCAAATTTCACTTTAATTATTGTTAAGGAATATGTTTGATTTTGTAATAAACTTTTGAGTGCTTTTAGTGGAAAAACAAATGATAGGAGTATAAGGTTATGAATGGACAATATAAAATTGAACAAAGTAACCATTAGGGATAGATATCTTTTGCCTTGGATAGATGAACTTAATAGAAGAGTCTTGGGACATGAATTTGGATGTCTTTCAAGGCTTTAAGCTTGAAATTGAATAGATTGAAAATTTGTACTGACCTTAGAAAATAGATTAAGCGAGTGTAATTTTTAGGCCAGGAATTGCAATCTCCTTTTGGCCAAGAGAATTATGTGTTATCTGATAATGGTCTAGTGTAGTTTAAGAATAAGATCATTGTTCCTAAGGAGGAGAGTGTTGGGAAAAATTTTAGAAGAGACACATAAAGGAACAATAACCATACATTTTGATATAACCAAGAAGTATCAAGATTTAAAGATGTATTGGTGGACGTGAATAAAAATGAATGTTGTATTAAAGAAGTCGTACATATATATGCTCAATTTTTTTATGTTGTAATTTTGTTTTATATTTTTTTTAGAAAATTACTTTTCTTGAAATTTCAGATTGCTTTTCAAGTGGCCAAATATTAATCGCAATTAATATACTCCTAGGATTTGTTTTCCATATAGATTAATGACATGTCTAATCCTAACAAACTTATATTTCCTATCAAAAAGTGAAAAATGTTATTTCTTAATGTATGTGCCTACTCAAAGATCAAGATGGAACTGATTTCTTAATACTACTGCGGTGTTTATTTTTACAGTTGTTTCTGCATAATATCTGGACAATTTAATTGCAAGTTTATTAAATCTTATTCTCTATTTTGTTATCACATTTCTTTTAAGATCTTTTTATAATCAGAAAGTGAAACTATTTTTTTCTTGTGAAGTTATCATCTTGAGCTAGTTAAGGATATGCGCTACTGCTTCTCCTTTCTTTATTTTTCTTATTTATAAAATTCTCGTTCTATAAATAATATAAGAATTTTGATGTAGAGTCTATAAGAGACTATTATATCTATGTATGGATGATATAAAACATTACTTCAATTTCTTTTGTGGATTGTTTATTATGAATTTAATTTGTGAGAATGCTTATAATGATGAAATGCAAGTGAAGGGGTTCTAATTGTAGACGAATGGATAAAAACAAATGCTTAAGTACATGATTTTATTATATAAATGTTATTAATTTTTTTGACTTCTTTTTAAACTTTATTTTTTTGTTAGTAGAGGGTATTTTTGGTGGGATTTACCACCTAGTTTCATTTTGGGAGACTTTAACCGAAATATGTTGGGTCTTTCAAATGATAGATTCAGATGAATTTCTTGTAGCACGAGTTTGGTTTTGCCCACCATATTTTTGTTTCTTTTGATTCTTTTAATAAATTTTTTATTCTTTTAATATATATATATATATACACACACACACACATATATTGACGATGTGATTAGGAAATGTAGGTCCCATTTTGTTAGTACGAAGTAGGTGGGAAGATTTTGTGAGGACTGAATTTAATCCAAGAGACACAATTAGGAAGAATAATCGAGGGAAAGACGTGTGATGAATGTGTAAAATATGTTAGTTTGGAAGTGTAATTAGGAAAGAGTTTGTAAATAATCCTAGAAATTATAGGAAAAGTGATAAGAAAATGTACACATTCATTTGAATAGAGTTTTGATACTTAGATTTCAATTTATATTGAAATTATACTTAAAAGAGGTTGAAAATGTGCAGGAATAGTAGCCCAGTGCTCAGCCCTCGAATTGGACGCTCAGCACGAACAGAACCGGAAGAAAACTGCATCCTGCAGTGCATAGGCAAGCGCCCAGCGCTGGCAAATTGGAAGGAAGCTAGCGCCCAGCTCTAGCAATTAGAGCCCAGCGCTGGTGCTTCAGCAGCAGAAGGTGTTTTGACGCCCAGCGCAGGCCAGGGGCGCCCAGCGCTGGCAGACGAGCCGACCCAGTATAAATTCGTTTTGAACAGATTTGAGGGGATCGCTGGGCTCATTTTTTCACTTCTCACACTCGAGGTTCATCTTCTCTCTGCTTCCTTGAAGATCCAAGCTTGGGAACAAGATTTGGAGCTTCCATGGCTTCCTCCACTCACATCCACTCAAGTTTCTTCTTCTCTTCTCGTTTTTCCCTTTTTACTATGAGCTGTTAGATATTTTAGGTTAGGTTAGGATGATTCTGATTTGATTCTTGATGTAATTGATTTTGATTCTGAATTCAATTCTGTTTCATTCAATTAGAGTGATTTGCTTCTATGCTTAATGCTTCTATTGATTGATCAACTCTAGATTGATGTTAGATTCAATCTCACAATTGGAAAATTGGTTATTGGATTGGAAATGAAGTAGATTACCATTGGAATGTTGATTCTAGGAATAGAACTATGTTTCAATGCATTCTTATGAATCACATGCTTAATGTTTGTGCAAATGCTTGAGTGACCTAAGGAATTAGGCTTCTTGATTTGTACAAAAGGATTATCACCTAAGGAATTAGGGATAAATCTAGGTTAATGATTTGAATCACAATTGAGTGGAATGAATTGGAATTAGGACTGAATGAATTTACATTAAGTGACGAATTAGAGGATTCCGATGCCTAACCGCTTTTACCTATATTGAATACATTCTTTAATTGCATTGCATTCATTCTTGCGACAACTTGTAATCAAAAACCCATAAAAAACTCTTCTACAAACATGACATTCATAGGTTCAAATAGCTATTGCCTAGGCTAAGTTGATACTTGAAACACAATCCTCGTTGGGAACGATACTCTACTCTCACTTTATTACTTGTACGATTTGGTACACTTGCCAAATCACTCAACAAGTTTCTGGCGCCGTTGCCGGGGATTGTTGATTTCAATATCAACGAAGCAAAGGCATTGTTAATTTGAACATTTTTTTTTTAGTGTTTATTTTCTGTTTTTGTTTGAATACTTGATATATTGGATATTCTCATCTTTTCCTTGCTTTGGATTTCTGTTTTGTGAGGAAAGTATCCACTATCCTTCATTATTATAGTTCATGCAAGTGAAGGCAATGAAACCACTGCGACCTACATGTGATTTTTGTGGTGCATACCATAAATTTGAAGAGTGTGAGGTGAAACTCAATGCAAATGAGGGGGTTTATTACATGAAGGACCTCATGTGGGAGCAAAATGCACGACATCACCATCAATCCAATGAGTCACTAGATAGAATGTCCAACCTTGAAAATGTTTTAATTCAATTCATTGAAGCTACTCATGCGAATTTTAAGAACACACAAGCTTCAATCAAGAATCTTGAGATTCAAGTTGAGACACTATCTAAGCAATTGGGTTGTTTTGTACAGAAAAAGAAAGAGTTGGTAGCAGAGCAAGAGTCACATGTTTGGAAAATGGTTGAGCAAGAAGAAAAAGTACATGACTTAAGAGAGGTGGTGGATGAAAAACAAAAAGAAAGTGTAGTTTTAGAAGTAGTTGAAAAACAGAAAAACAAAAACAGTGACATTGAAGAGAAACCAAGGGTGATACAAGAAGAGATTCATATGACTAAGACTCAACCCTTGGTGATCGAAGAGAAGAGTCCTCCACATGATGAGTTGTACATGCTTCCAAAATGGGGGAACACATATCCCAAATGCTTACTTGTTGGAGCATGGGAACAGTCTTGTCCCTATGCCAAATATATGGGATTGTTACCTAAAAGAAGGAAGCGGAAGGATGAAATTTTCTTTTTATCATATCATCCACCCTAATGGGGTGACAATACGTCAAGCTAGTGACGTTAAAGAAGCGCTACTTGGGAGGCAACCCAAGCATTTTCTTCTTGCATTTCTTTCAATTTTTTTTCCTTAGCATGAAAAATAAGTAGTCCATTGAGTTGTTGAGTGGTTCCTTGATGTGTAAACCATTTAATGTGGTGGAGTTGGTTTAAATTTTTGTACAGGCACATCTAAGGAAAGTGGAGCAAAGGAAGGGGAGAAATGACACACTAGAATGGTGAAAATGGCCCTGCACAGGCGCTGGACGCTCGGCTTGACGCCCAGCGTAGGAAAAGTCAGAGACTACCAGGATGAGTGGCGCTGGGCGCTCCACAGGAAGGACGAGCGCTGCAAATTTCTGTAGCTCCTGGACAGCTAGCGCTGGGCGCCAGACAGCTAGAGCTGGGCGCTAGGCAGCCAGAGCTGGGCGCCCAAGTGGAGGCTGAACGCTGGAATTAATGAAAAATCAAAAAAAAAATCAAAAAAAAAAAATTTCACATACTCATCCAGTGTGCAGAAGAAAGGGGGTGTTCTGAACTCTATTAATTTTCTTTGCACTCTTTCATTTGTTAGTTAGTTGTAGGAATAAATTGCCCAAACTTGCATATATTGCACAACTTGTGTTGAATGGATTTTTGTGTAGATTCTCTAGTAAGCATAGAACTTTTGCTTGACTGAAATTTCTAACATGATGCATTTTATACTTGCTGGGCATATGATTTCATTGAAACCGTTGATCCTTGTGAATTGTTTGTGACAATTTTTCATGCTATAATTGATGCAATGTTGAATGCATGGATTTTCTCTTGCGCATCAACATAAACTGTGAGCTTTTGAGCCCAAATGCTCTGGCACATTATCCAGATGACTTGATTTCTTTCATGTGTGATTGTCCATCACTTGCATGTTCTCACCTTTTCTTGCCTTGAATGCTTGTCATTGTTGCAATGTTCTTGCATATGCATGAATGATTGAGGCAATAATTATTTGTTTAAGCTTGGTGTCATAATTGCCAACCTATCATTTACCATTGTTAAGCCCAATTGAGCCTTGGCCTACTTTCCTTGGAATGATAGCACATTACAAGCCAAAAAGCGAAAAAACCATTTTGTCCCACTACTTTAGCTTAGAGGAATGTTTGGACTTAAGTTTGGGGTTGTTCTCTTGCTTAGGGACAAGCAAGCAAATAAAGTTTGGGGTGGTAAGTAGGACACTAAAGATGCCTACTAGAAAAAGAAAATGAAAAATAAAAACTGAAAAAGAAAAAAAGAAAAAATAGAAAAAGCCAAAAAGAGGAAAAGGAAAGAGAAAGTATACAAAGAAAGAAAAAGGCAAAATAGAAAGAAAAGAAAATTAAAACAAGAAGCAACAAGAGAAAAAGAAATAGTTGGAAATGAATAAAAAGGAAATAGCACAAATTGTGTACTTATGTGCTTGTAGCTAGACTAGGCAAGTGAAAATTCCAAAAGAGTCCAAATAGTCCTTGAAGCCAAAGTAGCATAGCATATATATCCTTATTCTCATCCACCCGTACCTAAGCCCCATTACATCCAAATAAAAGACCTCATGATATGTGTTGCATTGGCATTTGTGATGTATGTTCCTAGCATCTTATCAAGATTAGGATTGGGGAATACATGATGATTGGAATTGAGAGCAAACATGACCAAGTGAGGATGTGTGAAACACTTAAACAGAGAGGTTGCAAGGGATAATTTTGTGCATTCAATGGAGCTAATTTTGTACTATGTTTGATTGTTCTAAAGCATGAAACTTGTGATCAATTGGAATTTATGAATGATTGTGTGATGCTTGTCCATTTTGCAAAAGTGTCAAGGAATTGAAGTCTTGCATGAGTAATTTGCTTCACAAGAGAATTGACCATGAAAATCTATCTCATTCACCCCTGTTTTGAATTTAATTGTTTGCTTGAGGACAAGCAAAATTTCTAAGTTTGGGGTTGTGATGAATGTGTAAAATATGTTAGTTTGGAAGTGTAATTAGGAAAGAGTTTGTAAATAATCCTAGAAATTATAGGAAAAGTGATAAGAAAATGTACACATTCATTTGAATAGAGTTTTGATACTTAGATTTCAATTTATATTGAAATTATACTTAAAAGAGGTTGAAAATGTGCAGGAATAGTAGCCCAGTGCTCAGCCCTCGAATTGGACGCTCAAAGACGAACGGAACCGGAAGAAAACCGCATCCTGCGGTGCATAGGCCAGCGCCAGAAGACTGGCAAAGTGGAAGGAAGCTAGCGCCCAGCTCTAGCAATTAGAGCCCAGCGCTGGTGCTTCAAAGAATGAGAAGGTGTTTTGACGCCCAAACGCGCAGCCAGGGGGCGCCTGCACAAGCAGCACGAGCCGACCCAAAGATAAATTCGTTTTGAACAGATTTGAGGGGATCGCTGGGCTCATTTTTTCACTTCTCACACTCGAGGTTCATCTTCTCTCTGCTTCCTTGAAGATCCAAGCTTGGGAACAAGATTTGGAGCTTCCATGGCTTCCTCCACTCACATCCACTCAAGTTTCTTCTTCTCTTCTCGTTTTTCCCTTTTTACTATGAGCTGTTAGATATTTTAGGTTAGGTTAGGATGATTCTGATTTGATTCTTGATGTAATTGATTTTGATTCTGAATTCAATTCTGTTTCATTCAATTAGAGTGATTTGCTTCTATGCTTATTGCTTCTATTGATTGATCAACTCTAGATTGATGTTAGATTCAATCTCACAATTGGAAAATTGGTTATTGGATTGGAAATGAAGTAGATTACCATTGGAATGTTGATTCTAGGAATAGAACTATGTTTCAATGCATTCTTATGAATCACATGCTTAATGTTTGTGCAAATGCTTGAGTGACCTAAGGAATTAGGCTTGTTGATTTGTACAAAAGGATTATCACCTAAGGAATTAGGGATAAATCTAGGTTAATGATTTGAATCACAATTGAGTGGAATGAATTGGAATTAGGACTGAATGAATTTACATTAAGTGAAGAATTAGAGGATTCCGATGCCTAACCGCTTTTACCTATATTGAATACATTCTTTAATTGCATTGCATTCATTCTTGCGACAACTTGTAATCAAAAACCCATAAAAAACTCTTCTACAAACATGACATTCATAGGTTCAAATAGCTATTGCCTAGGCTAAGTTGATACTTGAAACACAATCCTCGTTGGGAACGATACTCTACTCTCACTTTATTACTTGTACGATTTGGTACACTTGCCAAATCACTCAACAACGTGCAATGCTCAGAATAGGCAAAAAGTGTTATGCCGACAAGAAAATAAAGTCTTTAGAATTTTAGGAAGAGGAACATGTAGTCTTGAGAATCACTCCTAAGATTGGGATAGGGAGGTCAATGTCATTCATAAAACTAATTCTTTGTTTCATGGGTTCCTTTCAAATCCTAAAGAGAGTCGGTCCTGTTGTTTTTCAATTGGCTCTTCCACCACAGTTGTCAAATATCCACGACGTCTTCCATATTCTAAATTCGGGAAGTACGTACCAGATGTTTCACATGTGATAGCTCCTGAGTCTGTACAATTGAAAGATAATCTGATCTATAATCCCAGGCCTAGTCAAATCTTGGACAAGAGCATTAAGACTTCGAGGGACAAGACAATTCCATTGAAGAAAATGTTATGAGAAGGATTGACTCATGAGGAGGCTACTTGGGAGATGGAATATGACATCATGCGTCAATGCCCAGATTTTAATATCTCTGTGGTATGGTAATCGTAATGTTTTGAATATGACATATGTTAAAATAGATGCGTGAATATACGATGAATTTCGGGGACAAAATTCTTTAGAAAGGGAGAAAATGTAACATCCTAAAATTTTAATAGTCCTTTTAATAAAAAGATTAAGTTAGTATAAGTGACAAACGACTTAAATACGCGACGGGGGTATTGTAAGTGATAGAGTGGACTTGCTACCACGATCCACCGATATTCAGCCCCAGCCGCTTCGATTCGTAAAAAAGAAAAAAAAGTATGAGTTTTAGGGTGGAAGTGTTAATATGAAAATTTATTGAAATTATTTAACTAATATAAAGAATGCAAAATTAAAAAATAATAATAAAAGAGAAATATAGCATCTTGGCTATCACAATACCATTTTTTTTAATATAGCATCTAGGAGAAATATGACCATGTTTACAACAATAATGACATATTACTTTATTTCTTGCATTTTCACTAGATGGAACAAATATTATTGATTGTATTTCTTTCTTAGCATAGGAATTATAGCCTAGACCTGTTTTTACTAAAGGTGATTGTTGATTACCAAGCAAGGTATTTAAATTTCTTTTTCCATTAGTAAACCTAGCAAGAGTGTTTCTTAGGTCCTTGTTCTCCTTTTCAAGATGCATACATCGATCACACTTCGAGGAACTAGGTTTTTCATTTCTAGAACTATCATGCATCAAGGTCATAGAATTAATTTCTAATTTCAAGTCATTTATCTCCTTACCTAATTTTATTTTATCATTTTCATGCATATGGATTATTGACTTTTGTTTGGCTACCTTTCTAACAAGTTCTATAGATTCCTCATGCAATTCTTCAAAGGCTAATTGCAATTCATCATAATTGAAAGATAATGCAAATTCATCATCACTTACCTCTTGGTCATCCTTTTGACTTGCCATCAAGCAAAGATTTGAAACTTCATCATCCGTGCTATCACCACTTGATTAGCTAATGTCATTGTCCTCCCATGCAATGTATGCCCTTCTCCCTTTCTTTTCCCTCTTTGGCCTCTTGTCACCTTTATCTTTCTTTTGGAGAGTAGGACATTCGAATTTGATGTTCCCGACCTTTCTACATTCATAGCATAGAGGTGTTGATGATGATGCATCTTTCTTGGTAGGTTTCTTGGAATTGTTGTACCTTTTCCAAATTCCTTTGTTTTTGAGGAACTTGCCAAATCTCCTTACTAGTAGGTTGATTTCCTGATTCTCTTGGTCTTCATCATTGGTGTCAATGCTTTCTTTGTCACTTTCATCTCTCTTGGAGGAAGAAGCCATAAGTGATATTCCTTTGCCCTTTTTAATCCAATTCTTCATTCTCCTTGAGCCTTATTAGCTCCAACTCATGCTCCTTGAGCTTTTCCAAACAAAGTTGCTAGAGACATTGTTGTTAGATCCTTAGACTCCATGATGGCCATTACCTTTGGTTGTCATTCTCTACTAAGACACCTAAGTACCTTAGTCACAAGATCTTCATTTGTTAAAGTTTTCTCAAAAGAAAGCAATTGATTAACAATAAGTTGAAAACGATTTTGCACATCATTTATGGATTCATCATGTTTCATTCTAAACAACTCATATTGATGCATCAAGGTGTTAATTTTTTATCTTTTCACCTCACTTGTTCCTTCATGGGTCACTTGTAAAGTGTCCCAAATTTCTTTTGCACTTTTGCAATTAGAAATGCGAAAGAATTCATCAATTGACAAAGCAGTGGTGAGGATATTCTTAGCTTCAAAGTCAAGTTGAACTTTTTACTTTTCATCTTTAGTCCATAGACTTTTGGGTTTGTTTCTCTCTTCATCTCCAACACCATGTTTGGGGACGAAGGGACCATTTTCAATAATTTTCCATAAGTCTTTGTCTATTCCTTCAATAAAAATTTTCATCCTTGCCTTCCAATAAGGATATTCTTCACCATCAAAGTTTAGAGGAGAGGTGGTAGAAATGTGTTTATGTTTCCTACTTGAGTCAAGTGCCATTTTCGAAAAAAAAAAATATTGAGAGCGATTAAGCCTTAATCAAGACCCTAGCTCTAGATACCAATTGTTGAAATAAAAGGCACCTCAAGAGGGGGGATTGAGGTTTTACAAAACTCTTAGAAAATCTTAATTTTTTACAAATTTTTTTTGCCTCTCTTTTAATGATGCACCAAATAGATCAAATAAAAGAGAGAATATTAAGAAACAAGAACAATATGGAATCTTGCAAGAATATTGCCACAATTCAAGAATTTAACACAACATGAACAATGTGAAATATATCATCAATATCATAAAGCATATAACAAATTTCAATGTTACTAGCAAAAATTCAAGAGATAAAGGAAAGAGGAATCACACCAAAGATTTATACTAGTTCGAACACAACCTGGGTGTTCTACATCCAGTCCTCAAGCATACACTTGAGTATCACCACTATACTTCAAAAATTACACGATTTTTTATAAGTATACAAACATAAAGGATTCCCCACCTTTATCCTAACTTGATATTCCCCACTCAAGAAACTAGTCACCTAAGGATACCTCACCGTAGATACAAATTGGGATACCCCACCCAATTCTAAAAATAGCAATTACAAATCAATTAATGCTATCAAAACTATTACACTTTAAAAGATGCATCACTTCTAAAAAGCATTAATGATAAAAAATTAGAAAGTATAAGAAGAAGGCTCAAGTAACCAATTTGACAACACAACAGTACAGAAAACATAAAAAAAATTGTTTTAATTATTTCTGAAAAGTCCCTTTATATAGCGAGTGAAATGGAAAATTCTGTTTTTGTTACACTAAAAGTAATTGATTACTTTCAAAAGTAATCGATTACTTTTCTGTAACAACCCAAAAGTAGTCAATTACTTTCAAAAGTAATCGATTACTTTTTGCTAGAAAAGCAAGATTGCAAAGAAAGCATGTGGTAATCGATTACTTCCAAAAGTAATCGATTACTTTACTAAAAAATCATGTTGTTGCTTCAAAACTCTTTGCAAAACATATTCCATTTAATTTTAAGCATTCTCTATATTTTTAAAATCATTTTGATGTTTTAATACCTTTTAAAAATATTTTACTTGAGCCAACTACTAAAACATCTAATTTTTAAATCATGCATCAAAGTCCTAAAACTATTACAAGTCTTCATAAGTTAGAAATGTATCTTTGGTGCTCATCATCAAAACTCCTTGTTGAGTAGCTTAGGAAGACCGTTTGGAAGATCAACATCTTCAAGAAGCATTTGTCCCACGAAAATTGGGATCAAGATCCTCTACCTTTAAGGAGGAAAAAGTCATGTGACTTTCTCCCTATATCTCTCTTTAAATTATTTTATCTCACCTTGTTCCTTATTTGTCTCTCACCCTTTTATCTCCTAAAATACACTAAAGTTACGCTAACTTTCCCACCCAAAAGTCAGGGAATCTCAATCCCGAAAATTGCAGTAGGTGTCAACGTCAAATAGATAAAAAATGTCAGTTTGGTTTGTGTGGCTGAAATAGCGAGAAGAAAAGGAGAGGGTAGCACCTATTTCGAATTGCTTTGTAGCAAAAGAAAGAAAGATTTTTAGTGGAGTGCTAGCTTTTGTTATAAATAATTTTTAGAGCTTTTTGGAGGTCTTCAAGAGATGAGTAACAATACATTTTTCGAACCCTTTCAATGGTATATGTATTTGTTTATATTGACAGGGTTTAACCTATGATTTTTGAGAGTTTTTAATTAATTTAATACATGTTGATATTATCTTAATTTTCTAAAATTGGGGTTTTGTTAAAAAGGGGAATAAATTGATTAATCGATGTTGTAATGTGCTTATTCATGTATGAGATGACATTCATGATTTTTTGTTGTTGGTGGAAACTTATAAGTTTAATTTGTGGAAAATAATCGATTACTTTACCAAAAAATCATGTTGTTGCTTCAAAACTCTTTTCAAAACATATTCCATTTAATTTTAAGCATTCTCTATATTTTTAAAATCATTTTGATGTTTTAATACCTTTTAAAAATATTTTACTTGAGCCAACTACTAAAACATCTAATTTTTAAATCATGCATCAAAATCCTAAAACTATTACAAGTCTTCATAAGTTGGAAATGTATCTTGGGTGCTCATCATCAAAACTCCTTGTTGAGTAGCTTAGGAAGCGCGTTTGGAAGATCAACATCTACAAGAAGCATTTGTCCCATGAAAATTGGGATAAAGATCCTCTACCCTTAAGGAGGGAAAAGTCATGTGACTTTCTCCCTATATCTCTCTTTAAATTATTTTATCTCACCTTATTTCTTATTTGTCTCTCACCCTTTAATCTCCTAAAATACACTAAAGTTACCCTAACTTTCCCACCCAAAAGTCAGGGGATCTCAATCCCGAAAATTGCAATAGGTGTCAGCGTCGAATAGATAAAAAAATGTCAGTTTGGTTTGTGTGGCTGAAATAGCGAGAAGAAAAGGATAGGGTAGCGCCTATTTCGAATTGCTTTGTAGCAAAAGAAAGAAAGATTTTTAGTGGAGTGCTAGCTTTTGTTATACATAATTTTTAAAGCTTTTTGGAGGTCTTCAAGAGATGAGTAACAATACATTTTTCGAACCCTTTCAATGGTATATGTATTTGTTTATATTGACAGGGTTTAACCTATGATTTTTGAGAGTTTTTAATTAATTTAATACATGTTGATATTATCTTAGTTTTCTAAAATTGGGGTTTTATTAAAAAGGGGAATAAATTGATTAATCGATGTTATAATGTGCTTATTCTTGTATGAGATGACATTCATGATTGTTTGTTGTTGGTGGAAACTTATAAGTTTAATTTGTGGAAAATAATTTGTTACATGCACGAGACATGACATATGTAAATTATAATTTGTTGTATGATGCTTGCCGCAATACCATCTATGATAGGGGTATCAAAGAGTAATATCGCCTTAATGGGGTATCTAAAGTAACATCGCCATTTATTTGGGATGCCGAAAAGAGTAATACCGCATAAAAGGGATATCGAAAGCAACATCACCACACTTTGGGGTGTCGAAAAGGGAGAAATATTACCATGTACATATTGGATTATCGAAATAGAAATGTCTCCGAACGGAGGGTGACATCGAAACACTCCTCATGAGCAGGGGTGGGCAATGGGACGCCATTGTCATGTGATGTGTGAGGTTAATGGCATGCCGACAAAAGACCAATTTAATTATGAGGTCTTCGAGCCACTTGGATTAATTTAAAATTTACCTGGTATGTGGGATGCGATGTGTTGAGATGAGTTATTCTTATGCTATATGCTTTTGAGTTGATGAAATTATTGTTGTCATTAAAAATATTTTTGGTATATATTATTTTGGAAAATTAGCGGATATCATGGACAGTTTTTTCGATTACCGCGCCGACTGAGGACAACACCATTTTCGAAACATTTTATAACTTTATTGTTGTTCACTGAGATTTTATATCTCATTAAAAAGTGTTGTTTTCAGCGCCCGATGACATCGTTGTTGAGGACATAAAGACTTGAAGAGTTAATATCTTGCTTTTAGCTTAGTTGGTTAGTATTGTAGCATGGTTTAAGCACGCCTTGCTGACATCATTTATTAGTTTCAGATTACTTTTCTCGGATTGTAGTTAGACGCCCGATTTTGAGGTTTTTGATTTTTTATTCCAATGTATGGATTTATTATTATTTTTCATTATTTTGATACTTTATTACTATTTTATTTAATATGAGGCATTTTCCAGACTTAATTATTTGAGAAAATTTTTATGAATTATATATTTTAATTAAATGTTTTAAAGGTTTTTTATTGAATTTATTTTGGGTTACTAATATAACGAAAGGTGTTACATTTGTGGTATCAGAGCGGCACCTCTCACAGTACGGTGTGGTTCGAGGACGAACCAGACGGAAGCTGGTGGGCATGTAACACACCCGGGTGCTGACGAGGAAGGGGAGTGGTTGCCGGTGCAAAGTGAGCACAGATAAGGGGCGGCTCCTGGCAGACTTCTAGGCGGAGGGACACATGAATGAACCGATTACACACCGGAATGAGAGGGATCCTCAGACTGTGTATGTATGAGACTGCATAGTTGAGGGATTTCGAGACTGTACAGGTATGAGACTGTACAGATAAGGAAGGCTTAAAGGATTTGATTGGTACTACCTATACCAACAATATGCATCTTATTTTTGGGATCCTATCACTTAAGAACTCCACAGTTAAGCGTGCTTGACTTGGAGAAAATTTAGGATAGGTGACTAATCCGTGGCCGTACACGGGTCAAATTAATATAGTAATTAAAAACTGTAGTACAAGGCAAAACAACCATGGTCGTCTCATGAGGATCTTTAAAATTATTAGCCAATCAAGAACGTTAGAGAAAGGGGGTTTTCTAAATTTTCAAGGAGAAAACAGTTTGCAATAAACAAATAAATTCAATTAATTATAAACATCAATCCAAGACGTCAAGTTCTTTGGTAGAATTTGTCATTGTTCCAAAAGATATAAATTCGTTTGCCCTCCTCCTCTGTTAATTTGAAATCTACTACATGATCATGTAGGGTTTAAACAATAAAATTGGAGTCACAATTGCAATCCCTAATAATGTTGATTTATGCACAAATTCAATTAACATAGGTTACCAATCGGTTCCCTAATCTCTATTAGATTTTTGGATTAATCAATCCTAATTCCTAATTCCAATTCAATCATGAAAATTGAATCTACATCTAATCAGATATAGATCAAGCGTAATCACACTCACAACACAGAAATCATAATTGAAAGAAGAGAAAAGGAGAATAAGCAATTGAAAAACAATTAAAAGTAAGGAACTCAGAATTCAAACCAAATTACTTGAATGTCTAGGATTGATAAAAGGTTTAGCCTTCCATAGTCATCACCATTGGAGAAGCTTTAACAAAAAAACATCCAACAAAGTACAAAAAAAAAAAGAGGGAGAAGAGAGGGGAAGAGAATTCCAAAACTTGCAAAAACAAGGATTACAAAAGTATCTAATTTTCGTCTCTCTCAATTGTGCGGCTGTAAACTACTATATATGCTTATTAATCCTGACCTAACCCTAGACCAAATTAAGGGCCTCTGAATAAGCTTTCCAACAATATATCATATGCCTTAATTGGGCTTAAGATGAGTAAGTTAGGCCCATTTAAGTGAAGGAACATCATGGACTGCGCACTGATCCGCGCCAGAGAACTCGGGACCCAATTTAGCCTTGATTTTGGCCTAATGTGACAATTCTTATGAAACCTGAAATTGTAGGTCTCTTCCTTATCTTTCTAGGGACAGCAGGATCATCAAAATATGATATATGTAGCTCTAGTTATGCTCTGCGCAAGACAACAAGGTCAGGATGAGTGAAAAATCCGAAAATTAACAATGTTTAGCAATTAAGCCCAATTATGTAAAACTCAGCCAAATCACCAATATTAAACACATATAACAATTAATTAGGTCAAGTATACACACTAAAAGGTAACTCAAAAATGAGTTATCAAATTCCCCCACACTTACTCTTTTGCATTCCTGAGCAAAACTCAAAAATTCAATTCCTAAAAACTTTACGAATACAACAAACACACTTATCAATGAATCCCAAGAATGGACAAGAGTGAGCAAGATACAAACATTCAAAGCATCGAGGAATCAAAACAATCATGAATACGTCCTTAACATCTCAAGCAAACAAGGAGGCAATTCAAATCAAAGATGAACCCAAAGTGGTAGAGTCCTCACTAGGCATATACTCCAACTCTCAAGTGTTTAATGTTTGTGTTTACACTTAAGGCACATCATTAATGCTAACACTACCATAAGCTTGACAAGCCTCTAACTTCTACCACTTGAAACACATGCACATAAAGATCAAAAGGACTTTTTCAAGGTTGTAATGGGGCTAAGGTATGGGTGGATACAAGAAGGGATGTTAGCTATAAACCAAAGAGACTGGAGGAGCAATGGAGAATGAGTTTAAATAAGCATGCAAATTTACCCCGGGAAACACAATTCAATGCTAATGAACACCACTTTGTCTCTTTTGAACTTTTTCTTCCTTTGCACTTCCACTCATTTACACTTTTACATTGCATTACAGTCTACTTTTTTTCCCTTTTTTTTTCTTTTTCAATATTTTCTTTCTTTCTTTCTTTTTATTTTTTCTTTTCACTTGCCACTCCAACCAAATAAGCAACAAAATTTTTTGGTAGACCCCCACACTTATTTAAAAACCCATTCCCAAAATAATTCTAAGGCTCCTTTACTCCCTAAGGTTGGGTCATATCAGTATTTTTCCTTTTTGGGCTTGTAATGAGCTATAAAACAAAGAATGGGATAAAAGGCTCAAGCAGGCTGTCAAGGGAATAATTGCAAGGTAGGCTTATTTGGATATTAGCTTAAAAACAAAAAAGGCCTAAATCATCTCAATACATGCATGTGAACAAGATGCTTCAAAGAGTCAAGTCTCTAGAGTAATTAACAATCATGAGTGTAATCACACAAGAAACAAAAAAGCATGGAACAATTGCAGTTCATCCATGTATGGGGCTCAAAAACTCACAAGGGTTAATTCTACCACAAAATATTCACAAATTAATTTCAATGCCAACTTATTACACTAGAAATGCAAGAATTTCTCCATATCAAGTCATGAAACCTCTTAACCAAGAATGATGCAAATCACTCACAACTCATACAAACTTAAGAATTCACTGAAAAGCATGCAACAAGACTCAAACACAAATATATTTTTTTTGAGACCCTAAAAACAACAAAGAAAACAAAAAAAAAATCCTAAGATACTAAAACACCAATAAAAAATACATTTTTTTACGTTTTATTTTAAAAATAGAGAAAAATAACATAAAGAACAGAAGAAACAGATGCCAACAAAGTTTAACACACAATTTAAAAATATCATAACATAGTATATCTCCCCCACACTTGAAATCTACATTGTCCTCAATGTAGAACATATTAAAATCAAGAACAAGAACAAATTCATTCACATAGAGGACACGAAAAATAACATAGAAAGGAGGAGAAAAAGCCTTATAGAATGTAGTGCAGCAAGTCTCATTGTAGCTCAAGCACTTCTCCAACGCATGCTCTGAGAATTTCTCGCCAAATTGCTTGAGCCAGTCTTTATCAACCATGAAAGCCTTAATGGTTGTCTCTAACATAAGTAGTCTCGCATCATCCATCATGACATGATCACCATCTTTTATAGGGATTCTTTTTGTGGGTAGCATGTCCACATGATCCCCATTTTCTACATTTCTTGGCTGAACAGGATCCTCAACCTCATGTGTCTCATTTTCCATATGCATTTTTTGCTCCTTATACCCTAAAAAGGATGAAATTTCAACACAAGCTGCATTCAAAATAGCACCGTTAAAGTCTACCATTTGTTGCACCAATTCTTCCAGACTAGGTTGGACAGGTGTGGGGTCAGGCTGATATTGCTGCTGACTTATTGTCAATTGATGCACCAAAGAAGCTAATTCGTCTAAGCTGCCATGTTCTCCCCCATGTTGGTCAATATAGGAAAATTGCACCTCATTCGCTCCAATCATGCCAAAATCACTACTAAACTCATAATCATCAGTAATGTCAGGATAATATATGCATGGTGGCTCAACCTCTTTCTCTACATAATGTATGCATGGTGGTTCATAAAATATGGTAAAATCTCTCAAAGTGCTATGAGACAAATAATTATCTATTGACGCAGACATACTTGAATCTATACAACTTCTTGCAAAATGAGCAAAATTGGTTTGAGGATAATATATGCATGATGGTTCATAATCAACATTAGACATATAATTTTGCATACAAATATCCATGGGAAGTACTAAGATTCACAACCACGACAATCACAATCTGCAATGTCATCAATGTGATATAAACATATGAGCTCAAGACACTCACATATAAGCTCCAAACAGCAAAATAAAAATAAAAAAATAGCAAAAAACAAAGATGAATATCCATGGTCGTACACGGGTCAAATTAATATAGTAATTAAAAACTGTAGTACAAGGCAAAACAACATTGGTCCTCTCATGAGGATCTTTAAAATCATTAGCCTATCAAGAATGTTACAAAGGGGGTTTTATAAATTTTCAAGGAGAAAACAGTTTGCAATAAACAAATAAATTCAATTAATTATAAATATCAATCCAAGACGTCAAGTTCTTTGGAAGAATTCGTCATTGTTACAAAAGATATAAATTCGTGCCCTTTTCCTCTGTTAATTTGAAATCTACTACATGATCATGTAGGGTTTAAACAACAAAATTGGAGTCACAATCGTAATCCCTAATAGTATTGATTTATGCACAAATTCAATTAACCTAGGTTACCAATCGGTTCCCTAATCTCTATTAGATTTTTGGATTAATCAATCCTAATTCTTAATTCCAATTTAATCATAAAAACTGAATCTACATCTAATCAGATATAGATCAAGCATAATCACACTCACAACACAAATCATAATTGAAATAAGAGAAAAGGAGAAGAAGCAATTGAAAAACAATTAAAAGTAAGGAACTCGGAATTCAAACCAAATTACTTGAATGTCTAGGATTGATAAAAGGTTTAGCCTTCCATAGTCATCACCATTGGAGAAGCTTTAACAACAAAACATCCAACAAAGTACAAAAAAAAAAAAAACTAAAAAGAGGGAGAAGAGAGGGGAAGAAAATTCCAAAACTTACAAAAACAAGTATTGCAAAAGTATCTAATTTTCATCTCTCTCACTTGTGCAGCTTTAAACTGCTATTTATGACTATTAATTCTGACCTAACCCTAGACCAAATTAAGTGCCTCTGAATAAGCTTTTCAACAAGGTATCATATGCCTTAATTGGGCTTAAGATGAGTAAGTTAGGCCCATTTAAGTGAAGGAATATCATGGACTGCGCACTGATCCGCGTCAGAGAACTCGGGACCCAATTTAGCTTTGATTTTGGCCTAATTTGACAATTCTTGTGAAACCTGAAATTGTAGGCCTCTTCCTTATCTTTCTAGTGACATTAAGATCACCAAAATCCGATATTTGTAGCTCTAGTTATGCTCTGCACAAGATAACAAGGTCAGGATGAGTGAAAAATCCGAAAATTAACAATGTTTAGCAATTAAGCCCAATTATGTAAAACTCAGCCAAATCACCAATATTAAACACATATAACAATTAATTAGGCCAAGTATACACACTAAAAGGTAACTCAAAAATGAGTTATCAGTGACGTCATGAGAAGTTTTCCCAAGAAGCATGTGAGTGAGGACAAAGCACGCTGGAAAGACCCGTGTTGGTTTGTGGGTATAGTCGTCAATCCAAAAAGCATCCAGGGATGTTACATTCGGGGCGGGGCGAGTATTTGTATTCCCATCCCCCGTCCCTGGTCAAAGCTGGTTTTCCCTGTCAAAGTCGGTGCGAGTTCGGATGGGTATCCTTGAGTTCGGGTCTCATTGTCATGCTTACTAAAAAAGGAGTATAACAAACTCTCTGTCTATAGCCCTGGGCCTAGGACCTATTGGGCTTGACTAAAATAAATTAAACTATTCCCTACCTTATACACATTTTTTTTTGAATCTAGATTGAAACTAGGAGTGTTCATTGTCCAGACCGACACAAGGAACTTGAGAATCCGAACAAAACTAATTAAATTGGTTCGGATTCAAATCGAACTGAACCAAACCAAATCCGATGATAATTGGTATAATTCTCATATTCAAGGATTATGTATCCGAACAAAACCGACTCGAACCAATTACTATATTATAATATATATATATATTTCCTATATTTTAATATTTGTATTTTTTTTAATGTTTTATCTGTTTAATATTTTTATATTTATTATATATATATATATATATATATATATATATATATATGTTCAAAAGAAAATGTTGTTGAAAAGAATTTATTTAAGTAAAAATATCCGGTAACTTGGATGAGTTACGGAAGTTTTGATTTTGTATTTGTCTTTCATTAAACAAAAAAATAACATTGAAAAGTGAAGCTAGTAACCGAGACGTCGGTATACTAGAGTTAAAGCACGTGGATCTATGATCCGTATCACAACACTGTGGACTGTGTGTCCTATATATAAAGTTGTGGGCTGTGTGTCCTATATACGTTGTTCTGGACTGTGTGTCCTATACACGTTGTTGTGGACTGTGTGTCCTAGATTTGTTGTTGTGGACTGTGTGTCATACATACGTTGTGATAAAACGTGGTGAAAGTAGTAAAAAGGTGAAAGTTGTTTTCTACGACCACAAAGTCTAAGACTAGTGCATAGGTTTAGGACTGTTGTGATTGGACACTCGGACTAAGACGTCCTGTGTTGAAAATGAAAGTTTTAAAACGTTGAAAATTTAATGATGGTCGTGAGCCTTGAGCCTCGACGAAGGAAAGGATGAATCACAAAGAAAAGCTGCGAAAATAAAATGATATTTTTTACATGAATTTGGTAGACGTGCCTAAAAGTTTTGTGTGAATGCCTTGAAGGGAAAGGTATCTCATGCGACGGTGTATCATTGGTGCCTTGATGGACCATGATTTCCACGAGCCTTGTTCACTGCGCCTTGTGTAGGACGGTGTGCTCTGGAACCCACATGCGTTGATTACCGTGCCTTGAGTTGTCATTTGTTGTGGGAATTAAGTTGAGCCATGTACATGTGTCGGCTAGTTGTGCCTGAGTGGCAATTGAGTCTGATCAGCTTACTATTTTTCAAAAACTGCATGGAGTTGGGGTCTCCGGAGACTAGGACAGAATGTTGGAATATAGAAGTGCCATGTTTTCAAAAACGATGACGATTTTTTATTTATATGATAATTTGTGAGCATTTATATGTTGATTATGAATATTTATCTATATTTGTTGCTCTGTGTTTGGACATGTAGTCGTCATAATTCTTCCATATATTGGTATCTCACCCTTACAATATATCAAGTTTTTCCCAGGTATTTTGCTGCAATACGAGGGCAAGTGGTGCCGAGAAGTTCCTAACCTCGCTTAAGGATATTACTCCCGATCCTTGAAGAGGTTGGTGAAAATTCTATGGTTAGAACTATGTGAAATAGACAACTATAAACACGAGAAGGGGGGGTTGAATTGTGTTTATCCGAATTTAAACAAAATTGAAATCTTTTTCGGATACAGAAGCTAGGTTCAAACGAGTGGAAAGATACAAGGCAAATGGGTGGCTCGCCTTATGAAATTTTAACAGTGACCTTGGCAAACTCACCACTTGATAAACATATAAGAAAACTAAAGCAACTAAAGAGTTTAAGGAAAAAGAGATTGACACAGTTACTTATCCTGGTTCACTCTTCAAAGCAAAGAGCTACGTCCAGTCCTTGGCAGCACCAAGATCTATCCACTATAAGCGATCAAAGTTCTGAGACTCAAGTATTGTTTGCACACCTAGCATCTTCAGGCTCAAAGACAAGTATTCTTTGCACACCTAGTCTCTTCAGGCTCACTCAGGTTTGACTGAGAGATTTGGTTTGTAATAGATACAACTTCACACAGACAGATCTTTCACTAACACTCAGAGAGTGGTTTAAATGTAAAGCTTAGGAAAGTCTGCGTAATAACTTCAAATGATTGAAGAATACAGAATGAAAGAATGAAGATATTAATGCGCAGAGTAATGGCTCTTTGATGCTATGGGTATTCTCTATTCTATGTGCTTCATCTTCAATGACTTATGTATTTATGGTCTTCAAGCATTTAGGATCCGTTAGAGACATTCCCTCAGTTGTTGGCTTCAAGCAGAACTTCATTAAATGCAATATAGTCGTTCTGGGCAGCCATTAATGCAATAGGAACGTTGGTTGTACTCTAACATGAAGGATCATAGCTTTATGCATCGTGATACAGCCATATCAGAGTTGTGCAGAGAGCTTTTTGTACTTTGCTGAGTACAATTCCCTCTTCGTGTAAGGACCGGAGGTACTAGGGAATAAAGCATGTTGGAAGCATTCTTTAACTAGTCTTTGATTATGATATCTGAGGCTGCTTGAGAGAGTAACTTCTGACTTTCCTTGATTCTGGTTCTTGAAATAAGATTCAGATAATTCTTATAGAATTCACGTTCATAAAGTAAGTGCGTCCATCTAGCCATTTAAGATTTTATATTCGGGCTAGTAGATGAGCTCCATATGCCATGTCATTGGACGAATACTCTCATTAAGATTTTAGCAAGTCCAAAGAACGTAATCCTAGTAGACGAGCTCCAAATGTCACTTTAGTAGACGCTGGCTTTTATCACTTTAGTGGACACTGACTTTTATCACTTTAGTGGACGCTGGCTTTTATCACTTTATTGGACGTGAGCTTCTATCACTTGTGTTGGACGTGAGCTTCTATCACTTTCGTTGGACGTGAGCTTCTATCACTTGCGTTGGACATGAGCTTCTACCACTTTAGTAGACAAACGCCTCTATTACTTTAGTAGACGAGCGCCTTTGTTACTTTAGTAGACGAGCTCTTAGATGATTCTTACCATTTTAATCTGCACACTAGATACATAGGTTAGCAACCAATATGAAGGTTAATTAAATCATTAACTAATGTTTAGTTCTCATCAAAACTTAGGGAAATACACATCAGACATTTAGAGACTTAACACTGGAATTCTTCTCAGTAGTTGTCTTTTAGTACGACCAGCTTAGGATGTTTCCTTTGGGACAGATGTTTTAAAGAAGTTATTATAGGTGGTCTTGAAAAGCCTTGTAATGATTTTATAAATTTTAGTACGAAAGATTATTCCAAGAAAGTTCATATGTTGAAGTGTTTTGGGTTTATAAATAAATCTAGTTGTTGTGGATTATTAAACTTGGTATGATTATACTGTTTGTGTTGTCTGCACTATTTTAAGTACTCAGCAAAACTTTTACCCTCATATTTTCAGACTTATGAAAATTATAGAAGTTTTTCCGAAAGCAACCAGTAAGCCTTCTTTTTAATTTATTTCCGCATGTGATTAGGACGTAATGCCCAAGGGGGTGTTACATTGGTGGTATCAGAGCTGGTCGAGTCTTTCGGGAACTTGGGGAATAGGTCCATTATGTTGTTGTTGTGTGATCTCTGTTTGGTTATTGCTTGAATTGTTTCCTTGACGAAACAATGTGTGTTGACACCCTAGTAGGTGTGTTTTGCTGGGTTTTGTTTTGGTCAAGACCTTACGGAACGCATGATTAGTAAGTGGTATGTTGATTAATGCTGACACGTTCGTTTATCCTTTTGGGATGGTGTCAGACATTTGGATGAGGTACCCGTTGTGGAAGATTTTCTGGGAGTATTCCCTGAGAATGTTCCAGGTTTGTCCTGGTGAAGGATATAGAGTTTTCAATTGATCTAGATCCTAGATGCAATCGGATCTCCGTCGCTTCGTGTAGGATATCGCCTCCAAAGTTAGTCGAGTTAGATGACTTGAATTAAAGGGGAGATTGATGTCAGAACAGTTTGGGGACCAAGTGTGTCCCGTGGGGAGTGTTAGTGTTGCTCATAAGGATGAAACATCACTTTTGTGAAAGTGACCGCAGACAGTGACTAAAATCCATAGTTTGTAAAGCTAACCGGTTATTTCAAAGACACGTCGAGGAAACGTCTAAGATTTTGGAGCCGTTGACTCACCTTATGAGGAGAGACCAACTCTTCGCATGACTGAGAGATGAGCTAAGTCATCGATTATCGTACGTCGTTCAGAGAAGAATGCGGAAGATGGCAACAAACCAGATTAAGCATGTTTAGAAGAAAAAAAAAACCTTCGTACTTGTTCGAATTTGTGACAAGCCAATCCGAACTTCCATTCTTAGAATGAATGTCTCATGTTTAAGAAAAACTCTTCACTGTACTATTTGATTCTTTATAAACACGTCAGTTGACAATTGTTCCTCGAGTCCCTATGATTGCATCAAGCAATCTTAGCGATCAAGTTTGCGTGTGTCAAACAAACTTTTCTAAGCTAATTTGAAATCTATCAGGACTCCTAAGTTGGTTATGACTATTTCTTGAGTTATGACCCAAATAATTTCTTAGTAACAAAAGTTTCTTGATAAAACTCATGATAGTCACTTTTACTTTTAGTAAATGTGACCCAGTCCAATTTTGTCAAACTGAATCCCCTTTAAAATCATCCTTTGATGAACGTCTTGTAGTACGTTGAATACTCTCAGAGTTAGAACTATCCGAGGAAATTCTAATGGAAGAGAAGCTCTGTTAGAGTCGTGTTTGTAAATGTGTATTGGCCATGCATTTTTACATTCCCGAACCTAATTGAAGAATCTTTTTCCATACAGGATATTCCTATATCTTTCAAAATTGATGAAATTCTTCTCTAAGCCTTTGTGGAAGTGAAATCAAGAAACCTTTTTTCTTGAAAATTTCTTTCTTAATTACCAAGACCATGCCTTATTGTAATTCGGAAGGATTTGTCATCCTTAATCAATTTTACCCTGTGTATTCTTCCAAATGTCATTGACATGTAACCTACCTCATGAGTCATAAGGATGTGTATCTGATTCATACCAGGATGTCAGAGTTAGTCGAGTACAGTGAAAGAGAGATAACTTGACGCTTGAGACATTCCCTGTCAAGAAGTTAGTGCGGCAATGGATTTCATTATGAATTTATCGAACACCATTAATAACATTGTTTTGATCAAGTGATCGTGGACAGGCTGACGAAGTTAACGTCCTTCTTACCTGTCAAGATCCATTTTGAAGTGGATGAGCTAACCGACATGGGTATTAGAGGACTGATCAAACTTCATGAAATGTCTCCAAATTTTGCTTCAAAATGAAAAACCGAAGTTTACCAATGTTGTAGTGAAAATCCGCTCCAAGTGTTGAGGACCAAGTTGGGATTGATTTCAACGAATCACCCTCGACTCGAGTAGACGAGCAAGAAAAATAATATGATCTTTAGGAAATTGGTTTGGGAGTAAGGGTAGTATTTGACTACGATCATCTCTTTAACTGAATGAACAAGAAGTGACGAAAGTTTTGTTGAGGTATAGTTGTGGCTAGTAAGATGTGAATCCTAAAGATCAATGATAGTTAGTGAGGAAATTTTTGTGAATCAAATGTTGATTGAGGCAGAACATTGATAAGGTAATCTAGGGTAATGATCAGTATCCATGGTTAAGACTAATTTTATGAGTTTGAAGATTTATAGAGAAATGTCTATATTAGTTTCCCTAAGCTGAATAGGAGCAGTAAAGATGAGTTCTTGAGTAAAAATAAGTTATTAGAGAATTTCAAGATTTTTGGTTTTAGATGATTCAAACCGAAGTGATTCCTTTTTGGCTATAGTTGCATGAAGGAGTGTAATCATGTTCTTTAAGATTGAAATGTATGATTATGATATAACTTTGGAGTGGTAGAATATGTTCAAAAGAAACTAAGACTATGATGTTTTGATTAGAGACTTGAGGTATGTTATTTGGATAGAATCTGGAAAAGTATATTATGTTCAGAGGAGCTAAGACTACAGCTGTATACCTTGAGTAGTAAGTTGATATATGTTGGAGTAGAGTTAGTTTTATCTTGGTAATGACCATGGGAGTTAGATGTGTGGAAGGCAGATTTTCTAATGGATTGGTGATTAAGAATAGAAGTGATTAAGTTTTGATTTTGCTCTTCATGAGGAAGGAATTAAGAATTTAACGTTATGAATAGTGGATATAATCTAGTGGTAGGAAATTTCGAAGATGAAAGGAGAACGACATAGGAATGAATTATGTTAGGGATAAGCAATAAGGCGAATGAAGCGACTGAAAATACAACATAGTATTTTGGATAGGAACTGATGTGTATACTGTAAGAGAAGTGAGAATCTTAGTTTAAAACCTGGTATTAACAGCAGTAGTTCAAGATGTCAAATGGAACTTTTTCTAATGGATTAATATTAAAAGAAGATGAGATTAAGTTATAATCCTTATGTGTGGGAGATTAAAATAAAATTTTTAAGGATAGGGAGTAACAATTGAGGATAAGCGATTTCATGTTGAGGATAAGTAGGACGAAGGATAAGCGTGAACTTCGTTATTAAGTTACAATTGTCACCTGATGAAGAATTAGATGTAGGAAACCTTGGGACTAAGAGTTTCCGTCTAGTTTGGAGTCACGAAATTTGGATGACGAAATTTATTTTTAGTGGGTAGTAATGTAACACCCCGATTTTTCTGTTTCTTAATGATCTGTGCTTATGTATGTGTATGTGTAATTATTAATTTAATTTAGAGAAAATTATTGATAAATAAAAATATATTCTCGTAGCTTATTTTTATTTTTATTCTTGTTCTTATTTTAGAAAACTGTAGTTAAATTTTCGGTTGAAATTTCAGACGAAAACGTCTACGTTTTCGTTGTTGGCAAAACTTTACTAATACAGAAAACGAATTTCGACACGAAAAATAAAATTTTGGATTTCCTAAAATATTTACAACAATTCCCATGATTTTTTTTAAAATTATTTATAAATATTACAAAAAATAATTTTTCTGGTGAATTTTCGTTTAGAAAATACGATCGGTTTTCACCATCGGGAAATTAATGGAACCGGAATGAAACAAACTTTGTCCAAATTTCATTGGTGCAGATTTTGAAATGACTTGATCTGAAAAACCTCTTGAAAGATTTGATGTGAATAGTATTTCCATTTTTTACATTTCATCATTTTATCCATATATACAAGTAAGGCATTATTTTAATGGCAAATTCAAGTTTTAAATAAATAAATATAAAAAAGATTTGAAGAGACTTGAGTTGATGTAAATAGTGTTTGAATTAATTTCAATCCATCATAACCTTACACATATAATTATTCCATTTATATTACAAGTAACCTTATTTTATTTAAAAACTAGTTTTTGTTTTAACAAAAATTTGAAAAATCCCATTTTTTCCACAACACGGCAGCAGCGCCCCTCCCCCCATAATTCCTTTATAAATACCCTCCTTAACATCCTACTTCACTTTTGTTATTTCTCTCAAAGTTCACTCACTCACTTACTATTCTATTCACTTAATCACTTCAAAATTTTCTCCATTATCACACTTAGAAGCTTTCAAGTCCTCTTCATCTTCAACATCTCAACATCATAAGGGTATACTCCTTCTCCTCTACTCTTCATTTCTTCAACCAAAATCTATTTTTACTTGCATGCATGTTCTTTAAATTATGTTGCATGTTGTAGATTTAGTTAAAATTTCAAGAAAAACCTTTAGAAAATTTTTTGAGCATGAAACTAATTTTATTGGACTCATACTCTCCTCTACTATCACTTTATATAATTGCAGGTAACCAAAAAGATTTTTCAAGGCACAATATTAGGGTGGGCGAAACCCTAGTAGAGGAAAGACTATGATTTTGTCAAGAATTTTCACATGCATGTCTCAAAATCCTTGATGCATATATTTCTAAGTTCATGAGCTAAAATCAAAAATGATTTTTCTTTCCCATTTTCACACCCATGGCCTAAACTCTAAGCCATGAGAGTTGATGAGGCCTAGTTTCAATCTTTGCTTACTTTGTTGATCATTTTAATTACATGCATGAGAGGAATAGAATGATTTTTATGTTTTTCCTTATATTGTATGTTTTCATGTATGATTTTGAGGGTTTAGGACCCTTGCATGTTGGTTTTATGGCTTGTGGATGATGCTAGAGTGAAGATAATAACTTGATGTGGATAAACTTGTGTAGAATTTGATTATGGCAGCATGATATATTTTTATTCATAAGCCCATAAGTTTTTATGCAGAACAGATTTCTGGAAAATAAATACATAGTTGGAAAGAGGACTTATGGGGATTTAATTTGATATATAATATGTAGATATTTGGATAAGTTTTTCTGGGTTAAAACACCTCTCAAAGTAGAATCAAATTCTGACTGCGAAAATAAGAACATAGTTGGTGGCATGATGATTTTAAATATGATTTTGAAAGTTAAAAACTTTTATAAAATTTTCTGGGTTATTACTAAAGTATAAATAAAGTTTTGTTGAAGTTTTAGAATTTTTAAATATGTATATAAAGAGAAACAATTTCATAAAGTTACATTTTTGTGAACTTGGATTTCTGGAAAATCCTGTACAATCAGAGACAGTGCGTGATTTTTAATAAATTAATACCTTTGAATTTTGACATGGAACCAACTTCAATGTGTTTATATGTGAGTTGGGTACCTTCAATTAAATGTTCAAGAATTTTAAAGGTCATTTGAGTGGTCATTCATATTTTAAACTCACTGCTGTTCTGAAATTACTTTTATAAAAGAGTTCATCATAATTTTGAGTGAAAAATATGATTTTAAAAATAATATCTTTTAACATGATCAAGTAAATATTTTGGTATAAAATGGATTATAAACAAGTGTTACTATAATGATATAAAAATATGGGATTAAAATATGTATGTATGTATATATACATACATACACACACACACACACACACACACACACACACACACACACACACACACACACATATATATATATATATATATATATATAAGTCTTGGACAAAATGTAATCCAAGAAATTGTAAAAGATTGGACATCTCTAGCATCATTGTTTTTAGCCATGGCCAAAACCTACACTTGGAAAGATAATATTACTTTGTTGTTTTAATTTAAGTCATTCACTTAATTCTTAGACTTGCGACACGCTGTGGGCAAAGGAAGTTCGCTCTGGGCAACACGAAAACAAAGACTTTTCTAACCGTCGAATCAGGTAAGGGGAGAAAGCCTGAGGAATAATTATGTTATGATGACTATATGCCATGTGTGTTTGTTTTGATGTGTTTGATTGATGTTGTTATTGTTGTGGCTGTTTTGGTTGAATTTGAGATTCATAATGTGTTGATAATTTATGAAAAATATGAATGTCATTTATAATTTTATATATGTTGAAGTTGTTGTATATGTGGTGATGATTTATGAGAAATATAAATGTTGCTCATATATGTTGAAACTGTTGTATATGTGCTGTGATTGTTGCATGGAAAGCCTAACCTTTGGTTAGTGCTCAATTAAATACTTAAGATAAAGCCTTAAGAAAAACTATATGAAGAACAATGTAAAAAAATATTTATTTTGAAGAAATAATTTGGAAGAAGGAAAAGTGAGTTATACTTTCAAAACTTTATCAGAATATTTGAAATAAAATAGAACTTTTATGAAGGAAATTTACTTGAAAAATTAAGTGATTTTATACTAAGAAAAATCAAACTTTGAAAAAACTTCATGGTAAGAAACTCTGAAGAAAAAAAAAACTAATTTATTTTGAAGTTTTGAAATGATTTCTTTTAGTAAAGTTTTAATGAAAGAGAAAATTTTTAGAATTCAAAACAATTTTATATAGGAAAATTATTTAAGCTGAAATATCTTATTTTGAAGAAAAACATAATTTTGAGAATACTTGTAGTAAAGTACAATAGAAAATGGGATTTTAGTTTCCAATGTTCTCAGAAAGAGTTTTTCTTCATGAAGGTTTACTATATATTTTTGAAAGGAAATAGACTTTTCCAAAACAAAAGGATATTTTTAGAAAAAGAAATGGAGTTCCTAAAATTTAAAGTGTTAAAAATGAATTTCAAAAGAAATTATTGTTGAAAAGAATTTATTTAAGTAAAAATACCCAGTAACTTGGATGAGTTACGGAAGTTTTGATTTTGTATTTGTCTTTCACTGAACAAAAAAATAACGTTGAAAAGTGAAGCTAGTAACCGAGACATCGGGATACTAGTGTTAAAGCACGTGGATCCATGATCCGTATCACAACATTATGGACTGTGTGTTCTATATATAAAGTTGTGGACTATGTGTCTTATATACGTTGTTCTGGACTGTGTGTCCTATACACGTTGTTGTGGACTGTGTGTCTTAGATTAGTTATTGTGGACTGTGTGACCTACATACGTTGTGATAAAATGTGGTGAAAGTAGTAAAAAAGTAAAAGTTGTTTTCTACGACCACAAAGTCTAGGACTAGTGCACAGGTCTAGGACTGTTGTGATTGGACACTCGGACTAAGATGTCCTGTGTTGAAAATGAAAGTTTTAAAAAGTTGAAAATTTATGGATGGTCTTGAGCCTTGAGCCTTGTAACACCCTGTTTTTTCTATGCTGTCTGTAGCAGTAAATACATATTTAAATATGTTTATTTTAGATTAAACCCAGAGGATGATTTTAATCAAACTAAAATCATTTTCTTGTGTTATTATATGATATGAAGTTACGGTAAAAATTTCGGTTGAAAATTCAGACGAAAGCCGGTCTGCATTCTCACTGCCAGTACAAGTTTACTGAGCTAGTGACTAAATTTTAATTCGTGAATGAGACGGTTAGTGTTTTTATGATGTTTTGTGTGGGTTTGGAGTTTTTCAAAATATCTTGTTTGGGGCCAAATCTTAGGGATTTCTCGGGTGAAATCGTTGGGAAATACGATCAGGGAAGTCATCTGATACGCAATGAAGAAGAGCATCAATAGGATGAAGTGACATGGAGTGACTTGATATGAAGGCTATGACACACCTCGAAAAGTGAATCTTGACTTTATTTCAAAATCTCACCTTTTCATCTTTCTCTCTCCAACCTTACCTCCACACCATACCTCCACCTTACCACACCTTACCTTCTTTCTTTCCCTACAAGCAAACCTTCTTTTTCTCTTCTTTCTTCCTCTCCAAAACCGTGCCACTCTCTCTCACTATCTATAAATACTCTTCATTTCCACACTTCACCACTTTTCCTCCATTTTCTCACTTTTACACCTTATTGCATTTCTTCTTCTTCTCTCTTCTAAAGTTCATCTTTTTATCAAGCTTTTTACTTTAAGTTATTCATCAAAGTTCTTCATATTGTTGAGGGTAATGATCCTATGTTGTGTATTTTTCAAGTTCTTGTCTTTATGTTCAAAGTTTTGCTTTAAGTTTCCTTTAAGCTTTCAAACTTCTAAAATCTCTTAAAAATGGTAGAAAACTCCGTTTGAGTTGAAACCAATTTCTATGTTCTTATTTTTACTCCTAATATAACATACTAAAAGTTTGTGTAAAACAAAAATTTCTAACCCTATTTTCTTGATGAGGCCGAAACCATGCTTTTTGGTTTTGGTGGGTTTTGTTTAACTTTGCTTGTATGGACTTGTATTTTAGTTCTATTCCAAGATGATCATGGACCAAGCCTCCTTTATGTTAAAGGATGCTATGTCTAAGTGATTGGAAATTTTAAAGATTTTAACCTATTTTTATGTAAAGACCAAAACCAATGAATTTTAAGGCAATGGTGTTTAAGTTTTGTTTTCCAAAATGATCATGGATTGAGACTCCTTGATATAGGAGGATGCTAAGTCCAAGAGATTGGAAAGTTTGAAGATTTCTAACCCCTATTTCTTGAAAAGTCCGAAACCTTAAATGGTTATGGCAAAGATGTTGAGTTTTGTTTTCCAAAGTGATCATGGACTAAAAAGCTCCTTATGTTAAAGGATGCTATGTCTAAGTGATTGGAAAGTTTAAAATATTTTTCTTGCTTTATTTTCCTATGATGGTCGAATGTAACATTTGACCTAGGATGTGTTATTTTATTTTGTTTTCCAAGATGATTATGGATTAAAACTCCTTTATGTTAAAGGATGCTATGTCCAAAAGATTTGATGATTTAAAGATCTCTAACTTCATAAGCTTGTTAAGGCCGAACCTAAGAGTTCATGGTCTAAGACATTTGATTTTTACATTTTCCAAAATGATCATGGTTTCAAGCTCCTTACTATGTATGGATGCTAACCGAAAGAGATTGGAAAGTTTAGAAATTACTAGCCTATTTATCTATGCTTGGCCGAAACCCTAAGTCAAGTACTTAGTGGGATTTTTAATTCAACTTTGTTAAAAGATTGTTATTTATGAACTTCTATCACTTAAGGATCATAAATCCAAGAGTCGCATAAATTTCGGAAACCCCTAATCCTAGTTTATTGTATGAACCGAATCTATACCTTGTGGTTGGTGTTCTCGAGTTGATTTCTTTTTTTACTCATGATTTTATGTTGGTAACCTTAGACTTCCATCACCGGAGAAGCGAGGACGTTCGTGAACCTTCTTTTCAAATCCAAAACTCTTAACTCCGACGCGAGGTAAGAGGGGATTTCCTAAAGATATTCAATAACTATATGCATGTGTGTATGTGTTTAACTGGATATTTATATGTTGATTGAGCTTACTTGGTTATCTTATGTACTTGAACTGTTATGCTATTATCTAATGTTGAACTGTGCTTGTTCTAAATGATATAATGCATATCTGTTATGAACTGCTTTCAACCGTGATATTAGCATTGAACTGATAACACATACTGCTGTTGATTGAAAGTTTGGTAAGCCAGACTTGTGTCTGTGCTCAACTGTTATAAGGATTAAAACCTTAATAAGCTTTGAAGATGAAGGGATTGGTGTTCTTTTCCAAAAGCTCATTAACTTAAAGCGCTTGTTTTAAATGTTGAAATGGTTTTGGTGAACTATTGTTATACCAGAGAAAAATCCTTTTCGAACTATGTGTCTTCAAGTGAAAACTTTCAAGATTATTTAGCAATATCCTATTGGGGATTTTCAAAGATAAAAGCATTTCAAAGATGTTTTATAAAAGATTTTCAAAGAAAATGTTTTCTCCTAAAATGTTTTAGAAACTTTCCGATAACCTGGATAGGTTATCGAGGATTCGGTTTTGAATTTGATTTTCACTGAACGAAAAATAAGTACTTAAGAAAGAGAATCTAGTACGCGAGACGTCGCCTATAGTATTCCGTTATACGCACGTGATCTTGGATCAATGTTAATTCGGGGCCATGGGTCCTATTCATGATGTTCTGGACTGAGAGTCCAATTATCGAAATCGAGGACAGTGCGTTCTGATTTCGTTGTTGTTGACTGTGTGTCCTAATCACGTTGTTGTGGACCGTGTGTCCTAACCACGTTGTGATGAACGTTGTTAAAGGTGAATGTTTTTTCTACGACCACAAGCCTAGGACTGGTGCATCGGTCTTGGGCGTTGTGACTGAGCATTCGGACTGTGTGTCCTATGCTTTTAAGTTTTCAAGTGATGGGGAAATGATGATTAAGTCGTTAGCTTCGAGCTGCGACGACGAAAAAGAATGAACACAACAAAAACCTTTTAAATAAAATATTTTCTCATGTGCATTTCCCCAGGCAGACGTGCTTTCTTATATATCAGATACAAGGTGGTATCTGGGAGTTTTTCCATGTAACCGAGTACAGAGGCACATGTGACATTGCTCGTCCTGAGACCTTAAATGCATGAGGGTATGGAGGCAACTGCCCGGTGGGCTAGAGATTGACCAACTCTAATTTTTCTCCAGTAAAACACGGTGTTGAGATCTCATGAGATTAGGATAGAGCCTGATATTGAAGTGTTATGCATATTTTCGAAAATGGATTGTGCGGGCTTGAGATCCCTTGATATAGCATGGTTATATTATGATTATGCATGATTTAACTGTTGACTTGATTATGTGTTGCATGTATTATGTATATGGTTGTTGTGGGATATATCTTATGACGGTATCTCACTCTTACAGTTATATCAGGTCTCTTCAGGTTTTGCTGTAGTACATTGGTACTCCAGTACTGATGTTGCAGAGGAGTCTTTCTAAGTCACTTGAAGACCTAGTGTTAGAGGTTGGAAAAGTATTCTGATTGGGGGTCTCTCCAATGAATATTTGATAGAATGACCAGCTTAGGAGTCTGAGTTGGGTTGTATATCTAAGGAGGTCGGTAAATGTAGTGTTATATACATCCATCTGTAGTTTGAACTTTTATTTCGAAACTGGAAACTTAGAGAAATGTTGTATGTCATGGTAACTTTGTTACGAACGTGACTTTACGTTTTAAATGTATGTATGATGGATGATAAGCCGCTGACTCATCTAGTTTTATAGCTAGTATGACTGTGGTTTTGTGCTAATTTTATATCATTTTCGCCCAAATTAGACTTGATTGTCTTTAAGTAGCATTTTGAGTCCTTAAAGTATTTTTAAGTTAATTTAGTTAATTTAGAGTCAAATAAATCACTTACTGCTATTTCTTGTTTTCAGGTTAATAAAAAGAAATAAATCTGGAGCTTTCGCCCCGCGAGAAGGCATTCGCCTCGCGAACCTGAAGGTGACTGTGCCAGAAAAGTTGCAATCCTCTCTGTCTCGCCCCGCGAATCCATTACTCGCCTCGCGAGAGTGAAGACCAGAAGCCATGACTTTTCCATTCCTCGCCACGCGAGCCGTACTTCGCCTCGCGAGAAGACCAAACGATGCAGAAATTCGCGTCGCGAGACAGTGTTCGCCTCGCGAGTCCGCGGATTCCAGAAGCTCTATATAAGCCTGTTTGAAGGCAGAACAGAGAACATCTTTTTTTTATCTTTTGTTTCTTTTAGTTTAGATAGTTGTTTTACTTTTGTAATGGAGAACTAGTCTCCTAGATTAGTCTACTGTAATTGATTTCCATCACACTTGAGGTTATGTAATTCCTGTTTTGTTTGCTTTTCTCTTTTCAATACTATGCTATATATTTCTGTTTGCTTAATTCAGGAGTGTATAGTGTTGTATTGATTTATTTCGGTGATGTTATGTTCCTATATCAAATCGCGTTTGCTTAATTCGCGTGTGTTCATTCATGTTCGCTTAGTTCATGAGGGCTTAACCCCGTTTGCTTAATTCAGGAATAGGAACATATATCCGTAGTAGCGATTTCGTTTGTTAATTGTTGCTACAACTGAAAGGGGATTGGAATCTGCTTAGGGCTTGGGATTACATGGACCGATGATAGTTGTGAAATCAAGAACAGTAGATTAATCGTTTTTAGCTATTTGATAACCTCTTTGAACTGCCTTGTTTTATTGCCCTGTTATTACTTTATTTTCTTATTTGCATCCCAATCAAAACCCCCCCAAAACTAATTTTTGTGATAAATAACACTTTAAGAGTCCTTGTGAGACGACATCCGAGTTGTCACCCTAAACTACAGTTTTAAAACCCGCTCGTTCTTTTTGGCGCGTGCGCGACAGCGTGACCAATGGATTTCAGAGTTATCCTTATAGAAGAAAATTTTATACCCCAGTTTTCTGACTTAAAAGAAAACAAATTTCCAAAAGCAACCAGCAAATTATCTTTTAATTTACTTCCGCATGTGTTACGTAGTAATACCCTAGGGGGGGTGTTTCAAGCCTCGACGAAGGAAAGAATGAATCACAATGAAAAGCTGTGAAAATAAAATAGTTTTTTTACATGCATTTGGTAGATGGGCGTAAAAGTTTTGTGTGAATGCCTTGAAGGGAAAGGTATCTCATGCGACGGTGTACCATTGGTGCCTTGATGGACCATGATTTCCATGAGCCTTGTTCACTGTGCCTTGTGTAGGACGGTGTCCTCTGGAACCCACATGCGTTGATTACTGTGCCTTGAGTTGGACAGTTGCTGTGGGAATTAAGTTGAGCCATGTACATGTGTTGGCTATTTGTGCCTGAGTGGCAATTGAGCCTAATCAGCTCACTGTTTTTCAAAAACTGCTTGGAGTTGGGGTCTCCGGAGACTAGGACAGAATGTTGGAATATAGAAGTGTCATGTTTTCAAACACGACGATGATTTTTGATTAATGTGATTATTTGTGAGCATTTGAATGTTGATTATGAATATTTATTTGTATATGTTGCTTTGTGTTTGGACATGTAGTCGTCATAATTCATCCATATATTGGTATCTCACCCTTACAATATATTAGGGTTTTCCCTGGTCTTTTGATGCAATACGAGGGCAAGTGGTGCCGAGAAGTTGCTAACCTGACTTCAGGATATTACTCCTGATCCTTGAAGAGGTTGGTGAAAATTCTATGGTGAGAACTGTGGAATTATTCCCAGTAATTGTCTTTTAGTACGACCAGCTTAGGATGTTTCCTTTGGGATGAATGTTTTAAAGAAGTTATTATTGGTGGTCTGGAAAAGCCTTGTAATGATTTTATAAATTTTAGTATGAAAGATTATTTCAAGAAAGTTCATATGTTGAAGTGTTTTGGATTTATAAATAAATCTAGTTGTTGTTGATTATTTAACTTGGTATGATTATACTATTTGTGTTGTGTGCACTATTTTAAGTACTCCGCAAAACTTTTACCCTCATATTTCCAGACTTATGAAAATTAAAGAAGTTTTCCCGAAAGCAACCAGTAAGCCTTCTTTTTAATTTATTTTCGCATGTGATTAGGACGTAATGCCCAAGGGGGTGTTACACTCCAGAACTCTCTGATTAGGTTGAGGTAGATGGATACCATCTCCACGAAAAGTCCTCCCCAACCAGCAGCATTAACATTCTTACTTATATCCAAATTGTATTCTTGCAGAATCCCAAAGTTGAAATGATGTTCAGAAGCAAGGTTCAACTTGTCCACATTGAAACCAATGGAAGAGGAAGCCATTGTTGAAGGTTTGAGAGCTAGGGTTTGGAAGCGAGAAAACAGAGTACACTCGAGGATTCAAAAGAGAAGATTATGAAAGGTTTTTCAGAGAGAAAGTGTATTACTTAAAAATGTTTCGAATTTGAAGAGATTTCCCAAAGAAACTAATAAAAAAATGAAAACATGTGAGAAAAGGAATAATGAGTATTGATGCGGCGCGGGTTTTTGAAATCATAAGGGTCCGTTTGGTGGTCAGGATAAGAGAGACGGGATAGGATAAACTATCATATCCTGTCTAAAACTGTTGTTTGGTGAGCCAGCAGGATAGGATAAGGCAATCCTGTCACTTATCCTATCCTGTCCATCTAGTTAAAATTCTATCCTGAGGGGAGGGTTGGGTTAGCACTCAACAGGATAGGATAAGGTTTTTTTTTTCTGGTAACAAGTAGGATATGGTGATTTAAAGTATAATAAAATATAAAAATATATAATATATAATATATAAAATAATTAAAGTATAATAAAATAATAATTTGAAGTATAATAAAATTTAACATGATTACCAAAAAAAGTATAATAAAATATAAAATATTTAAAATAATAAAAATATTAATAATTAATTTTAAAATTTATTTATTTTTATCACAATGCTAATTTTATTATTTTATATTATTTTTAAAAAGCTGTAAAATATAAAAAATTATTCTAATAATTTAACTATATGTAAATTAAAAACAAAAAATGAATATTTAAAAATATAAAAAATTAATTTTAGTTAGACAATATTTAAAAAATTTAAAACATTATATGGAATTTTATCACAAGGATAATTTTGTCTTTTTATATAAATTTAAATAATGAAAATTATAAAAAAAACTAAATCTAATAAAAGATGAAAACATTTAGAATAAAAACGAAAAATTTTAAAATTCATATGTAAATTATAATGCTGTCCAGTTGGTTATCTGATGGACACCAAACGTCAGATAGGATAATAGCTTATCCTGTTCATATCCTATCCTACTCCTATCCTGTTCTCTTATCCTATCCGCCCTTATCCTATCCGCCCTTATCCTATCCTGACCACCAAACGAGCCCTAAAAAGCTATTGATGGGATTGATGGAAATAAATGACTCAGCATAAGGATATTATTAAATATGTCTTGGACATAAATCAATGCAAATATAAGAATAGATAGCATAGACGAGTCTGATAAAATCATGCAAACAATCAATGGACGCAATGTCCACTGGACGCACATGCAACATGTATGGGACGCACTTATGCAATAGACGCGCATGTAATATGCATTGGACGAACAATCAATCCACACAAATCATATTAAGATGTTTTCTAATAAAAAATATGTCCTCTACAAGAGGTTTAGTAAAGATATCTGCCCATTGATGGCCAGTATCTACAAATTGTACATTAAAAACACCTTTTTGCATATAATCCCTTATAAAATGATGTTTAATTTCTATATGTTTAGCTCTAGAATTCAATATTGGATTTTTAGATAGATTTATTGCAGCAGTATTATCACACATAAGTGGAATACTACTTACAAACACATTGTAGTCCTCCAATTGATATTTGATCCATAGAAGTTGTGAGCAGCAATTAGCAGCCGAAATATACTCAGTTTCAGCAGTTGATAAGGCAATATTACTTTGTCTTTTGCTTCACCATGAGACTAGATTAGCTTCAATGAAGTGGCATCCTCCACTGGTACTTTTTCTTTCTATTATATCTCCAACATAGTCAGCATCACAAAAACCAACTAATCTGTAATCATCATTTTTCTTAAAGCACAAACCAATATTAGTAGTACCTTTTTCTAAATATTCTTTTAACTTCTGATAAGTGAGATTCTCTTGGATCAGATTGAAATCGAGCACATAAATATACACTGAACATAATATCAGGTCTAGATGCAGTAAGATATAACAGAGATCCTATCATACCTCTATATACCTTTTGGTCTACCTTTTTATCTTTATCATCTTTGTTCAGTATGGACGTGGGGTGCATAGGGGTATTAATTGGTTTGCAGTCATCCATCTTGAATTTCTTTAATAATTCCTTTGGATACTTAGTTTGATGGATGTATACCTCGTCCACTGTTTGCTTAACTTGAAGTCCAGGAAAGAACTTGAGTTCTCCCATCATGCTCATTTCAAACTTTTTCTGCATAAGCTTAGAGAATTCTTTGCAGACAGATTCATTAGTAGTACCAAAAATTATGTCATCAACATATATTTGAACAACAATAAAACTGGATTTATTGGATTTTCTAAATAAGGTTGTACCAACCTTTCCTCTACTAAATCCATTGTCCATTAAGAAAGAACTTAACCTTTCATACCAAGCTCTAGGAGCTTGTTTAAGACCATATAAAGCTTTCTTTAGCTTATATACATGTTCAGGTTGGGTTTCATTTTCAAAACCCGGAGGTTGCATAACATATACTTCCTCACTAATAACACCGTTTAGAAATGTACTTTTTACATCAATTTGATATAACATTATATTATGATGTGCCGCAAATGATAATAAGATGCGAATAGCTTCTAATCTAGCAACTGGTGCAAAAGTTTCAGTGTAGTCTATACCTTCTTCCTGCGAGTAACCTTTTGCAACAAGTCTACCTTTATTTCTTACCACCTTACCATTTTCATCAAGCTTGTTTATGTAAACCTATTTGGTTCCAATAACTGACTTGTCTTTTGGTAAAGGCACAAGAGTCCACACTTCACTTCTCTCAAATTGGTTCGGTTCTTCCTGCATTGCAAGAATCCAGCCCTCGTCTACTGTCTTTGGTTCTAACTTGGAGACTAAGGCAGAATCATCTTACTCTCTGAATATAGATCTGGTTCTTAGCTTATCATTAGGATTCCCAATGATTTGATCTTGTGGATGATAATTCCTGAAGTACCAAGATCTCTGAACATTTTCCTATTGAGAAGTTGAAGATTCCGACTCATGTTGTTGAGGGTCGTCCACTTGATCATTAGGTTTGACAATTGCTTGAATTTTAGAACCCTTGAGATTCAAATCTGCAATAGCTTCATCAAGCTCTGATAATTTCTTATCAGGCTGCTTGTCATCAAACTTAACATGTATACATTCTTCAACTACCAAAGTTCTAGAATTATATACTCTAAAGCCTTTGGACGACTCAGAATATCCTAATAGAATTCCATTATCTACTTTAGCATCAAACTTACCAAGTTTATCTTTAGTATTCAATATATAGCATTTACAACCAAAAGGATGAAAGTAAGATATGTTGGGTTTTCGTCCTTCCCACAATTCATAAGGAGTCTTATTCAAGATTGGTCTAATGTATATTCTGTTCTGAATGTAGCAGAAAGTATTAACAGCTTTAGCCCAGAAGTGTCTAGGGATAGAGTTATCATTGAGCATTGTTCTAGCCATCTCTTGAAGAGATCTATTCTTTCTCTCTACCGCACCATTTTACTGTGGTGTTCTAGGTATTGAGAAGTTGTGAAGTATACCATTTTCTTCACGGAAATTATGTAATAGATCATTTTCAAACTCTCCCTCATGCTCACTTCTGATTGATGTGATACACATGTTTTTTTTCATTCTGTACATGTTTGCAGAATACAGAGAAGACCTTGAAATACTCATCCTTGTGAGCTAGTAACATAACCCATGTCCATCTAGTGTAGTCGTCTACAATGACTAGACCATATTTCTTTCATCTAACAGAGGCAGTCCTAGTTGGTCCAAACAAATCAAGGTGTAGCAACTCTAGTGGTCTATTGGTACTTACAACATTCTTAGATTCAAAGGAACCTTTGACTTGTTTCCCCTTTTGACATGCATCACAGAGAGCATCAGATTTGTACTTAAGGTTTGGTAATCCTCTCACGAGGTTATGCTTATTTAGCTTTGAAATTAACTTCAAGCTTGCATGACCTAGTCTTTTGTGCCAAATTCATTGCTCATCTTCAATGTCTCGTCTACTTAATTTTTCTTTAGACTTAGTAACGCTTCTACCTTAGTTAATTCTAAGGCCTCATCTATTCTTATTTTAATGATCTCGTCTACCATAAAGCTAAAGACTCGGAATTTTACCAAGAATTGTAGACTGGTCTAGAGGTTTGAACTAGAATCTGTAGATTCCATACTTTAAATTTTAGTTCCTTTGACTCGCATAAAATTAAGTAATCCCTGCATACTTATAACAAACAAGTTACATCTTTGACAAATACTTTGCCATACCAATTTAACCTTTTTGTTAACATCAAACTTAAGAGATTATTTTGATCCAAAACCACTTTGGTTCTAACATGTTTTTCATGCAAAATTGGAGAGAGTTGCTTATATAAGCAACCTTTCCTTATGGGTTGCTTATCATTTATGTGTGTAAATATATGAGAGAGAATATGGAATGTTGAAGAGAGAGGGAGAATATTTGTGAGTTAAGCAACTCGTTGATTGAAAATCCCATTAGAGTGAAAATTGATTTGGTTGCTTAAAATTAAGGTGACTTAAAGGGATACAGTGAATTACTTATATGAAGAGTATTGGAGATGCTCTAATAGAATCAAATTAAGGGAAAAATTCCCCACTTAAATATTTCTATCCATATTTATTTTATGTAATATTGACCGATGGTTAGCTCTTGAAGTTCTATAGCATTAATTGTTATGAAAAGCCTTCCAATATATTGGTTTGAGAAGTGCTAGCAACACATTCTTTAATACACTATTTCCAACACACTCCCTCCTATTGGTTGAAATTCATATGGGTCCTACTATTTTGGAAATGGATCTCATTAGAGAATGTATTGCTAGCACTCCTCATATTAGTTTATTGTAATAAACTAATGGCCATTTTTTTATAAGCAATAAACTAATGGCCATTAGTGTAGAATGACCCCCCCCCCCCCCCAAGCCTTACTCTGCTAGGGTTTTCCCCATGCGCCGTCATGTAGTTCTCTCCTCCTTTTGTGGAGGCTTGCTCCCCCATATGTGGGGGTTGACTGGTTAGATCCATTCCTCTCTCCCATATCATCACCCAACCCTTTTAGCTTGACGCCCATTCGTCTCCTTCGTTCGACAACCTTTCCTTCCGCCATTGAAGTCCGTCGCGACTGCTGGAACTCAGATTCGCCACCCTGGCTCCACCGCGCCCTCAAGCTGTCAGTCACGGACCCATCTTCCAACCCGCCTCCACCAACTCCATGGCCAGATCTCTATTTTCTCATGGAGACCAGCCTGCTCCCTTGTGGTCGGTTTACCACCGCCACCCACCTCACTCCGGCTTCCACTAAGATGTACCCCCTACCGACTTGTGCTCGACACCGGCGGTACGCCCACCACCGGAACTACCACCACAGAACAGAGTAAGCACTCTGCTGGAAACAAAGGGCCACCCCTGCCACAGTGATTCCATGCCCCAACAGACTAAGGCGGCTCCCCCTCCTCCTGAGCAGGTCGTTCTTCGGCCCCCTCTAAAACCACCTGACATAGGTAAAGATTATCACTTCCGGTGTCTTTATGTTGTGGATTCTGCTATGTCCCCACTGTGCAGTTTGCTTTTAGTTATTGTTCGGGCAAAGAATGCTTTTGAGATGTTTGAGAAAAATCCCGTGACTTCAGTTTTTTGGAAGACCGTAGAGTGTGTAGATACTCTGGTGGCTGATCCCGATTTCAATATCCTCTCCATTCTTCAATTGGAGTCTGATCAAAGGGTTACATGGGACATTTATGAGACCACCTATAGTTGAACCGAGCCTGAACAAGCCAAAGAAATGATCCGTAACTGGATAAGTGTGAAGACTGCAGCATCTCATCTTTTCATTGTCCGTAATCGAGTGAAGAAGAAATTGTTAGTCTGGGTGTTAGGATATAGACTTCGGCTTGATGTCCCTTTGCTTTCTACACAATCTGTATGTTTTATTGTTGCTGAATTGGTTGGCTTAGTTTCTAGAGTTAGCCCCTTAATTTGGATGGGGAATGCCCCTACCTTGTTTACTCAACTTGATTGTAATGACCCTCCTTTTATCAATCGAATGAAGTTGTTTCCTTTCCAAAAAAAAAAATTAATGGCCATTAAAACGCCTTGAATTTGAACATAGATGAAATCCTAATCCTATATACTCCGTCCCATATGGCCATATATCACGATGACGATCGATGATAGCAATTATTTTTTGTTGGAACTGATAGTAATTAGAACTTTGATTTCTAGTGAGTCCATGGAATATCTCACAAGATTAGATTATTTAGATTTGTTATGTGACTAATCTCCATATGAGTGTTTAGTCACAATTAAGATTCCCACCCCTTCTCAAAAATATATTATGTAAGATTCGAACTCAGATTTAACACCACAAGTTCAGCGTGCAGATCAACACAACCACTTGAGTCACGCTCATTGAATTCAAGATGATAGTAATTTGAAGTTACCTTGTGATTTATATTGATACAATACTTGTATTACTCGAGTTACCCGCACACATAAAAATACATTAACCAATCATCCTAGCTATTAATTAGAAATAAAAAATTCAAATACACGAATAACTGTTTTGTACGATGCTCTTTATTAAGATTTATTGTTGGTGACCCTGGCTATTGATGAGTAAAGCTAACTAGTTAGTGAATCAGATTTGTGATGCGTAAAGCTTGGGGTCTCAGCATCATTAACTTATTTCCTTTTCTCTACACGCAGTCACGCGTCATCACTAAAGGGATGATTTTGAGCTATTTTTTGATTTAGAATCACCCCTTTACTTCGTTTTTTTCCATTTTATCTAAATAAGTGGTTTTTCCACATAGATCTGGTTTTTTTCTTCGTGTTTTTCGTCTTTTGTGGGCAGCGTATTGATGTTCGTCGTCTTGGTGAGGCGTTGTTTGATTTCCTGTCTTGGTGCGGTGTTTGTTTGATTTCCCGTCTTGGTGTGCTGTTCGTTTGGTTCAAATTGACAGGTTTGCTTCGATCCATCACAGATTTGATCAAGAATTGGGCGTCAATGTTACAGATCCGGAAACATGGGTATTCCGATGACTTTGATTTTGTCACTTTTGTAGGCATTTTGATTTTGTCGTGTTATGCTATTAACCTGGGTGCTGTGAGTTTGTTCGCAGATTCATCCTTTTCGATTTTTAGCGATGTTGGATTTGTATTGTTCGATGTATTTTATCAATAATTTGAATGAATGAATATATTTTTAGTAAAAAAAAAACTTATTCTATACATTCATATCCGGATTCTTTGGAATTAGGTAACTTCTGGAATATCTAATATTCTTATAATTATATTTGATTCACAAAGAAAAAATTCTAATTTTAACCATGTATATTATAAAGTTATACGAAATTAATGAAATACAAATTTTGTGGTAGCATTGACAATATAATTTAATTTTGATACATTGTCACTATAAAATTATTTATACAATTAATTAATTACATATTACCATATATGTGACTTCTAAGTTAATTAATGTGAGAATCAAATATTTTTAAAGACTGACATTATATAACTGGATAACAATATAAGAAACAATACATAAAACTTAAATTCTTACAAATATAACATTGCAAAGTTATACTAAATAAGATATTAATATTGAAAGAATATAATAATTGATATATAACCAACTTAAGTTAGTCCCAATGGTAAGGTTTGCACCCATTAAGCAAGTGGTTAAGGTATCGAATTCTGATTCTTGTGAATGAAAGAAACCTGGAATTGGGAAGGGCTTACCCACCTTGTATGCCTTCAGGTTCCCCGGCGGAGATTAAGTCGAGATTAATGTCAGTAGAAATTTACGATCTCTAGTAGTTAGACGCGGATGTGTATGAGAATATAGTCAGTTTTATCATGTAATGATGTGGATGTTAAAAGTTGTTTACGAAATGAACTTTGGGCGTGTGTGAGATGTGAGGCTACATATGAATATTTTGGAGAAGTCATAACTTTTGACACCACCTCCTTAACAAATAAGTATGATATGCTTTTTATTCATTATGTTAGAGTAAATCTTCATGGACGATGTGTGTTTCTAGGTTTTGCTTTCACTACTAGAAAATTGATATTTTCGGACGGATTTACAGACGGATTTCAGACGAAATTTCAGTATTTTTCCCACAGATTTTGGATGAAAAGTTCTTTTCGAACGGATTTCGGACAGAACACCTCCCGTTCGAAAAAGCCCAGTTGCAAATTAAAAATCTGTCCCAAATTCCGTCCTAAAATTATTTCGGATGAATTTCAAACGGATGTTAGACAAATACATATATCTGAATATATGTATTATATTGACTTAACTTCAAATGGATTTCGAACGGATTCAATATTTCTAAAAGCATATTTCAATCAGATATTGGACAGATTTAATATATCTAAAACAACATTTCAGACAGAATTTGAAATGATCAATGATATTATTTTGGATGGATATGTCACGAAATAAATAATTAGATTTAAATTATACAAATTGCTAGGCTATTCAATCCTCGACGAAGAGACAGATACGCGGAAGCAATCAATTCTTAATCAAATGGAACTCACCAAAATTAGCTCTGCACCTTACAAAAAGTCTTTGAACACCATTTTAAAAAGAGTAAAATGAGAGCCTCAAAGTCAAAGTTAGCAACAACCAAAAATTCAAGAGAACCAAGTCAGTTTTTTTATCAAACACATAGTGTGTCAACATGAGGAGCATAAGAACACTACAATATCTACATCATAGAATCTCTGAATGCTATTAAATCAAAGATACAGACTCATGTTTCCCTACATAGAGATGAACTACCCCACAATCTTACTGAAAATAAACCAGAATGATAGAAGCTCTATCAGTTCGTGTCTCCGTCCATGTTTGTGTCTCTGCGTGGGTGTATCTTGATCTGTGTTCTCTCGGTATCTCCCTCTATGTCCATGTCTCTTCCCCTTGATGCGTTCTCTGCTTTTGTATCTCGATCTGTGTTCTCCGCGTTCTCTGTTCGTGTCTCAGACAAATATGGTGTCGAAAAAGAAGAAGAAGTTTGATCTGTGTTCTCTGTTCTTGCCTCAGTCAGATACGGTGTTAGAGAAGAAGAAAGAAGAAGGGCGTTCTCTCTTCGTGTCACCACGTTCTGTGTGCTCTGGGTCGCTTGGTCTTCAGCTTGAGTGGTGGTGGGTAGGGCAAAGGTTGGAGAGAGGGTTTTGGGGGAGAAAGGACTGAAGATTTAAGAATAATTAAAGAAAAGGCTTTATGTGCTCTTCTCATATAAATGACAAAATGGGGAGCGGGAAACGAAAATTAGTAAGGGAATGAGGAGGGAATTTAAAAATTAGTGAGGGAATGGGAACCAGGAAACGAAAATTAGTAAGGGGTGAAAATGAGAAATTTGAAATAAAGGATAAATTATATTTAAAATAAAAAATAGCATTTATCAGTCTGAACTCCGTCTCAATCTCTCTGACAAATTTGATACAGATTGTTAACATAATTATATTTTCTATCAATCCGTATCAAATCCGTGGGAAATATTTGTGGAACATTATTGGCGTGAGATTTTCAGACAAAATAGAGACGGATTTGGGACTGAATCATGTTGACATCTAATATGCCTTTTATCCGTCTCAAATCCGTCGGAAACGTTTATGAAATTTCAGATTGAAACATTTCAGTCCGAAAATTCATCCGAAAATCCATAATTTCTAATAGTGTTTATCGTCAAGTGAGGATTCTACAACCTTTACATGGTTGTTCATGACATGGTTAGAATATATGTCCAGATAGAGCAATGAAAGATGCAATTGAGGTCGTCTTCTCAAAAAGCTCATAGTCTGTTGTGCTTGTGTATTAGAGTATTGAATATGAAAGAATTACTGAATGCATTGAAAATTAATTAAATACAAAGGAGGATGGTGTTTATACAACACCACTGAAACAGAGTTTGTTACAAGAGGACTTAGTCAGCTAACAAACTATAAGCAAGATTAAGTCAAATAGAAAATAACTAATTACTAACTAACAAAGGGATAATAACAGATAAGATAAGAGATATGTTATCACTAGTGCAGAAAAGGGATTCTACATCGGAGTTTACACATCGGTTTAGTAGAAACCGATGTGTAAAACGAGGCGGTGGCATTTTTGAAATTAAAACGAAAGTATTACACATCGGTTTAGAGAATAACCGATGTGTAAAACTTTTCCACATCGGTTATTTATAACCGATGTGTAAAATTAAAATAAAAAAAATTAAAACTCGGAATTTTTAACATTCAACATCGGTTCTTTTTGAACCGATGTGTAAAATGGTGAGTAACCACATCGGTTTTTATTTAACCGATGTATAAAATTATAAATAAAAAAAATAGAAATTAAAATTTTACTTTTACACATCGGTTTTAAATAACCGATGTATAAAATTTTAAAAAAAAAATTGGGAATTAAAAGTTTAAGGTTTACATCGGTTTCGGATAACCGATGTGTATAATATGGTTAACCACATCGGTTTATGGCATAACCGATGTGTAATCTGTCAATTTTTATTACATTCCGCGCGCTATCCCTCCATTCTTCGATTTCGAGTTTCTTTGAACCCTAAAACAAAAACACCCTTTGCTCGAGTTCATTCCTCACCTTGTGCTTTACCTTTGCGTTTGGATGCTCGCCTCTCACCTCGCTCTGTCCGCTTGCCGCCATTGCTTCATTCTCTGGTGAGTGCTTCCTCCATTTTACTTTGCTTCACTTTCCCTTCACCTTGCTTCATTCTCCAGTATTCACTTTGTTCAGTTTGTTGTTGTGGTTCATTCATTGATGTGTATGGGTAATGGATTCACTTTGTTCAGTTTGTTGTTGTTGTTCATTCACTGTTATGTTGTTTCGTTTTTTTTTCTACCAGCATTGCACGGTACTCATCTCCTCTGCTAACGCGCGGCCTCCGCTTCTGCCTCCGCTTCTGCTTCTGCTTCTCCCTCCCATCTCTGTCTCTCAAGGCGTGAAAGGTATTTTTCTTTTACTTTTTTGTTTATAGTTCTATCTCTGTCTCATAATGTATGATATGGTTGTGGTGATGTGGGGTTTCTGGAAGAAAGGGATAGAGCTTCTTTTGAAGATCTTTGTGAAGGTTTTTCTTTGGGTCTTGGGGGAAGATATAGATAGGGAAGGTCTTAGAAAGACACCATTTGGAGTTCCCAGGTCCTTTTTCCCTTTTTCCCTTTACTGGTTGTTCTGTCATGGCCGTGACCACCATCACGGCTAGGTCGTGATCGGTTCTGCCTGTGAGGGTCTAGTTCAGTTGGCATGTCACGGCCGTGATGGCCATCACGGCCGGCCGTGACAGTGTTCCGCCTTGGAGGTTACATTCTTGGTTGTCTGTCACGGCCGTGACCACCATCACGGCTGGCCGTGATCGATTGATGTGAGGTGTGGTTCGGTTGGCATGTCACGGTAGTGATGGCCATCACGGCCAGGCCGTGATAGGTTACGCTTTGGAGGTTGCTTCACTAGTTGGTTTGTCACGGCGTGACCACCATCACGGCTAGGCCGTGATCGATTCTCCTGTGAGGGTGCGAGTACGGTGACATGTCACGGCGTGGTGGGCATCACGGGATGGCCGTGACCAGATTCGACTTTTCCATTCTTTCTTTTAAGCTATACTCGATCACGGCAGTGATGGCTTTCAAGGCTAGGGTAGTGAAGGGCTCTGTTTGGCTAATTTTCTTCACTTTTCAAGCCCCATCTTCATGCAAGCTACATAATAGTAAAGCCTTAGTTTCCCGTTTGAGATGCAATACTAATGAGCGTACGTGTACGTGCTTAATGTACCGCTCATTGTGTTGGATCTTGAATTGTCCAAAGTTGGACAGTTTGGGAAAAAACTTTTTCTTAATTCAGTTAAAATAGTTATTCATTGGTTCTAATGTTATATACTTGATGAAAGTTCGGATTGATACATTTCCTTTCGTTCTCCGGGTGCATACTTTATCGTGGTGGATGTCATCGCGTTCAAGTAGTGTACGTCGGAGACCGCGAGGAAATGCTGCCAAAATTTTGTCGAGTATGAGCATGAGAGTTAAGGACTAACTGTTAACCGAATGTTGAAAAAGTTTCTTCTCGAATGGGATAGGGCCATACCTTGTCATAAGAAGTGGTTGATGAATATGTTGGACTAAGTACGAAGGTATTGGTTTAGTCATGGATCGCGGTTGGATGAATGCTAGACGGACAAGTGATGAGTATGAGAATGGAGTGGAAGATTTTCTACAGTTTGCAAAAACAAATGCTCCTGATAGTGGTAACGGAAGGTTTTATTGTCCTTGTGTTAACTGTTTGAATGAGAGACGACTAGAAGCTGAGGAGATACGTGATCATCTTATTTGTGAGGGGATTAGCAAGAGTTATACAACATGTATATCCCATGGTGAATCGTTAGTAAGCTCGAGGGTGTCGGATAGAGATGAAGTATAATACTTGGAAATGTAAGATGGACTATAGGACATGATACGTGATGTTGGGCAAGAGTCTTTTCGGCGCGCACATGTGTATGATACTGTGTGCAGTGATGCGCAAGTGGATTTGTATCAGAGGTGCACTAATTTAACACGGTTGTCGGCGGTGTTAAGATTGTTCAATGTGAAGGCGAGAAATGGGTGGAGCGATAAAAGCTTTACCGATTTGCTTGAGTTGTTGAAAGAAATGCTTCCAGAAGGCAACACATTGCCATCTCGAAACTATGAGGCGAAGAAGATATTGTGTCCGATGGGTATGGAGTATAAGAAAATACACGCTTGCCCCAATGATTGTATATTGTACAGGAAAGAGTTTGAAGAGATGCACGAGTGCCCCAGGTGTGGGGTATCACGCTACAAAGTGAAGGATGGTGATTCTAGTTGTGATGTGGTCACCAAAGGTCCTCCTGCGAAGGTGTTATGGTATCTTCCCGTGATTCCGCGGTTCAAGCGATTGTTTGCTAATGTAAATGACGCAAAGAACATTAGATGGCATGCAGATGAGAGGAAGTGTGATGGACAGCTTCGCCATCCGGCCGATTCTTTGCAATGGAAGAGAATTGATACATTAAAATGGCTAGCACAGGGGCCTAACTTTGATGTCATATGCTGGAGTGGGTACGATATCAATAAGTTTTCCTTCTATACAAAGTCCCAGGATGACAAAAGTACTATGCAAAACAGTGGGGTTATGGTCGTCGCTGAGTCCATGCATTTCTCTAGTTCGAAAGATAAAAACCCTGTTATGGCATCAGTTTCATACTTTGGAATCATTGAAGAGATATGGGAGGTTGATTACACGAAGTTTAGAGTACCTGTTTTTAAATGTCAGTGGGTCGTGATAACAATGGTGTGCAAACCGATGAGTTAGGATTCAAATTGGTGGACCTTAGTAAGGTAGGTAATAAAGAGGAACCTTTCATCATGGCATCCCAAGCAAAACAAGTGTTTTATATCCGTGATCCTTCTAACAAAAGGTGGTCAGTGGTTCTCCAGGGAAAAAACATGTATAACGGTAGTGAGGGAAATCACGATTCAACTCTTGATATTTACGATACTCCTTCTTTCTCAACACGAGTGCCTAATTTCAATGAGGAAAATGAAGTGGATGATGTACATGCTACTCGTAATGATCACCAAGAAGGGTTATGGGAGAACTTTACTAATTGACCACAAAGTAAGTTTAGTTTGATATTACCATCAAGTTTGGCATATTATGTGTTTACGTTGATATTTATAAGTTATGTTTATGTACGTTGATCGATATTTATAAGTTATGTTTGATATTTATCCTGACATACTAACAAGTTTTTTTTTTGTTTTGTGTTTAAACAGGTATACATGGCTGATCATGAGGATACACCTCCTTCATGCAGCGGGTCGAGAGACCAGTCTCACCGGTAGAAAGGGTAGGCGTGCCACACGGATGAGGCATTTGACTGCCAACCGTGGGTTAAATCAGAGGATAAGAGTAGATTTTGATGATAACCTCAAACCAATTGGGCCAATGGAAGATCAGTTTACCAGTTTTGTGGCGACCCTTGCTAGGAACAGGCCTAGTATACTTATTGATAGGTGGAGAGATGTACCGGCGGACGTGAAGGAGAAGATATGGGAGAGTATTCTGGTATCTATACTTCTACGTCCTGTGTTTGTCTGTATCTACTTTATTTTTATCTTAATAATATCATACAGTAATTCATTGATTCTTTTGGTCTTAATGTAGTTGACATTTGACATACCGGATACATACGCTATGAAGAAGCGTTTCTTTGAAGTATCTTTGGAGAGCGTTGGAGGGGTTTTAAGGCCGACCTGGGCGGATACTATATATTCGGTCCAAAAAGTAAAAAGAACCCACTTGAGGTGTATCCGTTTCTTGACAAGGCGACGTGGGATCGCTTTGTTCAGAGCCGACGTGATCCCGACTTTCGAGGTTAACTTATTTGATTTGTCTCTAAATTTATGTAATTGCATTAATTTCATTTACTTATGTAATTTAATTGTCTTTTATTTATAACGGGAGAAGAGGAAAAAGGGCAGGAAAACCAAAGCAAGAATGTGTACCCCCATGTCATGTCTCGTGGGGGATATAAAAAGCTTGTTAAGAAAATGGTTGAAGAGGAAAAGAAAGCACGTCGGCGAGCGAGCATCTCAGGCGGATCCTAATGCTGAAAATCTTCCAGAGGTTGTTGATCCACCTCCACCCCCACGCCATCGTTCATGGAAGAGGGGCCGACAAAGAAAAACGGGACAATATACATCCGAGGAGGCCCGCCAAGTAGCTGAGAGGATTGTAAGTATAGTTTGTTGTAATTGTCATTTTAAGATTGTTACCGAATTGTAATGTGACCTGATATTTTTATGTGATAGGATGCCTTGGATGATCAACTAACCCAAGGAACCTTTGTTCCTAGAGGACGCAATGATATCTTATCTACGCCATCGGTAAACCAGACCACCGGGCCGTGTCATTGGTGTTGGATGGGGAGTCGGCATTCGCCAATACCATGGTTCATCTTCACACCAATGCCACAGGGATTGGGTTGCGAGATGAGAGCACAACTAAAACAGGAGATTGCAGGTGAGCTTGACGGGAGATGAACGAGCGGTTTGCCCAGCGAGATGGCAATATTTACTTCTTTGTCCCAAAGAGATGACAGCGGTGTCCAACCCTCTGTCCCAACCCCTCTGTCCATGTGAGCACTAAGGGCTCATGTGATCCTCCTCATCATCCCGAAAATGATGATGATCTTTGCTTGATGATGATGATGATGATGATGATGATGATGATGATGGCGACCACGATAGGTGTGAGTGTATGTTGATGATCATCATCATCATCGCCGCTTAGTGGCATTGGGTAGGGCATATAATAAGTTAGGTAATACCATACACCATCGGTTATTATCGGATGATCATCCGAGGGTGTCTGTTGAGATTATTCGAGATGCTGATGCTCGAGTCCCCTGTGCCCACCGAGGAGGTTCAAACAGTGGGTCAGGCCCCGTAACTTCATCCTCGGCCAAGAAGACCGGTTGACTTTCTTATTGCATCCGAGGTATTCGGTTAGTTGTGTTTTTCTATATTCATAGTTGAAATATATTTATTATTGTTTAAAGATAATGCTTTATTTGTATTTGTTATAGGATGTTGGAAATGATATTGTGCCTAAAAGGTCGGATCTAGGAAGACCGGAGATGTCCGCTCCTGTCAAGGTATTCATTTGACCATTTAGTTCATAACGAATTAAATAACTTAATTATCCGTGATTACTAATATATATCTATGTTGTTTAGGGGATCGACAAAGGGGCACCTGGCCATGGTGATGTTTTCAAAGATCTTGCTATACTGAGTTGTCACCATGGAGGATGATGCGGCATTGGTAACGTTGGAACATGATGCCAGCCCTGGTGAATGTATATACCAAAGAAAGAACTTATGGAGATGGCACTCAATAAAGAAATGGCCAGTTTCGCACACATATCGTTTTGGTGCACGTAAGTACATTTTATTTATAAGTTAAGTACGTAATTAATTTTTAAATACAATGATAATTAACATGTTTTTCCAATATATTAGGTATCTGCATCGTATGTTAGTCGATCGGGGTAACCTCGCCCTTTATGGGTTCATTGACCCTATGTTCATTCGGGGTGATGTTCTCGTAGCATCGGAAGACCGGTCACTACCATACGTGATATACTTGCCCGAGACGATCATCAATTCTATCTTGCGCCTTATCTCAATAAGTAAGTACCGGTTATTAATTTAAGTATAACTATATATGACTTACGATCACTAATTGTTTCGCAAATACAGCAAGCATTGGCAATTGTTGCTCTTGTACCCAAGAATGAACGTCGTGGTCTTCTTACGCTCATTGGGACATAAGCGCGAATGAATCAAGACGATCATCGAAACGTAAGCGTTAAAATACTTTATAATCAGTAATGCAGTTGTTTTAATTATCTAAAATCTATTATATATACTTTAATTAATGTTTTTGTCATGATAGGTCTATTAATGCATCCCACATGCAGCGTGGTGAAAGGCGTACTCGGGCTATCAGATGGATTATTCCCAGCGTAAGATATTTATTAGTTCAAATGCATCAAATGCAGTGGGTACAATAATTAATTTCTATTTTATTTAATTCCTCATATTCTAATTGGGTTTCATTTGTACGTAGTCACGTATACAACGTGGGTCATGGGAATGTGGCTACTATGTGATGCGGTGGATGTTGGAAATTATCTCCTCAGGGATCACCCTTGAAAGATGGAGTGAGGTAAATGTTAATTGACACAATTAGAAGTAATAGTATAGATTCGTTATATGTTTTATGTTAGTTTATTACTTAAAAGATATAATCTTTTGTCCAATTAAACTTGCGAGATATTCAACAATCCATCTCCATTGTCAGTTCGACATCAACATCATAAAGAGGCGTTGGGCAACTTTCTTTCTTGAAATGTACCACCCATAGTTTGTATATATGTAGTTAGTTTAAAAACTTATCATATACTAGCTAGTGTACGTACCTTTGAGTGATGATATGTATTAGTGCTCGAGTCTGGTTCAATTCTTCTTCTCTCGTGTTTTGATGTAGCTTTGATAAAGTGTTGTTTTCATTCATTCGAAATTAATTAGGCCACGATGCCCCTCTGTTTTGATTCTGTGCTCACTAGTCATTTGATGAAATGTCGGTATTTTTAACCATATGTGTAAGAGCTAATTGGTGTGCTAAGAAAATTGAATGAAGTATGTTTTGCTTTTGAATGATTGTGTAAAAAGCTGGTTTGGTGTTATGTTGTTGTTTCTTGTTTGATCGAGGTTTCTTTGGTTTGTTTATTGATCGCATTAGTGAAAACAGGAATGATTGAAATGTAAATAATAGATTAAAAAAAAATGAGATTTTACACATCGGTTCTAAATAACCGATGTGTAAACTTGACTTTCTACATCGGTTTTGCATAAAACCGATGTGTAAATTTACCTTTACACATCGGTTCTTTGGAAAACCGATGTAGAAAGTCAATTTTACACATCGGTTTTAACAAAAACCGATGTAGAAAGTTAAATTTCCAACTGCTTATCAATTGCTAAATTAATTTTACACATCGGTTAGAATAAAACCGATGTTTAAAATATACTTTACACATCGGTTTTAAAACTGATGTGTAAAGTGGCAATAAACCACATCGGTCGTTTCCACATCAGTTTCAAAACCGATGTAGAAAGCCAAAAATAACCGACGTGGAATCCCTTTTGTGCACTAGTGTATTCTAAATTGCATATGAAAGAATTACTGAATGTATTAAAAATTAATTAAATACAAAGGAGGATGGTGTTTATATAACACCACTAAAACAGAGTTTGTTACAAGAGGACTTAGTCAGCTAACAAACTATAAGCGAGACTAAGTCAAATAGAAAATAACTAATTACTAACTAACAAAGGGATAATAACAGATAAGATAAGAGATATGTTATTCTAATATTGTGGGATTAAATAAAATAAGTTTATAGAAAGTTTTTTTTTGTTACTCGATATTTTATCAACATGAACCGTATTATAACACTTCATTGTTTCATGATATTATTCACTGGTGACAATATATAGATATGGTCGTAGGCTCGTAGCTAAAAAAAATTATTTTATACTAGAGAGATTTAAAGATTTAAGCGAGTGATCGATGTGTAAAGTAAGTTTCTATTATAATGTTGATGCAAAAGTGATAAAATGACGTTGGATATTTTTTGCAAGATTATTATAGGCCATATTCCTTCGAATTTAAAATTTTAAAATTGTTTATTTATTTTATTTTATCATGGTTTTAAATAAAAAATTTCAATTAAATAAAATAAAGTGGGCCAATAAGCCTATTCGTTTGGCCTGTAACTTGTAAAGGACTGAACTGGGATAACAAATTATCAACCTGCAACTGAATTGACCAAACTCAAAAATATATTAGTCCACAGTGAGCCAGGCCCACCATCGGGAAAACTATAACTAGTTTTGAAAGAAGTGTGTCTTGTAGATCAAGTATGTTACAAGGGTAGTTTGGCGAAAATAGATGCTCATGTAATGCTTCATATCACCTTCCTAGACCTGTTCCTTAGGGACAACATTCCCTTTATAAAGTATGAATGGTCACACCCCATAAAAAATCGAATTTGATCTTATTGAGCTCAAAACCATATTCCCATTCACCTTCCCTTACATTTCCATTAAAGTGAAACAAATTAATTGACATAGTTTAATAATTGTATAATAATGTGTCACCATGTAAATAAGCAGATTTCTTTGCTTATATCCTAGAAAACATTGGATATAATAACCAACCTGACAACCTGGATGGATAAGGAAACTTAAATGAGAAATTCAAAGGTTGAATCATCTGAAATTTGAGTAAAAGGTAGATGTTTTTCATGAAAGTGCATAACATTGTCTACTATAGTACTACCAAACAAAACCCAAGTGGGCTCACTATATGCTGGGGTTCTTAATTTTCCCACTGACTTATATTTCTCAAGAATTCAACTGAAAAATAAAAACTCAAATAGAATACACATTGATGGAAAACTCCACCTAACTGAAATACCAAATATCTATATATATATATATATATATATATATATATATATATATATATATATATATATATATCCCTTATCCCCTCAATACATGAACGATAGCAATAACGCCCCCACAAACCATCATGGTTTGCGTATATGGTGTCACGTATGCTTATTGCAATTGGTGTTTTCTGTGGGAAAAGGTGAAGTGCTAATAACATGATGTTAATTTTGATATAATGTGTTTAGGGTTTCCTAAGATGATGACAGCTTCAAATAATGAATATATACAAATGACACCCTTCTAAAGAAAAGATTTTATAACTAACATTATGTGTGACTAATCAAATCAAGATAAAGAAAGTTCATTATTAGTTCAAGCAAAACATCCGGTATGGAACAGAATAGTGTTTGTTAGGGAGCAAGAACTCTGTGCATTCGTATGCTATCAGCCGACATAAAAAGTTCTAATATGATATTAGTAGACGTAAATTTTAGGCATGTACCAATGAACATAGTGTTGGAGTGTCAAGTGTGAGTAAGAAGTCCCACATTGGATGGAAATGGACATGTTGAGCAACATATAAGTGAGGGGACCCATACACTCATTGCGCTTAAGGTTTTGGGTGAAAGATGTGGTGTCCAAATCACTTGTATGGTTTGGTCTTAGCCCAATGTGGAGATCTCCCCGGTGTTTTAGCTCCCCTCATGACCCAACATAGAGAGATACAATAATTTGAAGTTTGAACAGTAGCTAGAGCTAGGTGTAGGTGGAAATTAATGGGCATGTGAAAAGGGCAATGCCATGATGTCGGTGCAAATGGAAAGATAGGCCTCAAGATTGCGAATATTGACAACACTCAGAAACATGTGGTGAAATCAGTATCTATGTCATTTCCAAGTTGAAGTAGTGTGTGTGTGTGTTGAATAATTGTGCTGACATCAATGAAACAATCCTTGGTGGCGTGTTTTTGTCAAGCAGCAAAAAGAGCCAGAGCCTGGTGCTATATTTGGTAAAGTATGTTAGGTTGGTCTTTCTGCCATATAACAAATCAAGCCCACGCCTGATAAGGTGAATAGAGTATGACCCAATGGACTTTGAAATTCTGTGTAATGGGTTTTTTGGCATAACTCAAACTCTGAGCTCCTAAAAATAGTGTGTTTGGTTCATATGTGTGGGCTTTTTACCACATTTTTTTTAATAATCAGATTTTTTTTTAATGAATAATAATCGGATATCTTTGGAACAATGATACAAAAGCTGTTGTAGCAAAATCAATGCACAAAAAACAGCCTTAAGTGTAAATAAATCCATAAAGACACACTCTCAAGTGTAAACAAATCCATAAAGACAAAAATCCAACGCTATAATCGCAAAAGATTTCATAAATAATTAATAAACAAAGATAAGATTAAGGGATATTTTAGTCATTGACAAATTTTGAGATACCACTTTTATAGCCCGAGAAAAAAAAAAGGGTCAGCTAATAGTATTCGAGAATATTAAGATGTATGTTAAACTCGTCATTGTGACCCGTGTTAGTGCATTTGATGTAATGCATCTAATACATGTGATATGTTATTTATAACATGTATGAACTAATTTGTCACACGATAGAAATTATTATTAACTAAATTGGGTTACTCAAATAATATTTGGGGATCCTATTAGGTCGATGGATTCTTGTTCGTGCGGTCTATTGTGCATGCGAGAATTTTGCTTGCCATTTGGACACACCAACGATACACATCAATATTATATCGGTGTATTCAAGTGGGAGACATATGATGGGTCTAAAATATCCCTCTTTTATCGTTATCAGGTAAGAACAAAAAGTGATGCATAAAAAATGCTATAAGGAGCTACATGATTTAAATTTGATAAAGAAAAAAAATTACCATATGATTTAAAGGAGAGATAAAATAAGATTTCTCCCTACATTCACGGTTGATGATGAAGTGAAGCAGCTGAAGCAGTCGGAGCTGAAAACCGAAGAAGTAAAACCATGCTCCGTGCAACCACGTTTCCGTTCCCCAACATTTCAGTGTCCTCTCTCATCCGCAGCGCCACCCAAACCAACACGTCTCAATCTCTATCACTCACACGTGTCATCCCCTCTCACTCTTCTCTCCTCTCGTGCTTCCAGTTCCAACAATTCCGGCCACCCCGCGTTAATTTACGCGCCGCCCGTCGCGGCGGGCCCTTCCCCGCCTCTAGGAAGAAGCATAGGCGCCGGGACGCTCGCGACGCCCGAATGGACGACGAGGATTCCGACGACGACGACGACGACGATGTCGGTGATGGTGATGCGTACGATGAAGATGATGTTGATGGTGATGGTGATGATGGAGAGGGAACACTTCCATTGGAGCAGATGAGGAAATGGTTTGAGAAGAAGCCGAAGGGGTTCGGAGAAGGAAAAGTGTACGACACTTCTGTTGAGGATAAGCTGCTTGAGGAAATGCTGCAAAGTAAAAAAGCTCAGGATGATAATTTGAAGAAGCTTAAGAACAATCCTGTGAACCCTGGCTCCATCAAAACTGATCAAAAGAAGAAAGGTTACCCGCTAAAAATTGTTTTTTTTTAATGTTATTTTTTTTTGGGTTGCACAATGGAAGTTGGCATGTTTAAATTAGTTAAAAAATGATTCCTTTGGTGCAGTTTTGCTTTAATTGATTGATGGGGTCCTGTTCTTGTCCTTTGTTATATGTTGTGTTTTTTGACAATGTATGCATAAAGCATTTTTCAGTGATGGGGGTGAATTGGGTAGTAGAGTTTTCCTTTTGTTTATGCATCTGCTCACTTAACTCATAACTGCTTCAGTTTCATTATGTCATTACAGCAGCAACAACAACAACCGAGTACATGAACCATCAAATGCATTTCAAGTTAATTTTTTTTTTTTAATTCTAAGTTCTTTGTTGATTGAGGGTTGCACAGTGCATTTTCTAGCTTCTAGTTTGTCTTATGGAGATTGTGAGGAATTTAAAGGCTTGTGAAAAGGAATGGTAGGATCTTGTACCATATACTTTTGATATTGTTGTCTACTTGTGTCTTGTCCTTGGATGAAACCAATGTCCGAAACTTTTGATTCGTGGGTGTTTGCTTCTCGTTTATGTAGAGCCTACAATTTGACATCTGACTCTCTATTGCCATGAACTTTGCAGACGCAGTTGTTCCAATTGGAGGTCGAGTGTGCTTGGTGAACCTACCAAAGAAAAAGAACATCCATAGGGATCTGAAATCAGCTTTGCAAGGGATTCCGGGCATAATGAATATAGTCCCAGCTGTTTCTGGAAACAAGAAGACAAGGGACCCTATCTGCAAGGGTTTTGCTTTTGTTGATTTCAAGCGTAAAGAGGATGCAGTTAGGTGTGTTCTAGCCTCAATCTCGTACCTGCTTCCCCCCAAATTAACAATGAAAAATAAGGGAAAAGTTGGTTTAGTCTGATACATGCTGTGCATGACATTATTCCAATGAGAATATATCATGAATTAATGATGATGCTCTCTTCATAAATTTTGATGTTTGACACATAGGACTCTTAACCCACCTTAATAGTGTTTCCTTTTAGACACTCTTATTGACGTGTGAAATTAGTAAAGTAAGTTGGTAACTTTTAGATATTTGATTCAAGCTTCTTCTTGTTATCTTACTTGTTTGAAGTGAAATGAGTGCATATATTATTCAGTATTTAGTTATTGCATACCATTATTATTATCAAGCATTTAGAGAGTTCGCTGCTAATTCTTAGTTAGTTAAGTTGTTTTACTGTGCTAATATCTAATAATTCAAATCATTGTTCTCTCTCAGGTTTGTAGAGTTATACTCTGGACAAACTCTTACCTTTGGTAAAATTCAGAAGCAGATAAAATGTGAGCTTCTGGATGCACAGTCTTCCTATTCTACTTCTCTGGAATTAAGCAAAAATCTTAACGCTGCTCCACGTCTCATGGTTTCTGCCTTTGAAGAAGAGTCAAGTGAGGCTTCTAATATGGATGCTTCTGCTCGGAGTTCCTGGGATGGTACCACTTCGGATGATTTGGATGACTCGGATGATCTGGAGAATCAGATATATGGAGAAGAACGTGTTGGAGAGAATCCGGAGTCTGCCACTGCTTTGAACGTGGATTATGATGATAGTGAGGAAATGATGATTGATTCTGAAACTAATTCACTTTCCTCGGAGAAGGTTAACAGTAGCCCCATAGCTGAGCAGAATTCACCTGCCAAAGTTAAACAAGAGCGTAAGAAATCCAAAGAGAAAGCAAAAAAGGTTTCAAAGTTGGATGTTCCTGGATCCGCAAAGAGGTGATTCCCTCAGCATTATAGACTGCTGCTATATAACATGATTTTCACTATGTATGGTACTTTCTCATGTTCTCTCTTTTGACTCGTGCAGGTTAAGGGTCAAGGAGAAGGCTGTATTAAGTGATGTTTTCTCCAAATACGGATCAAAAGCTGGCCTTGCTTTAAAGAATAGTTAGTAAATTGCCAATGTTCAGAGAGATTACCAAGTCTAGAACACCATCCAGTATGTGGGGTCTGAAAACTAGAACGCCATATTACATGCAAAGGGACTTGCTTTTTAGTTGGCCATGGATGCCAGTTTTTGGTTCAGTGTACAATGAAATAGTGGCTTAGGCCATAGAGAGTATTATGGAAACATTGATGGTAGTATATTGCTTTTTTTAATTTATATCAAAACATTCTTTCTCAATATCTCAACGCATGGGTGTGAAATGGAATGTTTATTAGAATTTAGACATTTTATCATATTCATATGTCAAATGAAATGATGTTAATGCCATGTTAGACAAACTATTAATGTGGGCATTTTATATTTAAAAAGAAGAGTGAGATCAATTGATGATATATATATATATATATGCAGTCCTATGAACGCTTCAAATAAGGAAAACTTGTACATATAATTTATTGACCAAAAGCTTAGTAGTAACTAGTAAGACAAATGAAGAGTTAAACTTAAGTATTCAATTAAATATAATTAAAATATATTAATAGTATCCATGTTAAGCAGGTGCTGGAGTAGCTCAGTTGGTTAGAGCGTGTGGCTGTTAACCACAAGGTCGAAGGTTCAAGCCCTTCCTCTAGCGTGTCTTCTCCTTTTTTTTATTTTTTTATTTTTGAAAAATCTTTTGGCATGGCCCATTGGATCCTCCAACCCGAACAGACTTGGAATGCAAGAAAAAGCACTGTTATTTGTTTCCAGAGTGGGAAGGAGGCAATCTTGACTCATCAGCATCACTCACATTTTCTTTTTTGTCTGAAAAAGTAACCCAAAATATTGAGAGAGAAGATGAACATTATTATGGTGAAGAAGAGAGGGGTTGCAAGCTTCTCTTGTTCGTTGCGTCGCTTGTTGTCATCCACACCGTTCCGTTCTTCTCCCGACAACCTCGTACCCACCACTGCCTCTGACTCCGACGTCGATGCCCCACAAAACCCGCCAATCCCCGTCGTGTCCCGTGGTTCTTCCGTCGCGAAGCCCGTCGCAATCCCCACTATGCTTCAGCCCAGAGTGGTGGTTTACGACGGCGTTTGCCATCTTTGCCACCGAGGTATCAAGCAAGTCATCACATTCATTGGATGGGGGTTTTTATTTTTATTTTTGTTTTGTTTTGTTTTGTTTTGTTTTATTTATTTATTATTATTTGTTACTATTTAGTATTTACCCCACTCCTCTTGTTCTGGGTCTCTGATATAATAAAAGGGGCAACTTTATTGCTTTATATGCTTCTAAGCTGATCTTAGAATAAGCCAATTAAGGAAAGGTAAAACTTGTTTGTGTGTTTTATAGTCATTTGTCTGGACTCTGGACCCTTATCCATCTGTTTCTTTCTAGGCATGACTTAATGGTACCTCGTCTATGTTTTGTGCAAAATGATTTTGTTTAACTAATACCATTTCCTTGCATTTCTAAACAACCTTCCACCTTGTGTTCGAAGGTAGAAAAATAGCTGAGAATCTTCTTAGCTAAGGAGTTGATGAATGGAATGCATTTTTTTGTCAGCATACATGGTAGTTGAAAATTTGTAGAGTAATAGGTTTGGAGTTGTACATGTGATGTTGGAGCAATTGCTGTCCTTATTTGTTGATCCCTTGAACCATTTGTATTGTGAATAGTATCTTCCAATAATCAGTATCAGCTTGCTGGGTTATTTCAGCTGAGTAGTGAGTTTTCCACCATGTTATTTTCAGTTTAGGCAATTTGAGTTTTAGACGCTAGAGTATAATTTATATCATTTTTTGAGGACACGTTTGGTTGTGGGAAGGAAATTTGTCTTTCTGTTATAGTTAATCTTGTGGAAGCTAGGTGTGATATCATACATAAAGTATGAATTGCTGCAAATTTAGTAATTTGTATTTTTACAAAATGTCACCGAATCTACTACTGATGTTTCTAATATCTGGCTTTCCTGGTTTGTCAATGATTTTCCCATAATCCCCTCCCCTTCCCCAAAGAAAGGGCAAAAATTAAATACAAACCTAACTTTCCCTTAGTTACACCAGTCCCCTTCCCCCTTTTTGCAAGCCTTGATATTCAGCAGCCCTGACTTATTGCGTTTAGCTCTTTCAATTTCCCAATTCTTAGCCTGTTTGGTATCACGTTGATTTGCCCCTGAAGCGCGTCCATTTGGATTGGACGTGAAAGCTCCTATTTGGAGCTTCTAAGTTTGCTGCTAAAAAATTTTCGTTTCTGCCACTATTACCGTGGTTTTGACATGACCGTGGTTTCTAAAAGCTTTACCAAACATATACTCTATCATCTTATGCGCTGATCCAAGTATCTTTTAAATTGTTGTGTTTCATTTATTTGCAGAGTGAGGTTTTGATATGTAAAAAATCTAGTGTCTTGGATTACAATTTGACAATTCTGTATTGATAGGAGTGAAATGGGTAATCAGAGCAGACAAGGACAGAAAGATAAAATTTTGTTGCGTTCAGTCTGATACCGCTGAGCCCTATTTGAGAGCATGTGGTCTTGAACGAAAGGATGTCCTCCGCCGCTTTTTATTCGTTGAAGGCCTCAATGTATACTCTCAGGGATCTACTGGTTAGAATTCTTTCGCTTATTTAATTTACTTCAATGGTAGCTAATCTGTCCTTTTTAATATAACTTTTGGTTTTGGCATGCTTGTCTATGCATAAAGTTTTAACATGAAATCCTGTAGATCTTTAGTAACTAAAGAAGGAACGAATTGAGATTTCCTTTGGCTGCTGGGCCTGTTGGGTGTTTAGATCTCTTCATGTAGATACCAAATATGACTGATTCATTCTAACATTCATGAATTTGCTACTGTGTTGAATTGACCATGCCAGAAATATTTTGATATTCTTTAGAAAGGGTGGCCTAGGGCTTTGAGGCTCCCACTATTGGTGGGATCCGGAGAGGGTCAGATCATTCAGAGGTTAACAGCCTTATATACTGTGTTAAAAATGAAATAAAGTAAAAGCTTGGTTATGGTAATGATGCTAATGAGTGTTGAATTTTCTTGGAATCATGATGGAATTCCATTTTCTTAATTACTTTTCTCAGTTTCTGTTCTGTTTTTATGCTCATATTTTATGTTAATACCATCTTGAACAATGCTTAGCCTGGCCAATTGCTAATCTCATTCTTCTTTCTCCTTTTTCGGTTACATAACCAACTCAGGTTGTAAAAACAGGTCGCAATCTTCTGTACAAATTAAAAAGTTGTACATTAATGATACTTATCATCTTCTAGTATTTTTATTGTTTCTCAAAACATGTAAATTCTGTAGAATCCATATTCTAGCACATTTTGTGATGAGAAAACACTCGATCTAAATGTAGTGACCATTTCCAGAATAAACATTCAAATGAATATTGATAACAAATGAGCATTTGTCAATTATATTTTCACCATTCTCTCCTACTTTCCATGTGATTTTGAGTGTGTGAATCTCACTGTGACAAATGACTCTGCAGCTGCATTGCGAGTATTGTCATATTTGCCCCTACCTTACTCTGCTTTAAGCCCGCTTTCGGTGATTCCAACTCCAATGAGGGATGCTGTCTATGATTATGTGGCAAGGCAACGATATGAATGGTTTGGGAAGGCTGAAGAGTGTTTGGTTTTGCAAGAGAAAGAGCTGCTTGAGCGTTTCATAGATAGGGAAGAAATGATGAATCGAGGTCGAGATTTGTAGTTAATATCATCACCCACATTTTACCCTTACATTCTAGCTCCTCCTTTTTTTGTTATCTTGTAGTCTTCAATAGGGTTAAATTGTAAAATTGAATTGCTTTCACAAACAGTATCTTTGGTCCAAAATCTCTTCCCCCATATTGAAAGCACAAAAGTTTTAAACATATTTAGAAATGCGATATTCTTCAAAATTAATTGATGATGAGTAGTTTGTTGTGTATTATCATGTCTATTTAGACACAGAATTGTCCGGAATTTATTTATTTACCCGTATGCCAAGGATTGTATAACAAGTTAACCACCATGTTGTTTGATGTGTTATAATAATGTTATAATACTAAATGATAGACCAAGAAAGTTTGATCTTTCGTTCTTTGTACTTCATGTTTATATTTCAGCTGTGCAACTTCATAAAAAGATATAATAAAATTAATTGAAATATGTGTAAAAATAAATAAATTAGATTTTGTTTTGTAATTATTTGAAGATTACACATGAAGATAGACGAGACAGGGTAAGATATGAAATACAACAATGGATAATACATTTGAGATTAAATAATTATATAATGACGTAGTTGAAATAATAACTGAAGTGGTTAAAACTAACCGGCTGGTTGTTATTATCATTCAATTAGTGAGATATTTCTTCCCTTTGGAAAGTGAAATTTTAGTGGCAAATCAACTCTCAAATTTTGACTAGCAGCATCATTTATTAGTTATAAAATGGGTTATATGTACATCATTTAACCGTTATATAATCAGGGAGCTATTTTTTCTAATAATTCCAAATATTTCGACAAAACCTTTATACTAATCTTTTTAGTTAGGCAAAATAGGTAGATTGATCCTACAAGTTTATTTTATTTTTCATATTGGTTCTATAAGTTTTTTATTTTTCAAATTGGTCATACACATTACGTTCCGTTTCCAAATTAGTCATTTTCGTCAATTTTGACATAATGTCGTTAATTTTGATATGACGTGACTATCATCTTAATCCGACATGTGGCTTTTGATATGACTCCGCATGGTTAAAATTGACAGAAATGACTAACTTGGAAACAGAACGTAAAGTATAGGACCAGTTTGAAAAACAAAAAACTCATAGGACCAATATGAAAAATAAAATAAATATATAGGACCAAACTACCTATTTTGTCTTTTAGTTATTATTATAGAGTATTGAATGTTTTTAATATTTTTGAAACATTGGTTGGTTTATTTTTTAATTAATTTAATACTACATTTATTTAAATTTAGGAGAATTAGTAGAGGATGCCCTAGAAAGATCCTGTTTTTTTTGTAAAAATAAAAGTTTTAAAATGCACTATACATTTCTCTAACACACAAATTTCTCGAAAGTTTAAAATGTATTATACATTTCTCTAACACAAAAAACTGTCCCAAATTGAACAAGTTCTAATGATAGAATGCTTACAAATAAAATGGATCATGCATGTACCAACAACAAGGGAGAGCCCAATAAGATATATATATTTTTTGCATTAAGATTTAAGAGAGCATAAGACGACCAGAAATGAAAAACGAAAAGAAATGAGGTTAATTAAAATGCGGCAATTATTCAGGCTGCTTCCAAGAAATTGTCAACAATACATTTATAGTTTGCCCCTTGTTGACTTCGTAATCGGCTTCGGTGCAAAAGGTCTCAATGTTCATCATCTGATCTCATTTGATAGTTCTACCATTGCCACTGCAAACAATCTTGATTGACTTTACATTCTGAGTTAGAAGATGGCTGAGGCAGTTCTTGAAGTTGTGCTTGAGAATTTGAGCTCACTCATTCGAAATGAGCTGCGAACTTTTCTTGGTTTTGATCAAGACTTGAGAAGGCTTTCCAGCACGCTCACTGCAATCAAGGCCACTCTTGAAGATGCTGAGGAGAAGCAATTCTCAAACAGAGCAATCAAGGATTGGCTTCAAAAACTGAAAGATGAAGCTCACATCCTGGATGACATCTTGGACGACTGTGCCACTCAAGCCTTGCAGTTTCAGTATCATGGACTAGCAGACAAGGTACTAAGCCCTTGCTTATCCTCTTTTCATCCCAAGCATGTTGTCCTCCGTTACAGAATTTCTAAGAAAATGAAAAGGATAAGACAGAGATTGGATGAGATTGCTGAAGAAAGGATTAAGTTTCATTTGACTGAGATGCATACAGAGAGGAGACCCGGAGTCATAGACTGGCGCCAAACCACCTCAATCATTGCTGAACCTCATATTTATGGAAGAGAACAAGATAAGGATAAAATTGTAGACCTTTTGGTTTGTGATGCTTCTAATTTTGAGGCTCTATCCATCTTTCCCATAGTAGGTATGGGTGGTCTTGGAAAAACAACACTTGCCCAACTCATCTTTAATCATAAGAGAGTAGTTGATCACTTTGAGCAAAGAATTTGGGTCTGTGTTTCAGAAGATTTCAGTTTGAACAGAATGTCAAAAGCTATCATAGAATCAGCAACTGGGCAAGCCTGTGACGATTTGGATCTAGAGCCACTACAAAGAAGGCTTCAAGATCTGCTTCGAAGCAAAAGATATTTGCTTGTTTTGGATGATGTGTGGGATGATAGCCAAGACAATTGGGAGAGGTTGAAATATGTATTGGCTTGTGGAGCAAAGGGTGCTTCAATCTTAGTCACCACTCGTCTTCCAAAGGTTGCGTCCATTATGGGAACAATGCTTCCTCATGAATTGTCAACGCTATCTGATAATGATTGTTGGGAAGTGTTTAAACAACGAGCTTTTGGACCAAATGATGTAGAACACACAGAGTTAGTGGTCATAGGGAAGGAGATTGTAAAGAAGTGTGGGGGAGTGCCTCTTGCAGCAAAAGCACTAGGAAGTTTGTTGCGCTTTAAAAGAGAGGAGAAGGATTGGCTTTATGTCAAGGAAAGCAAACTATGGAGTTTAACACAAGATGAGAACTTTGTCATGCCAGCATTGAGATTAAGTTACTTGAACTTACCAATCAAATTGAGACAATGTTTTGCCTTCTGTGCATTATTTCCCAAAGATGAAGAAATAAACAAGCATTTTCTGATCGATCTCTGGGTGGCTAGTGGGTTCATTTCATCCAATGAAAAAATGGAAGCTGAAGATATTGGTGATGAGGTGTGGAATGAATTATATTTGAGATCATTTTTTCAAGATATTGAGACAGATGAATTTGGCAAAATTACAAATTTCAAGATGCATGATCTTGTTCATGATCTTGCTCAATCTGTTGAAGAGGAGGTTTGCCACATTACAGATGAGTGTGTAACTAGTGTGTCTGAAAGAATCCGCCATCTCTCAATTAAGGAAGTTGATTCAATTCAATTGCACCAAGTCAAATCGTTGAAGACATGTATATTTCGATGCTATGATCTTGAGCAACTTCCGTTTGATATATTGAGGTGTTATTCTTTACGTGTTCTTCACATAGAGAAGCTAAACAATGTGTCGTCTTCAATCGGTAATTTAAAAAATCTAAGGTACTTGAGTCTTTCATATGGTAAATTCAAAACTCTTCCAGACTCCCTGTGTAAGTTGTTGAATTTGCAAATCTTGAATTTAGACAATTGTTATCATCTAGAAAAGTTACCTAACCGCTTGAAATGCTTGAAAGCTCTACGACATCTATGTTTGACAGAATGTTACTCGCTATCAAGCTTGCCTCCTGAGATAGGAGAGATAACTTCCCTAAGGACTTTAAGCTTGTACATTGTTGGCAGGCAAAGAGGATTCCTTTTTGCAGAATTGGGACAACTAAACCTTAAAGGAGAGCTCCACATTAAGCACTTGGAGAGAGTAAAAAATGTGGTAGATGCCAAGGATGCCAATATGGGGAGTAAGCAGCTGAACAAATTGGTGTTGTCATGGGGTAGAAATGAAGAATCCCAAGTACAGGAAAATGTGGAGCAGATTCTTGAAGTGCTTCAACCTCATCCCCAACAACTTCAAGCTTTAGAAGTGGAAGGATATAGAGGTGCCCAATTCCCAGAATGGATGGCTAGTTGCGTAACTCTGGAAATTCTGGAATTGGATATGTTGCCAAACCTTATAAGGTTATCGAGGGAGGGTGGAGAAAGCATGTTCCGGCGCCTTTCCAAGTTGGAAATTTCTGATTGTCCTAAATTGGCCTTGCCTTGCCTTCCATCTCTCAAACAACTAACAATATGGGGGAATCCAACCAAGATTTGCTAAGCTCAATTCACAAATCTCATAGCCTTGAAGACTTGCAGTTCTGGTGGAATAATGAGTTAAGTTGCTTTCCAGAAGGGATGCTGCGAGACCTTACTTCTCTAAAGACACTTCAAATCGCTTACTATTCCAAACTTGAGGTATTCCCACCTGAAATCATGAACCTTAATGCTATCCAAGGCCTCCATATTTCCCATTGCGACAGCCTGGAGCCATTGACAGAGCAAGTGTTGCAAGGGTTATACTCTCTCAAGACATTAGAAATTGGGTGGTGTGGTAAGTTCAAATTTACTGCAGGTTTTCAATACCTGACTACTCTTGAGCATTTAGAGATTAGCGAATGCCCGAAGGTGGAAGATTTTCCTGACGCTTTACAACATATGACCTCCCTCCAATCCTTAACTTTGTATGGTCTTCCTAACTTGCGATCCCTGCCTCACTGGTTGGGAAACCTTACCTTGCTTCACTCATTGGATATTGGAAGTTGCCCCAAGTTGATGTGTCTTCCAATAAGCATTCAATGCCTTAGCTCTTTGAAAAGTTTGGCCGTTGACCGTTGCCCGGAGTTAGAGAAGCGATGCGAGAAGGAAACAGGGGATGATTGGCCAAAAATTGCTCACATCCCGTATATTCAAGTGTTTTCCTGACCAAGATACCCCTGAGGACGAGGTGCCGAGGTGGTACAATACATGTTACGGTGTCAACGATAAAGGTTTATTCTGAATCCCTTTTATGTGAATATCCTCCTTGTGTTAAAATAAGAGACATAAACGGAAGATTGTTTGAGATTTTATAAAATATAACAGAAAAAATAAGGATTTTTATATAATCTTCCAAAAGTACATTATTTATTTTATGGAGTACTTCCAAGTGATTTTTTTTTTTTTTATTTCAAAGTGATTTTTATGTTGAAAGGTTTTAAATATTCAAACACAATTGTAGTGATCCCATTGGATTTTTTTTTTTTTGGTGTTATTTTATTACTATTACTATTTACTCCACCGCTCCTGTTCTGGGTCTATGATAGAAGAAAAGGGGCAACTTTATTGCTTTATATGCTTCTAAGCTAATCTTAGAATAAGGCAATTAGGGAAAGATAACTTTTTTACAATATTGTTGTGATTTTTCTGCGAAGTGTTTTTTTTTTTAGGGTGCAATGGATTTTTCTTTGTGTGTTTTATGGTGGACCCATCAGCCATCTGTTTCTTTCCATGCATGACTTAAGATACCTCGTCTATGTTTTGTGCAAAATGATTTTGTTTAACTAATTCAATTTCCTTGCATTTCTAAACAACTTTCAACCTTGTGTTCGGAGAAAAATAGCTAAGAATCTTCTTAGCCAAGGAGTTGATGAATGGAATGCATTTTTTTGTTAGCATCCATGGTAGTTGACAATTCCAGAGTAATAGGGATTGGAGTTATCTATGAGATGTTGGAGCAATTGCTGTCCTTATTTGTTGATCCCTTGAACATTTGTATTATGAACAGTTATTGTCCAATAATCAATATCAACTTGCTGTGCTATTTCAGCAGACTAGTGACTTTTCCACCAAGTTATTTTCAGTTTAGGCAATTGGAGTTTTAGACACTAGAGTATAATTTATAACATTTAGTGAGAACACGTTTGGTTGTGGGAAGGAAATTTGTATGTTATAGTTAAGCTTGTAGAATCTAGGTGTGGTATCATAAATAGAGTTTGAATTGCTGCAGAGTTAGTAATTTGTATTTTTACAAAATGTCACTGGATCTACTATTGATGTTTCTAAAACCTGGCTTTGCTGGCTTGTCAGTGATTTTCCTATATTCCCCTCCCCTCCCCCAAAGTAAGGGCAAAAACTAAATACAAACCTAACTTTCCCTTAGTTACACCAGTCCCTGCCCCCCTTTTTGCAAGCCTTGATATTCAGCAGCCCTAACTTATTGCGTTTAGCTCTTTCAATTTCCCAATTTATCATCTTATGCATTGGTCCAGGTATCTTTTAAATAGTTGTGTTCCATTTAATTGTAGAGTGAAGTTTTGATATGTAGTCTAGTGTTTTGGATTACATTTTGACAATTCTGTATTGACAGGATTGAAATGGGTAATCAGAGCAGACAAGGATAGAAAGAATTTTTTTTTTTTTTGCTTTCAGTCTGATGCTGCAGAGCCTTTGAGAGCATGTGGTCTTGAACGAGAGGATGTCGTCGCTTTTTATTCGCTGAAGGACTCAATGTATACTCTCAGGGATCTACCGGTTAGAATTCTTTCACCTATTTAATTTACTTCAATGGTAGCTAATATGTCCTTTTGAATATCTTTAAATTATTTTAATGCATAACTTTGGTTTTTGGCATGCTTGTCTATGCATAAAGTTTTAACATAAAATCCATTAGATCTTTAGTAATTTAAGAAGGAGCAATTTGATATTTGCTTTGGCTGCTGGCCTGTGGGGTGTTTAGATCTCTTCACATGGATACTAAATATGTCTGATTCAATTTAACATTTATTAATTTGCTACTGTGCTGAATTGACCATGCCAAAAATACTTTGATATTGTATAGAAAGGGTGGCCTAGTGCTGGAGGCTCCCACTATTGGTTGTGTCTGGACAGGGTCAGATCATTCTGACATTAACAGCCTTATATACCATATTTAAAAATAAAATAAAATAAAATAAAAGCTTATTTATGGTAATGAAGTTAATGAATCTAGAATTTTCTTGGAATCATGACAGAATTCCAGTTTTGAAGTGGGCAGGAAATTTAAATCTGTGAAAGACTGAAAGTTTAGACTTTGGGATATTTGTTTTGAAAATATTATTTAACTGAAAGTGTAAAACATTTTGCTTCTTTCTGGATAGCCTCATTAAATGACTGGAGTTTATTTGCAAAACCTTGCATCAATAATTTTTTCCTGCTTAGACTGTTTTCTACTATTGTTTCTTGTCAAATTCAGAACCTCTTTTGCCCCTTTAGGTCCAAGGAAGTTTCAAAGCATTCATATATATTATTGTGGATGGGATAAATAAACAAATTAGGATATGGATTCATTGAGATTCTCAAATTTGAAAGTCTCCTATAATTTTTTCCATTTTCTTAATTACTTTTCTGTTTTGTTTGTATGCTCATATTTTATGTTAATACCATCTTGAATGATGCTTAAGCCTGGCCAATTGCTAATTTCATTCTTCCTCCTCCATTTTTGTTTATATAACCAACTCAGGTTGAAAAAAATAGGTTGCAATCTCCTGTCCAAAGTAAAAATTTGTACATTAATGATACTTATCATCTTGTAGTATTTTTATTCTTCCTCAAAACGTGTAATTTTTTCTTGTAGAATCCATATTCTAGCACATTTTATGATGAGAAAACACTCAATCTAAATTTAGTGACCATTTCCTGAATAAATATTTAAATAAACATTGATAACAGATGAACATTTGTTAATTGTATTTTCTCCATTCTCTCCTGTTTTCTATGTGACTTTGAGTGTGTGAATCTCATTGTGACAAATGAATCTGCAGATGCATTGCGAGTATTGTCATAATTGCCCTTACCTTACTCTGCTTGAAGCTCACTTTGGGTGATTCCAACTCCAATCAGGGATGCTGTCTATAAAGAGCTGCTTGAGCGTTTCATAGATAGGGAAGAAATGATGAATCGAGGTCGAGATTTGTAGTTAATATCATCACCCACATTTTACCCTTACATTCTAGCTCCTCTTTTTGTTATCTTATAGTCTTCAACAGGGGTAAATTGTAAAATTGAATTGCTTTCACAAAGAGTATCTTTTATCCAAAATCACTTTCCCCGTTTATTTATTTTTTTATATTACTTTCCCCATATTTAAAGCAGGGAAATTTTTAATATATTTATGAATGCCATATTCTCATAGCTATTTAGATGCTGAATTGTCCTAATTTATTTATTTACCTGTATGCCAAGAATTGCATTATCGGTTACCCACCATGTTATTTGACGTGTTACAATCTATACTCCTGTAAAACGTGGATAGTTATTTTTACTGTATATCTACTTGACAAATTATAGATTTTTTGATATTATTTTATTAGTTACTTTTTATAATATATATATATATATATATATATATATATATATATATATATATATATATATAAAAAGTGGGGAAGGGGTGTTATAAGGATTTAGGGTAGGTGGGGAGGGTGATGTTACAATGGGGAGGGGGGAACCGGTAAAAGGGGTGGGAAATAAAAATATAAAATAAAAATTATATATTACTTTTTAAAAAATATAAAAAATGCAAATAGTATGTTATTTTTTTAATTAGGGGTACTTATGTCATTTTGTATATTCATCATCACCTTTTTTAAAAATTTCTCATTTTTTCTTATCATTTTCTCACATATTTCTCTCATTTCAAATAAGTCCTAAAATTTACTATTTTTTTTACAATCTTCTCTCTTCTCATATTCTCTTTCTCCATCTTCTTTCTTCTCAATTTCTCTTCCATACCAAACAAAGCATTAATGATGTATCGTTGTAGTAAAAAATGAATGGATGAATTGCTTAAATTGATGTCACACAATGAGGTCAGGGTCCACTTAAGAAATCAAAGTGGGTTGCTTAATAATATTTATTATAAATAAAATTATTTTTATAATATATTTAATTATAAATAAAAATAAAAAATATAAATTAATTTTTTAAAAATATATATAAAATATAAATAATATGTTACTTTTTAAATTATGAGTGCTTATGTCATTTTGTATATTTATCATCATCTTTTTAAAAAATTTCTCTCAATTTCTTCCTTATCATTTTCTCACATATTTCTCTCATATCAAATAAGTCTTAAAATTCATTATTTTTTTACCGTCTTCTCTCTTCTCATATTCTCTTTTTCCATCTTCTTTCTTCTTAATTTCTCTTCTATACCAAACAAAGCATTAATGATGTATTGTTGTAGTAAAAAATGAATTGATTGCTTAAATTGATGTCACACAATAAGGTCTAGAGTAGGGTCCACTTAAGAAAGTGGGTTGCTTACCTAGATAATGTTGGATAAGTGTTATTAATATAACATTTGATCATTTTTTCAAAATATGTGTTATAACAAGACTAAACCCCCAATTTGGTCCTTGAGAAAAACACTCGGGTCTGAAATAGTCCATATCCAAAAAAAACTATCCATTTAGTCCTTAAGAATGTGTTTCAAGGAATGATTAGTCCTCCATCGAGTTGATCACCTTTGACCGTAGGTTAATTGCTGACGTGTCAGTATCCATTCCAAAACGCATGCCGTTTTTTCCTTCTTCTTCCTCCAGCTTCTTCTTCTTCTTCTTCTTCTTCTTCCAATCACTTTGAGTTAACATCACCATTCTAGTTCATCCTCCAAGCAGGGTTTTCAGAATTGCATTTGATTTGAAGTTCATCTGAATTCTAAAACCAGTCTTCATCTGCATGTCACGAATGATTCCTCGAGCCATCCATCAGCATCATCTCCATCCACAACAATGGCTTCTTCTCCGATTCCGAACATTTTGTCTCTGGTCAATGAAGAAGGACCCGGACCTCGAATCCGTGCTCTCTCGCAACCGCCGTTGGATCGTTAACAATCAGATCAAGAACATCATCCTCCGCTACCCCAACCACGAGATCCCCTTAACCACCCTCCAGAAGAAGTTCAGAACCCTAGATCTTCAAGGCAAAGCCCTCAATTGGGTCTCCAAGTACCCCTTCGCTTCGAGGTTCATCTCCGCGGCGGTGGCGAAGGCGAACGCCATTGCCGCCTCACCAAGCGGATGATGTCCCTCGTCGCGGAGGAAGAATCCCTCAAGGATTCCCTCGAACCCGTCTTCGTTCGCCGATTGGCGAAACTCTTGATGTTGAGCCTCCACAAGAGGCTCAACGTCTTGAAAATCAATGAGTTGAAGCGTAGTTTAGGGTTCCTCGGTGATTATTTGATTAGAGTTGTTGCGAAGTACCCGGAATTGTTCCGAATTGTGAATCCAAAGTGGAAGGAGGAGTTCTATGGAGCTTGAATTCTTTGAATTGGGACCCCGATTTTTTTTGTCAAGCTTCTTTCATTGCTCTTTTGCTTTGTTTCTGTTTGCTTTGTTGAGGTTTGGTGCATGAGTTGTTGTCATTGACTCTTTGGAAGAAGGCTTCAATTGTTAAGTTGGGTCATTTTAGGAGAGAGTTTGTTTTGCCTGATAGTCCCTGAGAAGAAAAGAAGAAGAAGAAGCTGGAGGAAGAAGAAGGAAAAAACGGCATGCGTTTTGGAATGCATCTTCGACACGTCGAGAATTAACTGCGGTCAAAGGTGGTCAATCGACGAAGGACTAATCATTCATTAGAAACACATTCTTAAGGACTAAATGGATAGTTTTTTTTGGATAGGGACTATTTCAGACCCGAGTGTTTTTCTCAGGGACCAAATTGGGGGTTTAGTCTTATAACAATTATATAGTTATTAGTTATTATATCAATCAACATTTTTTTGTACTTTGTACTCTTTTAAATTTTTGTAGACTTAGGTACAGTACCATATATGCAATTGGTACTGTTCTAGACACAAAAAGGTATTTATTTTCATTAAATAGGTGCATTTTTTGAGACACATTATAATAATTGTGTTATATTTTGTATGAGGAATAGTAGGAACAGGACCTAAAGAACTGTATATAAGTTTTTTCCTTGTTTTAGATACTATAACCAAACAGAAAAACTATGTTACTAAAACATATTTAGTTATTTCAGTCAAGAAAAAAATTAAAATTGAATGAAAAGTGAATGAGAGAATACATAATTATATACATCTAGATATAAAATATTATAGATTATATATAATTATATATTATCTAAATATACATATAAATATAATTTTATATACCGTTTTCAACCTATAAGATGATTCAAATTAAAATCATCAAGTGAAATAATAATAATGTAGCTGATCATGAAGTGTCTCGGCTCCATTAAGTTCTTTAGTCCAAATGTACAACTATCTGGCTAACAGTCTCTGTAGTGTAGAGACACTTGCTAACATAACATTGGCACGAGTATATGGGAGACCTTTGATTTAGATCATGGATGAATGTGGAATGTGAACCGAAGGCGATATATATATATATATATATATATATATTGACGAGAAGGCGAAAAGTAATTTGACTTATTGAACTGTATGCTATAATAATTTGTTTGATTAGTCTCATCAATGAATTCTGCTGTGAAAAGTTTGATACCACTTTTATGGGGTTGTTGATTTCAAAGTATGCATTTGATAAAGCGGGTTATTGTGATATATAATTTATTTATTTTTTAGAATGTTAATAAGTGTCTTAAGGATATTGATTAAAAATTTAAAAATAGAAAATTGATAATAGAATTTGGTGTATTTATATTTTAAAGGATGATAAACTTACTTTTTCAATGAATTTTTGTTGTTTTGGATTTAAATTTTTTTTTTTGGTGAACAGGAGGGTATGAACACCCACAACTAAGAAACAATCATCCTATTAAAGGAAACACCCATAAGATCATGCAAAAGCAATTCCCCACATCCAGGAGGGGGTGTGGATAGAAGGCGAAGTCCCAACGATAGAGAGTGCCCATAATTAGCCAAAAAGTCTGCCACACGATTGCCTTCCCTCAAAACATGAGATAACTTCACAATCCATGGCTTAGACAACATCTCCTTAATAGCCATAACAATGGAAGCATAGGGATGAGAGTCTAAGCAACCCTTCATAATTAAGTTAATTGCCACTTCGGAGTCACTTTCCACCCAAAGATGACAGAAATTCCTCTGCCATCCAAAGCTCAAAAGCTGTATAGATTCCCCAAAGCTCTGCCATCAGGAACTGGAGGTTCCAATATTCCTAATAAAACCACCCATCCATCTTCCACTAGCATCTCTAAAAATTCCACCACAAGTTGCATTTCTCACTGATCCATCCACATTTCCCTTGATCCATTGAGATAGGGGAAAAGCCCATCCAACTGACGCCTCCACATAGGTCCTTCGGGTGACTTTGGTTCCTCCACTTACCAACTGTTCGGATTGCCTAATAAGAGTCAACTTCTTGATTTGATTTGGATCAAAAGTCTTACCAGAGAACACTAGATCATTTCGGGCCCTCCAAATTTCGCCTATAGCATGCCCAAATGTAATCGACCAGCCTTGCCCTATAACCCTATCCGAATTAAGCCCAAATTCCAGTAATTGTCTTAAGTTAGCCATGAAAAACGTGGCCCACAAATGGTTTGGAACCCACATTTTCCAGATTGGTTGCACTTTGATACAATCTCTTAGAATGTGGACCTCGGTTTCCTCTTCTTCCCCACAAACTGGACATACCCCATCTTCACTCATGTTGTGTCGCCATCTGTAACTGTTTGTAAACAGTCCACCTTTAGCAACCCTCCACGAAAAGCAGCGGGTTCTATGATGACCCCTCCATTTCGAAAGTTTCTTCCAGAAACTATCTCCCTCACCTTGCAAGTCCCCTTGTAATCAACCAAAAATTACGACGAGGTCGGCGATGAAAAGAAATTTTAAGAAAATGTAGAGTCGTCATCAATTTTATTTAATTTAGGAAAAATTGGAAACCCTTCAAAAATTGGTCTTTGAAACCAAGTTGACTTCGGGAGTCGGTTACGTGTAGGGAAGATGTTAAGCACCCTACATCGCTCATTAATGATACCTTAAATGAATTGCGCGAAATTAAATTATTTATTTTTTTACCCAAAAATATTTACAAGGAAGAATTTATTTATTTATTTATTAATTATTTTTTATATTATGTTTCTTTATTTTTTTTTCCATTTTAATTTTTAAAAAAAAAATATATTGATAAATCCTAAATGAGGTTGAACATGATACATAAGTCCATAGGGCAACCTCAAAGCTAGGGGATTGAGCATGACACTTGTCATAGAACATCCAAAAAACGTTAAATAAATTATTAATTAATTATCTACATTAAACAATTTTAAAAAGTACACAAAAATAATGGAAAAATTAATTTTGGCTTGACGAGATGATTGATCCCGCTCTTACGTATTTCCTGCTTCGTTGGGAAACTCAAAGCCACGTAGTTCTCGTAGAAAATATTTTATTTGTTGGTTGATTTTAATTTTTATCAAAAAGGTTTTTTTATTTCATTTTAAAAAAAGGGTTTTGGATATATTTCATTTTTTTATATATTTTTTTATCGAAAACTCCAAAATGAGATAGAACATGGCATATACATCCACAGAGCTATCCCGCATCTAAGGAATTGAGTGTGAAATCTCTCACAAAGCAAATCCCAAAATCATTTTTGTGTAACCACCCTTTTTTTTAAATCATTTTATTTATTTGTTTTAAAAATAAATATTTCACAAAGTAAGTGTTTCATTTTCCATATTAGTCCCTTTCAGTTTAGTGTCTCCATTGAGCCAACTGTCTAACCTACAGACCCAATGATCCATTCAAATTTAATTTATACATAAATAAAAAAAAACAAATATAAAATAATAATAAATAAAAAAAAACAAAACAAAAGCAAAATGAAACAAACATTAAAAACCTAAAACACATATTATCATATCAGAAACGTTAGAGTACCGAGAACCCTTTTTCCTTCATAGTGCACGTAGGAACGCAGAGAAAGGAGGAGGCCGTGTGAGAGCGGCGGCACCGCAATAAACGACGGATCCGGGTTCGATGTGAGCATTGCGGTTCGTGAGCGATGGAGGTGAAGGTTCTAGCGGCGGATCCGAGACCGGAACTGGGCAGAACGGAAATGGCGAGGCGAGTTCCTCTGGTGGCGGCGACACGCGATCGGAGGAACGGTTCGCGCGCGAGTCTTGACGGGTCGTGGATGGCGACTTCATGTTGTTGCACGCGACGGCGGTGTTGCGTGCAGGCAGCGGCTGGTGCGAAGGCGGAGCTTGGAAGATGAGAGATGATGCAGCGGTGGTGGCTGGTCAAAGCCCAGAGGACAGCGGTGATCGGAGCGTGGGTAATGGTGACTTGGTTGTGATGCTTCCTAACAGTGTGGAGGAAGCTACGGTGCTATGGTGGCGGTGGTAATGGAAGAGCAAGGAATGGGATTTGGTGGCTGTCAATGGAGATGAAATGGTGAGCAGAAAGTGTGAAGTTAAGAGGGATGATGAATGGTGAATGAGAAGAAGATGGAGTGAAGGAGGAGAATGATAAAAGCCAGAAAAATTAGAAAGCTTGAGTGTATTGAATCTGAATTTTTCCTCCCCTTTTTCTGATGTTCCCTTGTTGTGATTTTATAAGCTAAATTGTTATGGTTTTGATCCTAAAAGTCTGCTAGAGATTAAAAATTTTATCTCAGATTTAAAATGGAACCAAAATTGCTAAATCTTATCTGTCAAAACTAAGAGATTTGCCCATAGATTCAAATTCAAAATAAAGTGGTTGCTAGGTTTGTTGGAAGGGGATGAAATGGGTTTAACTTGTCTGACCCAATTAAAAATCTTTTTATTATTTTTATTTTCTTTTCAATTTTTTTTATTATTATTATTATTTTTTTTTGAAATTTTTAGTGAAGACTAAAAGACCCGGGCAAAATGAGGTGTTCACAGTTGCCACTCTTTACTTGTTCATTACTAGAATACATGAAGAAAGAACGATTTTTCATGTGATAGTAGTAAGGAACTAGTAAAGAAAATGAACTCACATTTTAGCCAGGATGGGACATAGACTGGAGAAAATTAAGTTTTAGAGCTTGGAAAATAAAAATGACAGTGGGCCTTAAATCCCAAATATAAAATTAGCAGTGAGTCTCAGAGCTTGAAAAATTAATTTGCAGCAGGCCTCAGATCCCAAAAATAAATTGCGGTGGGCGTCGGATCCCAAATATAAAATTAGTAGTGAGCCTCAGAGCTCGAAAAATAAAATGCAGCGGGCCTCATATCCCAAAAATAAAATGCAGTGAGCCTCAGAGCTCGAAAAATAAATTGCAGCGGGCCTCAGATCCCAAATATGAAATTAGTAGTGAGCCTCAGAGCTCAAAAAATAAAATGCAGCGGGCCTCAGATCCCAAAAAATAAATTTGCAGTGAGCCTCAGAGCTCGAAAAATAAAAATGACAGTGGACCTTAAATCCCAAATATAAAATTAGTAGTGAGCCTCGGAGCTCGAAAAATTAATTTGCAGCGGGCCTCAGATCCCAAAAATAAATTGCGGTGGGCCTCGGATCCCAAATGTAAAATTAGTAGTGAGCCTCAGAGCTCGAAAAATAAATTTGCAGCGGGCCTCAGATCCCAAAAGTAAATTTGCGGTGAACCTTGGAGCTCGAAAAATAAATTGCAGTGGGCCTCGGACCCAAAAGTAAATTTGCAGTGAGCCTCAGAGCTCGAAAAATAAATCTGCAGCGGGCCTCAGATCCCAAAAGTAAATTTGCGGCGAGCCTTGGAGCTCGAAAAATAAATTGCCGTGGGCCTCAGACCCAAAAGTAAATTTGCAGTGAGCCTCAGAGCTCGAAAAATAAATCGGCAGCGGGCCTCAGATCCCAAAAGTAAATTTGTGGTGAGCCTTGGAGCTCGAAAAAAAAATTGCCGTGGGCCTCAGACCCCAGAAATAAAATGATGGTAATTTACTTTCTCTTAAAAACCTTTTCTTTTACCTTTGTCTCGATTACAACCGAACCACACGCTCCATTAAAAGACTTCGACCAATCAAACTTTTGTTTATCAACAACTCTGAGTCATTGTCTTTCAATTAGAGGGGCTTCTTTTTCAAAGCGGTGAAGACACATAGAGCGATTATTTCCTTCAAGACTAGGACTCGTGGAGACTTTCATTATTGCTTTTCTTTTCTCCTCATTGTGCACCGGTTATCTCCCTTATTGACTTTGAAATGCTAGGCTTTATTTGGTTCAAACCATTCATTGAAGTAACCATTAGAATTATCCAATCACACCATTAAACTTAAATTTACTTAAATTGAGACATGTTTTCAATGCGCAAGCATGATTTAAGCACAAAAGGGAAAAATGGATGGCTAAAATCCTTGCCTTAATATGAGAATTTACATTGCACACAATGAAATTGGAAAGAAAAATGGGAAATACAAAGGGGTGTATGGGAATTGTATGAAAAGGGATAATGGAACGAAAGGAAACCGCATAAAAATTTGCCCCAGTATTGGTTCCTTGATCCTCTTAACTGATTCCCAACAACTGTTTGACGTCGCAGATCCTAGTCTCAGCTTCCACATACATCCTTTCATTAACATTTCAATGATTCTCTTTGCCCCATTGTAGCCAGTCACAAACAAAATTGCCCAAGTGTGGTGAATATTAAGACATCGCTTAAACTGCCCTTGCGGGTTTTCAGCCTAAGATTCGGCTTCTTTGTCCTAATTTTTGCTTAGGTCGCCTTTCGGGTTTTCAACCTAACGGACTTTTTCTTATTTTTAATTTTATTTTTTTTATGCCCTAACTTTTGCTTAGGTCGCCCTTGCGGGTTCTCAACCTAACGGACTTCTCTCTCTCTCTCTCTCTCTCTCTCTCTTTTAATGCCCTAACTTTTGCTTAGGCCGCCCTCGTGGGTTTTCGACCTAACGGACTTCTTTTTATTTTATTTTATTTATGTCCTAACTTTTGCTTAGGTCGCCCTCGCGGGTTTTCAACCTAACGGGCTCTCCCTTTATTCTTTTTTTCTTTTTTATCAGGCATAGAACTTTTTTATGGCATCAGAGTTTACAGGTCTCGGTAGCTCTCGTCCGTTTGCATCTGTTAGGACCAAGGCTCCGCCTGAGTATGCCTGCTTTACTATATATGGCCCTTCATAATTGGGTGCCCATTTTCCTCGGGCATCTTCTTGGTTGGGAAGTATTTTCTTTAACACCAAATCACCTGGTTGAAGCTCTCTATGACGGACTTTCTTATTAAAGGCTTTAGCCATTCTTCTCTGATATAGTTGTCCATGACAAAGGGCCACCAGTCTTTTTTCCTCAATCATGTTTAACTGATCATATCGAGCTTTCACCCATTTTGATTCTTCCAGGTCAGCTTCCATCAGCACTCTTAATGAAGGGATTTCAACTTCTATAGGAGAAACAACTTCCATTCCGTACACCAATGAGAAAGGCGTTACCCCGGTACTTGATCGTATATTGGTACGATACGCGTGCAAAGCGTATGGCAACATTTCATGCCAATCCTTATAATTTACGACCATTTTAGCAACAATTTTCTTGACATTCTTGTTGGCCGCTTCTACCGCCCCGTTCATCTGAGGTCTATATGGGGTGAAATTATGGTGCTTGATTTTAAAAGTCTCTAATAACTTCTTTACATCCGCCACATTAAGATTGGCAGCATTATCTGTAATGATTCTTTCTGGTATTCCATAGCGACAAATAATATCTCTTTTTAGGAACTTGGTAAACACCTTTTGAGTTATATTGGCATATGATGCTGCTTCTACCCACTTAGTGAAGTAATCTATTGCAACCAGGATGAAGCGATGTCCGTTTGAAGCCTTGGGATTGATTGGTCCAATGACGTCTATTCCCCACATAGAAAATGGCCATGGAGACACCAGATTGTGAGCTTTGATCTGATCTGCATATATTTGACATTTACGGCATTTTCGAACATACTCCAGACAATCGGCTTCCATTGTTAGCCAATAGTGACCATTTCGTAGGATCTTGCGTGCCATCATGTGACCATTGGCATGTGTTCCACATATCCCTTCGTGAACTTCTGTCATGATGGTCCGAGCTTCACGAGCATCAACACATCTTATGAGGACCCCATCATAATTCCTCTTATATAGAATTTTGCCATCTAAGTAAAAGGACGTTGATAATCTACGAATCGTCCTCTTGTTTACTTCATTTGCTCCAGCTGGGTACGTTCTACTCTTCATATATTGCTTGATGTCGTGATACCAAGGATTACCATCGAGCTCTTCTTCCACATGCGCACAGTATGCGGGCTCATCTTGTACCTTCACTTGAATAGGCTGGACGGTGGTATGGAGACCCAACTTGGTCATAGAGGCTAATGTGGCTAAAGCATCCGCAAATTGATTCTTGTCTCGAGTCAAGTGCGAGAAAGTAATCTCATCAAACTTCGCAACTAACTGAGTCAAGTATTTCTGATACGGGATAAGCTTGGGATCTTTAGTTTGCCATTCACCGTTGACTTGATAAATGATTAAGGCTGCATCTCCAAAGACCTTTAGCTGTTTTATTCCAAGATCAATTGCTGCTTGTAATCCACTTGCACATGCTTCATACTCAGCAATATTGTTGGTGCATTCAAATTCGAGCTTAACAGCCACTGGGTATTGCTTGCCCTCCGGAGAAACAACCACTGCCCCTATGCCGCTTCCATGCATATTGACTGCTCCATCAAAATACATCTTCCACATATCATCTTACTCTGTTTCACCTTCTTCCAATGACAGTATCTCTCCATCAGGGAACTCGGATATGATTGGCTGTCCTCCCTCAAGAGGGTTTTCGGCTAAGTGATCAGCAATTGCACTTCCCTTAACGGATTTCCGGGTCACATACTTAATATCGAATTCTGATAGTATCATTTGCCACTTTGAGACCCTTAAAGATATGTGAGGACTTTCAAAGATGTACTTCAAAGGGTCCATTCGAGAGATTAACCAAGTGGTGTAGTATAACATGTATTGCCTGAGTCTCTTAGAGGTCCATACCAATGCGCAACAAGTCTTCTCAATTGCCATGTATCGGGCTTCGCAGTCATTAAACTTATTGTTCAGATAGTAAATTGCATGTTCTCTCTTGCCAGACTCATCATGTTGCCCCAACATTGCCCCCATTGAGGTTGGGAGGATCGTGAGATACAGTATCAAAGGACGACCTTGAGTGGGCGGCACCAACACTGGTGGGTTTGATAGGTATGCCTTTATTTTGTCAAAGCCTTCCTGACATTCCTCATTCCATCTCCCCGAATTATTCTTCTTTAATAGCTTGAAAATAGGCTCATACGTGCTTGTCAAGTTGGCAATGAATCGGGCAATATAATTTAATCTCCCTAGAAAACCCCTTACTTCTCGTTCATTCTTGGGAGTTGGCATGTCCCTGATCGCCTTAGCCTTTTCGGGCTGTACTTGTATTCCTTACCTGTTGACCACAAAACCCAACAATTTCCTAGTTGAGGCTCCAAACACACATTTTGTGGGATTGAGTCTCAGATTGTACTTCCTTAATCTCTCAAATAACTTATGCAAAACTGCTACATGAATTTCCCCCTCCTTAGACTTAGCCACTATGTCATCCACGTATACCTCTATTTCCTTGTGCATCATATCATGGAACAATGTTACCATCGCACGCTGGTAGGTAGCTCCGGCATTCTTCAACCCAAAAGGCATTACTCTGTAACAAAAAGTTCCCCAAGGGGTGATGAAAGTCGTCTTCTCTTTGTCATGGACGTCCATGAGAATTTGATTGTATCCCGAATACCCATCCATGAAGGAGAATCTGTGGTTCCTTGCTGTGCTGTCTACAAGGACATCAATATGAGGCAATGGGAAGTCATCCTTCGGACTTGATTTGTTCAGATCTCTGTAATCCACACACATTCTTACTTTTCCATCCTTCTTTGGTACTGGTACGACATTAGCAACCCACTCTGGGTGTCTCGACACTTCCACAAACCCAGCTTCTAACTGCTTAGTTACCTCTTCTTTGATCTTTAGTGACATATCCGGATGCATCCTCCTCAACCTTTGTTTCTTCACCACCGTATCTGGGTACAGTGGGATTTTATGTGATGCTATCTCTGGATCCAATCCTGGCATATCTTTGTAGGACCATGCAAACACATCAAGGTACTCCTTAAATAGCGCGACCATTTCTGCACGTTCTGGATTATCCGCTATTTTCAACTCCTTCTTGTCTTCCTCGGCCCCCATATTAATCACTTCTATAACTTCATCATTTGAAGTGAACCCATTTTCTGAGCGCTCTATCATCTTTGTAAATTCCTTAATGGCTTATTCTTCCTCACTAATCCCAGAATCGTCTTCGTCCACAGCCGCAAGGGAATCAGTAAATGAGGTTTCAAGGTTCCTTTTGTGAGACAAACCTTCGACGGTGGTGAGGTTCCTGAAAAAAGATGTTTGAAACAAGAGAAATATAGGAAAGGATATTATTCAAGAAATGAAGTGCAATTGATATATGATAAAGGGTAGGGAAAGGAAGACACCAAGAAAAATGCTGAAAAATCATACTAACTCATTTTATCCATTTCTCAACCAAAGTAAACATCAGTTTATACGAGATACAAAAAGGTAATTACTTCATGGAAATAACATCAACAAATGGTTCAGACTGCCAATTGCCAAGGACCTCATTGTCAGTAGAGAGATAAATAACAGGGTTTCTTGCCTGCTCCTCTTCAAGTGCACTGATAGTAAAATGAGGGGAAGTCAACTTTTTTGGTGAGATCACTTGATTGATGCTTTGAGAAAGTATCTCATCAAGTGAGGGATAAAGTTAAATTCCTTTCTTTCTTCTTTCTTGCCTCTGAGAGTCAGGTACTTCATATTTTCCGCTAGAGAAGGATTGTATCCTAGTCCATGTCTTCCATCTCTTGTAACTGCTGCAATCGGTTGAGGGATCCCTTGGAGGCCCTAGGCCTCTTCCTTTCTGATACCCATTCCTTTCCATTATACGGACTGCCACTTCATTCACATTTTGCATTGGCAGCTCCTCCTTCTTGCTCTCTGGCTTCAGGATTTCAAAACTACGTAGGGAATCATCCTCGACTTGCTCTGCACTTTCTACGTATGGTACCGAAACATGCTTTGAAAGCATGATTTCCTCTTCACCGCGGATGGTAATTACAGCCCCATCCTGAATATATTTCAGACATTGATGCAACGTTGATGGAACAACACCAGCTTCATGAATCCAAGGCCTTCCTAGGAGCATGGTATAAGCTGGCTGGATCTCCATGACTTGAAAGAGAGCACGAAAACAACTAGGCTCTACTTCGAGGGGCAGATTTATTTCCCCTAAGATCCCTCTTGCTGTCCCATCAAAGGCTCGCACAATCATTTCTTGGGGTGTCAAATCCGTCAAGCCTATATTTAGCTGCTCTAGAGTGGACAACGGAATCACATTCAATGCCGAGCCACCATCTATAAGCACCTTCACAATCACAAATCCTTTGCACCTTAAGGTAATGTGGAGTGCCTTAGGACTACCTCTAAACTTCAAAAACACCTCATCCTCCGAGAAATTGATCATGTTGATCCGCCTCACCGGATCCACCATGTTTACTACATTTTCTGGCGTGACATCGCGATTAACATAAGCTTCGTTCAACACCTTCAATAATGCCTTACGATGCATTTCTGATGTGAGGACAAGCGACATAAGGGATATTCTTGCAGTTGTTTTCTTCATTTGCTCTATCACATCGTATTCACTTTGTTTCATGATCTTCAGAAACTCTTCTTCTTCTTCTTCTTCTTCCTTCTTTTTTCCTTCATATTTGGTATTCTTCCTTGCTTCTTCTTCTACCAGGTCATAGTATGGCCCACTCTTTGTGATGCCTCCAATTCTCACAACATTAGTAACCTGGGCCTTCGAAGTTTCTCCTGCCCCTCCTACTAGCTCAACTTTCTGTTCATAATTCCAGGGTACAACGTGTGTATCATTATAGGCAAAAGGAGTTGGCTTTGTCACCTTTACAATCACTTTTTTCGGTCTTGGCTCATCATTCATAGGTGGTATCCGGAGCACAACTTTTTCAACCACACTAACTTCTTCAGTCGTACCTCGCCTAGCTTGGATCACCCCCAAGGTAAGTAATCCTTGGACTCGGACCTTAAAGTCCCAACAAGTTTCGATATCATGCCCTACCTGCTCATGATGATAATCACAACTTAAATCACCATCATACTTCTCTTTTTCTCCGATCAGCTTCACCGGTGCAACAATATCATATCATGCTTTCTTGAGCCCTGCGAATACTTCTTGCATCGGGGTTCGCAATTCCAAAACCTTCTTGACTTGAGGCCCTTTCACTTCCAAGTTATTCACGCTATTTCCCGCATTATGATTTGGGATTGGGTTATTAACAATGCTAGGCGCAGAATCTTCTTCGAAACCCAATCTTCCACAAGCAATCAATTTTCTTACTGCTGTCTTGAAGGCCTCACATTCTTCAATGGAATGTCCCTAGGCATCCATGTGATATTTGCAAGTCAAGTTTGGATTGTACCTAGCAGGGAAAGGTGGTTCCATAGGCCGTACAGGGTTTCCAGCGATTAGGTGACGATCAAATAGTTGTTTGAACAAATCTGCATTGGAGATAGACAGTCTTGGGAAAGGAGGCAGGTTTTGATATTGGAAACGTCCCTAATTTGGAAAATTTGGGCGAGGTCAAGGGTAGCTTGGATGGTTTTGTTGAGGTGCAGGTGGATAAGGAGTATATGTTGGGCGAGTGATGTTGTATGGTTGAGGGGTAGGGATGTTATTTATTTGGTTTTGTGGATGGGTGATGGTTGGTGAGGCCTGTTGAGGAGGGTAAAATGGTGTTTGGGTCTGATATGGTGCTTGGTACCTTGGGTATGAAGGGACATGTCGAGGTCCAAAGTTTTGCTGGTGTTGCACATAATTTGCTTCTGCTTCCTTCTTCTTGGGCTGGAACCCCTTCTTGGATGCACTGCCTTCCATGTCAGTTGGCAATTTCCCGGCTCTGGCTAGGATTTCAATTCTTTCCCCTGCAGCAATCAAGTCAGAGAAATCCCTATAAGCTACTCCTGCCATTGCTCCGATAAATGGGGATCCCAGGGTTCCCAAAAAGTATGAGCACATTTCGGACAACATCGTGCGCAATTTGAACCTGAGCAGCCAAACTCCTCCACCTTTGTGCATACTGTTTGAAGGATTCATCACTCTTCTTCTGCATTGTAGTCAACTGTTCATGGGTCGGAGCTATGTCCAAATTGAATTTGTATTGATCCATGAACAAATCGACTAATTCTGTCCACCGAGAGATCTTAGAATGGTCTAACTGAAGGTACCACTCTAGTGCGATTCCGGTCAAACTTTCATGGAAAAAGCCAATGGGGAACTTGTCATCCTTAGACTAGATGGCCATTTTGGTGGCATAGCTAATCAGATGGAATCGTGGGTTCCCACTTCCGTCATATTTGGAAAAATCAGGAATTTTGATATCCTTAGGAATCACGACATTTGATGCAGGACAAAGTTCTTCAATCTTGAGAAGGCCATAAGTATTTGAGCCCCTGATCTCTTTTATTTGTTCCTCTACCTTCTCCATCCACTCTTCCTTCATCTTATCGGGTCCAAACTGGACTCCTCTTGATTGTTCAGGAATGAATGCATGGGGTTTTTCCCATGTATAGCCAGCAGCCTCATGATACACATTCTTGATGGGGCGATATCCTTCCTCGATGGGGATTACTATGGGTTCCGTGTAACCCGATATTCCCTGAGTAAAGCTATGGTTTATGTTTGAAAACATTGGCGCCGTTACCATGGAGAGGGCCGGCTGTACGCTCACATGTGGGTCATCTTCGTTTCCACTTCTATTTGTACTAAGCCTGCTAAGAGATTCCATAATATCCTGTAGTATAGCCTCCAACCTTGCTTGAGTTTCAGAGATTTCAGTCACCCTTCCCCTCACTTCGTCTACTTCTAAACTCAAGTTCCTTCCTGCCTCAGGATTGTTGGCAGCCATCCTGGTCCGGGATATTGTGTTGTAAACTCGGGTTTGATTGGTATTGTCTTTCGTAGGTCGCGTAATGATTCTCGAACCCTTAAATTCGTGTTTTTAGCTCTGTTATGAAAAATCGTCAATTATTCTAATCAGTAACCCCTTTTTTTAATATATATATATATATATATATATATATATATATATATATATACACATACAATTTTTCTTGTCATTATTATTTGATATTAAGAAAGATAAAAGTATGCTTTGAAAAACCATGAATTCTTTCTTTTTCAAAGGAGAATCACCTAAATATATATATATATATATATATTATTTTTAAAATATATATATATATATATATATAATATGTATTTTATTTATTTATTATTCATTAGTTAAAACACAAAGGGAAATGAAGTAAAAATAAATAAATAAGTAAATGGATAGAAAAACACAAGAGAGATATGGCACACCTCCAATTGTCTTAAGAGGTAGGACCTAATCAAGGGTACCTATGATGACAACTTCTAAGTCGAGCGGCCACTAAGTCAATTTAGGAGTGTAAACTTTAGGATGTGTCTAGACTTCTAAAGGTCATGGTCCCCAGATTGCCCTTGTCAAGGACCTAGTTCATGAACCTAATCACAAGTAGGGATAAACCCTCCAAGATGACTAGTCCATGGCACTAGTAACAATCCGAGTGGTGAGTCAACAAATATCAGAGAGGCACTAGGCCTTCAATGACAATGCTGAGTCACCACCTAATACTTATGGTCCCACAAGCTCGGGTATAGAGCTGGAAGTGTGTGAAAATGAGTGTCGGTGTTGTGTGTGCTGGAGGCATACAGACCTGTACAATCCTAATACATAACTACTTGAACCTGCTCGACAAGTAAACAAAATAAAAAAAAAATATCATGGTCTTCTATCCTATTGTAAAAAATAATTATTAAAGCAAAAAGGAAACAAATATATACAAAAAAATAAAAGAAAACAATAAAAAGGGGTAAACAATAAATACCAAAATGCACAACTCATTACTTAGGCTTGACTCTCGAAAAGTCCCCAGTGGAGTCGCCATCTGTCGCAACCAAAAATTACGATGAGGTCGGCGATGAAAAGAAATTTTAAGGAAAAGTAGAGTCGCCACCAATTTTATTTAATTTAGGAAAAATTGGAAACCCTTCAAAAAATGGTCTTTGAAACCAAGTTGAGTTCGGGAGTCGGTTACGTGTAGGGAAGGTGTTAAGCATCCTACATCGTCCATTCTAAGAATGATACCTTAAATGAATTGCGCGAAATTAAATTATTATTATTTTTTACCCAAAAATATTTACAAGGAAGAATTTATTTATTTATTAATTATTTTTTATTTTATGTTTCTTTATTTTATTTTTTTTCATTTTAATTTTTTTTTTAAAAATATTGATAAATCCTAAATGAGGTTGAACATGGTACAAAAGTCCATAGGGCAACCTCAAAGCTAGGGGATTGAGCATGACACTTGTCATAGAACATCCCAAAAACATTAAATAAATTATTAATTAATTATCTACATTAAACAAATTAAAAAAGTACACAAAAATAATGGAAAATTTAATTTTGGCTTGACGAGATGATTGATCCCGCTCCTACGTATTTCCCGCTTCGTTGGGAAACTCAAAGCCACGTAGTTCTCGTAGAAAATATTTTATTTGTTGGTTGATTTTAATTGTTATCAAAAAGGTTTTTTTATTTCATTTTAAAAAAAGGGTTTTGGATATATTTCATTTTTTTATATATTTTTTTATCGAAAACTCCAAAATGAGATAGAACATGGCATATACATCCACAGAGCTATCCCGCATCTAAGGAATTGAGTGTGAAATCTCTCACAAAGAAAATCCCAAAATCATTTTTTTTTGTAACTCCCTTTTTTTTAAATCATTTTATTTATTTGTTTTAAAAATAAATATTTCACAAAGCAAGTGTTTCATTTTCCATATTAGTCCCTTTCAATTTAGTGTCTCCATTGGGCCAACTGTCTAACCTACAGACCCAATGATCCATTCAAATTTAATTTATACAGAAATAAAAACAAAACAAATATAAAATAAATAAAAAAAAAAAACAAAAGCAAAATGAAACAAACATTAAAAACCTAAAACACATATTATCATATCAGAAACGTTAGAGTACCGAGAACCCTTTTTCCTTCACAATGCACGCAGGAACGCAGAGAAAGGAGGAGGCTGACGGTACGGCGGCGGCACCAGCGAAACGGCGGATCTGGGTTCGTGACAGAATAGTTGCGGTTCATGAGCGATGGAGGTGAAGGTTCTAGCGGCGGATCCGAGACCGGAACTGGGCAGAACGGAAATGGCGAGGCGAGTTCCTCTGGTGGCGGCGACACGCGATCGGAGAGCAGTTGTATGCGAGTCTTCTTGGGCCATGGATGGCGACTCGCGGTTACCTGACAGACGCAGCGGTGTTGCGTGCAGGCAGCGGCTGGTGCGAAGGCGGAGCTTGGAAGATGAGAGATGATGCAGCGGTGGTGGCTGGTCAAAGCCCAGAGGACGGCGGTGATCGGAGCGTGGGTAATGGTGACTTGGTTGTGATGCTGCCTAACAGTGTGGAGGAAGCTACGGTGCTATGGTGGCGGTGGTAATGGAAGAGCAAGGAATGGGATTTGGTAGCTGTCAATGGAGATGAAATGGTGAGCAGAAAGTGTGAAGTTAAGAGGGATGATGAATGGTGAATGAGAAGAAGATGGAGTGAAGGAGGAGAATGATAAAAGCCAGAAAAATTAGAAAGCTTGAGTGTATTGAATCTGAATTTTTCCTCCCCTTTTTCTGATGTTCCCCTGTTGTGATTTTATAAGCTAAATTGTTATGGTTTTGATCCTAAAAGTCTGCTAGAGATTAAAAATTTTATCTCAGATTTAAAATGGAACCAAAATTGCTAAACCTTATTTGTCAAAACTAAGAGATTTGCCCATAGATTCAAATTCAAAATAAAGTGGTTGCTAGGTTTGTTGGAAGGGGATGAAATGAGTTTAACTGACCTAACCCAATTAAAAATCTTTTTATTATTTTAATTATTTTTATTTCCTTTGAATTTTTTTTATTATTATTTTGAATTTTTTATAAAAACTAAAAGACTCGGGTAAAATGAGGTGTCGACAATCATGTTACAAGTTGATTAGGTTGAGAAAGTTCCATCTGTAGTCCCCATCCATATAACACGGACTTCATTGTTTTGCCTAGAGAAAATCATATGCGCCAATATCTCTGCCACAATCGATGAGGGAAGAAGACTCATAAATAGATCTACTTTCCATTCCCCCCAAGCATCAATAAATCTCGCCACTATCCACTCCTCCTGGATCTCTGGGATAGGACCACCGGTTGCGTCCTTTAATATAATCCCTGAGTGGAGCCATCTGTCTTTCCAGAATCCCACTTGACTGCCATTTCCCACATTCCATCGAATGCCATCTGTACTGGCCGAGGTTATTAACCCGGCCACCGAGCCCAAGTACCCGGCCCAGTCCAGAAATTATAAAAGGGGCAGTACCCCTCATAAGAAGGGACACTTTTCACTGAACACCGGGGACTCTCCCTTAAGCGTGTTAGAGGAACTAGCGTCGACCAAGAGACTATCAAACAGTCCTTGCTCCCTAGTACTCGTCCGATACAAAATTAAGGGATCGAGATCACCGCCCCGCCAAGGGATGAACCTAGAACTACGTCTGGCTTTGATTCCCACTGGGATACGTAGGACCGGAATCACTGAATTCTGTCAAGCCCAAATCATAAAATAACCCCCTTGGTTTCACGTTCTATGGCGAGATTCGGACAGAACGGATCTTGGCAGGAACATTTGGCGCCGTCTGTGGGAAACGAAGAAAAGCTTTCCCATACCACAAACCATGGTGAGATGGTTTTGTGTTATCTCTCTTTGTGAGAAGTTTGAAGTCTGAGGTTTCCTTTCTTGTACAATAATGGTGGATGTGCGGCTAGATACTCTTTCACTGACCGATGATGATGAGGAAGGAATGAGTCTCCAACCTAGAGGAGGAGGAGAAGGATGGGATTCAGAGGCACGGTGAATGTAGGGCTCTGTCTTGCGGGGCGGTTTCTCACAGATAGACCAGTTAGGGTAGCGGCGGGTGATGTTCTCAACCAGATTGCTCTAACTCATGTCTCTTTCTGGGTTCAAATCTATGACCTCCCAGTAGGATTCATGACACCAGTTATAGGAAGACACCTGGGAAATTTCATAGGCGAGTTCCAGGAGTATGACAAGAACAATGAAACTGATATCTGGCGGGCATACATGAGACTTCGTGTTCGCATTGATGTAAGCCAACCTTTGAAGAAGGAACGGAAAGTGAGGAAGCCGGGGGGAGAATGGAGAGTGGTGAAATTTCGATATGAAAGACTGGATATTTTTCTTTTTCTTTGTGGGCGATTGGGGCACACTGATCAGTTATGTGAAGCTCTATTCACGGCTGGCCAGGTTGGTGGGAGGAGAGAATGGAGAGCTGAGCTCAGGGCAGATACCACCAGGCGGATGGGTGGTGCCGGAGGTAGCAGGTGGGTTCGGAAGCCAGGCGAAGGGGTCCGAGATAGCAGGGATTATGGGGTCGAAAATTAAGGATGACGTTCAACTGTCAACGATGATCACGGGATCCCGAATAATGTGCCTTTCAATGCAGATAAGGCCATTATTAGCAATAAAGGGCGATTTGATCCTTTAATGACAAATATCTCGCCAGCAGTAACAACTATAATTCAAAATCCCATGCAACACTCCATGCACGTGGGATGTAGCAATACGACCCAAGGAGAGGGGAATAACGGCTGGAGTGAATGCTGGGGACATGACCGCAAATCAAGGGCTCTCTATCTCATTGGATAAGGCAGTAACCAATCAGCATTAATGGGCATGAGCACTCAAAATCTATCTCATTGGATAAGGCAGTAACCAATCAGCATTAATGGGCACTCAAAAAAAAAAAAATTTTGGAGAATCAACTGGAGGAAATCGTGGAGCTAATACTGACCCTGTTTTCAATTCAAATCCCTACGTTCATGGAGGCCCAATGATTGCCACATTAATTGTTCCTCAAAGTACGCACTATCAATCAGTTTTTAATGCAGATAAGGGGGGCTTGCGTACTGGCCGAGGCTGCAAACAAAGGCAAAAAGGGTTGACACGTGCACAACTCTCCATCAGAACAATCTGACATGCTCTCCAAACTATTCTACACCTAATTTAACGATCTGGTTTAACGAGCATAATGTCATTATTTTGGTTTATTATTATCTTCAGCTAAACACTATATTATGGTTGAGTTTAGCACACAGGTTCAGGTGTTGGAATAATCTGCGTGTTCCTTGGTGAAAATCATCAGCCCATGATTTAAATGTGCCAAGGTTAAATGGCGACTCTCAAATAGATCGAAGATAATCCTATCATAAAAACAAAGAGCAGTGGCAATGTGTTAAAGGAGAATGGTATCAAGTTATTATACGCACATTCACAATGTGGAGAATTCCAAAGGGTGTATCAAGCATCTGAGTTACTTTGAGGGAAGTTTCCCGTTCACTCCATCTCTTTAATTACATATTTTCACTTTGCTTCCATGCTAGGGAGCAGTTGTCATATAGCATGTGTCATTTGATCTTGTTAATTAATTTTTTGAAGCATGCCGACATACTCAATGAGGCAGAGCGAAGCCGAGTTTAGGCTCAATCTGGTGTCTCGCAAAGATTGATTCTTCAACGGCCGAGTTCGAGCCAGTCAAAGGGGCCAAGTTTGAGCCCGGCGGCCGAGTCCGAGCCGTTCAATTCCAAAGGCCAAGTTTGAGCCTAGTGGCCGAGTACGAGCCAATGGCCGAGTTCGAACCAGTCAGAGGGGCCAAGTTTGAGCCCGGCGGCCGAGTCCGAGCCGTTCAATTCCAAAGGCCAAGTTTGAGCCTAGTGGCCGAGTACGAGCCAATGGCCGAGTTCGAGCCAGTCAGAGGGGCCAAGTTTGAGCCCGGCGGCCGAGTCCGAGCCGTTCAATTCCAAAGGCCAAGTTTGAGCCTAGTGACCGAGTACGAGCCAATGGCCGAGTTCGAGCCAGTCAGAGGGGCCAAGTTTGAGCCCAGCGGCCGAGTCCGAGCCGTTCAATTCCAAAGGCCAAGTTTGAGCCTAGTGGTCGAGTACGAGCCAATGGCCGAGTTCGAGCCAGTCAGAGGGGCCAAGTTTGAGCCCGGCGACCGAGTCCGAGCCGTTAAATTCCAAAGGCCAAGTTTTAGCCTAGTGGCCGAGTACGAGCCAATGGCCGAGTTCGAGCCAGTCAGAGGGGCCAAGTTTGAGGCCGGCGGCCGAGTCCGAGCCGTTAAATTCCAAAGGCCAAGTTTGAGCCTGGTGGCCGAGTACGAGCCAACGGTCGAGTCCGAGCCGGTTATCTTCTAAAGGCCAAGTTTGAGCCTGATGGCCGAGTCCGAGCCAATTTCATTCTAAAGGCCAAGTTTGAGCCTAATGGCCAAGTCCGAGCCAATTACATTCTAAAGGCCAAGTTTGAGCCTAATGGCCGAGTTCGAGCCAAATCTCTAAAGGCCAAGTTTGAGCCTGGTGGCCGAGTACGAGCCAATGGCCGAGTTCGAGCCGGTTATCTTCTAAAGGCCAAGTTTGAGCCTGGTGGCCGAGTACGAGCCAACGGCCGAGTCCGAGCCGGTTATCTTCTAAAGGCCAAGTTTGAGCCTGGTGGCCGAGTACGAGCCAATGGCCGAGTTCGAGCCAAATCTCTAAAGGCCAAGTTTGAGCCTGATGGCCGAGTTCGAGCTATCGAGTTATTAAGGCCAAGTTTAAGCCGCGAAATTATTGAAATCAAATCAAATACGTATATCAAGAAAGAACAAAGTTCGTGTGGCCGAAGAATAAGCTCGGTTTCACACTTATCAGCTCCTTCGCTTATTCAAGCTCGGAGCTCGGGGGGGCTTGTTGTGTACTGGCCGAGAATGTAATCCCGAGGACTTGCCTATACCTCGGGTTGACCGAGCTTACCCCGGCTATGGGCCCTAGCCCAAAGTCCTCAAGGGCCGAGGACATATCAGCACAGCTTGGATCACAGCCCGATCACTGCACTAAGCTGCAGTTGATGTATATAGTCAGGTGCTGTACTCTTTTTCCTACCTCGGTATTTTGTCCCAAAAAGGGTTTTGACCGGGGAGGTTTTAACGAGGCACACCGCGGACTCCATCCAATAAAAGAATTTATTGCGAATATTGTTTTATTTTCTCTTATCTTGTCGAAGTATTTACTCGGCAGGCATCTTATTTTGGTGGCCGAGTTCGTGCCACTCAAATTCTTAAGGCCAAGTTTGAGCCTGGTGGCCGAGTGCGAGCCATTAAATTTCTTAAGGCCAAGTCTGAGCCTAAAGGCCGAGTTCGAGCCATTGAAATTATTAAAGGAACCGAGCACAATGCCGAAAGTAAAAATGAGGCCGAGTTCAAAGCCTTAAAATACAAAAAGGAAGGCAGGTTCGGTTGAAGTAACAGCTTGAAATAAGGAAGGAAGGAAGTCCACATGGCCGAAGTATCAGCTCGGTTTAATACTTGTCAACTCTTTCGCTTGTTTAAGCTCAGAGCTTGGGGGGCTTGTATACTGGCCGAGGTTATTAACCCGGCCACCGAGCCCAAGTACCCGGCCCAGTCCAAAAATTATAAAAGGGGCAGTACCCCTCATAAGAAGGGACACTTTTCACTGAACACCGGGGACTCTCCCTTAAGCGTGTTAGAGGAACTAGCGTCGACCAAGAGACTATCAAACAGTCCTTGCTCCCTGGTACTCGTCCGATACAAAATTAAGGGATCGAGATCACCGCCCCGCCAAGGGATGAACCTAGAACTACGTCTGGCTTTGATTCCCACTGGGATACGTAGGACCGGAATCACTGAATTCTGTCAAGCCCAAATCATAAAATAACCCCCTTGGTTTCACGTTCTATGGCGAGATTCGGACATAACGGATCTTGGCAGGAACACCATCTACAACGTGTCCCCAGGTCCTACAGATCCCACGCCAGGTACTTGAGATGTTTCGTGAGGAACTAATTTGTGGGACTATATCATTTATGCACCCATATTTACTGCGCAAAATTGTTACCCCAAAGGCATTTGGTTCTGAAAGCAAACCCCATCCCAATTTCATAACAAGGGCTTTGTTGAATGAGTGCAAATCTCGGAAACCCGTCCCCCCTGCCTAACTCCTCTAGTTGGGCAAAAACTATTATTAGTCTTGTCTCCATTGAAAAGAACCCTCATAGAGGTAGACGAAACACAACTCATTATCAGGTTGCAAAAGTGGTTTCCAAAGCCCAACTCCTTCAAAGTGTCCTCCAACAATTCCCATCTTAGTCTGTCATAGACTTTTTCCAGATCAACTTTGATGCCTAGCATACCTTTCTTCCCCTTCCTAGTTCTCATGGTATGAAAAATCTCCTGCGCAATAACTATATTATCCGAGCTATGGCGACCCGGGACAAAGCTACATTAATTGTTGAGGCGCCACTAGGAATGGCATATGTTTTTTTCAGCCTGGAAGCAATCACCTTCGTGATAATTTTATAAATCACATTGCATAAGCTTATGGGCCTATATTGTCTCAAGGAGTCAGGCTTATCAACCTTTGGAATAAGTACAACCAAAGTTTCATTGAGGGATCCAACCAAAGACGGTTCATAATAAATTCTCGAAAATTGGTTGGAGACCATCGGGACCCGAGGCCTTCAAAGGACCCATAGAGAAGACCTCTTCTTTAATCTCTGCATCTGTGAACACACCTTCCATGGCTGTAACATCGGGAGCTTCCATAGTAGGGAATCTATTATTTGTATGCATTTTAGATACATCACTTGTAGCTTGATAAAGGTTGACAAAAAAATCTACTGTCACGCTTTTCAACTTATAATCTCCCCTGTTGTCGAGGTCAACGCCTCGATTTTGTTACGTTTCCTCCTGATGAAAAAATTTAGTATTACGATCTCCGAAGCGGATCCAATCACTCCCCGCCTTTTGTCTCCAAAACAGCTATTCTTGAGCAAGCACAGAATCATATTCACCCCATAGTTTCTCCAGCAGCTTGGTGAGGTACCGGTTTTCTCCCTTAGTCAGTTTTTTGTTGATTCCCTCCATCCGGGCCATGTGTCGTTTTTTCCTATAGAATATGTTGCCAAAACTGTTTGTGTTCCACTCCTTCACCTTGGCTTGGAAGTGCTGAAGCACCTCACCCCGTCCCCACGACATTCCCTGCTCCCAGGCTTCTTTAACAATTGGTTGGAATGTTGCATCTGATAACCAACTAGCTATAAACCTGAAGGGTCTATCACACTGACCTCTACCATCATTAATTGCCAAACTAAGGAGTAGCGGTTTGTGATCCGACTTCAGAGCTGCCAAGTGGAACACTGCATGTAGCATCTTCAAATTAAACAGCATCCGCCACTTACCATTGCAAACCCCTCTGTCCAATCTTTCCTTTATTCCCCTGCCTTCCCAAGTAAAAGGAGGTCCTTGGAAGCCTAAATCCATTAATCCACAATCAAAGAGACATTCATTCATTTGCTTCATTTGGAGGAGCTCCCCCACTTTTTTCAGCAGCACAAGATGAATAGGAGTTAAAATCTCCCATCACTAGCCAGGGCTCCAAATTGTTAGAAGCTATTTGTCCAAGTCCCTGCCATAGTTCCCTTTGGTTTTGACCTTGGGGACTCCCATACACACTAGCAAAAAGCCAGGGAACAGAGTCATTTTTCTCCACAATTCTTGTATGCAAATATTGTTTGTGTGATGAAATGACCTCGACACTAGCCATAGAGTCGTCCTAGAGAAGCCATATTCCCCCAGCAAAACCCTCTGCATCAACTTTCACAAAGGCTGGAAACCCCAACTTCTTAATGATACGGTCAGCCCTAGAGCCACCAACCTTTGGCTCCAACAAAACCAGCATACTTATACAATGTCTTGCTACCAAGTCACGGATGAGACAAGGGAAAGTGCGTGCCCCTTGTCCCTCTAGTGTTCCTTATCATAATATTCATAGTAAGGGTCGGGCTAAAATCCACACCTCCTTATTTTGTACCACCCACTACATTATCTACATGTGACAAATTTTAGATCAATCAAATCGTTACATGGATTTGATCAAAATTTCAAACTTTCTAGTTGTATTTCTAATGTAGTCAAATATATGAATACAATATATTGTAATATAGCATATGTACTCTTTGTATTTGGAAATTTAACCCATATTAAAATAATGTTTTTTGATTAAAAAAGCTGATTATATTAAAAAATAATATTTTAATATAAATTAAAATAATATTCGTTGTCAATAATATTTTGCAATATAATCAGTTTTTTAATAAAAAATATTATTTTAATATGGGTTAAATTTACGAATACAAGGAGTACATATAATATACTACAATATACTGTATTCATATAGTTTGACTACAGTATAATACAACTAAAAAGTTTGAAATTTTGACCAACCTATGTGGCAATTTGATTGGCCCAAAATTTATGACATGAATAATAGATATAGTGGGTGGTGTAAAAAATGAATGGTACACCACACCCTCACAGTAAACATTACAAAATTTGAAAAAAGAATAACAGGAAACAAGGCTAACCCAGCCAATATTAGATTGAGACATCACCTCGAACTAAGTCCACTTCAATGGGGACCTCTTCGCTGTACTCGACTTACATGGCTATGGCACCATTTCTATCATCTTCTCCCTCAATATCCGGAGGAACCGGTTGTCTCCTTCCCTTCTGTACCCGCCTCGGTCTTTGATAGGTTCACCGGGTTGGTTGGTATCCCATGGAGCCCTTCATCAGGAGCCCTTTCATTCCTTCCATCCATTTCCTTGTTCCCTACAGCCATGTGATGTTTCTCATTCTCATCTTTTTCGTTCAAAGGTAGTAAGACTGTACTGGCCGAGGTTATTAACCCGGCCATCGAGCTCAAGTACCCGGCCCAGTCCGGAAATTGAGGATAATAAATCGAAGAAGATATTGATATCAAATCTCTAATCCCTTAAATCAAGGAATCATATCTCAAAAGAGATATTAAGAGATAAATCATATCTCTAAAGAGATAGGGGAATCCTATTATAAAAGGGGCAGTACCCCTCATAAGAAAATGACTTTTGACTGAACACCGGTGACTCTCCCTAAAGCGTGTTAGAGGAACTATCGTCGACCAAGAGACTATCAAACAGTCCTTGCTCCCTAGTACTCGTCCGATACAAAATTAAGGGATCGAGATCACCGCCCCGCCAAGGGATGAACCTAGAACTACGTCTGGCTTTGATTCCCACTGGGATACGTAGGACCGGAATCACTGAATTCTGTCAAGCCCAAATCATAAAATAACCCCCTTGGTTTCACGTTCTATGGCGAGATTCTGACAAAACGGATCTTGGCAGGAACATTTGGCGCCGTCTGTGGGAATCGAAGCAAATTTTCCCATACCACAAACAATGGTGAGAACAAGGAGCTACCACTGCAGATTTGCGTCGACAAGCACGATGATGATAGGAGGAAGATTAGAAGAGGGGCGGAGAAAAGAGAGAGAAAATGAGACAGGGTGGATGGAGAGGTGTTAAACTATGAGTACGAAGGGGTCCACATGGTGTGTTTTACCTGTGGAAAGTTCGGCCATGATAAGGAGCACTGCCCTGACAGAAAAAACCAAAAGAACTCAGCAACAAGGTGAAGCGGGGGAATGCAGTGGTGTTAAGGAAGCAGGTGGTGGTGGAGCTGGGGTGTCGGATGAGATGGACTCGAATGAGTATGGGCCATGATGATGGTGACCAAGAAGTTCAGGAGGAAGCCGACGGTCAAAGATAGGGAGGAAACGATGAAGAATGGAAACCCTAATGGGCCGAAATCAAAGGAGAAATCTCAGGTATTTGGGACCAGTTACGCTGAGATTGAAAATCTTGTTAACTCTTTTGGGTATCAGCTATAGCTCCAATGGTGACTATAGTAGTTGCTGCCGTTTTTGTGTACTTCGTTAAGGGCCAAAAACATGGAATTCAAATCGTGGTCCATTTAGATAAAGGATTGAATCCTTTGTCCGTCAAGAATTTGAACTTTGACAGTAAATATTTACCAGCAGTGCTGCAAGCTGGCCTCATCACAGGGATTTTATTATTGGCTGAAGGACTAGCAATAGGAAGAAGCTTTGCTGTCACTGATAATACACCTCATGATGGGAACAAAGAGATGATAGCTTTCGGCCTTATGAACTTAATGGGTTCTTTCACTTCATGTTACCTAACTAGTGGACCATTTTCCAAAACGGCTGTGAATTACAGTGCTGGGTGTAAGACAACAGTGTCAAATGTAATAATGGCAATCCTGATGGCGCTCACACCACAGTTTTTGGCACCACTATTTGGCTACACCCCTCTTGTTGCTCTATCGGCTATTATTATATCAGCTATGCTGGGACTGATTAATTATACTGAAGCTATCCATCTCTTTAAAGTTGACAAATTTGATTTTCTTATCTGCATGGCTGCCTTCCTTGGAGTCGCCTTTGTAAGCATGGATGTTGGCCTCTTGATGTCTGTTGGACTCGGTGTGCTTAGAGCACTCTTATATATGGCTAGACCAGCGGCATGCGAGCTTGGAAAGTTAAATGACTTGGGTTTATATCAAGATGTTGAGCAATATAGTGCTTCAAAAATCCCAGGAGCTCTAATTATACAACTTGGTTCTCCCATTTACTTTGCAAATTCTATCTATGTCAAAGAAAGGATTATGAGGTATATTCGAAGTGAGCAAGACATGAGTGGAGATGTTGTTGAGTACATCATACTCGATTTGTCAGGAGTGACATCAATTGACACAACTGCTATTGGAGGATTATTGGAGATAAATAGAACATTGGAAAAGAATGGAATTAAGGTGTCATTGGTAAACCCAAGGTTGGAGGTTATGGAGAAGCTGATATTATCCGAGTTTGTTGACAAGATTGGGAAGGATTCGTTTTATCTAACATTGGATGATGCAGTGTCAGCAAGTCAATATTCACTTCGTACATTGAAGACAACTAGTACTAATTATGAATAGACAGGGGAAAAGACAAGTCTGAAAATTCTGTCAGCTCTGTTGAACTAGACCCGAGAATTGACATAGCCCATTGAGGAGTTGGAGAAGTTCCAGCTTGGATCACAGCCCGATCACTGCACTAAGCTGCAGTTGATGTATATAGTCGGGTGTTGTACTCTTTTTCCTACCTCGGTATTTTGTCCCAAAAAGGGTTTTGACCGGGGAGGTTTTAACGAGGCACACCCCGGACTCCATCCAATAAAAGAATTTATTGTGAATATTGCTTTATTTTCTCTTATCTTGCCGAAGTATTTACTCTGCATGCATCTTATTTTGGTGGCCGAGCTCGAGCCAGTCAAATTCTTAAGGCCAAGTTTGAGCCTGGTGGCCGAGTACGAGCCATTAAATTTCTTAAGGCCAAGTTTGAGCCTGGTGGCCGAGTTCGAGCCAGTCAAATTCTTAAGGCCAAGTTTGAGCCCGGTGGCCGAGTACGAGCCATTAAATTTCTAAAGGCCAAGTTTGAGTCTGGTGGCCGAGTTCGAGCCAGTCAAATTCTTAAGGCCAAGTTTGAGCCTGGTGGCCGAGTACGAGCCATTAAATTTCTTAAGGCCAAGTCTGAGCCTAAAGGCCGAGTTCGAGCCATTGAAGTCATTAAAGGCCAAGTTTGAGCCTGGTGGCCGAGTTCGAGCCAGTTAAATTCTTAAGGCCAAGTTTGAGCCTGGTGGCCGAGTTCGAGCCAGTCAAATTCCTCAAGGCCAAGTTTGAGCCTGGTGGCCGAGTTCGAGCCAGTTAAATTCTTAAGGCCAAGTTTGAGCCTGGTGGCCGAGTTCGAGCCAGTCAAATTCCTCAAGGCCAAGTTTGAGCCTGGTGGCCGAGTTCGAGCCAGTCAAATTCCTCAAGGCCAAGTTTGAGCCTGGTGGCCGAGTTCGAGCCAGTTAAATTCTTAAGGCCAAGTTTGAGCCTGGTGGCCGAGTTCGAGCCAGTCAAATTTCTTAAGGCCGAGTTTGAGCCTGGTGGCCGAGTACGAGCCATTAAATTTCTCAAGGCCAAGTTTGAGCCTGGTGGCCGAGTTCGAGTGATAAGCCTCTGGCTTATCTAGTTTTATAACTAGTAAGACGGTGGTTTACATGCTAATTAGTCGAGTTCAATCTCGTTTTCGCCCAAATTTGCCTTGTTTTGTTCCTAAGTTGGACTTTGACTCGTTTTGCGTCTTTTGTGTAGTTTTTAGGTTATTTTGAATAGAATTACGCTTGTGGTTGCTTTTGTTGTTTCAGGTTAAATAAGTGAAGCTCTGAGAATCAAGGAAAGTCAAGAAGCAGCGGGAAAAAGCACTTTTGGAGGTCTCGCCCCGCGAACAGGATTCTCGCCTCGCGAATAATGAAGACTTGGAAGTCAGAGACCATCACGGCCTAGCCGTGATGTGTATCACGGTCGTGACCAAAAAAACCACAGAAGTCAGAGACCATCACGGCCTAGCCGTGATGTGTATCACGGCCGTGACCCAAAACCCACACAAGTCAGAGACCATCACGGCTTAGCCCTTCGCGTCGCGAGGGCTTGAATCCCACAGAAGCGCCAGAAACAGAAGCCGTCACGGCCGTGACGCGTGGCCTCCTTATAAATAAGACAGTGCAGAACAGATTTGAAAACTTTTTGGATCAAAACTTTTCAGAGATCTTTTAGAATCCTTATTCTGGAGCTGCGTCTCCCATTCTCTTTTCTTATTCTTAGTCTTAGGATGAGTTCCGATTGTTTGTCTATGAGCATGAGGAACTAATCCCCTCGTCCGAGGGATCAATGAAGCCACCCATGGCAGTGTAGTGTTCATGTGATGTATGTCTTTCTCCCCTTCTTTTAATTGATGTTTTCCGATTCTGATTTGAATGCTTGATCATATGTATTGCGTGATTAATCAGTTAAACGTGTTTGAGGCCGAACGGCGATTCGCGTTTTAGAACTTGAATCGGGATCGCTAATTGAATATTGCACGGTAGTGAGTAGGATATTAGTGCAACCATATAGGGAACAAGAATTAACCAAATTCGAGATTAGGATTATGAGACCTAGTAAGTAATTAATCCAATCGTCGAATACGTCCTAATGAGCACGAGAGTGGATTTAGGAGAATTTAGGGGTCCCGGTTAACATTGTAATTGAACTTAGGGAGGAATTCATCATCACTTGGGTATGCATGTTGGGTAGGTGGATTTGTGACCTTGGACATTTTAATTTCAGACTTTAATAGTTTAGTTTTATTTAGACTTGTTAATTGAATTTCGATATTAATCTTCTCTCTCTCAACCACCCTTCTGTAACTTGACCAACGTATCGGATTTCCCGCGGATTAGTCGAATTGGTAGCCCAATCCCTGAGTTCGACCTCGGTAATTACTTACCGTGTTATTTTTATTACTTGCGACGACCCGGTACACTTGCCGGCGTCACCAACAAGTTTTTGGCGCCGTTGCCGGGGATTGGCACAACCAATTTTTCTGATTTTAGGGAAGTTTGATTATTTGGTTAAGTTATTTTTATTTTTATTTTTCTTTTTATTTTATTTTACCATTATCTCTCTCTACTTCTTTGATTCCACTTGGTCTTGCCTTGTTTTATATGCGAGGTACACGAAGGAATGCTTCCGGGTTGAGAATATTGTAATGGGAACCATGACACTTGGAGTTGTCCGTTCTACTTCTCTCAAGAATATGTGGAACCATGGCATAATTTCTGTGACAGCGTGCCCCAGAACAACTATCAGAGTCAGAATCAGTATTGGGGTGATATGAGTAGAGACCATCCGAATTTCGCTTGGAGTAATGTTGACGATGGTCTAGCCTGGCAACCACAACCTCAACAAAATTGGCAACAACAACCTCAACAGAACGGTGGAAGACAACCTTGGGAGTTGGCTTTTGAGAAGTTGAGTGCGACACTTGAGAAAGTGTCAATCAATACAAACGCAGCCATTGACAAGTTGGCAACTCATACAGGGATGGCACTTCAGAATCTAGAGATGCAGATTGCCCAGCTTACAAAGCAACTAAATGAGCATCCCCCAGAGACTTTCCCAGTTGATACCGAGAATGACCCTAAGAACCAATGCGATGCCACAACAACTAGAAGCAGTGGGGTGTTGGGATATGACTGGGATGTAACTAGTTCTCAGGGAGTTGAGGAAGAACTACCACATGTTGAGGAAGAACAACCGGAGGAAAAGGAAGTGACAAGCGACAAGGCCCCGGAACAGCCACATGTTGAGGAAGAGCAACCTAAGGAAGAGGAGTTGGCAAAGGACAAGGCACCGGAGCAAGGGGGTAGAGAACAAAATGAAGATAAAGTGGCAGAGGATTTCACCATGCTTGCCAAGCAACCTGATTTTGATGCGTTAAATAATTATGTTGGCTTACATGCATGTGTGAACATTGGTAAGTTAGACCCTCCCACTTGTCTGGCATACTTCCTCGTGAAAACACCATTTGACCCGAGAGGAAGTGAGTTCATAATTACAGTGGTCAATGGAGTTTTCACACTCAGACTAGATGGAAGTATGGAAAGAGTCATATTGCTCCTACAAGGGCCACTTCACAAACCATGGGATCCGGGTGGAGGATTTGATATGATGAGCGTCTCTTGGCCCTTGTACCACAGACTATGGGATCCAGGTGGATGCTTCTTAATAAGTCAGGCTCGGGACGTTAAACAAGCGCTACTTGGGAGGCAACCCAAGCTAGGTATCCCTCTCTTCTCCTAACTTTTGTTTTGTTTTTGCTTTTTGTTTTGTTTTTGTTTGTCACTCTTGAATAATTTGAGAAGATCAAGAGTTTTTGTATGAAATGTCGTGTCGGCAAGCTTGTTGGATTTTAATTAGATTGAGCGTAGATTGATTGCATGAATTATTTGACCATTGATGATTTCCCCTAAGTTCTGAAATTAGAAAAGTTTATCCCCACTTAAAAATTGAAAACTGAACTTTGAGAACTCTGTTGTGATTACTTGATTTATGATAAGTTTGGGGTGAGGGGGGTGCACACACTAGGAATCGTATCTCGGTCAAACAATTTGCAAAATGTCCAGGTGAGGATTTGAGCCTCCAACTCTGTTTTTGAATGTGTGAATCACTGTTAAGTTGCACTTTCCCGAATTTGCTTGAATCTCTATATGGTTTGCATGTTTATGTGTTGCATCAAATGATTTAGGCAATTTTCTTTGAATAACTACTTGGCCTAAAAAGGACCATCCCTAATGCATGTTCCCTAGTTAGCCAAATTGAGCCCAATTGACCTATTGTTTCTTGATGACCCTATATTACGAGCCAAAATCTGAAAAATCATGTTAACCCAATCTTAGGATTAGGAGAGCATGGAAGCGTAGCAAGAGAATGGTTGTGAGGAACTAAGTTTGGGGTGGCTACGAGGTGATATGTCATATTGGGATGAGAAAAAGAAAATAAAGGTTGACCCAAGGCAAAAAGAAAAGAAAAGAAAAGAAGAAAACAAAAAAATTGCCAAAAGAAAAGGGGCAAATCAAAAGATTAGCAAGGAAAAAGGCTGTAGTCACCCGAGACAAAAAGAAAAATGAAAAAGGAATTTGAGTGGAATATGTGTAAAAAGGTTCATGCTCTCTTAGTTCCTAGGGACTTAAGCCTAGTATCCTTCATTATCCTACCCTTAGCCAGGCCCCATTACAACCTTTGAAAGACCTTCTGATGTTGCATACATGTTTTTGTGGGAACAATGTTTGAGATGAAAATCAAATTCATGGGAAGTGCTCTTGATAAGTGAAATTGAGTGAAAAAGTTGATAGCCTAGACGAAATTGAGCGAATGAGTGAAATTTTACATACCCTTGTGAGGAAGGCAATTGTTGAAATTGGTGATCTTCCTTTTGTGTGTGACTCTGATCCTCAACTTAGATTAATACTTGCATGAATGATAGGTTCTCGACTGTTTAAAGTAAATGAATGTGGGGATTACAATGATGTAGGGGGGAAGTCATTGGAGAAAAACTGTTTTGAGTGCATGAAATTTGTGCGAAATCGATTGATTCCCTTAAGCTTGCCAAGTCTTGAGTCGTTTTTGAGTTTTAGCTTGCTTGGGGACAAGCAAGGTTTACGTTTGGGGTGTTTGATAAGCCTCTGGCTTATCTAGTTTTATAACTAGTAAGACGGTGGTTTACGTGCTAATTAGTCGAGTTCAATCTCGTTTTCGCCCAAATTTGCATTGTTTTGTTCCTAAGTTGGACTTTGACTCGTTTTGCATCTTTTGTGTAGTTTTTAGGTTATTTTGAATAGAATTACGCTTGTGGTTGCTTTTGTTGTTTCAGGTTAAATAAGTGAAGCTCTGAGAATCAAGGAAAGTCAAGAAGCAGCGGGAAAAAGCACTTTTGGAGGTCTCTCCCCGCGAACAGGATTCTCGCCTCGCGAATAATGAAGACTTGGAAGTCAGAGACCATCACGGCCTAGCCGTGATGTGTATCACGGCCGTGACCAAAAAAACCACAGAAGTCAGAGACCATCACGGCCTAGCCGTGATGTGTATCACGGCCGTGACCCAAAACCCACACAAGTCAGAGACCGTCACGGCTTAGCCGTGATTCACATCACGGGCCGTGACAAGAAGGCTCGCGTCGCGAGGGCTTGAATCCCACAGAAGCGCCAGAAACAGAAGCCGTCACGGCCTGGCCGTGATGACCATCACGGCCGTGACGCGTGGCCTCCTTATAAATAAGACAGTGCAGAACAGATTTGAAAACTTTTTGGATCAGAACTTTTCAGAGATCTTTTAGAATCCTTATTCTGGAGATGCGTCTCCCATTCTCTTTTCTTATTCTTAGTCTTAGGATGAGTTCCGATTGTTTGTCTATGAGCATGAGGAACTAATCCCCTCGTCCGAGGGATCAATGAAGCCACCCATGGCAGTGTAGTGTTCATGTGATGTATGTCTTTCTCCCCTTCTTTTAATTGATGTTTTCCGATTCTGATTTGAATGCTTGATCATATGTATTGCGTGATTAATCAGTTAAACGTGTTTGAGGCCGAACGGCGATTCGCGTTTTAGAACTTGAATCGGGATCGCTAATTGAATATTGCACGGCAGTGAGTAGGATATTAGTGCAACCATATAGGGAACAAGAATTAACCAAATTCGAGATTAGGATTATGAGACCTAGTAAGTAATTAATCCAATCGTCGAATACGTCCTAATGAGCACGAGAGTGGATTTAGGAGAATTTAGGGGTCCCGGTTGACATTGTAATTGAACTTAGGGAGGAATTCATCATCACTTGGGTATGCATGTTGGGTAGGTGGATTTGTGACCTTGGACATTTTAATTTCAGACTTTAATAGTTTAGTTTTATTTAGACTTGTTAATTGAATTTCGATATTAATCTTCTCTCTCTCAACCACCCTTCTGTAACTTGACCAACGTATCGGATTTCCTACGGATTAGTCGAATTGGTAGCCCAATCCCTGAGTTCGACCTCGGTAATTACTTACCGTGTTATTTTTATTACTTGCGACGACCCGGTACACTTGCCGGCGTCACCAACATCGAGCCAGTTAAATTCTTAAGGCCAAGTTTGAGCCTGGTGGCCGAGTTCGAGCCATTGAAGTCATTAAAGGCCAAGTCTGAGCCTCAAGGCCGAGTACGAGCCATTAAATTTCTTAAGGCCAAGTCTGAGCCTAAAGGCCGAGTTCGAGCCATTGAAGTCATTAAAGGCCAAGTTTGAGCCTGGTGGCCGAGTTCGAGCCAGTTAAATTCTTAAGGCCAAGTTTGAGCCTGGTGGCAGAGTTCGAGCCAGTCAAATTCCTCAAGGCCAGACCGAGTTCGAGCCAGTTAAATTCTTAAGGCCAAGTTTGAGCCTGGTGGCCGAGTTCGAGCCAGTTAAATTCTTAAGGCCAAGTTTGAGCCTGGTGGCCGAGTTCGAGCCAGTCAAATTTCTTAAGGCCAAGTTTGAGCCTGGTGGCCGAGTACGAGCCATTAAATTTCTCAAGGCCAAGTTTGAGCCTGGTGGCCGAGTTCGAGCCAATTAAATTCTTAAGGCCAAGTTTGAGCCTGGTGGCCGAGTTCGAGTCATTGAAGTCATTAAAGGCCAAGTCTGAGCCTCAAGGCCGAGTACGAGCCACTGAATTGTTTAAGGCCAAGTCTGTGCCTAAAGGTCGAGTTCGAGCCATTGAAGTCATTAAAGGCCAAGTCTGAGCCTCAAGGCCGAGTACGAGCCACTAAATTATTGAAGGCCGAGTACGAGCCAATGAATTGTTTAAGGCCAAGTCGAGCCTAAAGGCGAGTACGAGCCACTGAATTGTTTAAGGCCAAGTCTGAGCCTAAAGGCCGAGTTCGAGCCATTGAAGTCATTAAAGGCCAAGTCTGAGCCTCAAGGCCGAGTACGAGCCACTAAATTATTGAAGGCCGAGTACGAGCCATTAAATTGTTTAAGGCCAAGTTTGAGCCTCAAGGCCGAGTTCGAGCCATTGAAGTTATTAAAGGCCAAGTTTGAGCCTCAAGGCCGAGTCCGAGCCATTCAATTATCAAAGGCCAAGTTTGAGCCTCAAGGCCGAGTCCGAGCCATTGAAATTATTAAAGGCCAAGTTTGAGCCTCAAGGCCGAGTTCGAGCCATTGAAATTATCAAAGGCCAAGTTTGAGCCTCAAGGCCGAGTTCGAGCCAGTCAAATTTCTAAGGCCAAGTTTGAGCCTGGTGGCCGAGTTCGAGCCAATTAAATTCTAAAGGCCAAGTTTGAGCCTGGTGGCCGAGTTCGAGCCATGAAATTAAGTCTAAAGGTCAAGCATGATCCTATTAGCCAAGTCCGAGTTATTAAGTTATTAACGCTGAATTTGAGCCGCGAAATTATTAAAGCCGAATATGAGCAAAGAACAAAGTTCAGATCAAAAAGGCCGAGTACGAGCCATTATTTTATTAAGGAAACCGAGTTCAACACCTTAAAAATACAAAAAGGAAGGCAGATTCGGTTGAAGTAACAGCTTGAAATAAGGAAGGAAGAAAGTCCACATGGCCGAAGTATCAGCTCGGTTTAATACTTGTCAGCTCTTTCGCTTGTTTAAGCTCGGAGCTTGGGGGCTTGTGTCTTGGCCGAGGTTATTAACCCGCCACCGAGCTAAGCTGCCTACCCGGTCAGGAAATTGAGGATAATAAATCGAAGAAGATATTGATATCAAATCTCTAATCCCTTAAATCAAGGAATCATATCTCAAAAGAGATATTAAGAGATAAATCAAATCTCTAAAGAGATAGGGGAATCCTATTATAAAAGGGCGCACTCTCTCATAAGAAAAGGACTTTTGACTGAACACCGATGACTCTCCCTAAAGCGTGTTAGAGGAACTAGCGTCGACCAAGAGACTATCAAACAGTCCTTGCTCCCTAGTACTCGTCCGATACAAAATTAAGGGATCGAGATCACCGCCCCGCCAAGGGATGAACCTAGAACTACGTCTGACTTTGATTCCCACTGGGATACGTAGGACCGGAATCACTGAATTCTGTCAAGCCCAAATCATAAAATAACCCCCTTGGTTTCACGTTCTATGGCGAGATTCTGACAAAACGGATCTTGGCAGGAACAAAGACCATGTCCCGTATCCTGTACATCACCGTTGGTAGCCCACGGCACTGAGCCTCCTCTTTTTTCTTTATCCCAACTCACTGAGTCGACTCGAATCCCTCCATCCCCACTCACCGAGTTGACACGACCTAATCCCCTGGCCTAGGCCTTCTTTAGACGCACCGTTTCATTAATGGTACCGTTGCTTGCTACATGACCATGCACGTTAACAATTCTCTTCCCCTCACGCGCCTCATGCAAAAGTTTAGCATGTGTGGGGTCAGAAACGCCCTTGCCTTTATTTGTCACATCCATCACCATTTGTGGGGTACCCCTCTGAGGTTCCAAATTTGTGGTATTGGTAACCTTAACAGCGGGAATATTCCCTTTCTTATGCATTACCTCAACTTCCTCCACAGCTAAAAATTAAAACGTGAGCCACTCTTCCCACCAGTACTTCGGGCCCCATCATGATCCATACGTTCATGCCTCCCTTGATTTCGTACAGGTCCCTTGGGGCGTCTTGCATCTTTTCATACGATCATCCAAGGACCAAAGTTGTCCTCCTTCTGCCTCTCTACGTCCCTACGCCCCGACACTAAAGTTTCCGTCGCTGCGTTTTCCTTCGAACCCCCCGTTACCCAGACTGCCACCTTCTTGAAAGTATCTTCAAAAGGAAAAAATTCAGGTCTCCAACTTTGGACCAATAAATAGTGGTCTGCTATCCTCCTTTGTAACCTTTACAATAGGGCATAGAGGGTCTTCCTTTGCTCCATCTTCCAAAGCCTCTTCTCGTTTCTCATCCTCTGGCTCTTCATCATCCATCTCATCTTCTACCACAACTTCCTCCTCCCACCTATTCTCCTCTCTTGTAGCTCCATTTATCCCCATGCAAATATCAGCATAGGGGACTGGCTTCCTTAACAAAGCCATTTCCGTAGCAGTTGTAGGGCAAGTGTCTACCCGGGGTTCCAGCATCGGCACGTCACACATGGGAGTTTCCATAACCACCGTTTCAGCTTGTGATTCTATCTCTAAATCCATCTTAGCTTTTTTAATGCTACGATCAAGTTGGTCCTTCTCCTTACCTGAAGCTTCAACGTGACCCTCCATGGCAGTACCCATGACACACACTCAGACAAAACAAACAGAAAAGGAGAGAGAGAGGAACCCTAGCAGAGCACCTTCTCTCTCTAACTTAATTTCTCATCACTCCACCACCTCCGATCTCAACCTCGACGACTTCGCCACCTCCAAATTTCATCATTTTTCTCGTAAATCACCCGAAGAAGATGAATTTCATCATTTTTCTCATAAATCACCCCCAAAACCCTTTTACCACAAACCCCAGATAAATTTATGCAACAAGTTTTCATTTTGATGAAGACAACTAGTAACTTGATCCAAAAAGGTAACATAATAACCCTTTTAAGGTTTATCAGAATATCAGATGAATTTTTGCACCAAGCTTTCAATTTTATGAAGAAAAACAAGAAGGAGCAAATATAAATAACCCCAGTTTTCAAAACGAGAAGAAAGCTAGATTTCTTGAACTGGATGACACCCTTCAATGGAAAACCCTTGACAGCGACTAAAACAGATTAGGAAGAGGATCTGGGGATGAAAACTTGTTGCAAGAGGATATTGGGCCACACACCACGGAATCAATATGTGTGGATGCGGAGCAGAGGAACATTGTTCGTGGATGCGATATGTGTGGAGGAGTGCAATCGGAACCATGGTGATTTCACTGATGTTATAATGCCATGATCTTGTTCATGTTGCGCAGATGATAGGTCAAATAATAGGGTTGATTTGCATGAGATTGGGGCGGATTTGAAGGTTAAGAAATTAGGGTTCTAGAAGTTTCAACCAGACCTTCCAACACAATGAAGAAGAAGAAGAAGCTGAAGAAACAACATCGTTTTAGGACGACTTAACTGCCACATCACCCAACTAACGGACGCTGGCTAACGGAAGTTAATGCAGAGACTAACGTGTCCCACGTTAGTAATTGTTAGGGACTAACGAAGTAGTTTTTTTTGTCAGGGATTAAAATGGCCCGCACACTTTTTGTCAGGGACTAAAATGAGCTTTTACCCTTTAATTAGTTATTCCAGGTGTGCAACTTCATAAAAAGATATAGGCAAAATCGGTAGATTGATGATCATATATGTTTATTTTATTTTTTATTTTTCATATCGGTCCTATAAGTTTTTTATTTTTCAAATTAGTTCTACACGTTACGTTTCATTTTCACGTTAGTCCTTTCCATCAATTTTGATTTTACAGAGTCAAATCAAAAGCCACGTGTCAGACTAAAGTGATAGTCACGTCAAGTCAAAACTGACGGTGTTCTGTCAAATTGACGGAAAGGACTAACGTGGAAACAAAACGTAACGTGTCGAACCAATTTAAAAAATAAAAAACTTACAGGACCAATATGAAAAATAAAATAAATATATGGGAGACCAATCTACCTATTTTACCAAAGATATAATAAAATTAATTGAAATATAACAAGTATGTTGTTGAACAAGAATGCAGAATTTCTGCCGTGCCAAGAATGCAGAAATATCTTTGTGAAAGAAATTGCGAAGTGGGATTCGCTGGTTTGCTTGTGGTGCAAGAAAACAGGAAAAAGAAGAGATAGAGAAGAAAGGAGACGGAAGAATTATCGTGGTTCGGGGCACAAAACAATAGCCCCTACATCCACACTGCAGGTTGAGACTTTCATCCACTATTGCAAGGCTTTTGAAGACAAGAAACTTCAAGGTATGAACTCACACACTCCTATACTTGCACTCACTTGTGATTTGTGAATCACTCAACTCACTCCTCTAGCACATATCACTCTTCTTAGAGAATTCTATGTGAGCTAAAGCCTAGCTATGACTTTATATAGGCAGCATAGGCTAGGCAGTTACACTCAATTTTCTAACTGTCAAAACAGAAAACAAACTCCTTGCTACACTTCCTATCACATAGCTAAATATGTACATGGCATAACTAACTAACCAACTTAGCCAATTGGAGATTCACCCGAATTCTACAATTCTCCACCTTGAATCTTCAATATCAGTTGTTAGAGATGCCATCAGACCCGAACAGAATCTTAGCTGCTGCTGCAGGTTCCAACATTCACCAAATCTAGACAATGCTGGAATTTGGTGTTTGGAACCACTTTGGTTAACATATCGGCTGGATTATCTTCAGTAGAGACCTTCTTTACTTTGACCATCCTTTGTGCAATTATGTCTCGGATGAAGTGCAGTCTTACATCAATGTGCTTTGTCCTCTCATGGAATACTTGATTCTTTGAGAGACAAATTGCACTTTGACTATCACACCAAACAGTTGAGGAAATATCCATTCCTTCTAGCTCAGTTATAAACCCTTTCAACCATATTGCTTCTTTGATTGCTTGAGTGAGAGCAATGTACTCGGATTCAGTGGTTGACAATGCAACAATGGATTGAAGATTTGCCTTCCAGCTTACTACATTCCCATATAGGGTGAAGATGTAGCCTGTTAGAGACCTTCTTTTGTCAATATCCCCTGCAAAATCAGCATCTACAAACCGTGCAAGTTTCTGGTTTGATGATTCTGTTTTTCCAAAGATCAATCCAAGGGATTTAGTACCCTTTAGGTATCTGAAAATCCATTTAACAGCAAGCCAATGCTCCTTGCCTGGAATTCCCATAAACCTGCTGACTAAGCTGGCAGCATATGCTAAGTCAGACCTTGAGCAAACCATAGCATACATTAGGCTACCTGTAGCATTAGAGTATGGTATGTTGCTCGTGTATCTTAGTTCTTCATCACTCTTAGGTGATTGATTTGTTGACAATCTGAAGCGTCCTGCTATAGGAGTCACAACTGTTTTTGCATCATGCATATTGAACTTGTGCAGAATCTTTTCAATGTAGGTGGACTGATTCAAGTAGAGAAGCTTTTCTGATCTTTTTCTCACGATTTCCATGCCCAGAATCTTCCTTGCAGCTCCCAGTTTTTTCATTTCAAACTCATTGTTTAAAAGATCCTTGAGCTTGCTTATTGCATTCATATCTGAACTTGCAATAAGCATATCATCTACATAGAGTAGAAGATATATGAAGCAACCAGATTCCAGCCTTTTGAAGTAAACACAACTATCAAATGAACTTCTGTCATAGTTGTTTAAGAGCATAAAGGAATCAAACCTCTTGTACCACTGCCTGGGAGATTGTTTCAAGCCATACAAAGACCTTTTCAGTAGACAAACCATATGCTCTTTCCCTTTTCTTCAAATCCCTCAGGGTTGCTTCATGTAGATCTTTTCTTCTAGTGGCCATGTAAAAATGTTGTTTTCACATCCATTTGTTCCAATTCGAGATCATAAACAGCAACAAGAGATAGAATGACTCTTGTGCTTGTATGCTTTACTACAGGAGAGAAGATTTCATTGAAATCTATCCCTTCTTTCTGTGTGTAGCCTTTAGCTACAAGTCCGCCTTGTGTCCGCCTTGCTCTCTCTACTCCCCGGAATTTCAGGTTTCTTCTTGTATATCCACTTGCACCAACAATTCTCTGCTTTGGAGGTTTTTCAACCAATTCCCAGGTGTTGTTCTTCCTCAAAGAGTCAATTTCTTGATCATGGCGAGTCTTCCACATCTCATGATCAGGACCTGAAATTGCTTCTTTGAAACTGCCAGGATCAGAATCCTGTTGTTCTGTTTCAACACTTAAGGCATATGCAATTAAATCAGCATAACCAAACCTTTGAGGTGCTCTAACTTGCCTTCTTTCTCTGTCTCTAGCTAGATGGTAGGAAGGTGATGTCTCTTGTGGACCGAGAGGCTTGACTTGCCAGTTCGGTTTCGGTTCGAGTGGGATCTTTGGCCTTTCTTTTTTCAGTGTGCTCCACCTCCAACTGAACACTCTTGTCTGTCTTGTCATTATTCTGAGATTGGTTGGATTTATCTTCACCCTTTTCAAGCATAGCTTCTTCAAGGAACACAATGTCTCTGCTAATCACACACTTGCCTCCTCCTGGACCAGTTAACCATACTTTGTAGCCTTTCACCCCATCAGGATATCCTAGAAAAACTCCTTTCTTTGATCTTGGCTCTAGCTTTCCTTGATTGACATGGATATATGCTGGACAGCCAAATATTCTAATGTTATCATAGCTAGGTGCCTTTCCAGACCACACTTCTTCAGGTATTTTAAAACCTATGGCAGAAGAGGGTGACCTATTGATCAAGTAAGTAGCTGTATGGACAGCTTCTCCCCAGAAGCTTTTGTTCAGATTTGCAAATGAGAGCATGCACCTGACCCTTTCTAGGATGGTTCTGTTCATCCTTTCGCCAAGCCATTCATTGTGTGGTGTATGCCTAAACTGTCTTGTGCCTCGATTATGCCATGATCCTTGCAAAATTCGATGAATTCTTCACTTAGATATTATTAGACCATTGTCCGTCCCAGGACTTTCACCTTCTTACCTGTTTGATTTTCAACAAGTACTTTCCATTGCTTGAAACACTTAAAAGCTTGGTTTTTATGTTTTAGCAAATAAACCCAAACCTTCCTTGAACAATCATCAATGAAAGATATGAAATAGCCAGCTCCTCCCAATGAGGGAACCTTAGCAGGTCCCCATATATCTGAGTGAACATATTCCACTATGGCCTTGGTGGGGTGTGATGCAGTTTGAAACTTGACCCCTTTTCTTTTTGCCATAAAGGCGGTGTTCACGAGACTCGAGTTTTTCAAAAACTCCATTCCCAATTAAGCCTTGTTTGTATAACTCTTCAAGACCCTTACCACTTACATGAGCAAGTCTATAATGCCAAAGTGCAGTGGAGTTTATTCTTGACACAGAGACTAAGCTAGCAGGGCTTAAAATGGTTTTACCTTGGAGTCTGTACAGGCCATGCTTCCTGGTTCCTTTCATAATCAGCAATGATCCTTTGCTGATCTTTAAGGTTCCATTTTCACCGAAGAAACAAACATCCTGCTTGGTCTAGCATGCCTAGAGATATTAGGTTCCTTTTAAGCTCAGGTACATGTCTCACATCAGTGAGGACTTTGATGGTTCCATCACCTAGTTTGATCTTGACAGTACCAACTCCCATTACTTTGCAAGCAATGTTGTTACCTATCAAGACTTTTCCTGCATCAGCTTCCTTGTAAGAATCAAACCATTCCCTATTTGGAGTCATATGAAAGGAACATCCAGAGTCAAGAATCCACTCATCACTTCCCATTTCTTCAGTGATGGCCAAGACATCAGAGCTTTCATATCCATCTACCACAATGGCCATGTCATTGGAAGTGTGATTGCTTTGTTAGTGCTTGCCTCCATTCTTTTCTTTTTCCGTTCGGGACGGTTTTTCCGAAGTGACCTTCCTTTTGACAAGTAGTAGCACCTCTTCTTGGTCCTGGACTTTGATCTTGATTTATTCTTGCCCTTTCCTTCCTTTTTCTCTCGATCTTCCTCGAGCATCTGCAGACCTTCAGCATCACTTGTTTCTCCTCTATTCTCAGTGATCTTCCTCTTCATTTCTCTGGAATTTAAGGTTGCTTTAACCTCTTCCAGTGTGAGGGTATCTCTTCCATACAACATTGTATCAACAAGGTTCTCAAAAGAAGGGGGTAGAGAACACAGAAGCATCACTGCCGATCTTCTTCTTCACTTATCTCGACATCAATACTTTTCAGATCAAGAATGATTCTTGAAAAGGATGAGACATGATCCTTGATTGACATACCTTCTTCCATCTTGAGCTGATGAAGTTGCTTCTTCAAATATAGCTTGTTGGTTAAAGACTTGGTCATATAGAGACTTTCCAGTTTTAACCAAACACCTGCTGCAGTGGATTCTTGAGCCACTTCCCTGAGGACTGCATCACCGAGAGAGAGGATGATGGTGCTATGGGCCTTGCTAAGCATGTCTTTCTTGTCTTTTTCAGAAAGATCCTCCGGAAGCTTAGCTGCTCCTAGTAATGCATCCTCGAGTCCTTGATGAACCAAGAGTGCCTTCATCTTGATTCTCCACAAGCTGAAATCGTTTTCACCATTGAACTTGTCTATGTCAAACTTGGCTGACCCCATTGCGGAAAACGCCTCCCAGAAGAGGCTCTTGATACCAGTTTTTGAACAAGAATGCAGAATTTCTGCCGTGCCAAGAATACAGAAATACTGCTGTGAAAGAAATTGCAGAAGTGGGATTCTGCTGGTTTGCTTGTGGTGCAAGAAAACAGGAAAAAGAAGAGATAGAGAAGAAAGGAGACAGAAGAATTATCGTGGTTCAGGGCACAAAACAATAGCCCCTACATCCACACTGCAGTTGAGACTTTCATCCACTATTGCAAGGCTTTACAGTACAAGAAACTTCAAGGTATGAACTCACACACTCCTATACTTGCACTCACTTGTGATTTGTGAATCACTCAACTCACTCCTCTAGCACATATCACTCTTCTTAGAGAATTCTATGTGAGCTAAAGCCTAGCTATGACTTTATATAGGCAGCATAGGCTAGGCAGTTACACTCAGTTTTCTAACTGTCAAAACAGAAAACAAACTCCTTGCTACACTTCCTATCACATAGCTAAATATGTACATGGCATAACTAACTAACTAACTTAGCCAATTGGAGATTCACCCGAATTCTACATATGTTTTAGGAGGCCCTCAAACATACATTTTAGAATTACTCAAAGTACGTTTTAGTGTCGCTGAGAGATCAAAATTGATACATTTTAGTATTTAGGAGACTGATATAATACGTTTTTTAAATGGGTGATTAAAATCGAACATGACCCAAATTTTAGGAACTAAAAAACATATTTAATCCTTGTGGTTCAAGACTGAATGCTCAAACACAGTCATAATTTTGCAAAATATGTTATTTGTAGTTGAAAGTTGAAACTCAATTTGTACAAAACTATAATTCAAATATGGCACACGAAAAGTCTCAAATGCTGTATTCTGATCAAGAAGTGTCTCTGCTCCATTAAGTTCTTTAGTCCAAATTATATAATTATATATATCTAAATATACATATAAATATATTTTTATGTAACGTTTTCAACCCATAAGATCATTCAAATTAGAATCATTAAGTGAAATAATAATAATGTAGCTGATCATGAAGTGTCTCGGCTCCATTAAGTTCTGTAGTCCAAATGTACAACTATCTGGCTAACAGTCTCTGTAGTGTAGACTGTAGAGACACTTGCTAACATAACATTGGCACAAGTATGGAAGACCTTTGATTTAGATCATGGATGAATGTGGAATGTGGAATGTGGACCGAAGGCGAAAAGTAATTTGACTTATTGAATAGTATGCTGTAGTAATTTGTTTGATTAGTCTCTTCAATGAATTCCGCTGTGAAAAGTTTGATACCACTTTTATGAGGTTGTTGATTTCAAAGTATGCATTTGATAAAGTGGTTTACTGTGATATATATATATATATATATATATATATAAAATGATAATCGGTGTTTTAAGTATATTGGTCAAGAATCTAAAAATAGAAAATTGATATTGAGATTTAGTGTATTTTATATTTTAAAGAAGACTTTAATTGGTATATAGTGTCAATATAAAGTTTTTTTTCACTGTCAACCAATAACAGATCTCCACGTCATTGAAAATATTTGATTCTTATCCAAATCTCCTTACAAGTCATTTATATCATGATTTATGATTGGTTGACAGTGTAAAAAACTCTACAATTACAATACATACCAATTAAACTCTTTAAAAAATGATAAACTTATTTTTTCAATAAATTTTTGTTTTTTTTGGGTTTCTTTAACTGCAACTAAGTCACCGGTTAGCATCTTTTTACTAGGTTAAGCATTGTTCATTCGGGAGTATTGAATGTATTCATTTAAATCAAGAAACAGAAACATATACAGGAATCTATAAATTTGAAAGGAAATATATTAAATTTTAAAAAGACTACAGTGTTATGAAACCAAAAAAATCTTTAGGGAGATTCTAGTTCTTACTTCTTAAAGATAGAGACAGGATGAACAAGATAGCAAGAAATATTTCGATCCTATATTTAATTCCTCTGTTGTTGTCGATGTAGTTGGTAGCATTTTTAGAAGAGAAGGATTTGAACGGCCAAATTGTCCCCACACTCAAAGATTTCTTTCATGTGGTTCAAGCCAAGGAAAGCCCAGTAAATCAAACACCTCCCCTTTCTGTATAAATTTCAAAATTGCACTACCCTTGGCACCCTGCATCATAGACATGCATGATACTAACTTTGCAAATGAGGTAAAAATAGATATAAATTTTCGCAAAACATAAAAGAAGCCATACCCGTTTGCCCCCAGAACCCTGAGTAGCTGGAAACAACCTTGTATCATCAAGCTGAAATCCTTTAGATTCTGTTAGCAGTCTCAACCTACACTCAAGCACCCAAAAAAAGAAGAACACCATGACTCGCCAACTACGGGTGATCAAGAAAATGATGACAGATAAATCAGATAGATTTGGTCCTCTAATTTAGAGAGGAAGTGAGGGATTATAACCTTTAACGAGAAAATCAAGTGTTTATGGTTTTATGATGCAAGCACTTGCATCATAGATCATACATATGTGATAATCTAAACCCTTGATTTTCTCATCCCTCACTTCTCTGAAGTGCACCCTCATTTTAGAGAATCTAAATCCAAATCAGTCATTGACCATGCCCCATCAAATTGGCAATGAAGTATGGTTAGGCAAACATCCATTTGTTACATTACATGACAAAAACATGCAATGCTAGATTAGTAAAGATCTCATAAAACTCATATCCTTTAACTGCTTTACAAATTTTGGTAAATATCCTTTGTGAATGCAAACCATAAACAAACCTACTGAGCTTCTGACCATGTAAAAAGAAGTGTTCCCAAGCAAAAGAAAAAGGACAAGTGCAGACTGCTAGTCAATCACCTTCTCCTTCCAACAGATATTGTCATAGCTATTGCATGTTTATGTGTTCTTATAATAATAGAAAAGAAAATCACCAACCAAAAAAAAAGAATCTAAATTACTATGACTTAAGTGACTTATTTAACAATTCAGAACGGATCGAATTAATTACTCAAGCAACCAAAGCAAAAAACTGTCTTCAAAGTCAAATCATACTTCTGTAAAAATCTTTGAAGAAATTGTTTTACCAAGGGAAAAATTTGGTACATAACCAACTGAAAAAATACTATTTACTGTATTATTAAAACCAAATCATAAAGAAAATATAATTAGAAAGAAAATTACAAAAGAAATTACTATACTATTAAAAATATTATTTACTAGACTACTGAACTTACATTTTGTAAAATTGTCATGTATATAGTATATGTTATTATTTGAGGGAAAAAAAACTTTGTTGGAATTTGAAAACACCTCCATTGAACTGCAATTGTTCTTCAATCAGGATGTGTTATAATGATATCAATGTCCCCACATGTAGCTTTCCCCCCCACATCTATAAGATCCACCACAAATGATAACAACCTAAATAAGACAATCGCCCCATGACCAAGTTTTGAGTGTCATGCTTTAATTTAAACTGAGGGAGCAACAAAAATCATATGTTGATTCATGTGAGTAATATAAAAATTATCTGCAATCTATGACTGATGGAATGAACTGAAATTCATAAGGAAGATAGATGTCAGATCAGAAGTTGCAGATTCCTAAATTTAGCCGGTACCATCCCAAATGTCTACATTATCCGTGTCCCAACTAACTTTGAGGAGCAAGACAAAAGCCAATTGCTTCATCACTAAGGAGAGATATTGGAAGATGAAAGCAGTGCTGATTTTACCCCCCTCCCAACACAAAACACACACACACAGATTCCGTGTGACAGATTAATATCAGACATTCACGACAAGATAGAAAGCTCGTATCCATCTATGTCTGTGACACCCTAAACTCGGGTCATCACATGGTTACCCGTTTGCGGAAATAAAACTTAATTTGTTGGTTACTTTCGGAAAATAATGTTTTCTCAACGTTCATATTTTCAAAATATGGTGATAAATTTTTTTTTCTTTTAACTTCACAACCACAACAACAACAAGGTAATCAAATTACATACAGATACACAAGGTATATAAATCTTACAACTATACTGACTCATATATTTTCATACTTAAATCAACATCAGTTTTATCTTCAAAACATAATATAATATAATAGGACCTAAGCTGGTCGTAACTAACAGACACTACAGCCAATAGGAGCAGCACAACACGCTTCCAACTAGACAGCCTTCCTCTTCTTGTAGGGACCATACCCCTCGTACGTCTCTGAGATGTGTTGTAAGGGTGAGACACCAATATATGGATTTATCACCATAACTAAATGCGCAACACAAAAGAAGGCACATACACATATACATATTTATAACCACATACTCATTCATATTATATCACATCGTTTATCAATGGGTTTCACACCCCAAACATCAACGTTGAAAAACTATGCATGAACACTTCAAAACATCATCTAACATTCATACCTAATCTCATGAGATATCTCCAACATCGTAATGAGTTGATCGGACTTCGATAGTTACAAAGGCGCACGACCACAGACACGCGATCACTGAGACACGCGATCAAAACCCATCTCACACTGTCCAACATCCGGCACGGGTGATATCAACGTTGATGGGGCCTCATTGTCCACCCGGCACAATAAGAACATCTTTATGATCTACCATGACGCCGCATGGTAATCACTCATATAAAACCTATCACACATCTGTCCAACATCGCGGGCACGGGTGTCCCAACGTAGATAGGGCCTCATTGTCCACTAGGCACAATAAGAACATCTTTATGATCTACCATGACGCCGCATGGTAATCACTCGTTTGATCATGGCACGTCTGCCAAATGCATGCAATAAAAAACCTTTTGTTCTCAACACTTTTCTTTGTGCTATATCTTTATTTGTCAAAGCTCTCAAAAGCTTTCGACCCATCATCTTTTTTAAACATCAAAGCTCTCAAAAGCTTTCAACTTATCATCATTTTTAAACATCAAAGCTCTCAAAAGCATCATCGTTTTCAACATCGAATGCTCTCAAAAGCATCATCGTTTTCAACATCGAATGCTCTCAAAAGCATCATCGTTTTCAACATCTTTACAAATTTTATTAACAACACAGTACCTCAAAGTCCGAGTGCTCAATCACGAAGCCCTTAGACCGTTGCAATCAGTCTTAGGTTCGTGGTAATAGAAAACTTCTCAAAACGTTTTAACTTATTTACGTAGATACCCAGTCTACAACACAACGAACCTTAATACCCCGACGTCTCGGTTATTAAGTTCCATAACATCGTTTTACATCGTTTTTGTCTGTGAAAAACAAATCCAAAATAAGACAACGTCATAAGAACACTAGCACCCCGACATCTCGGTTACTAAGTTCTATATCGTCGATTAGTAAAACTCATTTACAGACAATCATTTCTACTTGAAAACTCTTTGACTGAAACTTCAGCTTTAAAAATTAAATCAATTCCGATTAAACCTCTTCTCAAAACAAGTACTGCTATTTTTAAACTTTCACCGTAAATAATTTCAAAACTTACCATCGTTAATCATTTTCCAAGAAAATATTTTTAAAGTCAAACTTTGACTTTTTATTTTATATTATTATTTCATTATTTTTATTTTTATTATTATTTTTATAAAGTATTTTTGAATATTAATTTCACAAAATAACTTTTTATAATATTTCGGAATTTCTTCCATAAAAATTAGCAGTACTAAAAAAATTTCACGATTACGCTCTCACCGTGACTCATAAATTTCTTTTACACTGATAAATTATTAAAATATTAATAATTCTCAAAAACTCATTATTTTTCCAAAATAATATTTTCCACCATTATTATATTCCAACATTTCCCATAAAACGTTGAATATAATTTTCACAACTTATTAAATCTTTTATCTGATTAATCGGTTGTTCACTGACCACTGTCAGGCCTCTCAAACAACATTCAACATTCATCATTCAACAACATCATCATAATTATATCACCAGGCAGATCATGCATCATAGCAACATAATATACTACTGCAGATAATTAAAAGAAGATAAATCACCGATACACAGATAAACAACACAACGTAAGCCACATAAACAAATAACCACAACCACATATAATTCATATAAATCACACTACACACAAATAGTTATAGAGAAAAATCCCTCAGGTAAGCTCCCCTTACCTGTTGAAGACTCGAACTAAGGGTTTCAAATAATCTCCTGATTTGATCCGGTTTCCTCCGTCGGCTTTAGGTCAAACCAACTCGATCGATTCCTTCATAACGAATTGCAACCAAAATAAATTAAATCAAACAAAAACATACCTGACTCATGGAGATTAAGGTTCGGCCTCAACAACTTTTCTAGGTTAGGAAAGTTAAAATTTTGTTAACTTAAGGATTTATGATCCATAAGTAACTTAAACATGATTAAGCACTTAACCCAAGATTATGAACCAAGAACATGAACTAAAACTCATCTAGTTCCAAGAACTAGGGTTTCGACCAAGGGCTGAGTTTGGAGTTAGAAATCTCTAAAATTTCTAAACTCTTGGATTTAATCAACATACAAAACCTAGAGTTAGATTCAAGTGTTACAAACAACTTTTGAATCATAAAACCAACAAGTGCTCATACCTAGGGTTTCGGTTTTGATGAGATCAATAGGTTAAAGTTTGATTTTTGATCTTCTATATACTTGAATACAAGAACTATCAAGTTATAATCATGAATCAAGGCATGAAATTGAAACAAAACCTAAGAACACAAAGTTAACCTAGGTTCGGCCCAGTCCAGATTTTAGGGAAAGAAATTTCTCATGATCTTGTACTTCTAGATGATGAAAATAGAGATGATTATAAGATCATAGCAATTGGTTTCATGTCAAAAGGATTTTTCTAGAATTAGTTATGAATTTTTGAATCTAGTTCCATGAACTTTGAACAAATGAAGAACATGTTGATCTAAGTCATGAATCTACAAAAGTGATGAAAAGAAATGATTTCAATGACAAGAGAATAAGTTATTACCTCTTGATGATCCAAGAAAACAAAGTTTGGATGATGTTCTTCAAGGTTTTCTTATGGTGTTCTTAAGAAACTTAAGGGAGAAGATGAACATGGTTAGGGTTTAGAACAGTTTTAGTATTTTGAGTAGATCTCTCAACAAACTTATCCGTTTTGGATGATCTTTATGTCGTTGGAAAGAAGAGATAAAGATGAACAACTTTCATGTTTAAAGTTTTTCGAGATTCAAAATAGAAACTGGTCAGAATTGCCAATCAAAATCTGACGAATTATGAACTCTTTGGAGAAAAGAACACGAAAATGAAAGAAAATGGCTTAATGAAGAAGACAACCTATTTAAATGAAGAAGAAACCAAACTTAATGAAGAAGGCATTGGAGCCGTGGGTTTTGGGCAAGAGTTGGTCAACTTTTTCCAATGGCATTTGTTTGAAATTGTCATAAAAAGACAAGGGCAATTTGGTCATTTCATAGGAAAAATTAACTTTGTCATAAATGTGCCATTATGGCCATTGTGACTCGGATAAGCTCGTCATAAATGCTCGTCAAGTCGGTCAATCCAACATCTCTGCTACGTTGCCGACTTCTTGATTCATCTGGCGCAAGCTTTTCCTAGAGACATCTCGACATATACGCCCGCAACAAATATAATATTTTAATTTTTTTACCAAAATATTCAAAACTTCCAATATCGTAATAAATATGATAAAAATATTTTTCATCTCGTTCAAGACTCAAAATTAGGTTTTCTGAGCAGTAAACTTTTACTGTCAGTGAAAACACAAAAAACAGCAGACCGGCTTCCGTCTGAGTTTTCAACCGAAAACTTCCCCGTAACCTTATGAAAATAATTATAACAAGGAAATGACCTTGGTTTATCCAAAATCATTTTCTAAGTCTCGGATAAAAATATATATTTATATATTTATTACCGATATTACAAAGCAGCGAAAATCGGGGTGTTACATTACTACCCCACTTAAAAAAAAATTTCGTCCTCGAAATTTCGTCACTCGAAACTTAAACAGAATTTTGTAATCTCATCTTAACTATAAAATTCTACATTGCCCTTCACATCATCTTTCCTCTTATTCTATATTCTATAACACAATTCATTCTTATGTCATTTCTATATATCCGTACTGTCCTCAAAATTTCATCAGAGTCTATCACACTCGAAAAAAACAAAATCGAAACTTAATCACTTCTTTTATCAACATGGTTCTACCAGAAACATTATTCAAATCATCTAACTCTGAATATTATCACTAATACCAACAATATCTACACAGCACCACGTATCAATTCCCTACTCAAAATATTTAATCATAGTCTTAATTTCTCTTCATTATAATTCACCACTCCAATTTGATATTACCTAACACATCTCATCCTCAAAATAATCTCATTGCATATCTGAATGCAATTAGACCAAAAGGGATTATATAAAATAGAATTATCTAACTCTTAGCTTTCGAACTTTTCTAACAACTTAATTTTACTCAAGAACTTCTCTTTTCCGCTCACATTCATCCTAGGTAAAACTACCATAGACACCTTTCTATAATTCCTTACAATCACACGATTAAATCTCAGAGATGATCTTGTTATCATTATCCTAGCTACTTTAGCAAACTCTACCTCGATCATAACAAAATCTGCCGAAATCATCTTACTTACTGATCTTACTTCTGAAAATTCTCAGATTACTAATCACATCTACACCTCAATAAAAATCCATTCAACTCTTGTCATGCTTAGGTATCACACTTACTCTCAGCTAACCTTCTAAGGATCAATTCCTTTCTTCTTTATCCATCTAACTTAGGATGATAAGCTGAACATTAACTTCAACTTGGATCTTAACACTAGATGTAACTTTAGCCCAACACTCGAAGTAAGCCTTGCTCAGAATGATGCTGTAAAATTCTTTATCACGTTGGATCAGTCCTCTGATACACGCCTCTGTTGGTTTTTCCATTACATCGTGGACCTAAGCATGTAAAAAGATGTCGACTCCGTCAACCTACTCACAATAATCTGAAAAGAGATTTTCAAGACAAGAATTTTCTTGATTTTGCTTTCACAAGAAAGCACAAAGAATAATTTGACCAATCTGAAAGATATAAGTGTCCAATATGTAAAAAGATTCTTCAATAGGTTCGTGAGTGTAAAAATGCATGGCCAATACATGTTTACAAACATGACTCTAATAAAGTTTCTTTCTTCACAAGAACTTTACTACACAATGATTTAAAAGAACAGCAGTCCGACAAAATTTAGACTGGATCACTTCCACCAAAAGTAAAAGTGAATCGATTAAGTCTCATCAAGAAACTTCTATCATCAAGAATTCACATCTGTCGCATAACTCAAGAAATACTCATAATACATTCCCAAAGAAGTATGAAAATATCCAGACTGTCAAAACCAAAGTCAAGATAGATTTTAAATCAAGGTCAGAAAAATGAATTTGGCCTGTACAAAATGTACCGTTATGATTGTCTAATACAACCATAGGAATTTGAAAAGCAATTTGTCCATAAGGAACAATTTTTCTGAATCCCGAGACCCTCATCTAAGGTTGAAGATTTAAATCTATTCGCCTTGGTTTCTCACAAGCACAATGGTCTTTTATGACGCACTTAGTATGGTCATCCCCGAATCCAAGCACGATTCCTGATGACTTGGTCAATCACTCAGACACACGAACAGTTGATCTTTCCTCATATGCTGAGTTTACAGTATAAAATCTTTAATAAGTCCTTACTCCAATCTGGTGGTAACTTGTTCTCAAGTCGATCCTTGAATATAGAACAACTCCTTGTGAGGGATCTGTAACACTTGGTACAGAAGTCTCTCATACTCCTCGTGACTCTTAGAGTAAACGAGAACATCATCGATGAAGATGATGACTTACTTATCGAGAAATGGACCAAAATTCCATTTCTTGAAGTCTAACCCAACTAACCTTGTTGGCGATATCCTACACAAAGCGATTGAGATCTGAATAAATCTAGAAACTAGATCAATCAGAAACTCAACATCCGTCCGTCCGTACAAACTTGGGACATTCTCAGAAAATTTTCCCCAAAAACTTTCAATGACGGTACCTTATTCAAATGTCTGATACCGTCCTAAGGAATAAACGAATGTATCAACATGAACATAAGTACCCTTTACTAAACATGAGTTCTCCCAAGGTCTCAACCCAATCGGAACCCACCAAACATACTTACTTGTGTGTCAACACATATTGTTTCAATCAAGAAACAATTCAAACAAGTTTCGACCAGAGATCACACAACAAAAACCTAACAGACCTATTCCCCAACATTCCCGAAAGACTCGACCAGCTCTGATACCACTAATGTGACACCCTAAACTCGGGTCATCACATGGTTACCCGTTTGCGGAAATAAAACTTAATTTGCTGGTTACTTTCGGAAAATAATGTTTTCTCAACGTTCATATTTTCAAAATATGGTGATAATTTTTTTTTTCTATTAACTTCACAACCACAACAACAACAACGTAATCAAATTACATTCAGATACACAAAGTATATAAATCTTACAACTATACTGCCTCATATATTTTCATACCTAAATCAACATCAGTTTTATCTTCAAAACATAATATAATATAATAGGACCTAAGCTGGTCGTAACTAACATACACTACAGCCAATAGGAGCAGCACAACACGCTTCCAACTAGACAACCTTCCTCTTCTTGTAGGGACCATACCCCTCGTACGTCTCTGAGATGTGTTGTAAGGGTGAGACACCAATATATGGATTTATCACCATAACTAAATCCGCAACACAAAAGAAGGCACACACACATATACATATTTATAACCACATACTCATTCATATTATATCACATCGTTTATCAATGGGTTTCACACCCCAAACATCAACGTTGAAAAACTATGCATGAACACTTCAAAACATCATCTAACATTCATACCTAATCTCATGAGATATCTCCAACATCGTAATGAGTTGATCAGACTCGATAGTTACAAAGCACAGACCCACGGACACGCGATCACGCACTCATGATCAAAACCCATCTCACATTGTCCAACATCGAGGCACAGGTGATATCAACGTTGATGGGGCCTCATTGTCCACCCGGCACAATAAGAACATCTTTATGATCTACCATGACGCCGCATGGTAATCACTCGTATAAAACCTATCACACACTGTCCAACATCGTGGCACAGGTGTCCCAACGTAGATAGGGCCTCATTGTCCACTAGGCACAATAAGAACATCTTTATGATCTACCATGACGCCGCATGGTAATCACTCGTTTGATCATGGCATGTAACACCCGGGAGCCGACGAGGGCGGGGAGTGGTCTATGGTGCAAGAAGGCACGAACAAGGAGCGGCTCCTGGCAAGCTTCTAGGCGGAGGGAGACATGAATGAACCGATTACACACCCGAATGAGAGGGATCCTGAGACTGTGTAGGTATGGGACTATACAGTTGAGGATGACTTATATGAATTGATTGGTACTACCTATACTAATAAGATGCATCTTCTTTTCGGTAGCCCATCACTTAAGAACTCCACAGTTAAGCGTGCTTGACTTGGAGCAATTTTGGGATGGGTGACCTCCTGGGAAGTTTTCCCAGGAAGCGTGTGAGTGAGGACAAAGCACGCTGAAAAGACCCGTGTTGGTCTGTGGGGACAGTCGTCAATTCATAGAGCAGCTAGGGATGTTACATGGCACGTCTGCCAAATGCATGCAATAAAAAACCTTTTGTTCTCAACACTTTTCTTTGTGCTATATCTTTATTTGTCAAAGCTCTCAAAAGCTTTCGACCCATCATCGTTTTTAAACATCAAAGCTCTCAAAAGCTTTCAACTTATCATCGTTTTTAAACATCAAAGCTCTCAAAAGCATCATCGTTTTCAACATCGAATGCTCTCAAAAGCATCATCGTTTCCAACATCGAATGCTCTCAAAAGCATCATCGTTTCCAACCTCGAATGCTCTCAAAAGCATCATCGTTTTCAACATCTTTACAAATTTTATTAACAACACAGTACCTCAAAGTCCGAGTGCTCAATCACGAAACCCTTAGACCGTTGCAATCAGTCTTAGGTTCGTGGTGATAGAAAACTTCTCAAAACGTTTTAACTTATTTACGTAGATACCTAGTCTACAACACAATGAACCTTAATACCCCGACGTCTCGGTTATTAAGTTCCATAACATCGTTTTACATCGTTTTTGTCTGTGAAAAACAAATCCAAAATAAGACAACGTCATAAGAACACTAGCACCCCGACATCTCGGTTACTAAGTTCTATATCGTCGATTAGTAAAACTCATTTACAGACAATCATTTCTACTTGAAAACTCTTTGACTGAAACTTCAGCTTTAAAAATTAAATCAAATCCGATTAAACCTCTTCTCAAAATAAGTACTGCTATTTTTAAACTTTCACCGTAAATAATTTCAAAACTTGCCATCGTTAATCATTTTCCAAGAAAATATTTTTAAAGTCAAACTTTGACCTTTTATTTTATATTATTATTTGATTATTTTTATTTTTATTATTATTTTTATAAAGTATTTTTGAATATTAATTTCACAAAATAACTTTTTATAATATTTCGGAATTTCTTCCATAAAAATTAGCAGTACTAAAAAAATTTCACGATTACGCTCTCACCGTGACTCATAAATTTCTTTTACACTGATAAATTATTAAAATATTAATAATTCTCAAAAACTCATTATTTTTCCAAAATAATATTTTCCACCATTATTATATTACAACATTTCCCATAAAACGTTGAATATAATTTTCACAACTTATTAAATCTTTTATCTGATTAATCGGTTGTGCACTGACCACTGTCAGGCCTCTCAAACAACATTCAACATTCATCATTCAACAACATCATCATAATTATATCACCAGGCAGATCATGCATCATAGCAACATAATATACTACTGCAGATAATTAAAAGAAGATAAATCACCGATACACAGATAAACAACACAACGTAAGCCACATAAACAAATAACCACAACCACATATAATTCATATAAATCACACTACACACAAATAGTTATAGAGAAAAATCCCTCAGGTAAGCTCCCCTTACATGTTGAAGACTCGAACTAAGGGTTTCAAATAATCTCCCGATTTGATCCGGTTTCCTCCGTCGGCTTTAGGTCAAACCAACTCGATCGATTCCTTCATAACGAATTGCAACCAAAATAAATTAAATCAAACAAAAACATACCTGACTCATGGAGATTAAGGTTCGGCCTCAACAACTTTTCTAGGTTAGGAAAGTTAAAATTTTGTTAACTTAAGGATTTATGATCCATAAGTAACTTAAACATGATTAAGCACTTAACCCAAGATTATGAACCAAGAACATGAACTAAAACTCATCTAGTTCCAAGAACTAGGGTTTAGGCCAAGGGCTGAGTTTGGAGTTAGAAATCTCTAAAATTTCTAAACTCTTGGATTTAATCAACATACAAAACCTAGAGTTAGATTCAAGTGTTATAAACAACTTTTGAATCATAAAACCAAAAAGTGCTCATACCTAGGGTTTCGGTTTTGATGAGATCAATAGGTTAAAGTTTGATTTTTGATCTTCTATATACTTGAATACAAGAACTATCAAGTTATAATCATGAATCAAGGCATGAAATTGAAACAAAACCTAAGAACACAAAGTTAACCTAGGTTCGGCCCAGTCCAGATTTTAGGGAAAGAAATTTCTCATGATCTTGTGCTTCTAGATGATGAAAATAGAGATGATTATAAGATCATAGCAATTGGTTTCATGTCAAAAGGATTTTTCTAGAATTAGTTATGAATTTTTGAATCTAGTTCCATGAACTTTGAACAAATGAAGAACATGTTGATCTAAGTCATGAATCTACAAAAGTGATGAAAAGAAATGATTTAAATGACAAGAGAATAAGTTATTACCTCTTGATGATCCAAGAAAACAAAGTTTGGATGATGTTCTTCAAGGTTTTCTTATGGTGTTCTTAAGAAACTTAAGGGAGAAGATGAACATGGTTAGGGTTTAGAACAGTTTTAGTATTTTGAGTAGATCTATCAACATACTTGTCCGTTTTGGATGATCTTTATGTAGTTGGAAAGAAGAGAGAAATATGAACAACTTTCATGTTTAAAGTTTTTCGAGATTCAAAATATAATCTGGTCAGAATTTCCAATCAAAATCTGACGAATTATGAACTCTTTGGAGAAAAGAACATGAAAATGGAAGAAAATGGCTTAATGAAGAAGACAACCTATTTAAATGAAGAAGAAACCAAACTTAATGAAGAAGGCATTGGAGCCGTGGGTTTTGGGCAAGAGTTGGTCAACTTTTTCCAATGGCATTTGTTTGAAATTGTCATAAAAAGACAAGGGCAATTTGGTCATTTCATAGGAAAAATTAACTTTGTCATAAATGTGCCATTATGACTCGGATAAGCTCGTTATAAATGCTCGTCAAGTCGGTCAATCCAACATCTCTGCTACGTTGCCGACTTCTTGATTCATCTGGCGCAAGCTTTTCCTAGAGACATCTCGACGTATACGCCCGCAACAAATATAATATTTTAATTTTTTTACCAAAATATTCAAAACTTCCAATATCGTAATAAATATGATAAAAATATTTTTCATCTCGTTCATGTCTCAAAATTAGGTTTTCCCGAGCAAGTAAACTTTTCTTGTCGGTGAAAACACGAGAAAACAATGCACCAAGCCCGCCGTCTGAGTTTTCAACCAAAAACTTCCCCGTAACCTTATGAAAATAAGTATAACAAGTAAATGACCTTGGTTTATCCAAAATCATTTTCTAAGTCTCGGATAAAAATATATATTTATATATTTATTACCGATATTACAAAGCAGCGAAAATCGGGGTGTTACAATGTCCGTTCAAAATTTAGTAGTGCTCACCCCAGGCAAAACATCTTCCTCAACATTCTGCAGTATGTTTTCCATCTCTTGAACCTATCAAATCAAGAGGGCGTGAAATGATCATGGGTAAAACAAAATGCATCTTTGCTAAAATATTACGCCAGTTAGAAAGTTAGGAAACGGGAGGGAAATTTCATTTTTAAGATCCTTGTTTACAAGGTTGTACAATGTAGCACGATTCAAGGAGGCTAAGGTTTTTGAGATGGGATCTTGGAGTAATGGCTTGTGGTGTTGGAAGATGGATTGGCGCAGGAGGTTGTTCTCTTGGGAGGAGGAGCTGGTGGAAAACCTTATGCAGCTGTTATTTTCAGGCTCTGTGCATCAAACCAGAAATGATTCTTGGATCTGGTTGGGTGACTCGTCTTGCACATATTCTGTTAATTCTACTTACAGGTTGATTTCAGAAAAATGGTGCTGTGGTTGAGGGAAAGTTCTATAAGCTGGTTTGGGATAAAAATGCTCCATTAAGAGTCACTGTTGCTTTGGGATAAAAATGCTCCATTAAGAGTCACTGCCTTTTGCTGGAAGGCTATTTTGGATAGGATTCCAACTGCTTGGAAATTTACACAGAAGAGGTGTTATTGTGGATCCTAACAACATGGTGTGTCAGTTTTGCAAAACAGGTGTGGAGCAAACTGCATATATGCTTCTGACTTGCTCATACTCTTATAAATTGTGGATGCAAATTTACAATTGGGTTGGTATAGATGTTGTGCTACCTTCAAACTTAAAATCACACTTCCTACAACACTCGGGATTGCTCTTTCAAGGACGACTAAATTCAGGTTGGCAGTTGATATGGTTTGCCTTTATTTGGTCAATTTGGCTACATAGGAATGAAATTATTTTCAATGGAAGCAGGCTGGAGTTTGACAGGGTGTTTGATATTATCAGAATGAGAGTGATAAGCCTTTGGCTCATCTAGTTTTATAACTACTAAGACCATGATTTTTGTACTAATTATTCGAGTTTAATCTCGTTTTCGCCCAAATTTGGATTTAATTGTCCTCAAGCAACATTTTGAGTCCCTTAAGTAGTTTTAGGATATTTTAGTTAATTTTGAGTCAAATAAAGCATTCACTGCTATTTCATATTTTCAGGTTAATGAGAAGAGCAAAAAAGGAAGGACACTTAAAGCAGAAGTCATCATGCCCAGGCCGTGACACTGGTCACGGCTGTGATGAGCTACCCATGAAGACCAGAAAGCATCACGGCCCAGTTGTGATACCCATCACGGACGTGATGAGAAGACCCTGAAGATCAGAGAGCATCATGACCTAGCCGTGATGGAGGTCACGGCCGTGACAGATCAGCACCCATGGACGGAATTGATCACGACCTGGCCGTGATGGGCATCACGGCCGTGACAGACTAGAATTTGAATGCGCCCCCTTGGTAGAACACGTCACGACCTGGTCGTGATGGCCATCACGGCCGTGACGCGCACCTGATCTATAAAAAGGCACTAGGGAAGACAGAATAAGGGAACAATTTTCACGGTTTACAATTTATTTCAAAAGTTTTGTTACGTTTGTGATGGAGAACTAATCACCAGGGATTAGTCTGCTATAATCGGTTTCCGTCGACACTTGAGGTTCTATAATTCTCGATCAAATTGCTTGTCTCTTTCAATATTATGCTATATGCCTTGTTTGCTTAATTCAAGTTATATAGAATAAGTATTGATTAATTTCGATGATTCTATGTTCCTTTACCTTGATCACGTTATCTTAATCCGCGTGTGTTTGATCGTGTTTGCTTAATTCACGAGAGCTTCAATCCGTTTGCTTAATTCGGAAATTAGGAACATATATCTCGTAGTGTCAATTGCGCTTGTTTAATTGTTGCTACACTCGAAAAGGGATTAGAATCCGCTTAGGGCATGGAAATTATGTGAATCAATGATAGTTGGGAAACCGAAACAGTAGATTAATCGTTCTAGCTTATTGATAATCACTTAATTGCACCGTTTTCTTAATCAAATCTTCTCTCATTGAATCTAACCCCCCCCCCCCCCCCCCCCCCCCCACCAAAAAAATCGATTTGTAGGTTAATAATAATCCAAGAGTCCTTGAGATACGATACTCAAGTTGTCGTGCCCTAACTACAGTTTTTCTTCTAATTACTCGTTTTTGACCCGTGTACGACAGCGGATCAAATTGGCACCGTTGTCGGGGACTCTTGTTGTTATTAACAGATTTGTTGGTGCATTGCTGAATTAGTTCTGACTACTAGGTCTGGTTGTTCTGACCTGTTTGATTTTGATCCTGAAATTGAGAGAACCTTGCACACACGCCGTAGAGCAATTCAGGCTAGCACTAGTTCACCAACCAATAGTGATAACACGGCTGATCAAAGAACATTAAGACAGCTTGCTGCTCCTGATGTTAATTACAATGGTTTATGTATTGAATATGTTGATGTCGATGCTCCTTTTGAATTGAAATCTGGTTTAATACACTTGTTGCCAAGGTTTAGTGGTCTTGCAGGTGAGGATCCGCATAAGCATCTGAAAGAATTCCAGGTTGTTTGTTCTACACCTTTGAGACCTGAAGGAATAACAGAAGACCATATCAAGCTGAGAGCCTTCCCATTCTCACTTCAAGGTGCTGCGAAGGATTGGTTGTATTATCTTGAGCCGAATTCCTTTTCAACCTGAAATGATTTGAAGAAAGTCTTCCTAGAGAGATACTTCCCTGCCTCCAGAGCTGCATCAATCAGGAAAGAGATATGCGGTATTAGACAAGGCAATGAATCATTGGCCGAGTACTGGGAGAGATTCAAGAAGTTGGTGTCCAATTGTCCTCATCACAGATTTTTGGAGCAATCGCTTATTCAAGTACTTTTATGAGGGATTGCTACCAATGGACATAAACATTTTAGACTCTTGCCCGGTGGGAGCACTTGTTGATAAGACCCCATTTCTTTGCTAAGTCATTGATTGAGAACATGTCACTCAACTCCCAACAGTTCACAACCAGAAACAATTCTGTCGAAACAAGGGGTGTGAATAAGATCCATGTTTCTTCTTCCAACAAAGCCCTTGAAACCAGACTTGATGAGCTTACTTCTTTAGTGAAACAGTTGGCAGTGGATAAAGCTCAAACAGCAAGGTTGTGTGGTATTTGTACTTCTCCTAAACACCTGACCGATACATGTCCCTTTCTGAAAGATGAGTCGGTCACTGAGTTGCCTCAAGCATATACAGTCAATCTTTACAATCAAGGAAACAATCAGAAAAGGTACAACATTCCTGACCTTTCCACTAATAAGTACCACCCCGGCTGGAGAAACCATCCAAACCTTCGGTATGGAAACTCATCCACACAACAACAACAACTGATGTTACCGCTGACACCACCACAGAACTCTCCCCAAGTGACCACCTCTGTACCTTTCGGACCTTCACTAGAGGACCTTGTCAAGCAAATGGCTGCAAACAATCTCCAGTTTCAGCAACGAACTGATTCTAGTATTCATACTTTGCAGACACAGATTGGACAGCTTGCCACTTCGATGAATGCCATGCAGCAAGCTCAAGGATCGAACCAACTACCTTCACAAACAGTAGTGAATCCTAATGTCCCTAATCCTAATGTGAGTGCAATTTCTTTGAGATCCGGGAAGGTTGCAGAACCAGCCCCTGAAAAAAATAAAAAAATTGTTGAGGTAACACCTGAACCTTCTGTTGTTATTGAGGCTGAAAAAGGGTATGTGCCACCAATTCCCTTCCCACAAAAAGTACTGAAAAATAAAAAGATTGATGAGGAAGACAAAGAGAGAGATATTCTGGATGTATTCAGAAAAGTGGCGGCAAACATTCCGCTTCTTGATGTGATTAAGCAGGTTCCGAAATACGCGAAGTTTCTGAAGGATTTGTGCACACACAAGAGGAGGTTGAAGGGAAATGAGAGAGTCAATTTGGGACGAAATGTTTCAACCCTCATTCAACCTAAACCTGCACCTGAAAAGGTTACCATTTCAGCCCTCAATCAGGCAATGCCACAGAAATGCAAGGATCCGGGAACTTTTGCTATTCCATGTACCATTGGGGATAGTAAATTCGATAATTGCATGTTGGATTTAGGAGCTTCTATTAATGTCATGCATACTTCTGTTTGTAACAATCTTGATCTTGGTCCTTTGCAGCATACAGGTCTTACTATTCAGTTGGTAAACAGGACCAATGCTTGCCCCATTGGAGTAGTAGAAGATGTGCTTGTTCAAGTTAATGACTTGATTTTCCCTGCTGATTTTTACATTCTGGACATGGCAGGGGAAACGAATTCAAGCAGATCACCAATCATTCTGGGCAGACGGTTCATGAAAACGGCGAAAACAAAGATTGATGTTGACGATGGAACCATGTCCATGGAATTTGGTGACATTGTTGCGAAATTCAACATTTTCGATGCTATGAAGCATTCCCTGGAGGAGCATTCTGTTTTTCAAATAGAGTTGCTTTCTAAAATTGTTGATGACACTTATTATGATTTGGTTGCAGCTGCTGATTTTCCATCCCTTTCTGGTTTTGATGATGTTTACTCATGTGCTGATTGTACTAACACTGACCTTTGTGTTGTTTGTGCTGAGATTGATGCTTCCTTGCAGGGTGACAGTGTAAATGAAGCTGTTTATTCAGCTGAAGTTCTTGACAGCATGGCTGCCCCAAACATACCATCTATTGAGCATCCACCCTCCTTAGAGCTTAAGCCACTTCCTGAAAATCTGAAATATACTTATTTAGAGAGGAATGAAAAACTTCCGGTTATAATTTTCTCTAACCTTGATTTTGACCAAGAAACTAAGCTCTTGCAGGTTTTGAAGAAGCATAAGAAGGTGATTGGGTGGACCTTGACCGACATACCAGGTATTAGCCCATCAAGGTGTATGCATAGGATTCTGTTGGAGGATGGGGCTAGAACAATTAGGCAGCCCCAAAGGCGGCTTAACCTATTGATTCTTGATGTTGTGAAGAAGGAGGTAACAAAACTCTTGCATGCAGGTATCATATATCCTATCTCTGACAGTAATTGGGTGAGTCCAGTGCAAGTTGTACCTAAGAAATCGGGACTCACAGTGGTAAAAAATGAAAACAATGAACTTGTTCCCACTAGAGTTCAGAATAGCTGGAGAGTTTGTATTGATTACAGGAGATTGAACCAGGCTACTAGAAAGGATCACTTCCCTTTGCCGTTCATTGATCAGATGCTTGAACGGCTAGCTGGTAAATAACATTATTGTTTTCTTGATGGTTTTTCAGGTTACTTTCAGATCCACATTGCACCAGAGGATCAAGAAAAGACAACTTTCACGTGCCCTTTCGGCACTTTTGCTTACAGGATGATGCCATTTGGTCTTTGCAATGCTCCTGGCACATTCCAGAGATGCATGATTAGTATTTTTACTGAATATATTGAGAATTGCATGGAAGTGTTAATGGATGACTTTACTGTTTATGGTTCTTCATTTGATGCATGCTTGAATAGTTTGAATCTGGTTTTGGAGAGATGCATTGAAACTGACCTTGTTTTGAATTATGAAAAATGCCATTTTATGGTTGAACAGGGGATTGTTTTGGGGCATATTATTTCTGAAAAAGGTATTTCAGTAGATCCTGCTAAGATTGAGGTGATTTCTACACTGCCTTACCCATCTTGCGTTCGCGAGATTCGCTCTTTTCTTGGTCATGCAGGTTTTTACAGGCGCTTCATAAAGGATTTTAGCAAGATAGCTCTTCCTCTGTCAAACTAGTTGAAGAATGATGTCATTTTCAACTTTGATGACAACTTCAAAATGGCGTTTGATCTCTTGAAGAAAGCATTGACCTCGACTCCCATCATCCAGCCTCCTGACTGGACCCTCCCTTTTGAGATCATGTGTGATGCCTCTAACTATGCCGTGGGGGCGGTCCTTGCACAAAGGGTGGACAAGGCTGCCCATATGATTTATTATGTTTCTAGAACTTTTGATGTTGCACAGGCTAATTACACTACTACTGAAAATGAACTTCTAGCTATTGTTTTTGCTCTTGATAAATTCAGATCATATTTGCTAGGTTCCAAGGTTGTTGTTTTCACTGACCATGCAGCTTTAAAGTACTTGTTGAAGAAACCAGAAGCAAAACCGAGATTGATTCGGTGGATGTTGTTTCTCCAAGAGTTTGGTGTGGAGATTAAAGATAAAAGTGGAGCTGAGAATTTAGTGGCTGATCACTTGAGCAGAATAGAGAGGGATGAAGATCCCTCTCCCATTCAGGATGACTTTCCTGATGAGCAGAGCTTTATGATTACATGGGGTAACTCCTTGGTTTGCTGATATTGTTAATTATCTTGTTGCTGGTGTTTTTCCGACAGGTGCAACTAGGTCACAAATTCACAAACTCAAGAGTGATGCCAAATATTATGTTTGGGACGATCCATATCTTTGGAAATTTGGTAGTGATCAGGTGATTAGGAGATGTGTCCCCGACTATGAGATTGAATCTATTTTGCATTTTTCTCATGCTTCTCGAGTAGGGGGACATTTTGGGCCACAAAGGACTGCAAGAAAAATCCTAGATTCAGGTTTTTATTGGCCCACTATTTTTAAAGATGCTTATGAGATTTACCGCACTTGTAAAGAGTGTCAGATAGCAGGTACAACCATCACTTGTAAGAGTGAAATGCCTCAGCAACCTATGCTTTTCTGTGAGGTGTTTGATGTGTGGGGAATTGACTTTATGGGCCCTTTCCCTGCATCTTTTGGTTTTCTCTATATTCTACTTGCTGTTGATTATGTTTCAAAGTGGGTGGAAGCTATCCCCACTAGGACTAATGATTCTAGAGTTGTTGTAAATTTTGTCAGGTCCAATATTTTCTGCGCAGTTCGAATACCTCGTGCTATCATAAGTGACCAAGGCACTCATTTCTGTAACCGCACCATGGAAGCTTTACTCCGAAAGTATGGAGTTGTGCACAGGGTCTCTACTGCATATCATCCCCAAACTAATGGGCAAGCTGAGATCTCAAACAGAGAAATCAAACAGATCTTAGAGAAAGCGGTGCAGCCAAATAGGAAGGACTGGAGCCGCCGTCTAGAAGACGCACTTTGGGCTCAAAGAACAGCTTTCAAGACACCAATAGGGATGTCTCCCTATAGACTGGTGTTCGGTAAGGCATGTCATCTTCCTTTAGAAATTGAGCACCGTGCTTATTGGGCAGTCAAAAGTTGTAATTTGGAAATGCAAAAAGCAGGCATTGAAAGAAAACTCCAATTACAGTAGCTTGAAGAGCTTAGGTTAGAAGCCTATGAAAGCTCTCGAATTTATAAAGAGAAAACTAAGCACTTCCATGATAAGATGATTTCTAGGAAGGAATTCTCTGTGGGCCAACAGGTTTTATTGTTTAACTCCCGCCTAAAAGTGATGGCTGGGAATCTTCGATCCAAGTGGATTGACCCATTTATTGTTACTGATGTTTTCCCTCATGGTGCGGTAGAAATAAAAAGTGCAGGTAGCAACAAGGTTCTTAAGGTTAATGGGCAACGCTTGAAGCTATTCCATGAGAGCTCGGTGCCTGAAGATGCAACCGTAGAAGAGCTTTTCTTGGAAGAGCCCACCTACACTACAACTTGATCAGGGAGCACCTTCTCCTTTCCCTCACTCTTATTTTATATTTATGTTCTTTCATTGAGTACAATGTATGTATTAAGTGTGGGGGAGGGAACCAATTGCTTTGTTTTTGTTTTGTTTTCCTTGTTTGTGTTGCTTTGTGTCGAATGTGTGTGAGTCTTGTGTCGGTGAGATTAATGGATTCTAATTAAATTTAGCATAGATTGATTGCATGATATTTGTTGACTGTTGATGATTTCACCCCTAGGATTTGAAAATTGAAAATTGACCCCCTTGTGAAAAATTGAAAAATTGAACTTTGAGATATTTTGCTGTGATTGCATGATTTATGATAAGTTTGGGGTGAAGGGATGTACACACTAGGGATTGAATCTCGGTCAAACAATTTGCAAAAATGTCCAGGTGAGGAATTTGAGCCTCCAACATTGTTTTTAATTGTGTGAATCGCTTTGAAGCTGCACTTTCCCGAATTTGCTTGAATCTCTTCATGGTTTGCATGCTTATGTGGTTGCATCAAATGATTTAGGCAATTTTCTTTGAAATAACTACTTGGCCTAAATTGAACCATCCCTAATGAATGTTCCCTAGTTAGCCACATTGAGCCTAATGAGCCTATTGTTTCTTGATGACCTTAAGTGATAAGCCAAAAATCCGAAAAAACCATGTTAACCCAATCTTAGGATTAGGAGAGCATGGAAGCTTAACAAGAGAAGGGTTGTAAGAAAGTAAGTTTGGAGTGGCTACAAGGTTTGATATGTCATTCTGGGTTGAGAAAAAGAAAAAATAAAGGTTGAAGCCAAGATCAAAAAAAAAATTGCCAAAAAAAAGGGGCAAAAACAAAAAGCTTAGCAAGAAAAAGGTTGTAGCCACCTAAAGCGTCAAAAAGAAAAATGGAAAAAGGAATTAGAGTGAGAATAATGGAGTACAAGGCTTCATGCTCTCTTAATTCCTGGGGATGTAAAGCCTAGTACCTTTGAATAATCCTACCCTTAGCCAGGCCCCATTACAACCTTTAAAAGACCTTTTGATGTTGCATTCATGTTTTCGTGGGAACTATTTTGAGATGAAAATCAAATTCATGGGAAGTGCTCTTTAAATGTGAAATTGAGTGAAAAGTTGATAGCCTAGACAAATTGAGCGAATGAATGAAATATTAAATGCCCTTGTGAGGAAGGCAATTGTTTGAAATTGGTGATCTCCCTTTTGTGTGTAACTTGGATCCTCAACTCAGATTACTGATTGCATGAATGATGGAATTCTCAATTGTTTAAAGTAAATGAATATGGGGATCACATTGTTGCAAAGGGGGAAAACATTGAAGAAAAATTGTTTTGTTGAAATTGCATGAAATTTGTGCGAAATTGGTTGAATCCTTTAAGCTTGCCAAGTTTGAGTCTTTTTGAGTTTTAGTTTACTTGGGAACAAGCAAAGTTTAAGTTTGGGGTATTTTGATAAGCCTCTGGCTCATCTAGTTTTATAACTAGTAAGACCATGGTTTTTGTACTAATTATTCGAGTTTAATCTCGTTTTCGCCCCAATTTGGATTTAATTGTCCTCAAGCAACATTTTGAGTCCCTTAAGTAGTTTTAGGATATTTTAGTTAATTTTGAGTCAAATAAATCATTCACTGCTATTTCATATTTTCAGGTTAATGTGAAGAGCAAAAAGGGAAGGACACTTAAAGTAGAAGCCATCACACCCAGGTCGTGACATTGGTCACGACCGTGATGAGCTACCCATGAAGACCAGAAAGTATCACGGCCCAGTCGTGATACCCATCACGGGCGTGATGAGAAGACCCTGAAGATCAGAGAGCATCACGGCCCAGCCGTGATGGAGGTCACGGCCGTGACGGATCAGCACCCATGGACAGAATTGATCACGGCCTGGCTGTGATGGGCATCACGGCCGTGACAGACTAGAATTTGAATGCGCACCCTTGGCAGAACACGTCACGGCCTGGCCGTGATGGCCATCACGGCCGTGAAGTGCACCTGATCTATAAAAAGGCACCAGGGCAGACAGAATATGGGAACAATTTTCACGGTTTACAATTTATTTCAAAAGTTTTTGTTATGTTTGTGATGGAGAACTAATCACCAGGGATTAGTCTGCTGTAATCGGTTACCGCCGACACTTGAGGTTCCATAATTCCCGATCAAATTGCTTGTCTCTTTCAATATTATGCTATATGCCTTGTTTGCTTAATTCAAGTTATATAGAATAAGTATTGATTAATTTCGATGATTCTATGTTCCTTTACCTTGATCGCGTTTTCTTAATCCGCGTGTGTTTGATCGTGCTTGCTTAATTCACGAGAGCTTCAATCCGTTTGCTTAATTCGAAAATTAGGAACATATATCTCGTAGTGTCAATTGCGCTTGTTTAATTGCTGCTACACTCGAAAAGGGATTAGAATCCGCTTAGGGCATGGAAATTATGTGAATCAATGATAGTTGGGAAACCGAAACAGTAGATTAATCGTTCTAGCTTATTGATAATCACTTAATTGCACTGGTTTCTTAATCAAATCTTCTCTCATTGAATCTAACCCCCCCCCCCCCCCCCAAAAAAAAAAAATCGATTTGTAGGTTAATAATAATCCAAGAGTCCTTGAGATACGATACTCGAGTTGTCGTGCCCTAACTACAATTTTTCTTCTAATTACTCGTTTTTGACCCGTGTGCGACAGCGGATCAAAGAGCATGGAATTGGTACATTAATCTGGCAGGAGTCACTCATTTCTGATTTGCAGAGTGGTACACCAACCCAATTGCATGTTTGGAGTACTGTAAGAAGAAATAGGGGTTTAAAAATGTCATTTTCTATTTCCGGTAATGTGGTGGTTGTGTTTTAGCCTTGGGGGAGCACGATCCTTTTTGGTCATATTTTGGATTTACTGATAATGCTGTTGTAAAGGGGTGTGACCGTGTGGGGGCTGTGACACCCTTCTACCTCGCATGTTATAAGCGCTTTAAGATAGGCAATTAATAAAATTTAGTCATGATCATACTGGATGAAATAAAGTGTCCGTCCATGGGTAGAAAAGTCCACATGAACTAGTTCTCAAAATCGCGGAAAATAAAACGAGTTTAAAACAATTTAACATAGCAAAAAAGTAAACTTATCCCAACTCTGATGTCACATACAGAGCTGGTATAACCGTTCCAGAATAAATCTACGGAATACAAACTGAAAACTAACTAACTGAACATAAAACAAGCCCTAACTATGAGTGGCGGCTCCTCAGAGTCACTCCTCTCCTAGCTGCTCGTCATCCTCTGCAAGGTGTCAATCAGGCCAAACAACAAACACATAATGGGGAGTAAGAATCATGTAATCGTAATAACAAGGAGGTAAGAAGTAAAGTAAAACATACTAGTATGGCACCAACGTAAGCATATATCAACAACATGTATAAACATACATCAACCTCATCAACATCAAGCACGATATGCAGTGCAATGCAGTCCTACTCCGCTAAACCAATAATGCATGTGGATCCACTAAACTCGGGATAGATGACTTCGGAGTTACATATCCACATTGAGAATCTACTCAACACCGGAGAATCTACTCCTTGGATAGCCAACGCATCAAACCAACGGATGCCTCGTCAAGGGGGCGCAAGAAGAATCTACTCCAACCGTGGATGGCCAGATCGCCGTATTTTAGGACGACCTCCCCTATGTTGAACATCCCTCAACAACAACAACAACTCCGATGCAATGCGTATGCAACACAATGACCACGGACAACCACCACTTCCATAACTCCAACGAAATCAACTGAAGACATTAGCAGAATCGACCGCAGTGGAATCTACCGCAACACCTTTAACCAGCAGAATCTACCGTAGCAGAAACGACTGCAATACCTTAGACCCAAACCGTGGAGTCAAGGCCCCCCTTGGGGCAAACTCTTGGTCCCTATGGTAAAACATCAATAACACCCTAGACCCAAACCGCGGGGTTAAGGCCCTCTTGGACATAAGGCACCAAGGTACAACTCAAACAACTTGTGGTAACCCAACGGTTACCGGCTTAACCATCTTAATTAATCTTTAATTAAGTTATCTGGTCTTCATCATTAATTAACTAAGTCATCATTTGTCGTTGGGGAAGATTTGGGTTAAAACCCTTGTTTAAGTCCTTAATCTCAGATTCTATCCAGAGGGGTGAGCACGATCGTGCTTAACCCCAGCACGGGCGTGTTGCCACTTAAGTGGAGCACGATCGTGCTTCCTTTTTTAGCATGGTCGTGCTCAGCTGCACGGGCGTGCTCCTCTACTGCACGACCGTGCTTACTGCACGGCCATTTTCCAGAATTCAAACTGGGAGCACGGGTGTGCTCCCTGTTCAGCACGGTCGTGCTCAATGCACGACAATACTGTTCTGGGCAAAGTCTCAACACAGTTCCTTAACCAATTTTTAGGGTGTTTAAACCTATTAATCTCAACTCATTTTAGAACCTAATTTAACCAAACCGCGGGGTCAAGGTCCTCTTGGCCATAAGGCACCAAGGTATAGCTCAAACAACTTGCAGTAACCCAATTAAGGCTTTTAACATTTTAACCATCAACTCAACATCAACTATACAACCAACATAACATCGACAACCAATATCGTAATAACAACGACAATCATCATACTATCATGTTCATATTAAGGCAACCAAGATAAATATTAACATGTCATGAACATAGAACACATACAAATAACATACCAAAATAGCCAAGAACATACCATCACCAAACAACACAATTTAACATGTTATTCATTCATACACATAAAACAACATGGGGTTATGGGAACCCCTTTAATTTACACTAACCCAAAGCCTATAAATACACTACACTTCTCCCCATACCTGGAATAGAGATCACGATTCAAAAGTGAGAAAGAAGATCCACTTGGGTCCTATCTCACTAGCGCTTGTCTACAACCTCAAGAACGACAAAGAGACACTTTAGTTCAACTCTAAGATCAAGAAATTAAAAGGAAAAGATCAAGAACTTGAAAGAAATAACACAAGGGATAAGGTGCACTAATTTTACCTTTTCTAAAGTCCCAAACATCAAGCACAACGAACCCCTATTCGTAGCGATGTTCTCCTATCAAGAAGAAGTGAAGAACGGTGCAAGAACGGGTTCCCTAGAGAGAGTTTTAGGGAGAAAAACCATAAGTGTTCAAAGAGGAAGTAGGGAGGCATTTTTGAGTGTTGGGGTCGTGTAAACTAGGTTTAGGTCGACTCTAATGATATATATATGAGTTTGGGTCATAACGGGTTCCTATTTTAACCCAAACTGTATACAGTTCGTTATTTTGATCATAACTTGAACTACAAGTTTCCAATTGAGTCGTTCTTGGAGTCATTAGAAAAATCGGAGAAATATCTACAAATTAATGTCTAATGATCGAATCCTAAATCGAACTCTAAGATAGTCAAAAGTTCGATGGAAATTTAGCGACAGATTTGGTAGTTATTTCTAGATTCCTTAGGAGATTATGATAAGATCTTAAGATATAAACAAAAAGAGGATGATCCTATATTGATAAGGACTCAAATCTGATTGGTTGAGGGGTTAAAATCTAAGAATAATACTATCTCTATTTAAATACTAAATCACACGGTATCTTATCATGTCATTCTTAATCGCTTATTATTATTAAAATCACATATCATATATTAACATATAAAATAAAACATTAAGAGAGACACAATATCATATTAATTTAAATAATCATATATTAATATACATATCATCATATGCAATAATATATACACATGTATATAAATATCAAACATATATATGCCAGAACTAACACATATAAACATAAGGGTGAATCTTGAGGTGTTATAGGGGTGATTCTGTTGCAATATTAGTAGGTGTTTGTTGGTTTATGTTTCTTTTTTCTCTTTAGCAGTATGGGTGTCACATTGCTGCAATGTGGTGATGACATTATAGCTTTGTAGTTCTCCTTTTTCCTTCCTTTCTTCTTCTTATCTCTCTCTTTGTTGTATGGGTTTGAATATACCCCTAGTACTCCCATCAATGAATTCTTCGGCTTACAAAAAAATAAAAAACAGACCTCATTGCATGGAATCCATTGGCTGATATCATATTTTAACTTCTGTGCATTTCGAAGTGAATTGTCATTCCTCAGATCATCCAATTTACGATGTCCTTTCTCATACAATTCGAGTGCTATGGCTCGACCTATACCCCATATATCTCCAAATAAGGTAGTTCACACCTAAAAATAAGGGGAAATAAGAGAAAGAGCAAGATTGCAGTAAAAATGTCAAAAATATATAGGATGCTATCATGTTGAACAACATCTGGCATTTCCTATCTATTACACATGGATAAAAAAAACAATTTGGAGTAACTTGATCCCCACTCATTAAAAAATCATAAGTATAATTTTTCTTTTTTCATATAGTAAACTAACCATTCACTATATATGCAAATAATAGAGTACACATTAGATAGGAGTGAAAACTACCCTTTCCGGATCATGGATAAAAATACAAATTCAATCACACAAGGATCATGGATTTAAAAAAATGAATGATAACGGATCATGGAAAAAAATACAAATTCAATCACACAAGGATCATGGATTTAAAAAAATGAATGATAAGCTAAAAAAAAATTAATTATGCTTACAATTTTTTGTGGATCTCAAAGTAAATACCTTCTCATCAGTTTCAAAGTGTTCCAACTTGGATAACTTTCAGGTAGTTATTATCTCCTGAATCTGCACATAGTAAGCATGATTGCTTGTGTTGTTATCTGACATTTTAATGTCTTGCTGAGGTCCAAATTCAGGTTGTTGTACCATCAATGGAGCCAAAAAAAAATGTAACAGAGCAGCATAACCGAATATTAGAACCAATTAACCAAACAACAATGTATTAATAACAATCATAATTTAACGACTCGATGTTAGAGTATTTATACTTCTGATTTTTTTCATTCATAATAATGGAAGCAATACAGGTTGGAATAAATTCAAAAACTTGGCGACTGGCATAACATCGAGACGCTCTAGCAAGAGTGTGAGCGACTTGATTAGCTTGCCTCCTTAAGGAAACCGAGAGTATAAGTTTAAACATAAACCATATTGCACAAATGTATGGGCTTCAAGTACACACACTTATGCATCTATCTATTATCTATTATCTATTATATTACTAAGCATCATTTACCATTTTACTGTAGATGAACAGTAAAATGGTAGAGGGCATAATCCTATGATGTGTTTTTCTTTATTGTTTTAAAAGATAGGTATAAATATAATTATTTAATATATTTTGCTTGCATTTTATTTGTTTCAATGTTTAACTTTTAATATGTAAAATATTTATCAAGTATTTTTTACAACCTTTATTAATTATGTAGTTCTAAAAATTATTGGTCTTTGTTTTTAGGGGATTATGTATTTAAGTTTTATTATTTATTTTATACTTCAATATTAATTATGTCTTTGAAAGGGTAATATGAATGTACTAACTTTGTCTTCAAATACTTTGTTTATATTTAATTTTTTTATTTATATTTAAAAAAAAATAGATTTAGATTTTTTAAGTCGAGTGTAATGCTAGCAACATAGTCTATCAACCCAAGTGAGTTATGGTCTTATGGGGATATTCTATGCAGAAGAAAAAATGTTAATTTCACAATACATCAAGGTAATAAAAATTGTTATTTTGTTTGTATTATTGTATAACTTTTTCCCACTTGCATTTCAGATTTTTATTTAATTGGTTAATTGTTATTGATATTATAGAAATGCATTTTCAAGTTCATGATCGAGAGAATCATTTGTTTGTTGAAGATGAACGTGAAAGTATTCATTTAGAAATCAATGTTTATTTACATATATTAATTTATTTTATTTTTGTCACTTTTTTATTTTTTACATGTCGACTGATTGTTATACTTTTTCTAGATTGTTTAGACTTTGGATGGATGGACCGTTGTGGTGAATATTGTGACGCAATGGTTGGTTTGAGAAGCGGTCAGGAAAAAATAAAAATAGTTTCAGAGTATAATTGTTTTGTTTTAATAAATAGATATGAATATAATTATTTAATATATTTGTTTGAACTTTATTTGTATACCATATTTAATTTTTATTATGTAAAATATTTATTGAGTATCTTTTACAACCTTTATTAATAGTGTAGTTCTAAAAATTATTGGTCTTGATTTTTAGGGGTTCATTTATTTAAGTTTTATTATTTATTTTATACTTCAATATTTAATTATATTTTTGAAAGGGTGGTGTGAATGTACTAACTATGTCTTTGAATGTACTAACTTTGAACCGGTGTGGTGAACATTGTGGCGCAATGGTTGGTTTGAGGAGCGGTCAGAAAAAAATAAAAATGGTTTCAGAGTAAAATTGTTTTGTTTTAATAAATAGATATTAATATAATTATTTAATACATTTTTTTTGAACTTTATTTGTATACAATGTTTAATTTTTAATATGTAAAATATTTATGAAGTATCTTTCACAACCTTTACTAATTGTGTAGTTCTAAAAATTATTGATCTTGGTTTTTAGGGGATCATTTATTTAAGTTTTATTTTTTATTTTATACCTTAATATTTAATTATATTTTTGAAAGGGTAGTGTGAATGTACTAACTTTGTCTTTGAATATTTTGTTTATATTTAGTTTTTTTGCTTTATTTAAAAAAAAGTAGAGTTAGATTTTTTAAGTCGATTGGAATGACAACAACATAGCCTACCAACCCAAGTGAGTTATATACTACATAGAATAAAGATGTAAGACAAAATTGAAACCTTATGGATCACATTATATGAAATTAGAACATCTATTTAGTACTTACTTGTTGAAGACATAATCACCTTTGGGTTCCTGAAATTGAAAGACTAAGCCTTCCCCTACCTGTTCGCACACTCCCAATTCACAGTTGTCAATGGGGCAAGCCGTGGAACAATTGTTTATGATATCCGTGACGGCAGAGGGGACCCTGCCAACTATATATAATAATAACAATAACCCAGCACCTCCCATTACGAGCCCATAGGTTAAGACCTACACTATCACCCACACAGATCAGAATTAGGTGTCAATAGCCCATTACAAACAGATCATCATATTAGTGGGCTCAACCATCATCAAATGGATCATAACATTAGCCCGTTTTTCACAAACTAAAAACCACAATTGATTTCAGCCCACAAGAATTATTAGAAATAATTCCAACATTCTCCCACTTGGGCAAAATCAATTGTGTAATTTTAATTTGTAGAAAACATTTTCGAAAACGACTCTCGGGCTAATAACATATATTTAATGTGGCCACAAAACAAATGATCCCATGATGCAACACCTAATTAAGACTCCATCCAACAAAAGCCAAGTAATATCGAATCATGACGGTAGTCATACCCTTTATTGATATGGGACCTTCCATAGTTATAAATATTACCGACTCCGTCGACTAGTCATCGATGTGGAGCGTTGCAAGAAAATGACATGCCAATGTGATCAAACAGTCATACTGTCATTTTCTTTGTCAGTCTAGTCCTCAGTTTCTCTCAAATGCCAGAAGGCCAAAGAAACTACATGGTTAATAAAAATAACCATCATGCATCGACTCCAACAAGGTGTCGACCATGTGCACAATGGTTCCAACAACACCTAGCTTCAACATACATAATGTCTCGGCTCAAACATGACATCGACCACGGGCATAATGGTCCAACCGATACCGAGTCTTTCAAATTCGCAATGCCTCGGCTCCAACATGGCATCGACCACAGGCATAGTGGTCCCAACGACACCAAGCTTAAAACTTAATAATGCCTCAGCTCCAACATGGTGTCAACCACGGGCATAGTGGTCCTAAAGACACCGAGCTTAAAAATTCATAATGCCTCAGCTCCAACATGGTATCGACTACGGGTATAGTGGTCCCAAAGACACCGAGCTTAAAAATTCATAATGCCTCAGCTCCAACATGGTGTCAACCACGGGCATAGTGGTCCTAATGACACCAAGCTTTAAATTTTTATAATGCCATAGCTTCAACATGGCATCGACCACAATCATAGTGGTCCCAATGACGCCGAGCTTATAAATTAATAATGCATCAGCTAACATGGTGTCAACCATGGGCATAGTGATCCTAATGACATCAAGCTTCAAATTTTCATATTTGATATACATATACAAAAGTATATAAAAACAATATCCAACTTATCATTAATTTCTCAAATCGAATGGAAAATATCACAAGAAACACCAAAGTGTTCAAAATAAAAATATGACATCATAGAGAAGAGTTACATAAAACTCAAGCTCCCACTAACCAAGCCTATTATATGAACTCACAATGTCCATGTCTCAACATGATTTTTAAACTCTAAGGCCTGAGTCCCCTGTCTAATGAAATAACTAACACAAAATCAACAAAAACGTGTTTAATCATCATTTTTTTTTTCAAAACATAATTGACATCAATTGCTTCACTTCCAAATGTTTAACGTCATTTTAAGATATAATTATTATCACAATAATTTTCAAAGTGAAGCCATATTTCGAGTTTCTTAACCAAATACTTTATGTGGTATGTAACAAAATCACAAAATTATTTTTGTTAAAGAAAATTGAAGCTATTTTGTCAAAGTATCAAATATTATAGATACATTCCATATCATGATTATGATATCATATAAAATTTCAAGATCAATAGGCATATTAAGGGATCTATGATATTCAAAAGTATTTCAATATCCAAAATATCAAAATATCCCAAAATTATATATTTCATCAAATATTTTTACTATCATTCTTGACATCAAATAATGGCAAAAGTCAAAATCCTCCCACTGATGTCAAGATCCAGCCATGTTAGATTTATAAAACTTATAGTAAATCTTCAATAAATAAATTTTATAGTAAAATCATGATTTCAAATAGGAAATCAAATGAGACAACATATATAATAAAATCCTTCAATTCATATATTTTCAAACAAATATATCAGTTGATAAGATCCTCAAAAGTAAGATAAAATCCAACCATTAACAACACAAGTCATTTGAGGATATTATCATCCATTAAGCACTCTCATTTGGGCAACACAGACAAATATCAAAATGTCTCTTAACCATGAAGCTAACGTATTAGACTACAACCTAACTCAAATGATGTCTCCTCTAGGCAAACATATATCCAAGTCGTTGTGGCTAATACAATAGAACACAATAAGTCTAAGATCATTGTGTCATTACAAGCGTACTTCATGAAATTCATCAGAAAATATATCATGTAAAACAATGACTAAAGGTCCTTCCAAGCTATGTAAACAAATCACTTTCATGACCAAATATTCACATAGACTTCCAAAACTAATTCATACCAAGATATATCATGCCCAAAACATAAAGAGCCCAACATAATGATAGCAAACATATGCCACTAATCAAAAAATTAATAATACAACTACACAATGTGTCTTAATAATTAAATCACAATCACGTGTATCATCTATATATCCTTGATCAAAATTAATATAGATGCATAGTGACGGTAAGCTTCATACACATGATGTGCATCATAATTTAATCAATTCCATTAGGTAATAATCTAACCAAAAGAGTAAGGTTTTAAAAAAAAAGATAAGTCTCTTTCATGGCCAAAAACAGTAAACACTTGAAACTGTTATTTCTTTCTTTTCAAGTTCATGATAGCAAACTCAATTTTTCTTATACATGTGCCTTCCTAAAAATAGGAATAATCATGCTCAAAAACAAACTAAGCAACACAGTAGTTATTTAAAAATGATTGTTAAGCAAAACTTGAAATGCGTTAAACTAAACAACAAGGCAAGACAATTTCAGCTTAAATCAAGCTATTTTGAGGTCAACATAACAACACATTCCCCTTTGGGCAGAACGTGCAACCAAGGTCATAACCACAGTGAGAACCTCATATGAGTTAATCAATGGGCATACACTAGGTTCGAAAAATTGTCTCATTTGGACTGACAAATCCCCTAGACCAATGCATCTCCATTAACTTCATCCACAATCTTTGATAATGAGTTACTCAATGACCATACACTAGGTTCAGAAATCTATCCCCTTCGGGCAGACAAACCTCCTAGACCAGTGCACATCCAATAACTTTATCCACAGTCATCGATAATAAGTTACTCAATGAGCATACACCAGGTTTAGAAATCTATCCCCTTTGGGCAGACAGATCTCCTAGACCAGTGCACCTCCAATAACTTTATCGCAAATCGGCTTCTAATCATGACATACAATAACCCCCTTTGGGCAGGCAATTGTACGTAAAACCAGAAACATTCCTCTAATGATAAAAAGAAGCTCCACCAATTAATAATGAGTAATCCCACTTTGGCGGTAATTACCCATTATAATCAATGAAATACTTTTATCCAGGAATCAATTTATCTTGCCCTCAACCATGATACAGTCCATAAGAAGGTGCATCAGCAATTAACACCTCTACTGATCATGAATTTAAATCCAATAGCATTCCGCAAGTTTTGCACGTACAACAATCCAAATAGGAGCTCATAATAAAATAAATTGGCACTTTAAAACATATGATATATGCTAAAAGTATTAACTTTCATAGCATCAGTCAAGCGCATACATATGCACACATATAGATTATGATATATTCTCTTTCTAGTTGTTTTTCTAAATATTAGCTGGAAGAATAAATAAACCAGATCCCCTTTTTTTATTTTAATGGAGATATTTACGCAACAGAAAAAATAAAGAATATATCAAAATCAAATTTAAACAATGTGTCACAATTCAAGAGGAAACACTTATAATAGCTCCCACATATTCCCCACAATCTCCAATTTAATCATAGTAATAACCATGAAAGATTATAACATATTATAAATAATCAAATTCTCAAAAAAAGGAAATTACATGTGCATAAATACCAATTTAGCCATCCAATGGATATTCAAGGCATAATTTTACAAGGCTTTCCAAAATAGATATTATCTCACTTGTGATATCACATAAACACACATGTTGTATTTATCATGCAAAATATATTTCCAAATTTATATAATTTATATCACTCATAGAGAGCACAAATCCTTCAAATAATTGAGTGACAATAATCACCATTAATGAAAAATAATATGATTGTGTACCAAAAAATATTTTTTGCCAAAATCACGCCAATAAAGGAGATCAATAATTTCCATGTCACAACATTCTTAAAAAAAATGTCACACTCTTGTATATAAATACATATACAATACATCAATGGCAAGAAAAAATTATTTTATAACTAACCTCCGAGACCGTGTCGCTCAGCCTTGTAAGTAGAGCCAACAAAAGCGAAAGCCAATTTAATTGTATCATCAACTTTATATAACTTTTCAAATGGCTCATAAAATCAAATGTTAGATTACAATAACAATACTCATATCAAATATCAACAATTCCTAAAGAGAAAATCAAGTCTTTCTTCGACTTATTATAGTTTGAGCCGGTCAAAATTTCAATTGAAGCAGAACAATTGTTCATTGAAAAAGTCACTGCTAAGGCAAAACATGAATGTGTTAGATCATATAATATGGCAAGATATAGCCCAAATAAAAGATGCTATCATAACGAGGCCAATAAAATAGTACATTCCCCTTTGGGCAGAATGCACAAACCAAGGTTGAAACCAAAGTCAAAACCTCATATGGGTTCATCAATGAGCATACAATAAGTTCAAAGAATTGTTCCCTTTGGGCAGGCGAATCCCTTAGCCCAACGCATTCCCCATTAACTCCATCCACAGTGAACTTTCAATCATAACACACAATAACCCCTTTTGGGCAGGTAATTGTATGTAATGATTAAAAACATTCCTCAATTTACAAAGAAATTTTCACCAATTGAATAAGTGGTCCACTTTGGCGATAACGACCCATAACAACTCATGAAAATTCTTGCACAGGAATCACTTTCTCTTGTCAAACCATGCATGGCACAGTCAATACAAAGGCACATTATCAAAATAGTACCCATACTACTCATATATCAATATTAACAGCATTCCCAACATGTTTTGTACTTAAACAGTCTTAATGATAATATACAGCTCAATAAGTAAATATATTAAAGCATATATAAAAAATTAAGAGCATGTAATTTCACAAAGTCATCAAGGGAGAGTGACCATCACCATAAAATCCAAAATATGGTCAGTTATTTTTCCAACATGTTTTTCATTATATTTCACCCAGAAAAATAATTAAATAAGTAATATAATGCATTATTTTTCATAAAAATTATTTATCACAGCGGATAAATTATGAAAAATATATAGTAAAATCAAGTATAAAGAGTAGAGCACGACGCAAAAAAACAACGGCATGGAAAACCGATGCCTGTAGAGAGCACACTCTCTCTCACTCTCCACAGCCCGCGAGTGGGCTTCGCCAGGCTGCTATCATCTTCAACCTCCAGCAGCCATGTTATAGTAACGGGCCAAAAAAAACACAGGTACTGCTCAAGTGACGTTTTGCTCCGATTTGGGCCTCATTTCATTGCGATTTCACATGGGTTTTGATTATAATCAAGTTTCTAATCATTATAGAGCAAAAGCCCCAATTTTAAACAAAAAAAAAATTTGCAATTTCGATCTTCAAAATGCGATTCACATGAACACTAACATCACTGTATTTTTCGAAATTATCCTTCCATAGTGAACGAAAATTCGCGATTCTTGTGTCTATTGATTCATAAAATTATGCTCTACAAAAGCCCCATGGTCATCGGTCCCAATTTTTTGAAAACGTGATTTTCAAAACAAATCTCATGTTAATTCGAAAATACCTTAAAAATAGGAACCAGAAATTCAACGAAATAAAAATCATGAGCACGTTAAACAATCAGGTCCTAAATCATATAATAATGGCTCTAATACCAAATGTAAGATAAAATTGAAACCTTATGGATCACATTATACGAAATTAGAACACCGATTTAGTACTTACTTGTTGAAGACATGATCATCTTTGGGTTCCTGAAATTGAAAGACTAAGCCTTCCCCTGCCTATTCGCGCAGCCCCAATTCACAGCCGTCAATAGGACAAGCCGTGGAGCAACTGATTATGATATCCATGACGGTAGAGGGGACCTAGCCAACTATATATAATAGTAACAATAACCCTAGGCATCTCCCATTACGGGCCTATAGGTTAAGGCTTATACTATCACCCACACAGATCAGAATTAGGTGCCAATAGCCCATTACAAACAAATCACCATATTAGCGGGCTCAAGCATCATCAAATGGATCATAACATCCCGATATTCGCAAACCAAAAACCACAATTGATTGCCGCCCACAAGAATTATTAGAAATTATCCTAACAAAAGAATGTCAATTTCAGAATCCGTCAAGGTAATAGAAATTGTTATTTTCGTTGTATTATTGTATAACTTTTTCCACTTGCATTTTAGTTTTTTATTTAATTGGTTCATTGATATTGGTATTATAAAAATGAATTTTCAAATTCGTGATGGAGATAATCCTTTATTTGTTGAAGATGAACGTGAAGGTATTTATTTAGTAATCAATGTCTATTTACAAATATTAATATAATTTATTTTTGCAACTTTTTTATTTTTTTTACATGTCGTCTGATTTGTTGAACTTTTTTCTAGATTGTGTAGACTTTGAAAGAATGAACCGGTGCTGTGAATATTGTCACGCAATGGTTTGGTTTGAGGAGTGGTCAGGAAAATATAAAAATAGTTATATATTAGAATTGTTTTGTTTTAATAAATATATATGAATATAGTTATTTAATATATTTTGTTTGGACTTTATTTGAATACAATGTTTAATTTTAATATGTAAAATATTTATATTAAGTATTTTTTACAACCTTTATTAATTGTGTAGTTCTAAAAATTATTGCTCTTGGTTTTTAGGGGATCGTATATTTAATTTTTATTATTTATTTTCTAATTTAATATTTAATTATGATTTTAAAAGGGTAATGTGACTGTACTTTGTATTCGATTACTTTGTTTATATTTAATTTTCTTTGCTTTATTTATTTTTAAAAAAAATAGATTTATATTTTTAAATCGAGTGGAATGCTAGCAACATAGTCTACCAACCCAAGTGAGTTAGGGGATATACTACATAGGAGAAATAATGTTAATTTCACAATCCGTCAAGGTAATAAAATTTGTTATTTTATTTGTATTATTGTATAACTTTTTCTCACTTGCATTTCAGTTTTTTATTTAATTGGTTCATTGTTATTGATATTATACAAATTGATTTCAAGTTCATGATCGAGAGAATACTTTATTTGTTGAAGATGAACGTGAATGTATTTATTTGGAAATTATTGTCTATTTCCATATATTAATTTAATTTATTTTGCCACTTTTTTATTTTATACATGTTGACTGATTTGTTAAACTTTTTTCTAGATTGTCTAGGATTTGGAGGAATGGACCGGTGTTGCGAACATTGTGGCGCAATGGTTTGGTTTGAGGAGCGGTCATGAAAACCTAAAAATTGTTTCAGAGTAAAATTTTGAATATGTTGTATGAATGGAAATGTGACGTTACCATATTTGGCTAGACCACCTACTTTGCTTTGGAGTTTGATACATAGAGTACCAATGAATTTTTTTTTTGTGATAGTAATAATAATTGTTATGATAATGAAATTAATGTACAGTAAATTAAAGTAATAAGTATAATGTCGATATTGTTATAATAAAGTTTTGAGCTAGCAAAAAGCTTATATGTATTAAGAAAAAATTAAATTGTACATGCTTTAGTTTAACGATTGATTGGTAATTATATAGTGATACATTGTTAAAAAATATTCATTCTATAAATTTTTCTACACTATCATAAAAAAAAAATTAATATACACATAATATTGTCTATATATTTTTTATAATAATATCATTTTTTAAATTATCAATATTATCAACATTATAAAATTTATTTATTTAATCGAAATTTATACGGATGCTAAAAACCAGTATGTTATAAAGGTTGTCAACATATGCAAGTGAACATGTGCATATGTACACACAGTTATATGGCCCTTGATATTAAGCAAAATATGAAAGCTTATTTTTGTCAGAAGATGATTTGACCTTTTTTATTCTGCAATTGTTGAGCATTGATAAAATTGTTCCCATTAGCTAGCTCAGGGTCCAATGACTTATCAGGTATTACCTTAACCTTTTTTTTTTTTTGACAGCGGTATACCTTCACCTAGAGGATCCAATTTCAGTATATACATATCCTGATATAGTTTCTCCCCAGATCTCAAGCTACCCTCCAAACATTGATATAGGAGTACTCTCTTCCGCAGGCATCAATAACCAAAAAAGTAAAGGGATGTAAAAGCACATTCTGATCATAAAAGTAGAAGCCCAGACTATGCACTTCATAGGTAATTGTAAATGCAAACAAAAGTATCTAGTACCAATTTCAGTCTCTACAAGTCAAAGTACAACATAAGAAACCTAAGAAGTAACTTAAAACATTATTAAGCACCTATAATACTCTCAGAGCAAATGTCCATTTCGGTCCTCCAAGTTATAACTTATAAGCAACATTACATTGGTCCTCTATTTATAAATGCATCAAATTGGTCTTCCGAAGATATACACCACCACATCATATCACATTTTCACTATCATATTTTGATATCAAAATGGCCCTAGAAGGATAAAGGGTGATTCAATGCACGAGGTTCCCACCAATGGGATCTGGAGAGGATAGATGTATGCAACCTTACAAAAGCTATTTCCAAGATTTGAACCTCTGACGTCTAGGTCACAAGGAAATAACCCTAATGATGTACCAAAAAGGGTGACTCATTCGTAAAGGGATCATTCATCTCCAGCAAAAATCTTTTGAGTATTTGATGATGGCACTAATATATGAAGGACCAACATATTCCTAATGGAATATGTACTGGCCGAGGAGTAAAACCCGGCCACCGAGCTTGGATATCCGATCCAACCCAGATATTAAGGATAAGATATTGATATTATCTTCAATAATCCTGATATTATCTCAAATAACCTTATACGGTTAAAAGATCAATTTAAGATATCATCTTAATCAAACCGGATATTATCTCACATAACATTATCCGGCTAAAAAGATAATATCCCTTAAATTAAGGAAATCACATCTCAGAAGATTTAAGAGATAAAAGAAAATATATCCAGATCTCTTAAAGCCATGGGGATCCTATTATAAAAGGAGGAGAACCCAAGAGAGAGACTCACTTTTCACTGAATCTCGGTGACTCTCCCTTAAGCGTATTAGGGAAACTAGCTCGACCAAGAGACTATTGAAGAGTCCTTGCTCGCTGGTATTCATCGGATACAAGATTAGGGGATCGAGATCACCGTATGGCCAAGGGTTGAACCTAGAACTACGTCTGGCTTTGATTCCCATTGGGATACGTAGGACCGGAATACAATATTCTGTCAAGCCATAATCTAAAACAACCCCCATTGTTCACTCTTGGTTTGACGTTCTACGACGAGATTCCGGCAAGTCGGATCTCGGCAGGAACATTTGGCGCCCACCGTGGGGCCGAGGAAAAACTTTCCCCGGTTCCACAAGAAAGCTTGATGGTGACTACATGGAATGGTCCGAGGGGAGGGGCGAACAGCATGAACCATGAAGATCATGAGGCCTCGAACACGAACCACGACAATCACCCCACCCCCACCCCCCGTCAATGAAGATAACCCTCGACTGGGAGAGGTTATGGCACAGCTAAGGCAACTGCGGAAGGAGAATGAGGAGATACGTGCGCAGAATCAAAGGCTTTCTCAAAGGCTTTCAAGAACTCAGAAAAGAGAAAGATCAGTGACACCTTCCAAGAAAGAGCAATCCTCACCCGAGGCTAGCCAAAAGGATCCATCCCGCGTACCCTCTCCTCGGGGAACTAACCGGCCATCCAAGACCAAACCTCCCTCAGAGGCTTCAGAAGCTAAATCTCGTACAGAAAGGACTATCCAAAAAGAAAGGGTAACAGACCGACGGTCGAGGTTGCTGTTCACGGATGACATCAATGAGGTAATCATGCCTAGACATTTTAAGCCCCTTAACATCGATAAATTCAATGGCACCAGTGACCCAACTGAGCACGTAGAATCCTTTATTTCTTCTGTTTACTTGGTGACCGATTCAGAAGCCGTCATATGCAAAGTTTTTCCAACCAGTTTGCAAGGCCCTGCCTTAACCTGGCTTACGAATCTACCACCTCAGTCAATCGATTCCTTTGATGTGCTCGTAACTAAGTTCACCGCACAATTCGCAGCAAGCCGAAGGCATAAAAGGCACTCGGTCTCGCTGGTGAATTTCAAACAAGAAAGGAATGAATCACCCAGAGATTATATGGCTCGTTTTAATGCCAAACAAATCTTAATTCCCAACATGAGCTTGGAACTCTGCCTTCATACCGTCATGGGCGGTGTGAAGCCAGGGTCATTCTTTGAGTATTTATCCCGAAAACCACTGAGAGATTTTGAAGAGTTGCAGGAAAAAGCTACAGGGTTCATGAACTCGGAAGAGATGGTAGAATTCAAAAGGAGAGAAAGAGGTCTTGAGGACAAGAGCTCGGTCCCGTGCAAAGAAAGAAATAGGGGGGCTGATCCACAAAGGGCCCAAAAGACCAACGAAAGGGGATTCTCGGAGAGGCAACCCAGGTACCAGTCTTATACGCCGTTAAACTGATCTCGGGCAACCATTCTCCAAGAGGTGTGCAACGCCGAGTTACTCACCTTGCCTCGACCGTCCAAAACGCCGGTCAATGCTGACAGAAGTAAAGAATGCATGTGGCATCAAAACTATGGTCACTCCACTGATGACTGTAGAGCAATTCGAGAAAAAATCGAGGACTTGGTACGGGCAGGTCGTCTTGACCTTTTCGTTCGCCGAGATGATAATGGAGGCAGACGAGCTGGTCGAAGACGACGGAGACACGGTTATGACAACCGTAACCGAGATGCAAACCTGCAAGAAAACAATCAGAACAGAGATCAGTTGAATATTCAAAGGGCTCTTAATGAAGAATCGGAAGGAGGAGTCACAGGGGTCATCAATACAATCTCAGGAGGATTTGCAGGTGGAGGAACGACGAGTTCAGCTCGGCGGCGTCATGTAAAAGCCCTCCGATCTGTCAACACGGTGTCTGGAAAGTCTACAAGGACAAGACCTCCAATAACATTCACGGATGATGATTTCCGAGGGGTGGATCCAAATCAAGATGACCCAACGGTGATAACGGTTGAACTAGCCAACTTCTCGGTCAAACGAACACTTATTGACCAGGGGAGCTCGGCTGACATTCTATACCTAGCGACCTTCAAGAAACTTGGAATTCCAGAAAAGATGATAAAAGAGCAGGAAGACAAGCTAGTAGGGTTCGCCGGGGAGCAAGTAAAAACCCGAGGTTACATAGACCTCTTAACAACGTTTGGAGAAGGAAGACTCTCCAAATCCGTATCGGTCAGGTACATTATTGTAGATGCCAGCACGTCGTACAACATTCTTATTGGAAGACCGACTTTGAATGAACTCGGAGCGATTGTCTCTACCCCACACCTGACAATGAAATTCCCAGCCGAGTCCGGGCTGACCAGAGGCTAGCCAGGCAATACTATGTAGATAGCCTAAAGGTTACCCGGAACCAGGATATCGCAAAGAATACCGAGGATGATAAAGCAGAAGTGGTAAGCTCGGTCAGTTCGGTAACTTCATCCAGCTCGGTCAGTATGTTTGAACTCGACCCAAGGACGGAGATGTACGAGTCCAGATACGAACCAACGGAGTCTTTAGAAAGGTTCCAGTTGGGAGCCCAAGCTGAACAATGCACTCAAGTCGGCAGTCAGCTCGACCCCTCGCTCAAACAAAGGATTCAAGCGGTCTTAATAAAGAATGTCGATCTATTTGCTTGGAAGACATCGGATATGCCTGGTATAGACCCCAATTTTATGTGCCATAAGCTATCTATATGTCATGAAGCCAAGCCTGTAGCTTAGAGAAAAAGGAAACTTGGCGAAGAAAGGCGCCAAGTAGTAGCCGAGGAGACTTCCAAACTGGTCAAAGCAAATTTCATCAGAGAGGTAAAATACACTACTTGGCTAGCCAACGTGGTGTTAGTTAGAAAGGCCAGCGGTAAATGGAGAATGTGCACCGACTACACCGATCTCAACAAGGCGTGCCCAAAGGATTCTTATCCTCTTCCCAACATTAACACACTGGTGGACGGGGCCTCAGGGTACAAAGTTTTGTCTTTTTTGGACGCATACTCGGGTTATAACCAGATCAGGATGTATCCACCCGATGAAGAAAAAATGGCATTTATGACTGATGGGGCCAACTACTGCTATCGGGTAATGCCTTTCGGCTTAAAAAATGCCGGTGCAACATATCAAAGGCTTATGGACAAAGTTTTCGTTGACCAAATCGGAAAGAACCTAGAAGTATACGTTGATAATATGGTGGTAAAATCTGATGACCTAAGGCAACACTCGGCCGACCTCGAAGAAATTTTCAGCCAGCTCAGAAAATACATGAGGTTAAATCCAGAAATTGCTCTTTTGGTGTACAAGGAGGAAAGTTCTTAGGATATATGCTAACACACAGGGGGATTGAAGCTAATCCGGATAAATGCAAGGCTGTTATGGAAATGCGGAGTCCTCGGAATGTGAAAGAAATTCAGAGGTTAGCCGGCTGATTAGCTTCTCTATCCCGCTTTCTCCCGAAGTCTGCAGAAAAGGCAAGACCCTTCTTCCAGCTTTTGAAAAAACCAAAAGAGTTCATCTGGACTGAAGAGTGTCAGAAAGTCTTTGAAGATCTGAAACTCTTCCTAGCCTCTCCCCCAATCCTCACTCTACTACTTTCGACAAAAATATGTACTTGTACCTATCTGTCAACGATTATGCGATCAGTGCAGTAATCATCCAGGAAGAGGAAGAGCAACAGATGCCGGTGTATTATGTGAGTAGAATCCTGAAAGACGCAGAAACACGATATCACGTAATTGAAAAACTAGCCCTCGCCTTAGTTATGGCAGCTCGGAGGTTACGACCTTATTTCCAGTCGCACCAAGTTATAGTCAAAATTGATCATCCAATAAAGCAGGTGCTCAGGAAACCAGATCTAGCCGGACGAATGATAGCTTGGTCAGTAGAATTGTCGGAATTCAGTTTGCAATATGAGCCGAGGGGGAAGATGAAAGCACAATGTCTCTCCGACTTCATTGCCGAGCTCTCTTCTAAGCCGAGGATGGAATCCTTCATCTGGCTCCTATATGTTGACGGATCATCTAACTTGAAGGGAAGCGGGGCCGGAATAATTCTCGAAGGACCTGATGACCTAATCCTGGAACAATCTTTAAAGTTTAGGTTTACTGCTTCAAACAACCAAGCAGAATATGAAGCCTTTATTTCAGGACTGATGCTAGCTAAAGAAGTTGGGGTCCAAGAATTAAAATGCCGAAGTGACTTACAGCTTGTAACAGGACAAGTCTCGGGTAATTATCAAACAAAGGACCCCCAACTGACCAGATATCTCTGCAAGGTTAACAGCCTAGTTTCTGAATTTGATAATTTCACTATTGAGCATATACCTCGAGAAGAAAATTCTAGGGCAGATCTGTTGTCCAAGTTGGCTAGCACCAAGAAAGCTGGTCAGCTAAGAACTTTCATTCAGGAAAACCTTCTCGAACCGAGCATAAAAAGTGCCGAAGTAATAATGACCGAGCACGATGATCGTGGCTGGATGACACCGATTTGGGAATATTTAGCCTCGGACAAATTGCCTAGTGACCCTAAGGAGGCGAGGCGAATTCGTCTAAAATCTTGCCACTACACCATCCGAGACGGCGAGTTGTACAGAAGAGGATTCTCCATGCCATTACTGAAGTGCCTAGCAAAGGAGCAGTCCGAGTACGTAATGGATGAGATGCATCGAGTAATCTGTGGAATGCATTCGGGTGGCCGATCTCTGGCAGCTCGGGTTCTGTGAGCAGGGTTTTACTGGCCAACCATGAGACTGGATTGTGCTACTTGGACTAATAGGTGTGAGCCCTGTCAGAAGTTCGCCAACATAGCACGTGCTCCAGGGGAAGAGCTCCATTCCATGTTCTTGCCGTGGCCCTTTACTATGTGGGGGATGGATATAGTCGGTCTTTTCCCAGTTGCCAAAGGTCAAGTCAAGTTCTTGCTGGTAGGTGTAGACTACTTCACCAAGTGGATTGAAGCAGAACCATTAGCTACGATAAATGCTAAAAAGGTTCAGAGTTTTGTATGGAAAAACATCATATGCAGGCACGACCTCCCTTATGCAATTGTCACGGACAATGGAAAGCAATTCACCAATAAAGAGCTTAGAGAATTCTACTCCAACCTCGGAATTAAACATAAAGTGACCTCAGTTGAGCATCCACAAACAAATGGACAAGCAGAGGCAGCCAATAAAGTCATTTTAAACGAACTCAAAAGAAGGTTATGTTGGGAATTTGCGTATAAAACAAAATAAAATGCAGCGGAAAAATTCTCATCGAAGGATCCTTGCGAATGGTCATGATTCATGATTAAAAAGTTTACCTCTTGAAGCGATGGCTGTTGGTTGAAATTCGTCTATCACGAACACCGCACGAACGGTGTCTCTAGAGGTATCCACACGAGCGGACTCCGTGAACGTCCAACGTCACGAACCTGAAGCGTCTCTGTCTTACAGTGCTAGCTTCAAAACCGAGACTTACTGTTCACTCTTACTCCTTTTGTGCGGCTAGGTTATCAACCGTCTATGCACAACAACTTAAGTATTCTACTTATAATAGCACCTCCTTAAGTGAGTTAGTGAGAAGCACTTGACCTAAGCCCATGTACTATGCGATAGGCCCAATAGGAATGTCCAACTCTCCTTTTAATGCTTCTTTTAATCCGCTCTTATGTGTGTGACCCTATAGGTTCCCAAAACGTTAGCAGTAACATTAAATCCCATTTAATATTACAAACAATGATCGGTATCTAGCAATACATCACTGCTACCTAAGTAGTGAGAAAGTCGGTGATTTGACGAAACCTTTCTGTGACAATTATTCATGTGCATTATTATCCCTTTGTCCATATATCTATATTGAACACAAGGCATAGAATGTGTCACCCTTGTATGGTTCAATATCATGTTCCCTGATACCTGAGTAGACTTAACAACAAATGAGGTCAATATCTCATATTGACTCATTTCAAAGACAACCATGCATTTTACAGGTCTCACTCTATCAGGGGGCCCACAGATATTACTCCTATTATGTAGGAGGGACAAATTCCATCTAGGTCACTCACATCCCTCTGCATGGCTCGTGGTATGCCCAATGACCGTCTTTATAATCATCCTATTACAGATGACGTTTGACGATATTAAAGCACACGACTCCTCATGTAGGGATTGTGGTGATTTCAGGTCGAAGGATTGTATGCACCATTGTCACTATGAGAACTACTTATGACACTCACATAACGCTCCATGTAGTGTTCTCATGGTGGGTCAATCCAGTACATCATTACCTTAATGTGTACCTATGTGGCGACTCGATATCTCATATGCATGACCCGTGAGATATGGTCATCAGTCTGCACACATAATAGTCTCAATTGTATTATTATTGTCCTTATTAATAAAATACTTGACTACGGATATTTAAGAATAGGATTTCATTGTTCAATAGTGTCTCACGATCAAGTCATATACTTGATATTCTATTGAACTGAAATTTCTATTCTAAGGACTTTATTATGTTTAAACAAGTAACACAATAAACTGAAATGCCTCATATCATATATATATATAATAGCAAGATACAAATGTAAGTCTAAAGAAATACATTGGCCTCTAGGGCTTACACCAACAGGTTAGGCCAGTCAAAAGGGGCTTGGGTTGAACAATTACCAAGCATCCTATGGGCTTACCATTGCTCACCGCAGTCTTCAACTGGTGAAATGCTGTTCAAGCTAACCTATGGAACCGATGCCATGATTCCAGTTGAGCTCGGCGAACTCTCTTTCCGAAGGCAGCATCATGACCAAAGTAAGAACGAAGAAGAACTTCGGGTTGAGCTTGACATGGTTGAAGAAGTCCGAGATGAGGCGAAAATCAGAGACGAGCTATGCAAGCAAAAAGCAACTCGGAAGTACACCTCGAGGTTGCAGCCAAGGGAATTTGTGCAAGGTGACTTAGTGCTGAAACTGCAAAACGACGCGAGAAAAGACCCCAGAGAGGGTAAGCTCGCAGCGAACTACAGGCTAGAAGAATTGTCAGGAAAGGCTGTTCCAAGAACATGGAACACTTCCCACCTTAAGTTTTATTTTAGTTAAGGTTATAGGTGATGCACTCTTTTTCCTATCCTGGTCTTTTTCCCACGAGGTTTTGGATGGGAGGGTTTGAATGAGGCACACTCGGAAAAATAAATAAATAGAATCATTTTCATTTGCGCTATTAGCCAAAAATACTGTTATGGTTAAAAATTTATTTATGAAAGCAATTACAAACCTAAAGAGGCTGACCGAACTAAAATCGACCAAGTTGAGGTCGAAATGCCGGGCCTATAAAGGTAAACAACAATTACAAACCTAAAGAGGCTGACCGAGCTAAAATCGACCGAGTTGAGGTCGAAATACCGGGCCTATAAAGGTAAACAACAATTACAAACCTAAAGAGGCTGACTGAGCTAAAATCGACCGAGTTGAGGTTGAAATGCTGGGCCTATAAAGGTAAACAACAACTAAAAACCTAAAGAGGCTGACCGAGCTAAAATCGACCGAGTTGAGGTCGAAATGCCGGGCCTATAAAGGGAAACAACAACTAAAAACCTAAAGAGGCTGACCGAGCTAAAATCAACCGAGCTGAGGTCGAAATGCCGAACCTATAAAGGTCAATAACAAAAAACCTAAAGAGGCTGACCGAGCTAAAATCGACCGATTTGAGGTTGAAATGCCGAGCCTATAAAGGTAAATGCCAACTACAAACCAAAAAAGGTTGTCCGAGCTAAAATCGACCGAGCTGAGGTCGAAATGTCGAGCCCATAAAGGTAAACAACAACTACAAACCTGAAGAGGTAGTCCGAGCCAAGATCGACTAAACCAAGGTGGAATGGCTAAAACCTAAAAAGGCAACCGATGCCTAAGAAGGTAAGTAAATACCTGCAGGTATTCTGAGTTCCAAAAACTCGAGTCAACCGAGTAACACGCCAAACTGTAAAAGCCGAGCACTAACAAACTCGAGCTCCAAAAGCCGAAAAGGCATTAGAAAATTTTCTAAGTATAAAGTAACTCGTAAGCAAGCACGTGACCGAGGTTTTGTTTTGGATTTGATTTTCACTGAGCGAAAATTAAACACATGTGAACTGAATCTAGTTCGCAAGACGTCGCTTCTAATATTTTGTAATATGCACGTTGATCCTTGATCCGTGCCACGTTGTTGTGGACTGTGTGTCCTAATCACGTTGTTGTGGACTGTGTGTCCTAATCACGTTGTTGTGGACCGTGTGTCCTAACCACGTTGTGATGAACGTTGTTAAAGCTGAATGTTGTTTTCTACGACCACAAGCCTAGGACTGGTGCATCGGTCTAAGGTGTTGTGATTGAGCACTCGGACTGCGTGTCCTATGTTGATGTTGATAATTTCAAAATGATGAAATTTATGAATGGTCGCTAGCCTTTGAGCTTCGACAACGAATGAGAACGAACACAAAGAAAACATCGAGAACTAAATGCTTTACATTTGCATTTACGGCAGACGTGCCCGACATGGTTTTAACGTGAGACCTTAGCAGGAAAGGTATCATGTGACGGTGTATTATCGTTGTTCTTAAATTGGACAATGAGACGATGTACGTGTATTGTTGTGCCTAATTGGACAATGAAACGGCGTGCATAATCGTTGTGCCTAAATGGCCAATGAGACGGTGTATTATCGTTGTGCTTAGCTAGCCAATGAGACGGTGTATTATCGTTGTGCTTAGCTAGACAATGAGACGGTTTATCGAGCTTGATCAACTCATTTGGAGGATGTTGGGATCTCCGGAGATTAAGAATAGAGCCTGATGATAGAAGTGTCATGCATTATCTTTATAAAATTGATTGATTCGGGTATGAGACCCACTGAAATAGTACTTGTTGTTTACCTATGATTAATGTTTAGAATGTTAATATGCCAAGGTGTTGTATGTATCATGTGTATGGTTGTTGTATGATATATCCATTTGCCGGTGTCTCACTCTTACAGTTATATCAGGTCTCTTCGGGTTTTGCTGTAGTACCTCGGTACTCTAGTACCAATGTTGCAGAGGAGTCTTTTTGAGTCACTTGAAGACCTAGTGTTAGAGGTTGGGAAAGTATTCTGATTGAGGGTCTCTCCAATGAATATTTGATAGAATGACCAGCTTAGGAGTCTGAGTTGGGTTGTATATCTAAAGAGGTCGGTGAGTGTAGTGTTATATACATCCATCTGCAGTTTAAACTTTTTCTTTCGAAAATGGAAACTTATAGGAATGTTGTATGTCATGGTAACTTTGTTACGAATGTGACTTCACGTTTTAAATGTATGTATGATGGATTTCAGAGTTATCCTTAAAGAAAAATTTTATACCCCATTTTTCTGACTTAAAAGAAAACAATTTTCTGAAAGCAACCAACAAATTATATTTTGACTTACTTCCGCATGTGGTACGTACGTAGTAATGCCCAGGGGGAGTGTTACAGGTAGTATCAGAGATGGTCGAGTCTTTCGGGATCTTTGGGAAATAGGTCTGTTGTGTTGACGTTGTGTTTTCTCTGAATTAAGTTTTATTTGGATTACTTCTTAGAAGTAATATGTGTTAATATACTTTCACACGTTTCATTTTTTGGTTGTGGCCTGACTGATTTGTTCGGCAAGTCAGTTATGGAACCCGCACCAGAAGGTGGATGTGGACGGGGACGTGGACGCGGTCGTGGCCGTGGTCGTGGAGGTGGTCCTATTGGCGGTCGTGCCAACATGAATGCGAATTATGACGACGGGATGGACTTCGCTGCCCAAGCTTCGAATGACGTTTCTGCTGCCATAGCTCTCCAGACTGCCAACGCGGCTGCCCAGAATCAGCAGGAGCAGCAAAAAGCTGAACAGGCTACAGAAGGGAAGAATCTGAATGCCTTCCAATGCCAGAATCCGTCGCAGTTTGATGGGGACGTAGACCTGACTAAGGTCGATCTTTGGATCCAAGAGCTGGAGAAGATCTTTGAGCTGGTGCACACCCCAGAGGGAGCAAAGGTGTCTTATGCAACCTTCCAACTGATTGGAGATGCTGAATACTGGTGGAAGGGCACCAGACAACTGCTGGTTTCTGAGCATCAGGTAATCACCTGAGGAGTATTTCGCAACAAATTTCTCGACAAATATTTTCCCCAGAGTGCTCGGACAGAGAAAGAGCAGGAATTCCTGAGGCTGAGTCAGCGGGACATGGCAGTGGCGGAATATGTGGCAAGGTTTGAGTCCCTTGCCAAATATTTCCGTTTTTTCCAGAACAACCCCGATGAGGAGTGGAAGTGCGAAAAGTTTGAAGCCGGTCTGCGCTTCGAGATTAAGGAATCTGTGATGCCATTGGAAATCCGGAATTTCCAAGCCTTAGTAGAGAAGTGTAGAAAAGTGGAACTAATGAGGAAAGAAAAAGGCAACAGAGAAACTGTTGGAGGACCCACTCGTTCCAAAGACCAATATCAAAATCAGAATCAGAAAGGGAAACAACATCGGAGGGAACCTTATTTCCAGCCACAAGGGAATGACCAGAATCAACGACAGCATAATTTTGATAATTCTGAATCGGGAAGTGGAGGCTAACAGAACCAAAATCGAGGCCAATTTAGAAGATGTTACAAGTGTGGAAACCCAGATCACATGGCTGATGTTTGTCCACGCAAGGGAACGAAAGGTTACAACTGTGGACAAATAGAACACTTGTCAAGGGATTGTAATGCACCAAGGTTTGAAAGGGCTATCAACACCTTAGGGACTGATAGACCCACGGCAAAGGGAAGAGTTTACACCATGACTGGCACTGGAGCTTCACAATCTGATGATCTTTTACGACAGAAGTAGTATGCAATTTGAAGGTCTTATGGCAGTGGTCTATAATTCTAAGTTGTAATAGGATTCTAAGTATAATCGTGTTTTGACGCCCTTAAGTATTTGACTCTCTAGGGTCTCCTATGTTACTAGTCTTTCCAGTGAATGTATGTTTCTTATGACTTTTGGGAATAAAAGTCTCTTTAAGAAATTTATTCCAGTTCCCTTCTCTTTTTTATTGTTGTGGTCAGTTTAGACTTTGGATCCAATCTTTCTTTTCCTAGAGTTGTGAATTGCCTTGTTGTTGCACGGGATGAGTATGTTTATAAAAGAAGTTTCTTGATGAAACTCAATCTAATCACTTTTACTTTTGGTGGAATTGATTCAGTTTGAATTCTTATCAAACTGTTGCTCTGTTAAATTGTTGATCGGGAAATTCTAGTGGAAGGAGAAACTTTTTAGATTCATGATTGTAAACGTGTACCGATCATACATTTTTACCTCCCTGAATATACTAAAGGATCTTCATACATTAGATGTTTCTGTATTCTTTTGGATCGATGAAATTATTTTAGATACTTTCTTCTGATAGTATGATCTGGATGGTGGGAGATCTTGTTAAGTTTCTAGTTACGTAATTTCGAGGACGAAATTCTTTTTAGAGGGGTAGTATTTTAACACCCTGCTTTTCCTATGCTGTCTGTAGCAGTAAATACATATTTAAATGTGTTTATTTTAGATTAAACCCAGAGAATGATTTTAATTAAAATAAAATCATTTTCTTGTGTGGTTATATCATATGAAGTTATGGTAAAAAATTTCAGTCGAAAATTCAGACGAAAACCGGTCTGGGTTCTCACTGCCAGTACAAGTTTACTGAGCTAGAGACAAAATTTTAATTCGTGAACGAGACAGTTAGTGTTTTTATGATGTTTTGTGTGGGTTTGGAGTTTTTCGAAAAATCTTGTTCGGGGTCAAATCTTAGGGATTTCCCGGGTGAAATCGTCGAGAAATACGATGGGGGAAGTCATCTGATACACAATGGAGCAGAGCATCAAGAGGATGAAGTGACATGAAGTGACTTGATGTGAAGGCTATGACACGCCTAAAAAAAAGTGAATCTTGACTTTATTTCAAAATCTCACTTTTTCATCTTTCTCTCTCCAATCACATCACATCACCTTAACTCCTTATCCTCTCTACAAGCAACCCACCTTCTTTCTTCTTCTTTCTTCTCTTCTTTCTCTCCAAAACCGTGCCGCACTCTCTCCCTCTCTATAAATACCCTTCATTTCCACACTTCGTCATTTTCCTCCATTTTCTAACATTTACACTTCACTACATTTCTTTTCTTCTTCTCTCTTACAAAGTTTACATTTTTATCAAGCTTTTCTCTTAAAGTTCTTCATCAAAGTTGTTCATCTTGTTAATTTTAATACTTCTATGTAGTTCTTTTTCAAAGTTTCATCTTTTATTTCAAAGTTTTCTTCATATGTCATTTATGTGCTTTTAACTTCTAAAATCTCTTAAAAATGGTAAAAAACTCTGTTTGAGTTGAAACAATTTCTCTGTTCTTATTTTTACTCCTACTACAACATACTAAAAGGTTGTGTAAAACAAAAATTTCTAACCCTATTTTCTTGATGAGGCCGAAACCATGCTTTTTGGTTTTGGTGGGTTTTGTTTAACTTTGCTTGTATGGACTTGTATTTGAGTTCTATTCCAAGATGATCATGACCAAGGGCTCCTTTGTACTAAAGGATGTTAGGTTTAAGTGATTGGAAAAGTTTAGAGATTTTACACATTTTCATGTAAAGGCCTAAACTTTAAGTAGTTTAAGACATTGGTGCTTAGTTGATGTTTCTCCAAAGTGATCATGGATTAAGGATTCTTGATGTATAAGGATGCTAAATCCAAGGGATTGGAAAGTTTGAAAATTTCTAACCTTTATTTTGTATCAAGGGAAAACTTTAAAGGTTTTTGGCAAAAATATTAAGTTTTGTTTTCTTCCAAAATGATCATAGATTAAAGCTCCTTATAATAAAGGATGCTATGTCTAAAGTGATTGGAAAATTTAAAATATTTTCTTGCTTTATTTTCCTATGATGGCCGAATGTAACATTTGACCTAGGATGTGTTATTTTATTTTGTTTTCCAAGATGATTATGGATTAAAGCTCCTTCATGTTAAAGGATGCTATGTCCAAAAGATTGGGTGATTTAAAGATCTCTAACCTCACAAATTTGTTAAAGCCGAACCTAAGAGTTCATGGTCTAAGACATTTGATTTTTCCATTTTCCGAAATGATCGTGGTTTCAAGCTCCTTACTATGTATGGATGCTAACCTAAAGAGATTGGAAAGTTTAGAAATTTCTAGCCTATTTATATATGCTTGACCGAAACCCTAAGTCAAGTACTTGGTGGGATTTTTCATTCAACTTTGTTAAAAGATCATTGTTTATGAACTCCTAACACTTAAGGATCATAAATTCATGAGTTGTATAATTTTCGGGAATCTCTAACCCTAAGAACTAGTCTTGGCTGAACCTACACCTTGTGGTTTAGTGTTCTTGTTTGATTTTGTGTTCATAACCTTAGACTTTCATCGCGGAGGAAACAAGGACGTTCGTGGTTTACCTCTCCAAGAATCTAATCTCCTTACCTTCACGGAAGGTAAGAGGGGATTTCCTAGGGATATTCAATGACTATATGTATGTGTGTATGTGTTTACTTGAGTGATTTGAATATTATTGTGATATTGAGTCAATTCTTGAATAACTTGTTTACTTGAACTATTGTGGTTATTACTTGAAGTTGAACGTTACTTGCTTTAAAGTGTTATGAAATATATATATGTGATGAACTGTCATTAACTGTGATATTATTGTTGAGAATATATTACTGTTGATTGAAGTTTGAGAAGTCGGACTTGAGTCTGTGCACAATGATTATAAAGGATTAAAAGCCTTAATAAGCCTTGAATAGAACTTGAAAGTATTGGTTTCATTTATAAAAGTTCCTTGTTTAAAACGCTTACTTCAAGAAAATGAGATTCTTATTTTGAAAAGAAACGTTGAAGTGTTTTTAAGACGATAGAAACTACCTTTTTATGATCCAAAGTTGGTACGAGAGAAAACCTTTTTCGAACTATGTGTTTTATAAAGAAAAACCCTTTGAAAATATTTGACTTTATTCCATCAAGGAATTTCAAATACAAACGAATTTCCTAAATGTTTTAGAAAAGATTTTGCAAAGGAAAATGATTTTCTCCTGAATGATTTGGAAACGTTCCAGTTACTTGGATAAGTGACCGAGGTTTTGTTTTGGATTTGATTTTCACTGAGCGAAAATAAAACACATGTGCATTGAATCTAGTTCGCGAGACGTCGCTTCTAGTATTCTGTAATATGCACGTTGATCGTTGATCCTTGATCCGTGCCACGTTGTTGTGGACTGTGTGTCCTAATCACGTTGTTGTGGACTGTGTCCTAATCACGTTTTTGTGGACCGTGTGTCCTATCCACGTTGTGATGAACGTTGTTAAAGGTGAATGTTGTTTTCTACGACCACAAACCTAGGACTGGTGCATCGGTTAAGGTGTTGTGATTGAGCACTCGGACTGCGTGTCCCGTGTTGATGTTGATAATTTCAAAATGATGAAATTTATCAATGGTCGCTAGCCTTTGAGCTTCGACAACGAATGAGAACGAACACAAAGAAAACATCGAGAACTAAATGTTTACCATTTGCATTTACGGCAGACGTGCCCGACATGGTTTTAACGTGAGACCTTAGCAGGAAAGGTATCTTGTGACGGTGTATTTTCGTTGTTCTTAAATTGGACAATGAGACGGTGTACGTGTATCGTTGTGCCTAAATGGACAATGAAACGGCGTGCATAATCGTTGTGCCTAAATGGCCAATGATACGATGTATTATCGTTGTTCTTAGCTAGCCAATGAGACGGTGTATTATCGTTGTGCTTAGCTAGCCAATGAGACGGTGTATCGAGCCTGATCAACTCATTTGGAGGATGTTGGGATCTCCGTAGATTAAGGATAGAGCCTGATGATATAAGTGTCATGCATTATCTTTATAAAATTGATTGATTCGGTATGAGACCCACTGAAATAGTACTTGTTGTTTACCTATGAGTAATGTTTAGAATGTTAATATGTCAAGGTGTTGTATGTATCATGTGTATGGTTGTTGTATGATATATCCATTTGCCGGTGTCTCACTCTTACAGTTATATCAGGTCTCTTCGGGTTTTGCTGTAGTACCTCGGTACTCTAGTACCGATGTTGCAGAGGAGTCTTTCTGAGTCACTTGAAGACCTAATGTTAGAGGTTGGGAAAGTATTCTGATTGGAGGTCTCTCCAATGAATATTTGATAGAATGACCAGCTTAGGAGTCTGAGTTGGGTTGTATATCTAAAGAGGTCGGTGAGTGTAGTGTTATATACATCCATCTGTAGTTTAAACTTTTTCTTTCGAAAATGAAAACTTATAGGAATGCTGTATGTCATGGTAACTTTGTTACGAATGTGACTTTACATTTTAAATGTATGTATGATGGATTTCAGAGTTATCCTTAAAGAAAAATTTTATACCCCATTTTTCTGACTTAAAAGAAAACAATTTTCTGAAAGCAACCAGCAAATTATCTTTTGACTTACTTCCGCATGTGTTACGTAGTAATGCCCAAGGGGGACGTTACAAACCCCTCAATGAGAAATGAAACGTTCCTTTTGACAGAATGGTGATGGTTGTTGACGTGCGGGAGAAGAGAAAAGTCCCTTCAAGTCTGCGCAAATTCGGCGCACTAATAGAAAGGAAACACGTGGTAGAGACGTCGGAACATGCGCTGTCATCAAGGAAAAATATGAGCACGCAGCTACAGCGCAGGTCTCGGAAATGATGCCATAAAAGCCACGCATCACAAGACATCTTTGCTGTAATCACAAAAAGCAACGTCTCTTTTCCATCTCGGGAACCGAGAAAGTATCGCCTCAGTACGAAACTCAGGTGATCACCTCCATCTCGGCTAGGCTCGGCTCCTTCGAAAAATGCTTCCACGCAATCAGCTCAAAGCTTGGGGGGCTTGTGTATGAGCCGAGGTGTAGAGCTCAGTAGCTTGAAGCGTCAAGCTCAATCGCCCGAGCTGTTCACCGAGTTGGAGGATATATATATATATATACCGAAGTATGAAGCTCGGCCAATTATCTCGCCAACTCGAAAGACCAAAGAAGAAAGCAAGTTCCTAAGCTCGGCTAATGTCATGAAAGCTTCTACGCTTTACTAGCTCAAAGCTTGGGGGGCTTGTGTACTGGCCGATGAGTAAAACTCGGTCACCGAGCTTGGATACCCGATCCAACCCAGATATTAAGGATAAGATATTGATATTATCTTCAATAATCTTGATATTATCTCAAATAATCTTATACGGTTAAAAGATCAATTTAAGATATCATCTTAATCAAACCGGATATTATCTCACATAACCTTATCCGGTTAAAAAGATAATATCCCTTAAATTAAGTTAAGGAAATCACATCTCAGAAGATTTAAGAGATAAAAGGAAATATATCCAGATCTCTTAAAGTCATGGGAATCCTATTATAAAATGAGGAGAACCCAAGAGAGAGACTCACTTTTCACTCAATCCCGGTGACTCTCCCTTAAGCGTATTAGAGAAACTAGCTCGACCAAGAGACTATTGAAGAGTCATTGCTCGCTGGTATTCATCGGATACAAGATTAGGGGATCGAGATCACCGTATGGCCAATGGTTGAAACTAGAACTACGTCTGGCTTTGATTCCCATTGGGATACGTAGGACCGGAATACAATATTCTATCAAGTCATAATCTAAAACAACCCCAATTGTTCACTCTTGGTTTGACGTTCTACGATGAGATTCCGACAAATCGGATCTCAGCAGAATCCGAATATGTTTTTTGGAGGGCAAAAATAGGCACTCCTCTATGACAGCCCCCATTTGCCCCAACCTCTGCTTTCAAATCTTACAAACAAAACAAGAAAAAGAAAACGAAAATAAAATTTGAATTAGAAACAAACATTGGAATTAAAATCGGGTAGTGAGTGAAAGTGAAATGTGGGTTTTGAGAATGCAAAACAGAGAGACAAGAAATGAGGAATAGCGGTTGAAGAAGAAGTACCTGCAACCGACGAGGTTGAACTCCTTTTGGGACCAAGAACACGACCATTCCGGCAAAAATCCCATGAGGATCAGACTCCGAGGAGGCCCTTTGTTTCCTTTGCTGTTTCCCAACGTTTGGTACTACCTTCACGTGCCGTGCTAGATATTAGACAAGTGGGTAGATGGTGACATTGACAAAAATTTCAATCATTACAGGGTGGGTAGATGTTGCTATGCTTCCAAGAAATTGCCAACAACTTTGTTGACTTAAGTCGACGCAAAAAGGTGTCCTTGTTCATCATTCCATTGTGGCATACAAACTCCATTGACTTTTCATTCTCTGAGTTAGAAGATGACTGAGGCAGTCCTTGAAGTTGTGCTTGAGAATTTGAGCTCACTCATTCGAAATAAGCTGCGACCTTTTCTTGGTTTCGATCAAGACTTGAAAAGGCTTTCCAGCACACTCACTGCAATCAAGGCCACTCTTGAAGATGCTGAGGAGAAGCAATTCTCAAACAGAGCAATCAAGGATTGGCTTCAAAAACTGAACGATGAAGCTCACATCCTGGATGACATCTTGGATGAGTGTGCCACTCAAGCCATGGAGTTTCAGCATCATGGACAAGCAGATCACAAGGTACAAAGCTCTTCCTTATCCTCTTTTCATCCCAAGCGTGTGGTTTTTCGTTACAAAATTTCTAAGAAGATGAAAAGGATAAGAGAGAGATTGGATGAGATTGCTGAAGAAAGGATTAAGTTCCATTTGACTGAGATACATGTAGAAAGGAGAACTGGAGTCATAGACTGGCGCCAAACCACCTCAATCGTTGCTCAATCTCAGATCTATGGAAGAGAGAAAGACAAGAATAAAATTGTTGACTTTCTAGTTGGTAATGCTTCTAATTTTGAGGATCTATCCATTTATCCCATAGTAGGTATGGGTGGACTTGGAAAAACAACACTTGCCCAACTTATCTTTAATCATGACAGAGTAGTCAATCACTTTGAGCAAAGAACTTGGGTATGTGTTTCAGAAGATTTCAGTTTGAAAAGAATGCTCAAAGCTATCATACAATCATCTGGGCATTCCTGTGAGGATTCAGATGTAGAGCCACTACAAAGAAGACTCCAAGAGCTGCTTCGAGGCAAAAGATATTTGCTTGTTTTGGATGATGTGTGGGATGATGACCAAGACAATTGGGAGAGGTTGAAATGTGTATTGGCTTGTTGTGGAGCAAAGGGTGCTTCAATTTTGGTCACCACTCGTCTTACAAAGGTTGCGTCCATTGTGGGAACAGTGCCTCCTCATCAATTATCAGTGCTATCTGAGAATGATTGTTGGCAAGTGTTTAAACAACGAGCTTTTGGACCTGATGAGGCAGAATGCCCAAAGCTTGTGGTCATAGGGAAGGAGATTGTAAGCAAGTGTGGGGGAGTGCCTCTTGCAGCAAAAGCACTAGGAAGTTTGTTGCGCTTTAAAAGAGATGAGAAGGAATGGCTCTATGTCAAGGAAAGCAAGCTTTGGAGTTTAGCGCAAGATGAAAACTCCGTCATGCCTGCCTTGAGATTAAGTTACTTGAACTTGCCCATCAAATTGAGACAATGTTTTGCCTTTTGTGCTTTATTTCCCAAAGATACAAAAATAAACAAGCATTTTTTGATCGATCTTTGGGTGGCTAATGGATTCATTTCATCCAATGAAATATTGGAAGCTGAGGATATTGGTGATGAGGTGTGCAATGAATTATATCGCAGATCACTATTTCAAGATATTAAGGTTGATGAATTTGGCAAAATTATATATTTCAAAGTGCATGATCTTGTTCATGATCTCGCTCAATCTGTGGCAGAGGAAGTTTGCCACATCACAGATGACAACGGTGTAACTAGTGTGTCTGAAAGAATTCGCCATCTCTCAATTCATACGTTGAAGTCATTTAAGGGAGCTGATTTAATCCAATTGCACCAAATCAAATCATTGAAGACCTGTATATTGAAATACCATCGTGATGACCAACTTCCATCTGATTTATTGAGATGTTATTCTTTACGCGTTCTCCACAGTGGGGGGCTAAACAATTTGTCATCTTCAATTGGTAATTTAAAACATCTAAGGTCCTTGAATCTTTCATATGGTCGCTTCAAAACTCTTCCAGAATCCTTGTGTAAGTTGTTGAATTTGCAGATCTTGAAATTAGATGATTGTTATAGTCTCCAAAAGTTACCTAACCACTTGAAGTGTCTAAAAGCTCTTCGACATCTATGTTTGACAAGATGCAACTCACTATCAAGCTTGCCCCCTGAGATAGGAGAGTTGACTTCCCTAAGGACTTTAAGCACGTACTTTGTTGGCAGACAAACAGGGTCCCTTTTAGCAGAATTGGGAGGACTAAACCTTAAAGGAGAGCTCCACATCAATCACATGGAGAGAGTAAAAAGTGTATTGGATGCCAAAGATGCCAATATGGGGAGTAAGCACCTGAACAAATTGGTGTTGTCATGGGGTAGAAATGAAGAATCCCACGTACAGGAAAATGTGGAGCAGATTCTGGAAGTGCTTCAACCTCATCCCCAACAACTTCAAACTTTGGAAGTGAAAGGATATAGTGGTTTCCAATTCCCAAATTGGATGGCTAGTCCTTGTCTCAAATATTTAAATTCGATAAGACTTGATGATTGCGAGAGTTGTTTACACCTTCCGCCGCTTGGGAAACTGCCATCTCTTAAGACACTACGGATATATAAGATGAATCATGTGAAATACATGGACAATGAAACATATGATGTTGGAGTTGCGGGAGGTTACATAGCTCTAGAAATTCTGGTATTGGAGAGCTTGCCAAACCTTATAAGGTTATCAAGGGAGGATGGAGGAAACATGTTCCAACGCCTTTCCAAGTTGCAAATTACTGATTGTCCTAAATTGTTGGCCTTGCCTTGCTTTCCATCTCTCAAACAACTAACAATATGGAAGAAATGCACTGAAGATTTGCTGAGCTCAATTCACAAATCCTGTAGCCTTGAACACTTAAAGTTCATCGACAATGAAGAGTTAAGTTGCTTTCCAGATGGGATGCTACGAGATCTTACTTCTCTAAAGATACCGGAGATTTGTAGCTACTCCAAACTTGAGGTGCTACCACCTGAAATCATGAACCTTAGTGCTATCCAAGACCTCTATATTTATCATTGTGACAGCCTGGAGCCATTGACTGAGCAAGTGCTGCAAGGGTTGCACTCTCTCAAGACATTAGAAATTGAGTCATGCAATAAGATGAATTTTTCTGCTGGACTTCAATACCTGACTTCTCTCGAGCATTTAGCTATTGACGATCGCCCAAAGTTGGAAAGTTTCCCTGAGGCTTTACAACATATGTCCTCCCTCCAATCCTTAACATTGTCTGGTCTTCCTAACTTAAGATCCCTACGTCACAAGTTCGGAACTCTTACCTTAAGGTATTCGTGACTGCCCCAAGTTGATGTGTCTTCCTAACTTTGTTGGCTTGTCAATGATTTTCCTATAGTCCCCTCCCCTCCCCTCCCCCAAAGTAAGGGCAAAAATTTAAAAGAACCTAACTTTCCCTTAGTTACCACCAGTCCCCTCCCCCCTTTTTTGCAAGCCTTGATATTCACCTTTCTTAGCTTACTTTGTTTCTCTCTTTCAATTTCCCATTTCTATCATCTTATGCATAGATGCAGATATGAGATATCTTTTAAATTGTTGTGTTCCATTTAATTGTAGAGTTAATTTTTTATAAGTAATCTAGTGTTTTGGATTACATTTTGACAATTCTGCATTGACAGGAGCGAAATGGGTAATCAGAGCAGACAATGATAGAAAGATAAAATTTTGTTGAGTTCAGTCTAATGCTGCTAAGCCCTATTTGAGAGCATATGGTCTTGAACGAGAGGATGTCCTCCGTCGTTTATTATTCATTGAAGGCCGGAATGTATACTCTCAGGGATCTACCGGTTAGAATTCTTTCACATACTTAATTTACTTCAATGGTAGCTAATATGTCCTTTTGAATATCTTTAAACTATTTTAGTGCATAACTTTGGTTTTGGCATGCTTGTGTTTGTGTATGCATAAAGTTTTAACATTAAATCCAGTAGATCTTTAGTAACTTGAGAAGGAGCAATTTGATATTTGCTTTGGCTGCTGGCCTGTTGGGTCTTTAGATCTTTTCACATGGATACTAAATATGACTAATTCAATCTTAACATTAATTCATGATTGATTGAGAGTGTAAAAAATCTTTAGATTAGCTATGTATAACCATTAAATCCTACTTTTTAAGTGCATGTTAGAATTTCTCCAGTGAGATTGTAAGTAAACAATCACTAATGATATATTATAAGATTTAATTTTGTTCAGTGTCATTAAATTTAACTATCTAGTACTATATTATCACTTACTTTTTATTATTGATTTTCAATTTCTTTATATGATTCATAACTAATTGGTTTCCTTTACTTTTCCCAGTGTTGCAGCATATGATTTGTACTTTCAAGCAACTAGTATCCTTGGACTTATTTGATCCGTCAATGAAACTCATGTGGTTCAAGACCGAATGCTCAAACACAATCATAATTTTGCAAAATATGTTATTTGTAGTTGAAAGGTGAAACTCAATTTGTACACGATGTTGAGATGTGTAAACTATAATTCAAATATGCCACACGAAAGTTCTGCAAATACTGTATCTGATCTCTGCTCCGTTAAGTTCTTTTGTCCAAATGAACAACTATGTGGCTAACAGTCTCTGTAGTGTAGAGACACTTGATAACATAACATTGGCACAAGTATGGAGTTTCTTTGATTTGGATCATGGATGACGTGGAATGTGAACCGAAGGCGAAAAGTAATTTGACTTATTGAATTTGTATGCTATAATAATTTGTTGATTTCAAAGTATGCATTTGATAAAGTGGGTTACTGTGATATATATTTTTTTCTTTCTTTTGACTGAGTTAAGCATTGTTCATTCGGGAGTACTCATGTATACATTTTTCAAATCAAGAAATAGAAACTATACAGTAATCTATAGATTTGAAAGGAAATATATTAAATTTTAAAAAGGCTAAAGTGTTATTATGAAACCAAAAACAATCTTTAGGTCTTACTTTTTAAAGATAGAGACAGGATGAACATGATAGCAAGAAATATTTCTCTCCTATATTTAATTCCTCTGTTGTCAATGTAGTTGGTAGCATTTGTAGAAGAGAAGGATTTGAACAAACAAAGTGGCACATATTCTTTAAAAAATTCATAAACCATTAAAAGATTGGACACAAATGAGCCCTGCATACATGCATTACCAATCAAAATCCAACTCTATAGGCTACTAGCTACTACTGTTATTTCCACATAAGTCATAAATCAGTATTATTCAATGATGAGAATAACCACTCTAGTAGCCATTCAAATTTCCATTCTTATTATCTGCATTCATCAAACAATTCACAAAGTCATTGATATTCTTATCAGAGCTGCCTCCTTCATCGACTGCTTCCCTAGCCAACTTCATCCACTTACTGGCATTGCTTCTGATCTCTTGGCTTCTTGTACCTTCCATTACTACCTTCAAACTTTTGACAAATTCTTGCTTCCTCACAACTCCTTTCTCATCCTCCTTGGGCCTCACACCCACCTCCCAAATATCCTCCAAAAACTTAGCATCAGGCATTTGGTCAGCCCACTGTGGCAAACACACCACTGGAACCCCAAGACTCAGGCTTTCAAGGGTGGAATTCCAACCACAATGGGTCACAAAGCACCCAATTGCTTGGTGAGCAAGCAGTTCTAGTTGGTTGCACCATGTGACAATTAGACCCTTTTCTTTTGTGGAGTCTGTGAACCCATTAGGCAACTTAGAGTGCTCAGATTCTCTTAGAACCCACAAGAAACTTACCCCACTTTCTTTCAACCCACAAGCCACCTCTTCCATCTGTTCTTCTGTCAAAGATACCATGCTTCCAAAGGAGATGTATACCACAGATTGAGGTTCCTTTGCTTCCAGCCATTTGATGCACTCTTCACTTAGTGGCTTCCATAGACTTGCTCCATACCCTCTGTCCCCTTCAATCCTCCCATCTAAGTAAGCAGAAGGAACCATTGGACCTATCAACTTCGCTGGACACAGCTCAGTTAGGCCCTTCACCACCTGTTGGACACAAGAAAGTAATCATCAACCATGTCATAAACTCAATGAATTAGAAACAGCAAAAGACAATAAACACAGAAAATGGTTCCCTTTTTTATCAGGGTACCAGCATCGATTTGGATTCCATGTGATCAATAAAGTGATTGCAAGAGATTCTAGTCTTACAAAATACTTTGTGTATACAAAAGTAATGATGAAAAAATATTTTATCCCTATTCATGATCATAAGATAATGACTTTTAGGTAGACATTTAAATTAACATAGGAAGTTCCAACCCAAGAACATGTCTATAATCTACAAAAAAAAATAAGAAAAAAAATTAAGTATAGCTAACAACTAGTAAGTATGCGTTTGTTTTAGATTCCTAGACATGAAAATTTTCGTTTGCATTAGAAATAATTGATTTTTGGAAATTTGGTTTTGTTTGGTTATAAATCGTGTTTAAAAAAAATTACATTTGATGGGAATATAATTGATTTTAAGAGAGGTAAAAAAAATTCTAACTTTTTCCTTTAATATGATTCTAGAAAACCACAAAATTCTAGAGATTTATAATTAAAAAATAATTTTATTTTATCGTCCAAACAAAAACAATTCTTCTAAATTCATTTCTTAAATATTATTATCAAACACAAATCATATTTTTTTTTAACCTGGCCTTCTAATGCTTCAAATGTATTCACAAACGCCCAATCAGCTTTGTTCAAGTTGGAGAATTGACTCAATTTCATTGCCATATAAGCCGGGTAGCTTTCCGGGAACCTTATGAAACTTGGCAGGTCTGGGCAGTTCAACGGAGGCAAGCCAGGAACAAACAAGGGCAGGTCTTCCATCTTCACGGGCAGCTCAAGGGAACCATGATGTATACGACAGAAAATGTTACACACTGCAGCTGAATTCGTGAAAAAAGAGGCACCATATATGCCATGTTGCTTGGCCACATCAAGAGCCCATGGTAGAAATGAATCATACACAATGCAAGTGACGGGGGTGGTTGTGTTTTGGAACTTTTCAATGAGGAGAGAGAGGGTTCTTGAGCCATTAGTCCTGAATGAACTGAGAAAAAGTTCAACGTTTTTGGCTTGTGCAAAGCCAGCATGGTCAAACCCATCGGAGATAGGTTCAACAGCAACGTTGGGTGTGTTGATGGTGTTGACGGTGTAATGGGTGGTGGCGATTGTGGCTTTGACACCTTTTGAGGATAATCTCTTTGCGAATTGGAGGAGAGGGTTGATGTGGCCTTGGCTTGGGTATGGCAGGACTACGACATGGATGTTGCTGTCACTCTGCTGAACCATCTTGTCTCTCTTTCTTTTTATGCTTTGTTTGATTCAGGTGTATTATATTATGATAGTGGCTTCTCCTCAACGCCCTTATTTATAAGCCACCCCAACATATTTTGAGATAAATTTATTTATTTTTGTACAAAAAAATAATTTATTTTTTCCCGATTTACCGACATGGATGGAGTGAACAATGAGATATACGGATAAATATATTGAAATGAGTTAATTATAATTAGTATTTATATAAATTTTTAAAAACACATATTCTAATTTTAATTAATATTTTGATGATCTATAATTAATGATAATAATTTATAAGGATAATATTAAAAATTAATATTTAATATTTATGAAAATTGATACATGTTTTTTATATTTTGAAAAAAAAAATACTCATTTGATTCCTATACATAAGACGGGAGGGAGTACAATAGAAAAGTTAAATTCTTTTATAGGTTTTTTTTTATTTATAAAAAATTTCTTTTATTGGTTAGGAAAGCGTTTATGAATAGTGCTTATCTTATTAATTAGCATATAGAAATCTATATATATTTTGAGTTTTGTTGTATCTATTTGTAAGATTCTCTTATTAATGCTCTTAATATTAAATAAAATATTTAATAAAAAGGTCAATTTATTTAATATCTTTAAAATATTAAAATATTATATATTTTATATAGTAATTACTGATTCGGATAATTAATAAAAGAATCGTGTAAAAGAAATTAGAATTATTCTTATATTTTATTAAATAAAAAATAAATAAATATATTCTGATTATTTTTTAAGCAAACTCAGATTAAAATAAATTTACTCAATGGATGCAGCTCAGTTGGTAAGTAGCGCTGAGTTGGTGCAGAAGGTCTCAGGATCGATTCTCATCTAATGCATCCTTGGGGAGGGAGCTGAACCTTAAGCCGCTACTGGATCCCGAAATGAAGATTAGTCCCATAGCTGGTCCAAAGAACCTAAGTCGTGGGGATACTTCGTGGACTCATTGGGATGTCAAAGACAGACCCTAATTACAGTGAGCCCTGACTAAAAAAAAAATTAAAATAAATTTTTTCTTTTACTTTAAAACAAATGCTAATCAGTATTTTAAAAATATTAATTAAGGAAACAAATATATAAATTATATATTTGTAATGGGTGTATACAATTTTTTCAAAATTTGAAAGTTATCATTTTCAATACAATTTTTTTATTTTTTAATTCCTTAATTAATACTTACAAAGTACTAACTAGTGATTAACAAGATTAAGCATGCTTTAAATGATCTAGAACTGTCAAAGACTCTGAACATCTGAACGGGGTTCAAACACCCTATGAACCAAAAAAAAAATTTGATGTGGAACTGAAAGTGGGGGCGCTTCAAGTGACACCACTAGCTCCAATGAAAGAAATTAACACGGAGAACCATTTTTGGAACGAAATTCACGTGGAAGCTTGGCTGTCATCTGTGGACTGTGAGCGATGAAGAGTCCTAGTGCAATTTCAAAACAATATTACCCAACCAGTACTTGTATTGCATGTAGCCACAATTCCATTAGAATCATATATTAGAAAGAAGAGACGGTGAGAAATAGAAAGAAATGCGAGGTGATGGCCACATTTATCTTATCCAAATCCAGACAGATTCTTGTATATAGTTGTACCGACTTTCTATAATCAACCCACCACCAACTAGATTTTTTGTCACGCATTGTAGGCTAGTGCCTATAATCAACTTGTATATGTATTTTTTGTGATATATAAAAAATTATCTTTTATTTTATTCATATAGAGTACATATATGTGTACAATGTATTTTTTGTGATGCACCTTGTTTCTACATGGATCGATGAGTAATTGACTATATTCTCATAATGTCATTCTAGCACCACAAGCTTCATAGGGAGGGTTGGCCCTAGGTAAGGTGAAGCCTAACGTTATAAGTGAACAAATAATGTGAGGAAATCTCGTATATGTAATTTTTGTTAATGAGCTATATAGAAGGTTAAGTGAGATGGGATTGAGATCTAAAATAAGGACTTCTCTGATCTTATTATTGAGTCAGCTTTGCCCCGAAGGAATACATCCATTGTCATTTAATCAAAGGCTAGGCTAGGAAAGGTAACCTACATGATAAATTCTAGTAACCTTAGGCGGTATTTCAAATTCTCACTCATTGTATAGCTAGATAGGTTACCGATCACAGGATCAAAGAGATGAAGATTAGCTTCATAGGAAAAGTAGTTCTTGGAAGCATGAAAGCTTGCAAGAGAGAAGAATTTCTCATAGGGAATCTGATGAGCCTCTGTTTGACTGGTTTTATAACTAGTCAAGACCTTGGCTTTGTGCTAATTTTATATCATTTTTACCCAAATTAGACTTGATTGTCTCTACGTAGTATTTTGAGTCTGTAAATGGTTTTTAAGTTAATTTAGTTGATTTAGAGTTAAATAAAATACTTATTATATTTTCTGCTTTCAGGTAAATAAAAAGGAATAATTCTGGAGTTTCTCGCCCCGCGAGAAGACTGTTCGCCTCGCGACCCCGAAGCTGACTGTTCCAAGAAAATGCAAGGTCTCTGGTTCGCCCCGCGAAGAAATGGCTCGCCTCGCGAGTCATCCAACCATGAAAAGTCAGAGACGATCACGGCTTGCCCGTGTGGAAGGTCACGGGCATTGCAGTTTGGGAATTTGAAGCGTTCGCCTCGCGAAGCTATGCTCGCCTCGCGAGAAGACAAAGAGTTGCAGACCTTTCATGTTATTCGCCTCGCGAGCAGTGCTTCGCCTCGCGAGGCCTTGGATTCCAGAAATGTGTATATAAGTAGTCTTAGGCAGAACTGGAAGAGGTGGTCAGAATTAGCCAGTTTTGGCTAGTTTCTGAGCTTGTTAGTCTTTTGTTTTTCTCTTAGTTTATTGTTTTCTTTTGTAATGGAGAACTAGTCTCCTAGATTAATCTACTGTAATTGGTTTTTATCCATACTTGAGGTTCTTGTATTTCCTGTTTTCATTTCCTTTTCTCTTTTCAATGCCATGCTTTATATTTCTGTTTGCTTAATTCAGGAGTATATTGTGTTGTGTTAGTTTATCTCGGTGATATCATGTTCCTATATATAATCGTGTTTGCTTAATTCGCGTGTGTACGTTTCGTGTTCGCTTAGTTCACGAAGTGCTTAACCCCGTTTGCTTAATTCGGGAATAGGGACATATATATGTAGTAGTGTTTCCGCTTGTGAATTATTGCTACAACCGGGAGGGGATTAGAATCTGCTTAGGGCTAGGAATTTGCATGAACCGATGATAGTTGGGAAACCAAAAGCAGTAGGTTAATCGCTTTAGCTTATTTGGTAACTGCTCTATTTTCTTGCCTTGTTTTCTGTTTTGCTTCTTTAATTTAGTTTTCAATCTCAAAACCCCCAATTCTAACTTTTTCTAACTTTTTCTGTTAATAATAACAACACCTAAAGAGTCCTTGAGAGACGATCCGAGTTGTCGCACGATACTGCATTATTTTATAATCGCTCGTTCTTTTTGGCGCGTGGCGACAGCACGGCCAAAAATTGGCGGCGTTGCCGGGGACTCTTGTTTGTTGTTTTTAGCAGAAAAAAAAATAATAAAAAAATAAATAAAAATAATAATAATTCTTTGCTAATTAGTTCTGTCTGCTTTGTCTGGATGTTTGATTGCCATGGATAATTACATGTATGGATATTTGCCTAATGTTTATTATGAACCACCACCTTGCATGCATTATCCTAATTTTAGTGAGCCACCACCATACTATCCTAGCTAAGTGACCACCTCTGCACCTTCCGAACCTTCCCTAGAGGACCTGTGCAAACAGATGACTGCACAGATAAGTGCACATATGGAAGAAATGATGCAACAAATGGCCGAGCAAAATCAACGGATGATAGAGGAAAATCAACAGAGGATGGAGGCTGAATACCAGAGGAGCCAAGCTGAATCTCGGAAGTTGTGGGCTCAAATTGATCAAGTTACCGCCAACTCAGCTGCAATGCTAACTCCACAGCCCCTTGAAGAACATGCAGATTCACAAGTTATTCTTGAAAATACCTCCCGAGGATGAGTCCGATCATCGATACTTCATTCTTGAATTATGTGTTGAATCCCCTGATCCTAATGCTTGTTATTGTGATGGAACTGCTTTGTGTGTAGAATGTTTTACAGGTTTATACTTTTCAGGAAAAATAGAAAATGCAGATCGTTTTGCTGGTTTATTTTTTTCAGGAAATTTAGATCAGGAGGATCAGGAGAACATTTGCTCCACCGTGCTTGAGGAAAAAGAAGAATCTTTGGTCTTAGATGCATGTGTTGAGAGTAATGGGGTGGATGATGAATTAATTGCTGAATTTCCAGACATTGTAGATTTTACTGATTCATTTTCTTGTAATATATGTACTAACTCTAACCTTTGTGTGGTGTGTGCTGAAATTTCTGCGTGTATAGCAGGTGAAAAATTTGTTAGTGCAGTGGATGAAGACATTGCAGAAGTTGAAGCAGCACCAGTAACCCCAGCTAACTGTTTGCCACCTCCCCCTGTGGAACCAAAAGTTCTGGACTTTGCACCTCTGGGTTCTGCACCATGGCCAGTCCAAGAGGTTGAGCCCCACTTCTATTGGGGAGACTTTATTGAGAAGGCGGTCATCTGTGACCCGAGAGGTAGTGAGAAGTCCGCCGCACTGGGTGGAGTTATCATGGTTGTCAAACGCTCATCTCCGCATCAAAGCTGCAAGTTAGGGAGGCTTGGAATGAATTTCAGTCCTTTGGCTACTACGTGGTGGGCCTTATGCTACAAGCAATGGGATCCCGGTGGAACCGCCCCTCAATGAGTTTTCTTTACCTTTCTTCTTTTTAATTTTCTTTTCCTTATTTTATTTCTGTTTTATTGTCAATAATGCTCCTGAATAATTTGAGAAGCTCAGGAGTTGTGTGAATCTTTTGTTGGCAAGTTTGATGGATTTTATTGATTTTGCATAGATTGATTGCATGATAGTGTTGACTTTTTCCCCCTAGGATATGAAATTTTTGAAAATATGATCCCCATGTGATTGAAAACTGAACTTTGGGATTTTGTTATGATGGCATGATTTATGATAAGTTTGGGGTGATAGGAAGCACACACTAGGGATAGAATCTCTTTCAAATAATTTGCAAAAAATGTCCAGGTGAGGTTTTGAGCCTCCAACATGTTTTTTACTGTGTGAAAATCACTTTTTAAGTTGCACTTTCCTGAATTTGCTTGAATCTCTTTTTGATTTGCATGATTATGTGTTTGCTTCAGATGATCTAGGCATTTTCTTTGTAAATAACTACTTAGCCTAAAAATAACCAATTCCTAATGCATGTTCCCTAGTTAGCCCCATTGAGCCTATTAGCCTGTTAATTCTTGTTAACCTTATGTTACAAGCTAAAATCTGAAAAACCATGTTAACCCGATCTTAGGATTAGGAGAGCATGGGAGCTTAGTGAGAAATTGGCTGCAAGAAATTAAGTTTGGGGTGGCTACAAGTGGTGATGTGTTGTTTGGGATTGGGAAAAAGAAAAAAATATAATAAAAAGTTTGGAGCAAAAAAAAAAAAGAAAAAAAAAGAAAAGAAAAAAAGAAATAGGAAAAAAAATGAAAAAAAATAAAAGTGCAACAATTTCAAAAAGACTGTTTGAATAAAAAGGTTGTAGTCACCCAGAGCATAAAGAAAAAAATTAAGAAAGGAACTTGAGTGAATTTCAAAGTGTAAATAATGTTCATGCTCTCTTAGTTCCTAGGGTCTTCAGCCTAGTTCCTTTGTATATCCTACCCTTAGCCAGGCCCCATTACAACCCATAAAAGACCTTCTGATGTTGCTTGCATGTTTTCTGTGGGAACCATTAGGAGATGAAAATCAAATTTATGGGAAGTGCTCTTAAAAGTGAAAACTGAGTGAAATGTCGATAGCCTGACACAAACTGAGCGATTGAGTGAAACACAAATTTCCCTTGTGAGGAAGGCAGTTGTTTGGATTTGGTGATCTCCCTGTTGTGTGTAACTTTGACCCCCTGCTTAGATTTCTGATTGTCTGAATGATTAATTTCTCAACTGTTTAGAATAAATGAATGTAGGGATTGTTTTGCTTGTAAAGGGGGAACATTGAAAGAAAAATTCTTTTGAAAAATTGTTTAAAATCTATGGAAAGTTGATCGAATTCTTAAGCTTGCCATGTTTTGCCAGGTCTTTAGTCTTTTTAAGTTTTTGAGTATAGTTTGCTTGGGGACAAGCAGAGTTTAAGTTTGGGGTATTTTGATGAGCCTCTGTTTGACTGGTTTTATAACTAGTCAAGACCTTGGCTTTGTGCTAATTTTATATCATTTTTACCCAAATTAGACTTGATTGTCTTTACGTAGTATTTTGAGTCTGTAAATGGTTTTTAAGTTAATTTAGTTGATTTAGAGTTAAATAAAATACTTATTATATTTTTTTGCTTTCAAGTAAATAAAAAGGAATAATTCTGGAGTTTCTCGCCCCGCGAGAAGACTGTTCGCCTCGCGACCCCGAAGCTGACTGTTCCAAGAAAATGCAAGGTCTCTGGTTCGCCCCGCGAAGAAATGGCTCGCCTCGCGAGTCATCCAACCATGAAAAGTCAGAGACGATCACGGCTTGCCCGTGTGGAAGGTCACGGGCGTTGCAGTTTGGGAATTTGAAGCGTTCGCCTCGCGAAGCTATGCTCGCCTCGCGAGAAGACAAAGAGTTGCAGACCTTTCATGTTATTCGCCTCGCGAGCAGTGCTTCGCCTCGCGAGGCCTTGGATTCCAGAAATGTGTATATAAGTAGTCTTAGGCAGAACTGGAAGAGGTGGTCAGAATTAGCCAGTTTTGGCTAGTTTCTGAGCTTGTTAGTCTTTTGTTTTTCTCTTAGTTTATTGTTTTCTTTTGTAATGGAGAACTAGTCTCCTAGATTAATCTACTGTAATTGGTTTTTATCCATACTTGAGGTTCTTGTATTTCCTGTTTTCATTTCCTTTTCTCTTTTCAATGCCATGCTTTATATTTCTGTTTGCTTAATTCAGGAGTATATTGTGTTGTGTTGGTTTATCTCGGTGATATCATGTTCCTATATATAATCGCATTTGCTTAATTCGCGTGTGTACGTTTCGTGTTCGCTTAGTTCACGAAGTGCTTAACCCCGTTTGCTTAATTCGGGAATAGGGACATATATCTGTAGTAGTGGTTCCGCTTGTGAATTATTGCTACAACCGGGAAGGGATTAGAATCTGCTTAGGGCTAGGAATTTGCATGAACCGATGATAGTTGGGAAACCAAAAACAGTAGGTTAATCGCTTTAGCTTATTTGGTAACTGCTCTATTTTCTTGCCTTGTTTTCTGTTTTGCTTCTTTAATTTAGTTTTCAATCTCAAAACCCCCAATTCTAACTTTTTCTAACTTTTTCTGTTAATAATAACAACACCTAAAGAGTCCTTGAGAGACGATCCGAGTTGTCGCACTATACTGCATTATTTTATAATCGCTCGTTCTTTTTGGCGCGTGGCGACAGCACGGCCAGAATCATATTGAAAAAGATGATTGATTTGGTACATTAGTCTCTTATTTATAGGCTAGATTAGACTAACCAAATGTAACTAACTCCTAACTAACTAACTAATCCTATATTCTATTATCCTCCCGCAAGCTGACAATGGTGGTAACCATAGGCAGCTTGAAGTGAAAAGAAAAATAAAATGCTTCCTATATTACAAGAGATCAATTTGCAACAAAATGTATCAGTGCAAATATAAAGTCCAAACAGACCCAAACAGTGGCTAAACAAAAGAGAAGGCCCAACTATTCAGCCCAAACAGAATGCAGTAGCCAAAAAGAAAGGAGGCCCTACAGTTAGAAGTCAAAAAAAGAGCCATTTTGGTTAACGTCATTCTTTGTTCCACTTCTTTCTGAGGTTTTAAAAAAAAACCCTAAAACAAAGAACATGAAGATGAGGGCACTGTTCCAAACTCATCCAATTCCATCCTTCCCTTTCAAGTTGAACCCTAACAATGCAAGGCAGAGAGAACGGCGGCGAGATCGGCGGCGATTTCCACCGGGATCGAAGACGCGATGTTGCGAGGCGGCGGACGACGAAATCGCAGAAGCTGCTCCACCGGGATCGACCACGAACACTGAGTGGTGTGGCGGCGTTGCGGAGATGGAGACAGCGTTGAGAGTTCCGCCGGGATCGAAGGTCGTGATACAAATCGCATCAAGATCGATCTCGATCTTGCAACCACCAAAACCAGAAGAATGAAGATCAGTGACAAGTTCGGATTTCTTGGCGGTTCCAGAGGCGACCTCGAGAGTTCCACCGGGATCGAAGACAACGGTGCGGACGCCGGTGAGATCGAAGAGCCAAGCGCAACTTCCGACGGCGAACACGGCGGTCACGACCTGTCGTTTCAGCACCTCATCAAGAATGTCAACACCTCTTCTCTGCTCGCTGGTGGAGAACTAGGGTGGTGCCGGTGTGGGCCGATCTATGGTGATAGAACCGTGGTTTATCGGAGTCACATTCAGAGCGAAACAAGAACTTTCAGATCCAAAATCGCAAAAGGAATTGATGGAGAAGCTTTGAACCATTGAGGAACCGATTGCTACACGCTGCAAATCCTTGTCCAAGAGGTTAGGGATGACGCCGGGAATCTCGAAAAGAACCTCTTCGGTGGTCTCTGGCAGTGCAGAAAGCAAACCATCAATGCAGTTAGGGATTTCCTGACTCAACACTGGATCTTGAACAAGGAAGCAAGTGATTTCCCCAATCTTGATGGTGGAACCTTCGATCTCTGGCTTGATTGGCTTCAATGGCTTGATCGGAACAGTGTTGGAGTGGAAACTTCCGAACTCCAAGAATCCAGATTCAAGAACAGAGGTGAGGCTTGCTTCTTCCTCCTCTAAAAGTTCCTCCTCCGAATCAGAGTAGCCATAATCTTCGTCACTCTCGTCTGCGGCGGAAGCACGGTATCTCTCTGATACCATGTTACCGATCACAGGATCAAAGAGATGAAGATTAGCTTCATAGGAAAAGTAGTTCTTGGAAGCATGAAAGCTTGCAAGAGAGAAGAATTTCTCATAGGGAATCATATTGAAAAAGATGATTGATTTGGTACATTAGTCTCTTATTTATAGGCTAGATTAGACTAACCAAATGTAACTAACTCCTAACTAACTAACTAATCCTATATTCTATTACCTATAATCAACTTGTATATGTATTTTTTGTGATATATAAAAAATTATCTTTTATTTTATTCATATAGAGTACATATATGTGTACAATGTATTTTTGGTGATGTACCTTGTTTCTACATGGATCGATGAGTAATTGACTATATTCCCATCATGTCATTCTAGCACCACAAGCTTCATAGGGAGGGTTGGCCCTAGGTAAGGTGAAGCCTAACGTTATAAGTGAACAAATAATGTGAGGAAATCTCGTATATGTAATTTTTGTTAATGAGCTATATAGAAGGTTAAGTGAGATGGGATTGAGACCTAAAATAAGGACTTCTCTGATCTTATTATTGAGTCAGCTTTGCCCCGAATGAATACATCCATTGTCATTTAATCAAAGGCTAGGCTAGGAAAGGTAACCTACATGATAAATTCTAGTAACCTTAGGCGGTATTTCAAATTCTCACTCATTGTATAGCTAGATAGGTTCTCTAACGACCGAGAGTGTTAAGAATATAAATAATTCTGTTAGAGTTTGTCACAAGTTGTTAATAGTTTGTTAGGGTGTTAATTGTGTTAGTTAGCTAGCTCTATAAATAGAGCCACATGTATCTCATTTCATATCTTTTTCAATCAATCAATATGTTACCACATGAGTATACATATGCTCTCTATCTCTCCTATGAGTATGATTTCTATCCCTCACATCCATGGATTCTTCACATGGTATCAGAGAGATACCCTGAGGAGGCTTCCAGTGATGATTCGGATAGTGAGGAAGAGGAGGTTTTAGATTCTGTTGAAGATTGTGCTTCAAACTGTGATGAAGAATTCATCAAAGAACACACCGAGGAGGCCATAGCAGTTCCATCACTCGCAACAACCATCAACCGAATCTGCGCAGAATGGAGGACGACCACAAAGAACCTCAATTTCGGCGGTTTCGGAGACTCGGATCTTGATGCAATGTCGTGACTCGGATGACTTCGATCAAGCTGATCAAGCCAACAATTCATGGATCCACCATCAAAATTGGGGAAATCACCGCATCCTCATCAATTCACATTCCAAAGACCTCCAAAGCAGAAGGCTAATGGAGATTCCTCTATCAATGATGCCACACAACCTTTCTTGGATCCAGAACTAGAGTTTGAAGAAGCAACAATCGAATTGCGGGAGCTCATCACAGTGAAGCCAAGATCGTCGTCATTGAAACCGACGAAAAATCGAAGGAGCTCGTCGGCAAAGAGAGGTATCAAGGAGAACATCATCAAGATACTTCTTCTCATATGCTTCAACAGATTCGATCTCCCTTCCTTCGATTCGGATCGCATCATCTCCACCTTCGTCAATCGCAACCGGATCCTGAATCGTCATCGATTCTTCCATCATCGCCGATCCGATCTCTCGGGCCGCTGAGAAGTCGAAGAAGGAGAAGGTAGATTTGGTAGCTCCTAAACCGGTGAATCGGCACCGGATTCATATTCATCGGCCTTCCACAACCGTCGCGCCCGATCTCGGCATCGCCTCCTTCGTCAACCTCTTCTGCGAGCATCGACTGTCTTCGATCCTCGGGGAATCCTCCTCAACCTTCACAAGCCAGGACCGATCCGCCATTTACAACTCCACCACGACGGGCCGGCTCCGCCATCACCTTGCTATGAGTTCGTGTTCGATCCCCGTGAAGCGACTTTCGGGATTTCCCCCGCTTCTCCGACGTTCTGTTTTCGTCTTCGATCCCGGAGGATACCGCCGCCGATCGCTGTCGATTTCCGTCGCTAGTCGCTGCTGTTGGCTTCCACCGTCGTTCTCTTTACCTGGTGTGTCAAGGGTTCAACTTGGGAAGGGAAAGGAATGGATGCTCTGGAAGCTTCCTGACTGGACTCCCCTCTCTCTCTTAGGCCTGGCCCATTATGGATGAAGATTGGGCCATGCTGCTGCGTTTTTTTACTTCGTTTTTTAGTTGGTTAGCATTTTTTTTTCTTTTTGAAAAGTTGGTCTTTTCTGTTTGGGCTTATGTGCATAATGGTCTATTCAAGCTGATTGTGATGATATCACTTATCAGCTTGAGGGGGGCTGTTAAGAATATAAATAATTCTGTGAGAGTTTGTTACAAGTTGTTAATAGTTTGTTAGGGTGTTAATTGTGTTAGTTAGTTAGCTCTATAAATAGAGCCACATGTATCTCATTTCATATCTTTTTCAATCAATCAATATGTTACCACATGAGTATACATATGCTCTCTATCTCTCCTATGAGTATGATCTCTATCCCTCATATCCATGGATTCTTCACAGAGAGCATTCACTGGTTTGCCTGAACTATTTTACCCCCAAGGAGGAAATCTCGCATAAATTATCAAGGCTCATAATTAAGATTGTTACCAAAGAAGACCTATATAAGGACACATCGAGAGCAGAGACAAACCAACTTGATCAAAATACACATTCTATATATATAGTAGCATGGAGTTTTTTTCATTCGGGTTATATAATTCTTGTACGAACATAACTAAAATCATATTTGTGATTTCAGGGTCGGCCCAATGATAAAGCTATTAAAATCCTATCTTTAAGCCCACCGGCAAAAGAAAATTTTATTCTTAAATTTTATAAAACAGAAAGGCCTCATATGCTAGAAAAAAGTCCAACCTAAAGCACAATTTGATCCTGATATACTCTCACATTTAAGATACAAAAAATCTTACTCAAAATTTGTTTGATGTCTCACTTGCTCTTGGACCGGCCCTAGGATTCTTATTTCCTATTTATTAGATAGTTAAAGATTTTTAGAGATAGTTGAAAGTTGTTTTATATTGACATTCACTAACATTTTGACATACGTACTTTTATTTTAATAATTAAAAGAGAGAAATAGTAATAATATAAATTTGTTAAGATATTATTAGATGTCAGTATAAAAATCTTTTACACTGATAGTATATTGAAATTAAACTAAAAAAATGATCAATAACTAATTAAAATTATTAATTTAAAATTCATGTAAATAAATTATTTAAGCAGTAATGAATATTCTTCTTGAAACATTATTAATTGTGTTCCCAGAATACGCTAGAATTTACATTGACGATCATTTATTTATAATCTGCTTACGTTTTTTTGTTTTTTATACAAGTCAAAGACGGTGAGTAAAATTCCAAATTTGCAATATAATGCCGACAGCTTCCATTATTAGACGCTGTTTTACAACTATAATAATATATATCAATATCAATATCAGTGTACCAAAAGCTCAAATTGCGTTCACGTGCCGCGGTTTTCTTTGAAGAAAAGCCACACAAAGTTAAACACTTTTGGTGTACTATTAGCAATTAGGTGATCAAGATTAAAAAGAGAGTTGATGACGTCATCAAAGATGAGGTAATGAGTGACGACATATGAATGAGGTGTATATTTAGGATTTTAGGTCAGGTGCCAGTGTGACTTTCGAGTTTCGCCATCATGAACATTTTGATACAGACCAATTTGGTACGAATTTCGACTAATTTGGTTTTGAGTAAGGGTGGCAAATGGATGGATTGGATAATTTTTTATTCGGATCTTAACGGATGGATTAAAAACAATCCATTAATCCATTATAATCCATTAAAAATTCATTAAAAAAATCCAATCCATCCATGATCCATTAAATAAAATCCATCAGATCCATCCATTAACAACTTTACATGGATGGATATCCAATCCATCCACTAATATTGCAAAAATGAAAAATGAAAGTGGTCTTTAGATACTATTTCAATAAATTGCAAAAATGATATAGCCACATGTAGAATACAAACTGATTATTATAGAATACAAACTAAAAACATCAGAAACAAAGAGAATGTATCGCCTCATATTCCGCTATCCTGAATATAGACTAATCATTCAACTACACAAAAGCCTCACCAAAAACAAAAGGAGAAAGAGCAAGCTCCTCCAATTGCAACTCCAACCCCGAACCCTCATGCATGTTTCTCATTACCCCTCTCACTCTGTCTTTGTTCATTAACCTTTAATTTCTCCAATAATCTCTTCAACTTAATTTCATTATCTCCTGTGTGTGTATCAAGCGTGGCTCTTCTCCTAAGCACCATACAAGTTCATGGCGGGGAGGTGCATTAGACGGAACCGAAGAACGGTATGGATTAATGTCATTTGGCATGTCCTCTATGTGACGCAAAACACGACATTGTCAAAAGCTGTTTAGGCTCAAACTAGGACGTCATATTTTCTAGGGCTTAATGGTTCTTGTGTTTATCCAATCCATCCACTAATATTGCGAAAATGAAAATTAGATGGGTGTTTTTTTTTTATTAGATGAAGGTTTTTTTATTTGGTGAAAAAGAATATGAAAAAAATAAATTGGTTTTGGAATGGATAAAAGTTGATCCATTACATTTTTTATTGTCGGTCCAATGGATTTTAAAAAATATTGGATGGATCATAAACCATCCACTAAAAAAATAATTCAATCCATCCAATCCATTTATATTATGTTTTTATAAATGGATGGATTGGATGGATTTTCTCATGGATGGACTGGATGGATGGTGGACAAATGGATCATTTTGCCACCCCTAGTTTTGAGTAAAGATTCAAACCACTCTCAACAAAATAAAATAGGAGACATACTTGATTTCTAATTCTAAGAAATAAAAAAAATAATTGGTCCTCAAAAATTTTAAAAGTTTGTTTAGAAAAATTAATTTAAAAGTTGATAGGCATATTCTTTGATGAAAACCAAAATGTTAAAAAAAGATTAATTTAACTGATTTTTGAGGATTAAACCGGAGTTTTTTATTTCTTAAAAATCAACTATATTTCTGTATTTTTTTTGGATCAATTTAGATCTTTATACTTGTTTTTTTTAAGGATAGATCCTTGTGCTTTGGTTAATTGGTTTTAACTTTTAACAAATGAGATCATTATATTGTGGTTAATTTTTGGAGAGCAAAAATTATATTGGAGAGAGAAAACAAATACTACTAGTCTCTTATGTGTATTTTTTAACATTTTTTTAATTATATAAAAAATATTAGAAACACATTTTTTCTTACTGAAAATTGTTATATTTTATTTTTCAATAGAAACTTTACTTTTATTATCTCCTTAATCAATGTTCTTAGAATATTCGTTAGCAAATTTTTTTTTCTTTTCAAAATCTTGCTAGTTAGTGTCCTAAGGACTTTGATTAAGAATTACAATAAAAACAAGTTTCATTTGAATTAAAGATATCACTTCTCAAAAATTTGAACATCATTTTATAATGAAAGCCTTCCTTTTTTTTATTTCTTAACAATTAGCTATGACACTAGTTAACATTATCTTTCTTTTAATATATCCACTCTTATTAGATCACATGCCACAAACTCTTTATTTTCTTTATAAATTATTTTTTTATAAAAGTGTGAGATATATCCCAATAAAAATATGTTAAAAAGTGTATAAAATACATATTACTAGCATATCTCTTAATTTATTTACATATTATTTTAGATCTGTATGTTTTTTATTATCTAATTAGAGATGATGTAGGATACTAGGATAAGGTAATAAGTAACGACAGATGAATGAGGTGTATATTCAGGTAAGGTCGCCGGTGTGACTTCCCCATCGTGAGCAACACAAAGTTTAAGAAAATACGCATCTTTTATTATTGAAGTGATATTTTTAATTTCTCAATATATATTTTTCTTTTATTATTTACTTTGTCAACATCCTTAGCACACTTATTGTAGGAGTCCCATATTGGATAAAGATATGGTGCAAGGGGCAAACCTCATCTTAGCTAGTTTTGGGGTTGAGTTAGAACCAATCATAAATTCAAAGATGGTATCAAAGTCTATCCCAGATCTGTTATTGGGTCAAGATCTCTATTATTCCACCCACATTTGTCCACGCTCCGGATGTCCAGGCCTGGGCGTGCAGTGAGGGGTGTGTTGAGATCCATATTATTCCACCCGCATTAGTCCATGCTTGGATGTCGGTCCCTGAGCGTGAGGGGTGTGTTGAGAGTCTCACGTCAACTAGAGATATGGCCTAAGTAGTGCTTTATAAGGCTTGGGCAGTCCTCACCTTGCCGGCTTTTAGGGTTGAGTTAGGCACAAAGCCCGAATTTAAGATGGTATCGTGAGCCTATCCTAAATCCGTTGTTGGGTTACCCGCATCATCCGCGCTCCAAGCCCGTTGGGCTTGGGTGTGAGGGGGTGTGTTGGAAATCCGTCTTAATTGCGATTCGCCCATAGCCGCCTTAATTGCGGCAAGTTTGGGCTGCCTTCATTGCAGTCCTCCAAAGACCTTCATTGTGCTGAGTATGAGGGGTGTGTTTAGTCCCATATTGCCTAGAGATATGGCCAAAGTAGTATTTATACAGCTTGGGCAATCCTCACCTTACAAGCTAGCTTTTGAGGTTGAGTTAGGCCAAATTATTCTAAGATGGTATCAGAGCCTCCCACGATGTTGGGCCACCCGCAGATGTCCAGTCCTGCAAACTTCACGCTCCAGATGTCCAGTCCTGGACGTGAGGGGGTGTATTATGTGTCTAAGTCCTACATTAGTTGAGTATATGAGCCAATAACCATTTATAATAACTTGGACATCCCTCCCTCTATGTGCTAGTTTTTAGAGTGGAGTTAGGCCCGATTATTTTAAGATGATATCAGAGCCTATGTTAGATCCGTTGTACCACCCGCAGATGTCCACGCTCCAAATGTCCTGGGTGTGAGGGGGGGTGCTGGAGTCCCACATTGGATAGAGATATGGCCTAAGAGGCAACCCTCACCTTACAAGCTAACTTTTGGGGTTAAGTTAGGCCCAATCACAAATTCTAAGACTTACTGATAAGACTATTTACCCACAAGATATGATCCAAGTGACTAGTAATTTGGGTATTTTATTCATATGTTCAAGGTTCGAATCCCGACGATAGAAATAAAGTTGCATCTGTGGGTAGAGGGACTGTCCTTTATCTGGTACTCTACATTGTCATGGGATTAGTCATACGTCTATTGACTGTGAGGATACCCTGAATTCTATCCCGGACCAAAAAAAATAAAACTCTTTCTTTAAGGGATTTGTTAACTAGTACCCAAAGGGCATCAGTTAATGATTCTAATAGAAGTAGCTTTCATTGAAAAATCGAAGATATCACTTTACTAATGTATCAAGGATACTGATTATCATTCTCATTCTTTTAATGTATCCCCTTATACCACATGCCACATACTCTTTCTTTATTTTCTTTTAAAAAATATATTTTTATAAAAGTGTGAGATATATCCCAATAAAAATATGTTAAAAAAGTATATAAAATAATATATTACTAATATATCTCTTAATTTATATACATATTATTTTATATCTGTATATTTTTTATTATCTAATTAGAGATGATCGTATCTTATTTTACAGTTTACACACATCCACTTTGAACTTGTCACATAATCATAAATGTGGGAAACGTCCTTCTTTTCGTCCATCTACCCAAAAAAACTGTGAGAAACTTCCACCTACTATTTTTCCTACTATTTTTGTTGATGGATTTAACACAATAAGTTAAAGAGAAAAATACATAAAAAAAACTACACGACTCCACTGGGGATCAAACCCAGAATCTCTGGTTCCGTAGACCAGCGCCTTATCCATTGGGCCATGGAGTCACATTGTTCACAGAAAATTAATTAGTCATATTTATCGATTGTCTTTCTTCCGTCACTACAGTAGCGTGAATGCGTGATACTCCCTTCCTTTTCGGAATAGGATCAACTATTTGTTTTTATTAAAAAATTTAGATCGGAAGGCACGCCCGATTATAAGTTAGAAAATATCACCAACCCCAACGAGTAATAAATATTTATAAAGAAAATTTATATATTATCTACCAACAAGGAGATCAGGAATCGAACCCGGCGAAATAGGATAAACTATAAAGTATAGCATATGGGTTTTATTTTATGTTTGATGTATTTTATAAGTAAAATAAAATAGAACATTAGATTAAAAAATAGATTATTTCAATTCTATCAAAAGGGTTAGAAAAAAAAGGGGGATAGAACCAAAGCAAAGAATCATATTTTATTTTGTTATGTCCCCATATCAAACACTAGCTAAAATAACCACACTCATGAACTTTACTAGTCATAATCATGGTTTAGTAACAACTGTGCTAAGACTTTTTTTTTACTATTATTTCTTCTATGTTGATTACACAAAAATTCCTTTATAATATTTGTTTATCATTTTAATTGCAATATTTATTTGGCTTATGTAAAAAAGTTCAAGTTATTTTAGAGATCATTGAAATTTAAGCATTAGTCTTGTTTTTATTTTAATTACAACCGAATATATGTAAATTGCCTTCCTTTTAAATGTTACCAATAGGTCATTTTCCCTTACTATTATTTTTCCTCTTTGACCGGATATCTCATTTACAAAGTTGTGAGAATAATCCTTAAGTTGAGGGTGGGGGTTAGACAAAACCCTAATCAAATGTGCTGCAACCTTGCCATTATGGGAGGTGTTGGTGAACTTGACAGGGTAGTTGCGTTGATAGAGCCCAATGGGGATGGCCATGGAAACCAGGTAGTCTATGGCTTTCATGGCGGCATTTTAGAGAAGGTTGGAGACGTGGGTGAGGAAGGCTCAATGATAGTGGTGCTCCTTTGTGGGCCAAATTAGTCCCTATCAAATTGTTTAGTAACCCAAACTAGTCCCTTACAAAATTCAGAGGGGACAAATTAGTCCCTTGTGGCAGTGTAGAATGTGTTGTCTGGTTTCCTTGAACTGGTTCGTGAGTGCGAAACAAAAAATGTCAATTAGTTAGCAAATTAGTGATGACTAGCTATCAAAACTTTGTATACCAATTTACCTGTGTTGCATTTTCTTCTTGAGGTCGTGATTGTGTCAATGACACCTCCTCACTTCTTCTCCTTCGTGTGGAACTTCTCTTTTCTTTGCAGAGGATAGTGCACGAATTAATGAGAGGGACTGAAGCTTAAGTGTTCGGCAGAGACGACCCTACACCCCCCAAAACTAACGAAACAACATCGTTTCGTTACTTGCCCCTCCCCTGAACGCATGTGTTTTGGGTCAAAGGATTTTGTCTTTTATTTTTAATTTTTTTTATGTTAATTTTCATGCTGGACTACAAGTAACCAAGAGTAATTGACAACTCAGCAAAAAAATGGGCCACGTCGGTTCTTCGGAGGTCAAAGGTGGTCAACTAACGGAGGGACTAATGTATCCCGATTATTACATTGTTAAGGATTAAATTGATAGTTTTTTTGGGATAAGGATTATTTCGGACCCGAGTGTTTTTCTCAGGGACCAAATTGAGCCTTTAGTCTAAAACCTAAGTTTTTTTTTTTGTTATCAAAAACATGATATTTATAGATGAATCTCAATTTGCACACCCTGTAATGAGATTTGGTGTATGCAAAGTGCAAACTATAATATAACAAACATAATATACCACTCAAGCCACCCAGAGAACACCTATATCAAAGTCGCCAACCAGAGTACTTGAGGGACAAGCATCAAGAGCTTAATTTTTCGAGAGAGAAATAGGGAGGCAAGAAATAAGAGAGAAAAGAAAATGAGTAGAAACTAGATAGATTTTTCGATTGTTTGAATTAAAAGATACAGAACGATTTAATTTAATTATATTGTCCGTAATAACATTTTCACAGATTCAAAACATAGGGGTATTCTTCTCGGCCAGATGGTGGAGAAAAATTTGTCGTGGAACACACACTGTTTCCCTCTCCTTTGCTAAACAGTGGAAGTGACTATTTTCTCTTATAGTTTCTCCACCTCCCTCTTCCCAAAATCAACTAAACTACTGAAGCAAACACAACACTAGCGCTGGAAACAACCCCACAAGCGAGATTTCACCCACAAGGCCATGCACAATGAAATTGGCCAATTACAAAATAAAAGTAAAAATAAAGAACAATTTGTTAGACCCCATATTAAGAAAGTATATGAGAGGAGGAGGTCGAAACAGCCCAAACCTATTGGGCCAGCTGATTAGTTGGTTAGTTCTAAGGTAGCAAATTAGCAAGATAAATAAAGTAGAGGGGGAGAATCGGTTAGGAAATTAGTTGGGAACTAGAACCAAGAGGAAAAGGCCAAGATCCCGAATCTTGGAGGAGAACACTCTGTATTTTCATTTCTACTATTCTCATTTGTTTGATTGTTACTTTCTCTAACCTTGGGAGCATTTCCCCAGAGAATTCTTTCTATACCATAGTAAAATTCATTCAAAATCCCTAATTGTTGAACCAGTTCTATCAACTGGTATCAAAGCTTTCAGGTCTTGGGGAAAGATTCATGGTTTCGACGAGAGGAATGGAAACCAGACCGGGACAGTCGAAGAGTATAGGGAACAATTCGAGTTGTATGCGGGACCGCTTATGAAAGAAGCTCAACCCGATTACTTGAAGGGGATCTTTCTTAATGGACTCAAAGAAGTGATTGGGGCTGAATTGAAGCTACACAAGCGGATACACTATAGTGAATTGATGGATTTTGCCCCAGTATTGATGAGAAAAACTTTGTCGATGAATAAAGGGAGTCAATGGTACCAAGAAGTGGGGCCACAACAAGAAGTGCAAGTAGTACACGTTTGATCACATGGGAACCAGGAACAAGAACCAAACTCGGCTGCATCAAGGTGACGGGGAGTTCAGGGGAATGATTCCAATAATCTGAATGATGCAAAACTCCAAGAGAGATCCAGAAGAGGCCTTTGTTTCAGATGTGATGAGAAATGGGGCCCAGGCCACATCTGTGTTAACAAACAGTTACAGATTCTAGGGGTGAGCATCGGGCGGGTTCGGGTGGGGTTTGTCGGGTTTGGGCGGGTTCGATGTAAGAAAAATGAAATCCGAACCCGCCCATCTATACATCGGGTTGTTCGGGTGTGGGTTGGTCGGGTTTCGGGCGGGTTGAAACTGATTTAGGATTTTTAATTATTTAACTTTGTTCCAAAAAATAAAAAAAAACCAACGAGCCTAATTAAAATTTTAGGCTTTCACCATTAAGTACAAAAAAAAAAAGGAAGAGGGAAAAACATCTAAGATCCGGTCTTGTACCCATTCTTCATAAAAAAATTATTTTTTTTGTTATGGCGGGTCAGATGCCGGTGGATGACATAAACCGGACCGAACCCGCTGGCTCTTATCCATCTTAAACCGATTTTTTTCACCGCCTAACCCGCCAAACCGATTCAACCCGACCGTTGCACAAAAATTAGTAACGGGCGGTGCCCGGGTCGTCATACAATTTTGCTCACCCCTAACGGATTCTGATCCTGGATGAAGAAGAAGATGCTAATAAAACGAGAAGAAAGCAGAGGAAGAATTGGAGATGAAACGATTCAGATTATCCTTGTATAGTATTACAGGATTGACCTCAAAAAATCAATCAAGATGTTAGGCACCCTAGCTTGGTAGACGGTGATAGTTTTGGTGGATTGTGGAGCCTCTCATAACTTCATCTCTCGCCACCACAAGAAGAGACCGTGATTTACAAGTATCACCAACCCCTCAATACTCGGTAGAAGTAGGGGATGGAAGGAGAATTAGGGTAAAGGCATATGTACACGTTAATGCTTTTAATACAAGGGTTAGAAATCCAAAGAATTTTTTTTTGTTTTGAATTGGGGGAGTTGATGTAGTGCGGGTATGGAATGGTTATCTAGACTTGGTGAGATCAGGGCTAACTTCAAAGAACTTTCACTTAAGATTCCCACCAAGGAAGGTGTGAGGTTGTTGAAGGGAGAACCTGACACTAACTGAAACTAAGGCTTCTTTTAAATCAATTCTCAAGGCCATAGCTGATCAAGGGGAGGGTTTCCTATTAGAGTATCACAGTATGCAAACTGAGGTAGAACATGGGCACTCTATTCCTCAATGGTTGGCTTCAGTTATTGAGGATTATGCTTTGAGGTATTTCGGAACCGCCGGGGTTACCTCCACCTAGGCGCCAAGACCATGCCATAGTTACGAAGGGAGGATCCAATATCCCCAATCTAGGCCTTATAGATACCCCACTATCGAGAAAAATGAGATTGAAATTGGCGGATGATATGCCGAGTTCAGAATCATTAGGCGAGTGTGATCCCACCAGGCAGATCATTTTGGTTAAGAAAGAAGGATGGGGGATGACGTTCGTGTAGATTGAGCTCTTAACAAAATTACCATTCAGGACAAGTTCTACCGATTATTGATGAGTTTTCGGTTTATCGAGGAATGAAACGAGATATTCATGATTCGTGACTTCATGTGAAATATGTCACTAAATAAATATCGACATTGTCACAAGCAGTTTGCTCCAACCTCTACCTATTCCCACCAAGTTCAAATGACGTGTCCATGGATTTTATTGAAGGACTTCCTAAGGTGCAAGGAAGGATGTTATTCGCGGTGGTAGATAGGCTCACAAAATATGCTCATTTTATCCCTCTTAGCTATCCATTTATTGCCAGGAGGGTGGGTAAGTTTTCATTATCAAGCGGTGAAGTTACATGGATTTCCTCTACCATTGTATCCGATAGAGACAAAATTTTCCTCACCATTTTCGGAAGGAGTTATTTCGATTAGTCAGCACTAAACTCAAATTCAATCGCGATCATCCTCAAACCACGGGCAGATCAAGTTGTAAATCGCTGTTTGAAACCTATTTGCGCAGCTTTACAGTTCTAAGCCAAAATAATGGCCCCGCTGGTTGAGGCCGCACTAGGTTCACACCAACTATAATACCAACCAAGTTGACTCCTTTCAAAGCCCTTTATGCAGTGGAGCCTCCCACCTCCTTAAAGGTACCACCATTCCATCTTCGCCGAGGAAGTGAATAAAGATGGTCGAGGCTCGTGATCAATTGTTGCATGATCTAAAAGCCAATTTGCTTAAGGCCCAAGCTCGATGAAGCAAAGATGCAGACTTGGTGCCAATCACTCTAGCAAAGGGGAGATCGGGTTTATTTGAAGTTGCAGCCCTATCGCTTAAAAATCTCTGCAGTTAAAGAGGAACGAAGCTGAGTCCTCGCTACTATGGTCCCTATCAACTCAAGAAACAGATTGGTCCTATTGCTTTTCAGCTATCACTCCCCGAGTGCAAAATCCACCCCGTTCTTCATGCATCATTGTTAAAGAAGGCTCTCTCCTTCATCACACCTCAACCTCTCCCAAAATGCTCTTCAAGAGTCGAACTTGTGTTTTTCCACATATGGCAAGCCATCCGAAACACCACCCTCGGTGCAGCTGAGTTTCTAATACAATGGCAGATCTTCCGGATTTTGAGGCTACTTGGGAGCCTTATGAAACAATTGCAACCTGGGCTTCCTTCTCCTTTCACCTTGAGGACAAGGTGGATCTTTGGGGTGGAGTATTGTTAGACCCCCTATTAAGAAAGTATACGAGAGGAGGAGGCCTAAAACAACCCAAACCTATTGGGCCACGGATTAGTTGGTTAGTTCTAAGGTAGCAAATTAGCAAGATAAATAAAGAGTAGAGGGGGAGAATCAGTTAGGAAATTAGTTGGGAACTAGAACCAAGAGGGAAAAGGCCAAGATCCCTGAATCTTGGAGGGAGAACACTGTATTTTCATTTCTACTATTCTCATTTGTTTGATTGCTACTTTCCCACCTTGGGAGCATTTCCCCATAATTCTTTCTATAACATAGTAAAATTCATTCAAAATCCCTAATTGTTGAAGCAGCTCTATCACAATTCTTCTCAAAACTTCCATGTCACAATTCCAAATCACCTAGTAACTAGGGGAATAGATCATGGAGTCATTTTTTCTCACGGATAGTCATGTCGAGGATAGACATAGACACTAAAATGAAATTTCATAAACCTTGATTGAACCCACCAATAAATTTCGTTTGTATCTATCTCCTTCATGCGACCATTTCTGGAATCAGTGTTTTAACATATGTTCGGTAATCAGTAAACAACATCCTAGAAGGGGGAAAAATAAAGGAAAAAAAGAAGAAAGCAAACTGCACGTAACATCTTTTCGCTGGCAACCTATCATGCCTGAAGCTTGGAATATTATACCAAAGGAGGAATGATAATAATAATAATAATACACAAGCAGAGAAAGAAAAATGATCAAGGCGCGGAGAGGGGAAAAGAGATATATTTAAGAAGAAATTACTCACTGCAATAACTTATGTAGTCAACTATAACATCAAAGACATCAATAGAATATGCAAAGGTTGTAACCCGTTTCAAGATCTAAAAATTAAGGTTACACTGATACAAATTTATATACTTCCTCAATGAATGGTTAGAACTCAAAAATTGATTCAAAGGAGCTCTTACCAGTACTTGCCGGCAGAAAAATGCAAAATAACCAAAAAATAAAAAAACTTTGCTCTAGCAGCAACAATTTATTGAAAGTATAATGTCTTCTAGAAAAATATGCTGATTTCCCTTTTCCGTCATCTCATAGACATGGTCTCTGGCGTCATCTAAAGCACTCTGATGTGAAGCATATTCAGATCCATGAAACAAAAATAAAAGGAAAGGAAAGGTAAAACTGGGTGAATGTGGAATATAACTTACCTGCCCAAATTTTGTAAGGAAGTTACTGCCAATGTTTAGGGATGTGACAGCTATATCTTCATTAGACTTGAGTGCTTGAGCAATAGCAAAAGCTCCATCATCCTGTGTATCAGAGAAAGATTAGATTAAGATGTTATAATTTCCGTATGAACCGAAAAATACATGAAACACACTCATACCCTTATTTCATTAAATCCTAAATCTAGAGAGGTTAAAGCTTCATTAACCACTTTCAAGCTGCGGGCCAGGCAGAGTGCACCCTGCAATAGTTGATCCAAAAACAGTAACAGCCTAAGATTGATGGATGAAGATTTTAAAAATAAAATAAAGGGAAAATGGCACAAGGTACTGAAAACAAACTTCATCTCTTAGTCCATTTGCTCGCAAGTCCAAAGTTGATATTGTAGTATTGTATTTTAAAGCATCTGCGATGAACTCTGCTCCCTTTGCTCCTATCTGGAAAGGTATTGAATGTTTAAAACAAAAGTTATGACAGACAATTTACAGGTAGTGTATGGTGAAAAGGTTACCTGGCACCAACCAAGCTTAAGGGTTTTTACGTTTCCATGAAACTTGAGAACTTCAGCCAAGGCCTTGGCTCCATCTGGTCCAATGGGATTATAACTAAGTTCTAACTAAGAATGAGATAAAATTTGTCAGAGTATACAAAATTGAGGACAAACAACAGTAAAGACAGAAAAGTAAGAAGCTGCCGGCGCTTACAGTTGTGATAACTAAATTATCTTTCAAAACTTTTGCAATGGCACTAATTCCACCAGTGTGAATGTTATTTCCTCCCTGTAACATTAACTCAGCCAAGTCATCTCCCAACCAATAGTATTTCTCTCTCATCATTCTCGTTTTTTCTTTTGCTATGGGTCAGGGCAGGGGCAGTGACAAGGCAGGGAACAAATATACAAATTAAATGGCAACAAGGGGGCTCTTCTTACCAGATCTAATGTTGTAATGGATCGATTTTCCTTTAAAGCATCTGCAATTTTTTCCGCTCCCTGATAATTTTACACAATCAGTACAATCATAACATGTATCGTCCTCTAGAATCTAGCTTTAGCATATCTACTAATTTTGTAGTAGTAGTAGTTGTTACTGTGAATACAAAATGAAAACATAAGTTTTCTCAGGTGTAGCAATATGGACCTACAACAACCAGCTATCCATCCTTCCCTACCACCAGGTAAACCTACGGGAGAGAACATAAGAAAGTGTACATATGTTTATGTCTGGCATAAACATCAAATTACTATTCAAATTTCTTGTTGCAGATAGACAAAACTAGTTTATACATCATACAATTGTAGTTTGTGTTTTGACAGCATAAAAGGCAATTTATCTTGGACAGTTATGGGGAAAAATGATTTCATGTACTCAATATAATATATAGTAAAATACCTATACATCTTGAGGATCTTATTTATTGCATGACCTCACATGACTTTCCCCTATTAGCTTGGTCTCGAGTTTCTATAAGAAAATAACGAAAGATCTAGCTTGTAGGCTGAGAGAGGTCCTTTCTGATTCTATATTAGAGAATCACTGTGCTTTTATTCCTGGTAGGCAAATTCTTGATGCTGCGTTATTGCTAATGAGGTGGTGGATCCGTGGATGATGTTAGGTCCAAGAGAAAACAAGGTCTTGTGTTTAAGCTAGACTTCAAGAAAGATTATGATCATGTTAGTTGGGGTTTTCTGGATAAAGTCATGGATATCAAGGGTTTGGTGCAAGATGGTGGAAATGGACTTAGGGTGCTTATCTTCTTCCACCTTTGCGGTTATAATTAACAGTGAACCTAAATCTTGGTTTAAGGGGCAGAGGGGGCTTAGGGGAGTGAGGCAAGGAGATCCTTTATGTCATTTTGTGGATGATGTGCTTAGCCGTCTACTGTCTAGAGCTGTAAATAATGGGTTGGTTAAGGGGTTTACAGTTGGTTCTCAAGGGGTGTTAGATTCTCATCTTCAATTTGCTGATGACACTGTTTTTCTTGGAACCAGATGTTGATTCTTTTGTTAATATTGTCTATATTGAAATTCTTCAAGGTCATTTCTGGTCTTAATATTAACCTATCTAAAAGTGGTCTGGAGGGTTTGAATGTAAACAATCAGTCTTAAAATGCTTTTGCTTCTTTGGTGGATTGTCAAAATCTTCGGTGGCCTTTCACCTATCTTGGCATCCCTCTGGGAGGTAATCCTCAGGCTTTATCCTTTTGGGACCCAGTGATCTGCAAGATCCTGGAGTGGATAGATTGTTGGAGGGTGTTCTCTCTTTTGGTGGTTGGGTTACTCTTTCCTGTTTTGTCTAGCTAGTATCCCTTTGTACTTTATTTCTGTGAAGGTGGCTCAGAAAATAGATAAAGTCATGTCGGATTTCCTTTGGTCGAGGGTGGGTGACTCTAGGTGTGACACCTTGCCAGTTGGGAGATTTGTTATAAATCAAAGGAGGAGGATGATAAGAGGCCTACGGTTAAGCATGTATATGTGAAAGGGAAACACTAATAGAAAGGGGCGGGAAAGCTTGTAACAGATAGGAAAGTTAGCTATAACAGAATAACAACCTAGCTGATCCTACAAATAGAAGGGAGAAGGATCAGTTATAGTTAGTTAGAAACTCATCTAAACTTGTGTAGGAGAGAAGTGGTAACTCTCCAATTTACCTCCATTGTAGTCTTGCAGAGAATAATACACAGGGTATTCTACCCTAATTCATTCAGTTCTTTCTCGATTATAAGTTGAATCCATCGAGAGGGGGTTGGGCCTTGGAAATTTAGTGCTCAAGAATAAGCCATTGGCAGTTATGTGGCTTTGGTTGGCTATATCCTTCACAACCATCCTCTTTATGACATCGAGTCATTCTAAGTATGTTTGCATCCGAATGGGTGGGACACCAACTTGGTAAGAGGAGTCACTCATGCTAGTCCTTGGAAATTGATTCAGGGTTTACCTTCTTTAACTCTCTAGTCCTTGAAGTTGTGTGATGGCTCTCGTAATAACTTTTGGAAAGATGTTTTGGTGGTAATGCTCCACTTTGTGTCATTTCCAAGTCTTCTTCAGCTATCATCTTATTGGGGTTTACCTTCTTTAACTCTCTAGTCCTTGAAGTTGTGAGATGGCTCTCGTAATAACTTTTGGGAAGATGTTTTGGTGGTAATGCTCCACTTTGTGTCATTTCCAAGTCTTCTTCAGCTATCATCTTATTGGAAGATGTATTCTGTATTGCATATTATTCTGTATTGCTTTCTGTTTTAGACTAAGTGTGGGCCATGTGTGTGTGTCAAGACCACTCGCAGCTGCTAGAGCTGAAGAATAGGCTTCTACAGTTTGTTAGGAAGTTAGCTTTCTGTTAGTGACAGTTACAACTGTTCTGAGCAGTTGTGACTGTTCTCTAGACCTGTAAATATTTGTAATCTCTTCACACAAACCAGAATGAACAATTCAGATATTCAGAATTCCAAAACTCTCTGCAATTCTCTTTTCTCTCTTTTACATTTCCTATCTTGATTTCTGAAACATCTTTTCATCGTGCCCTTGTTTGTCAGGTCTACTCTCAAGATAACTCCTCTCGGAACCTTCATTTTTTCAGAAATTTGCATAATAGAGAGGTTAATGAGCTAGAATCTGTGTTTTAATTGACTCTCTCTCTATTCATCTTTCTTAAATTCCTGACTCTAGAACTTGGGAGTTTTCACATTTAAATCCTTATTTCAGTTCTTGACTCTTTATCAGAATACAGATAATTTTCTTATGTATAAACCCAATTGGAAACCAAAAGTTCCCTCAAAGGTTAAAGCTTTTGTATGGACTGTTATTCTTAACATGATTAACACTAATGCCATGCTCTAGAAGTGCAGACCTCTGACTGCTTTATCTCCTAATGTGTGGGTTAGACTCTAAAAGCAGGCGTCATCTCTTTTTACAATGCTCAGCAGCAAAGTTTCTTCAGAATAGGTTGTTTGGGATCTTTGAAGAGTCTTGATCTGCCCTATGGACTTGTATTCTTTACTCCACACCAAATTTAGAGGTTTTGGCTCTTGTAAAGATGCCAAAATTCCGTGGCAGTGCACTGTTTTGCTGTTCTTTGGGGTATATGGTTGGAAAGGAACAGTCGAATTTTTGTGACTCTTTCTCATCTCCAGGCTTCATTTGAGATAGGGTTTACTCTTTTGGTGTCCCTTTGGTGTTCTACACAGGTTATCTAGAGGTGTTTCTTTGGTAGACATGCAGAGGGATTGTGATAAGCACCCAAGCACATGGGGAACCCTCTCTTAAAAGCTAGCTGTTAAGGGGGGAGAACCAAGCCACTCAAGTACTCCACCGAACACCCCATACTACTCGATGTGGGACTTAGGCACCCCATAATACCTCGTCTCTATCATAGCACCGCCCCTTAAGAACTCGACACCTTGGCGGCTACACTCTACGTTGCTTTGTTTGGCCTTTCCGGTCAGCCCCTTCGTAGGTAGCCCTTCTCGAGACACCGGCAACCAGCTCTAATACCAAATGATAAGCACCCAAGCACTTGGGGAACCCTACCTTAAAAGCCATTAAGAGGGGTGAATCAAGCCACTTAAGTACTCCACCGATTATCCCATACTACTCGATGTGGGACTTAGGCACCCCATAATACCTCAGTCCCTATCAGATTGGTTTGCATTGTTGTATGACTTTGTTACCTAGTTTTAGTTGTTTGTTTTTATTTTTAGTGAGGATGTCTCATCCTCTTCTTGTGTACTTCTATCTTCTAATATATTTCTTTTATTATCAAAACAAAAAAAAAAAAAAAACTTGGAGAAGATTTATGAAAAGCTCAAACTGAGTAAGTGAAATCGTGAACAACAGTGAGACAGAATACCTCATCACCGATGTCATTCATGTAAAGGTTTAGCCATAACAGGCTCTTGCTCTTCCTAATATACTCAGCGACGTGGAATGCACCTTTAGCTGTTAATGAATTGTTGCCAATGTCTAGAAGTGTAAGTTTCCCTTGAGAACAAATATTGCTTGTCAGTTACTTGTAAAATATTAAAGTGGAATTGTTGAAGCATAAATGACAGTCAATATCAGAAACTAGTACAGCAAGTTTACCTTTATGCGAAGACAATCCTACCATCAAAGAACGAACTCCTTCATCTCCAATAGAGTTTCCATGCAAATGAAGCTCCTATCCATATATTCAGAGTAAATCATGCTTGTTTAAGGCAGTAGATAGCCAGAAATGCTACAAGTGGATGCAGCAACATGTTGTAAATGTGATAAGACAATATTACTGAAGGATCAACACTCAACATTTTGTAGGTATGAATAGGAATTTGGAATGTTCTGTTAGGAAAATTGGAATAGCATTATGTGCTGTAAGCTACATGTTTTGGAACTGTGACACAATTAGATCTGGTGGCCAAGGGGGGTATTCAAAAAGTTACATATAGAACTTGAAAATAATGGGAGCATAAAGTTGGGTGTTTCATCAAAAGGAAAACAAGTATAGTACCCTCAAAGACTTGTTGCCCTCAAGTGCTTTAGCCAATGCGTTAGCCCCCAAAGCACCACCATAATTGCCACTTGAATAGTAATAATGTGAAATGTCAGAAGAATTCACAAAAGAGGAAAAGAATATGGAATGGGCTGTTAAAATTTCACTCATGAAACACTTTGAGGAAAAATTATAATATCAGAATCATAAAGATCAGAAATTAAACTGTCGCTCCCTTAAAATTCCCACCTGTAGGATTGGGGGAGGGAAAATTCTGGTAGAATACACATCAGGTGACATTTTTTTTACTTACTTGAGATATATATTTCGTATGCTGTTATTCTCAAGAAGTGCTCCAGCCAGACTTGTGAATCCCTACCTCCATTTCCAAGAAACAAATTAAAGTAAGATTTAGACACTCGAGCGTGTACAGTCTTCGCATAAGCTTAGGTAAATTACATACGGAATATTCAATCATGTTGTTGTTAAGTTCAAGAACCCGCAAACTCGAATTTTTCTTCAACATTTCTGCAATAGCTTTTGCACCCTGCACAACACAGTAATCATTTCTCAGTGAAATGTAGGAAGCTCTCTTTGAATTATACTCATCACCAAGCTAACCTCGTCACCCAAGTCAGTACTGTTTAGCTGGAGCTTCTCAATGCTGGAGTTATGCACCAATATGTCACATAGGCACTGCAAACAAGGATATGGAGTTATAGACACAGTATTTAAACCTAAATGTATGACAATGATCAACGTTACTTGCCAACAATTTTTTTTCGCTTTTATCCGTTTGAGAGAGGGAGGGGTGGGTAATAAATATATCTCAAACAGCACTAAGAATAGCAAATCTTCTGATATCATCATCATGGTTAGTTAAGTAAGCCGTAAGATTCTTGATCTTTAGTCCAAGATACTTAAAAAGCATAAAATGAAATGAAAACATTCTAGCAAATACTGTATCAAATTCTCAATAGAAGAACATGGCGCAATAGCCATTCCTGTCACATCTTATTTATGCTATCCTCTCACATGGCCAAATAACCTAAGGCGAGACTCTACCATCTTTTCCTCAATGAACACTACCCTTACTTTCACCATAACGCATTTCTTCCTAATCATGTCTTGTCCTATATGTTCTCACTCACCCAATGCAGCATCCTCAACTCTGCGACACTGATGAGCTTAAGCTTATGTGTCAGGTTTTTAAAAAATCCATTGTATTCCTCATCTGCACTTGAATGGACTATTAACCATAACAAAGACACACAACAGGTTTAGTTTATATGGTGACATGAGCCCGTGAATTGACATATTAACAATCAAGCTCCAATAAAATATTTGACTTGTTCTTTTTTGGATAATATCCAATACAATATTTGATTGCAAGCAGCATAAAAAACCTTACTCAAACAAGCAAACAAAATATGCTATTTATATGTATCAAACTCAATTTACTATGCAATGCAATGAAAACATTAGGATGTGATAATGTGGTTAATTACTGATCATGAAATACAAACATCAATGGATCGGTCACTTGTAAAAGTTTATGTAAGACAGAAGCAATATATTTCAGGTAAAGGGTTATCATTGAACTTAACTGAGGTTCCTGTAAATGATCCCAACTCTTTTATGTGATCTTGTTTAAGGAAAAGGTAGTTCATATTCTAGAATAAATTAAGTAAATGCATTGTTAGCTGTTACCTCACATGCCTATCTGCTTCCAAATTATTTGGGCTTAGGAGTAAGATTTTATGTTGAATGATTAATTACAAAATTTGAGAAATAAGAGTTCAAAAAATAAACTGAGATAGCATTTTAATCAAACAAAGAGCAGCATACTTCATAAGTGCTCCATGTCATAGAAGTATGTAACTAACAAGTAGCAAGATCATGTTTTAACAACAACAACAATAATAAGGAAACAGTTGCATGAGTGCACTGAACTCCTATGTAACATAACCCAAATCATGAATTAAGAGATGCAATAAATCTAAAACATAGAACTTACCTTAGCTCCTTCATCACCAACAAGGTTTCCTGAAAGATCAAGAATCTTTAATGTGATGTTTGATTGAAGAACACCATCAAAAGCTCTCAATCCAGCTGCCGTTATTCCGTTTGCAGCAAAATTCACCTCCTCTGCAATCTATATATAACAAAGTTTATTTAGCACATGCACACAGGGATAGCAACAAATTGCATCTTTCATCACATTCCTTTCTTGTTGTTAAATATACATAATAGATCAAGCTTATGATCATAAATCCAACTTCCATCCAGCAAATTTCAATATAAAAAAATTTGACTCGTACAAATTGTAATGACACGACAAATTGACAATACAAGTTTCCATGTAATCTTCTATTTTATCAACTGATAATTTACACATCTTGATTGATCAAACAAATATGAGATAAAATATCATATTTGATCTTGAAGAAACAATTCTATTTGAAAATCTGGTATATCCAGCGTGTTAATTGAATTCTCTCTTTGGCACATGTTTACATAGACTGTTCACCAGAATGACTTGACAATGTGAACCTGTGTCCAATCTTATTAAGTGGGGCACTGCAGATACTAATTTTAATTGACCATTGAACCCAATGCAATCAATTATGAAAAACCTTGGCCTTGAAAGAGTCAAGGTTAGATCAGCAATAAAAAATGTTGAAGTAATTTAGAAAGCAAAATTCATTTTGAAACTGATGCAATGCCATCCATTGTAAGTGACATAGTTTTAAATGGTTTCACTTGCTAATATCTCATCCTTGAACACAATTTTTGGAATTGACCCCCCCACCTACTCCTTATATATCTACACACAAGATCTATTCACATCCCTTCACTTCATTTAACCTGCAGGATGACCCAGCTAGCTAAAGATCTACGCAGGTAAGAACAGCTTGTCAGTCAATGTTGTGTGTTTGACATACAATCCATCATGATCAAAGATGGATATTGAAAGTAAAATGTTGTCCAATATCAATTACACTGATTAAGTTATGATGACATTCCAATTTAAGTTATATTTTCAGAATAGGTATACTTAACAAAGTCATAGTCTAAAAAGTTAAAAGGGTCAGAATAAGAAACAAAAGAAATATTACTACTTTAATGCCTTAAATTTGGGATTTTTATTCATGTCCTTGGCCTTATATAAATGGGCCATTATGCATGCAAGTTAACATTTTTCACATATACATATTTGCACTTCATAGCTAGTAGCGAACAATCAAACATTTACAATTACAATTTACAACTACATACTGTTAGCCACCACTATTATTACGTTTCTACGTCATAAACAAAGAAAACTTATACCGCTATTATTTTGTGTCTGAGAAAAAAATAGTTACATCAATCTAAAGCAACACCTATGTTTAGCTTTGACAGATGGTTTGTAGGTTTCTTCCTCCAAGCAACTCAAACAATTAATACTCTAAATAATTCATTTGTACAACTGTAAAGGTAAGATTGCAACATAATTTTCAATAACAGCTCCAAAACTGGCAGCACATATTTAAGCAATAAATACACAATAAAATAAGAAAGTGATAGCAGATGAAGGATAACAGTTACCCGGTTGAATGCCAAGCTCTCAGCAAGAAAGAATAATCCTTCATCGCCAAAGTTGCGTCCTGCCAAATTAAATGTATGATAAATGAACTGTTGCTTTTATTTATCCATTGGTTTTAATAGTACCCACAGTGTAAAATGATAATGTCAATAGAGTCAACTGCAATAAAGCAAGAAATCTTTGACAACGTATTTGGACTTGGGAATCATTAAAATACAGAATTGATTTGATTTAGAAATCAATTCACATGGTTGGAGCTTACATATATATATAAGGATCTGAATTGGTTCACAAACCAAATTCCATGTTCGGAACACCGTAAAAAATGAACGGAATTAATTTTATTTAAGTAATTTTCTTTATTATCCTTATTTAAAATATGTAAAATGGGTAAGCTAAGATCAAGATTGTCAATCATCAAATAATTAAAACTAAAATCAAATCAAATACTAAACTTTGAAAGAAAAACAAATTGAACAAACAAAGAAAACAAAATGAGGGGACACAAAGATTCAATTGGAAGGAACTATAGATCACATAATCAATTAGATTAGCCTGTAGAAATTTCGGTATTCGTGAAATAGTCCATGAATGCTCTAATAAAGATGTTATTTTGGCAAATTATCAATGCCAAAACTTCATTTACTGAATTAAAACTTTAAAAGCATATCAGACAACCATAAACATCTCCTTTGTACATCAATCCAGCCAGCATACCTGACATATCAATACTTGGAAATGACCTTAGCTCTTGAGCAAACTCATTGAGCTTCTGCTTAGATTGTCTCTCGATCTTTGCCTTAAGCTGGGATAACAAATTTGAACCAGCGCCAAAAGACCATTTCACTCCTTGTGAAGCAGATTGACTTTCCACGGGAGAAGACTCCGATTTCTTTGGAGACGGAACAAGAAGCTTCTCCACTAATTTCCAGATAACTGTAAGCTGAAAACAAATTAGTATGAAATTTATCGAATAATGCAAGCTCGTAATCACAAGAAAACCAAACAAAAAGAAAAGAACCATATTAATAGCAGTGGAAGACTGCTCAACTAGAAAGTAAAGAAACATCAAATTATCTACCATACTGGTGTTGGACATGTACCCATATCTGATATCCAGTAGCAAAGCTAGAAGTCGGAATTTTGTGTTTGAGGGGGGCCATGGTTAAGGGGGAAATATAAAGGAAAAAAACTGTATGCAAGACCAGAAGAGTTTCAAAACTTTCAGAGGGGCTAATGCCTCCCAAAGGGGCACACGAGGCACTGCCCCTGCAGATACTGTATTGGATACTTATAAAACACCATCAGATACTACTAAGACCACATCACCTCACCTGATGCGGCCACAACATCCAGTGGCAGCAGTTATCGCACTGCAATTGCAGACCGTATGGAACCGCATTGGTCCACATTGTCCTGCCGCAACGTGGCCACAACCACAACCCTAATTTAAAACCTCGCCTACTATATGCATCATATAGGTTTTATTTTTTGAATGTTGCGTCAATGACCAGAATATTATAAGAATTTGATAAATGCTAGCCTTCTATTGTGTCAAAAATGTAAATGCCAAAAAATAAAAATGTTTTTAATGACTCAACTATTATTTTTTATTTATAATTTATATTGTCTTATGATGGTTTTCTATGGTTTGAAGATGTTATTATGAGATTATTGTTAGTTCAAGAACGCAGAATTCTGCTTGTCAGCGAAAATTGCTTTGTCGACGTAAACGCTTCTTGACGGAAATGCTTTCTTAAAACGTTTCTTGAGGAAATCGCTTTCCGGCGTAAATCGCAACCAGTTGTTATGCCCAACGACTATTCCTCTGCTTTGTGAAATGCTTCTTCGACAGTAAATGCTTCTTGATGGAAATGCGTTGCTTGAGGAAATGGTAACTTGAGAAAATGCTGAAATCGATATTGTTGAGAATGCGGAATGCAAGAAACAAGATTATGCGAAGTATACGAAAGAAAAGATTAACAACAAGTATGTTATCGTGGTTCAGAGCAAATTGCTCCTACATCCACACTGAGGCAAGACTTTCTATCCACTAGATCAAAAAAAATCTGGTTACAAGACTTTCAGGGTTGAAAACTAACTCTCTTCTCAATCCTCACTTGCTCTCTCTTTCTTGATCTCAATGAATCACTCCCTCTCTCTGGTTCGCAGTGTATATTACACTTTCGTATCTCACTTCTCAAGTTTCTTTCAACAATGACTTATATATCTGTACAACCCAAGTCTCTCTCAAGGTAGTTACATAACAGAAAAATAGATCTAACTACCTAACAGACTTAACTACTTTTCAGATATCACATAGTTGACAAAAAACTCTATGCATAGCCTAACTGACTAACAAATTGATGAGCCAACTGCCACAATTCTCCACCTTGGATCTTCAATTCAAGTACCAGCTAGGTATGCATCCAGTCTCCTTAAAGAGACTTATTTATCATAGGTTCCAATACTTGCCAAATTCATGCAGTGCTGGAATTTGGCCCTTGGAACCACCTTGGTTCTTTATATCAGCCATATTGTCTTCGGTAGCAACCTTTTTCACTTCAACTATGCCATTTGCAATGATGTCACGAATGTAGTGCATTCGATGTCAATATGCTTTGTCCTCTCATGGAACATTTGGTTCTTTGAGAGATGTATAGCACTTTGGCTATCACACCATCTTGTCATAGGAATTTCCCCTCCCTTCCAGTTCTTTTACAAAACCTTTGAGCCATATTGCTTCCTTTATGGCTTCAGTCAAAGCAATATACTCGATTCGGTGATAGATAAGGCAACTATTGATTGCAAATTTGCCTTCCAACTTACCACATTTCCATAGAGAGTGAACAGATATCCTGTTAGAGACCTTCTTCGTCAATATCCCCCGCAAAATCGGTATCCACATATCCTGCTGCATTGCTGTTTTCCGATTTTGATTTTCCAAATATCAATCCAACAAATTTTGTCCCTTTCAAGTATCTAAGAATCCACTTGATCTCTCGCCAATGCTCCTTCCCGGGTTCCCCATGAATCTGCGACCACCATCCGGGCAAGATAGGCGAGATCAAGCCTTGAACATACCATAGCATACATCAAACTCCCTATGGCATTGGAGTAAGGGATGTTATCCATGTCTCGCTGGTCTTCATCGGTTTTGGGAGATTGTTCAACCGATAGCTTGAAATGACCAGCTATGGGAGTTGAAACCGCCTTGGCATCTTGCATATTGAACCTTCTAAGCACCTTTTCAAGATACCCCGATCGATGCAAGAAGAGAAGTCTTTCATCTCTCTTTCTCAGATTTCCATCCCCAAGATCTTTCTTGTTTGCACCTAAGTCCTTCATCTCGAATTCGAACTTAGCGGACCCTTGAGCTTGGTGATTGCCTCTAGATCTTTACTTGCAATGAGCATGTCATCAACATAGAGTAGGAGATATATGTAGTGACCTGAGTGGCTTTCTTGAAGTAGACACAAAGTAATCGAAAGAACTTCATTTGTAGCCATTTGTCACTACAAAAGTGTCAAATCTTTTTGTACCATTGTCTTGGTGATCTGTTTCATCCATACAAGAACTTTTTCAGCAGCATACCATTTGTTCCTTTCCTTCTACTTCATACCCTTCAAGGTTGTTTCATGTATATCCTTTCATCCAAGTGACCATGTAAGAAGGTCTGTCTTCACATCCATTTGCTCAAGTTCCAAGTTAGTAGATCGCAACTAGAGCAAGAATGACTCTAATGCTTGTGTGTTTCACAACCGGGAAAAAATCTCATTGTAATCAATTCCTTCCCTTTGTGTGAAGCCTTTTGCAACGAGTCTAGCCTTGTATCTACTTCCTTCAACCCCGGAATTTCTGGTTTTTTCTTAAAAATCCACTTGCAACCTACAATTTTGTGACTTGTGTTTTTCCACAAGTTCCCGTGTGCTGTTTTTCATAAGGGAGTTTATCTCATCGGTCATAGCAGTTTTCCAGTGCTCTTTATCCGAACTTTCCATTGCCTCCTTGTAGTTAATAGGATCAATTACACGATCCTCAATTTCTACACTCAAGTGCATAAGCAATGAGGTGCATAGCCGAGTCTTTGAGGTGGTTTGATCGCCTTCTAGCCCCTGTCTCGCCACTGCATTATAGGATGATTCTGCTGCTGCATGTTGTTCGTCGGTTTCGTGAGGTGGTCGAGCATCGTCATCCGTTGTATCTGCAGTACCATGCTCCACCTCCAATTGAACCTTGTTGTCGGGTTCATCTCGGTTCCTTAGACATCTCGGCTTTTCGCTCTGCATCCTCAAGCATGCATTCTTCCTTGAAGACAACATCTCTGCCGACAATGACCTTTCGTCCACCTGGTTTGGTTAACCACACCTTGTAACCCTTTACACCATCAGGATATCCCAAGAAGATTCCCTTCTTTGATCTAGGCTCCAATTTCCCTTCATTTACATGGATATAGGCTGTACATCCAAATATTCTCAAGTTGTCATAGGTTGGTGCTCTACCTGTCCACAACTCCTCTGGTGTCTTGAAATCAATAGCAGCTGAAGGAGACCTATTGATTAGATAGCATGCAGTGTGAACTGCCTCTCCCCAAAACACCTTGCTTAGGTTGGCATTGGACAACATGCACCTAACTCTAGAATGGTCCTATTCATTCTCTCAGTAAGACCATTTTGTTGAGGAGTTAGTCTTACTGTTTTGTGCCTAGTTATCCCATTATCCTTGCAAAACTCAGTGAACTCTTCACTTAGATATTCAAGTCCATTGTCAGTTCTAAGTACCTTAACCTTCCTTCCTGTTTGATTCTCAACAAGTGCTTTCCATTGTTTAAAACACTTGAATGCTTGATTCTTGTGTTTCAACAAATACACCCACACTTTTCTTGACCAATCATCTATGAATGTTATGAAATATCTAGCACCACCTAATGAGGGAACCCTTGCTGGCCCCCATATATCAGAATGCACATAATCAACCGAGGCTTTAGTTGTGTGTATGGCAGAAGAAAACTTAACTCTTTTTCTCGTTTGCCATAAAGACAAGTGTTCATGAATTCTAACCTTTCAAAGTCTCCATTTCCTATTAGACCGCTTGTACAATTCTTCCAAGCCTCTTTCACCGACATGAGCTAGTCTCGAGGTGCCATAGCTGTGTGGAATTCAACTTTGAAGCGTAAATCAAACCGGGCAGGATTTGATATAGTTGTACCTTGCAATCTGTACAAGCCATTCTTTTCGGTTCCCTTCATCATGACCATTGAGCCTTTGCATATCTTGAGAACACCACCTTCTCCTTTAAATGTACACCACCGCTTGATCCAGATGCCAAGAGAAAGGAGATTTCTCTTTAGCTTCGGGTACATGTCGACATCCGTGAGTAATTTTCGTTGATCCATCATCGAATTTGATCCCGACATTGCCAATTCCAGCTACTTTGCAAGCAACATTGTTCCCCATTAGCACCTTTCCCGCATCGATCCTTTTGTAGGATTCAAACCATTCTTGATTAGGGGTCATGTGGAATGAACACCCGAGTCAAGAATCCACTCCTCATCGCAAGAATCTTGATCCACGCCAACACATCCGAGCTCTCATAACCATCTCGCTACCACGACCATATCATTTGAGTTTTGCTTGCCATTATTCTTCCTTTTCCTCTCGGGACGCTTCTTTCGAAATGTCCCTCCTTATGGCGATAGTAACACTCTTTTCTTGCCTTTGGATTTGGATCGGTTCCTCCAATTCTTGCCCTTTGTTTCTCTTTTATCAGTTCTGCCTCTGACAAACAGCCATTCTGCATCTCCACCTTCACCTTTATCATAAGTAATTCTCTTCTTCATTTCTCGAGAATTGAGAGTGGCTTTCACTTCTTCCAAGGTGAGGCTTTCTTTACCAAACATCATTGTGTCAACCAAGTTCTCATAGGAGGGAGGAAGGGAGCACAAAGAACATCCGACTTGGTCTTCATCATCAATCTTTACATCAAGATTCTTTAAATCCAGATCCGCCTTGGTGAATTGAGAGACATGTTCTTTGATTGATGATCCTTCCCTCCATTTTTATTGATGGAGTTTCTTCTTGAGTAGAGTTTGTTCGTCAATGACTTAGTCATGTATAGGCTTTCAAGCTTGAGCCAAACACTGCAGCAGGTGGACTCATCTCGCTATCTCACGAAGAACTTCATCTCCCAAAGAAAGAATGGTCAAGCTATGAGCCTTGTTGATCAAATCTTTCTTTTCTTTTTTCGAAAGTGTTTCGGGAAGTTTGTTGATTCCTCCTAAGGCTTCCTCGAGTCCTTGATGGACAAGAAGGGCCTTCATCTTGATCCTCCACAAGTCAAGTCATTCTCCCCATTGAACTTCTCCAAATTGAACTTTGCAGGTGCCCATCGTGAAGCAGCCCCGATTCAACGAAGCTCGGATACCAGTTGTTAGTTCAAGAACGCGAGAATTGTCTTTGTCGTAAATTGCTTTGTCGACGTAAACGCTTCTTGACGGAAATGCTTTCTTGAATAAAACGTTTATTGTAAATCGCCTTCCGACGTAAATCGCAACCGATTGTTATGCCTCACGACTATTCCTCTGCTTTGTGAGAAATGCTTCTTTCGACGTAAAAGCTTCTTGGTAAATGCGTTGCTTGACAGAAATGGTAACTTGATAGAAAATGCTGAAATCGATATTGTTCGGAATGCGTAATGCAAGAAACAAGATTATGCGCAGTATACGAAAGAAAAGATTAACAACAGTATGTTATCGTGGTTCAGAGCAAATTGCTCCTACATCCACACTGAGGCAAGACTTTCTATCCACTAGATCAAAAAAAATCTGGTTACAAGACTTTCAGGGTTGAAAACTAACTCTCTTCTCAATCCTCACTTGCTCTCTCTTTCTTGATCTCAATGAATCACTCCCTCTCTTTGGTTTGCAGAGTATGTTACACTTTCGTATCTCACTTCTCAAGTTTCTTTCAACAATGACTTATATATCTGTACAACCCAAGTCTCTCTCAAGATAGTTACATAACAGAAAAATAGATCTAACTACCTAACAGACTTAACTACTTTTTAGATATCACATAGTTGACAAGAAACTCTATGCATAGCCTAACTGACTAACAAATTGATGAGCCAACTGCCACAATTATACATATAATTTCTGAATTATGATGTATAAATCATGTTGTATCCTATCCATTCATACAAGTAACCTAATTTTTTTTTTTTAAATGACATATCCACGTGTCAGTAACGATTGTCATATCCGACACTAGTATCCATATCCATGCATCAATGATTAAAATGCAAGCAACAATTTGAACTTAAACTAAGAATCATCAAATTAGTATACAATTCAAAATTCGAAAAATAAGCAACGGATACCAAAAGTGACGGCGACGAACGCGGCAAAGGGGGCAACAAAGTTGGCAATCTGTTTCACTGGAGCAGCAGTGGCATTGTCCTGAGACTCGCGATAGACTCTGCGAGAACCGGTCTTACGAGCTGGAGCTCCTTCAACGCTGGAAGATGCCTTAACCACAACGCTTCTGGATTGCGCTCCGGCCGCAGCACGTTTTCGCCTTGGAAGCAGCACGAATTGGCCCAAGCCGGCGGCTGTTACCGGAAGGCGGTGGTGGCGGAGGCGAGCCTGCAGAGGAAGAGAAAAACAGTTAGGGTTTGGAAGAAGACGAAGAAACGAGAGTGAGAGAGAGAGAGAGCGCAGTTAGTTAAATATAAATGATAATTGATAATTGATTGGAGTGAGTTGAGTTACCTGCGGGTGAGAGTATAGAGAGAGGGTGGAAGTGAAGGACATGGTTTAGTTACTGATGAGAAGAAGTGAAATGAAGGAGCATATACAGATGGAGCAATCGAAAGTGTAGCGAAAGAGTTGGTATAGCAGATGATTGGATTTCCACGGTGAAGTTGGTGAGGGAGGGAGGGGTGAGTGAAACTGAGAAAGTATAGAGAAGACAGTACAAAAGAAAGAATTGAGGACCAAGGTATCTGTTGTGTCTTGCTGATTTCTTCTATCAAGGAGGAAGCCAAGCTCCGTAGCTGGGTCGGTTGGCCCAATTATCTTCGATTGTGGGGTGTTACTTTTTACACCACAAATTTTTCTAACACACCACAAATTGTTTTTGAAAAAATTAAGGCTTTATGAACTTTTTGGTCCTCTAAAATAGGGGTGTTTTGATTTTAGTCCCTATCTTTTTTTTCTCTGCATTTCGTCCTCGCAAAATTTTTTTTTGCCGTTAGTCCATGTCGTCAACAGTAATCGTTATCTACCTACATGGCTAACGACGTTGACCGGGTCAATGGGACACATGGCAAAAATATTATTTTTTTATTTCCACGTGTTTTTTTTTAAAAAAATCAATCTTTAAAAATCTGTAGTTAAATATGTTTTTGTTCCCTGCAAAATTAGAGAATTTTGATTTTGGTCCCTATAAAAAATTTTCTTTATTTTTGGTCCTTGTAAAATCTCAAATAACTATTTTTGGCCCCTATTGTCGTGAGACATCTATTAAGTACTTACGTATCTAACAGAATGTCATATGATCATCCCAAGTGACACACAATAACCCTCTGTGGTGTCAAGTTAGCATATGAAATAGTTTGTAGTTTGTTAATTATCTTCTTAACGAGTATCTTAAAATTTTTTAGAAAATTAAAACAAAATAATTAATCATTACAAAATAAGCATATATAATTTTTCCTAATCTTTATGATGTCCATTAGTAGGGGTATACCGAACCAATAATTCGATGAATCCAAAAATTTGAACATAACAAATTAAATTGGTTTGAATTTTTCGATGTTCGGATCTAAACCAAACCAAACCAAACCGAACTGAACCCGTTGGTGATTGGTTCGATTATTAGGTTCAAAGATTCTAGAACGGAACAGATTTGATTACTATATTGTAATATTTATATATAAATATTAATTTTTAATATTTTGATTTTTCTAATGTGTTCAACATTGCACATGTTAATGATTCAAAAAATAAAAATCTTGTATTGGAAATAGTAGCTTTTAAACTTTCAAAGAATTGAACCAAACCAACCAGATACACCTTTACTTATTAGTGTTTGCCTTTGTATAAATAGTCATGAACAGGTGCTTCATGATTCCATGAATAGTCTCCAACATCGAAACAAACTTTTTAACGAATTAAGGAAAGATAAATATAACATTTAAGGATTAAAGGAAAATTTTAAGGGAATCATATGCTAACTTGACACCACGAAGGGTTATCGTGTGTCACTTGGGATGATCATATGACCTTCTGTTGGACACATAAGTACTTAATAGAAGTTACATGACAATAGGGGCCAAAAATAAATTTCAAATTTTACAAGGATCAAAAACAATTTTTAAAATTTTATAGGGATCAAAATCAAAATTCTCTTATTTTACATGGACCAAAAGCATATTTAACTTCAGATTTTTAAAAATTGATTTTTTTAAAAAAAAACACGTGGTATTAAAATAATATTATTTTTGCCACGTGTCTCGTTGATTCGATTAACACCGTTAACCACGTAGATAGATAATGGCTATCTTGTTGGCGCATGAACTAACGGTAAAATAAAAAAATTTTGCGAGGACGAAATATAGAGAAAAAAAAAAGATAAGGACAAAAGACCAAAATATCCCTATTTTATAAGGATCAAAAAGTTTATTAAACCAAAAATTAATATTCCCAAAACACTCCAACTATCTTTATGTTACAATACCGGAAATACTTTTCCGGTAACTTCCGGACTTTGAAAGAAAGCTTTCGAATGTTCCAGACTTCCGGTATGAAAGTTTCAAGCGTTAATGATAAAAATGCCGGAACTATATTTCTGGAGATAAGTGAAAATAAAATCAAATCGGAACTAAGATTCCGGTGTCTAAACCATAAAGTAAACTTTATTTCAATGTTTCATCGTGTCGGGCATGTGTGTTTGGTGGATTCCGTCAATTATACACTGACAAGTGACAAAAGAGGACATGATTTTCCATGCAACTGGCGCTAAACTTGTACACTGGGTTATGATTCTTCTGTCGCGCCGTTCAAAACAAAAAAATAAACAGAGTGGTGTTTACAAATTGGCAAATTCCAACTAGGCATCACGTTCAATAAAACAACTATTATTGGATGAAGTAAAATTAGTCGTGACCTTAATTAACGTCGGTTTTTGGTTTTCGACTAAAATTTCTTCGTGACAGATAATTGAAGATCAAATGAGTGTGGAACCTACGAGTTATGCGGTAATCTCGTCAAAAATATATATGTAAATTGTCTGCCAAGTACAAATTTAAAAAAGATGTACAGAATATTGCCAATAATGAAAGTTGACAATAAAACTGCTTGAGTTTGAAAATATAAGTTTGAAGTTTAAAAGAAGGACAATTATTTAATAGAAAATAACTTCATAATCGTACTGAGATTATAATGAAAAGAAAACTGAAGTTTGAAAGGAAGGTTAAGTAAAGAAATATCTAAATAATACTACTTACAAGAAGTAAAATAAACTTAAACGACGAACTTGAGAGAAATACTGTAAATTAAAAGGAACAAGTAAAGAACTTGAACAAAAGAGATGAAAATGACATTGAACTTTGCCATAGTATTGAAATAAGAAGGATGAAATGAATACTCGAATGTAATCCGTCAATCTGCTGTGTGATCGAGATATGTAGGATGTGTATCAAGTAATCGACCTTTATTACATTGTGATTACTAGTATTTATAGGCAAATAAAATAACTACCTAGAAATAGCTCCCTATCTAAATGACTGACACATGTCTTTGGCAGTTCTATTAAGTTTTATACTTAAACTGTTTTGTCAAGCGATTCCACTAACTGCTCAATGTCTTGAACCGCTGTGTCAATTTGCTTATCTTCGACGGTTTGGCTGCTTGACAGCTTATCTTGCTAATGCCTTGTCAGTCTTGAGGACTTAGCCATTTTGACACTTCTCTGTACGTTTGACAACTCTTCTTAATACTTAGTCAAAAAGCTTGGTTGTCAATTTATCCTTTCTGGCGACCAGTATTTTCTTGTCAACTAAATATTTTCAATACTTAGAAAATATTAGTCATTACTCTGATTCCTTCGTTAGCCTGTCGAAATGCATCCTTCGATAATCAGAAATTTCACCCCTAACAGATGCCCCAAAGTTCTGCTTTTCGACGGCCTTGTCCGAAAGAATAGTAGAATTTGAATTTTCAAATCCTCAAAACAGATTTTAATTTTGAGTTTAACTACCGTAATCAAATCTTATCGATTTAATCACATCCCTATTTGATAGGGATAATCATAACGTTGTAGCTGTCTTGGAAGTTGGGCCACCCACTCCAACTTTCTTTAAATTTCTATCATATCACCGCTCAGTCGTCTTCTCCATCCACTCGCTTCTTTTCTTTGCGAAAAATTTTCTCTTTCACAAAGTTGCTTCATTCTTCATTATTCTGCTTAGTGTTCATGACGACTTCTTCCAAAACCTTTGTTTCAACACCTCAATCCTCAGTGGCTGCTCCTAGGGTGGTGGTTCAGGACCCACTTTTGGATAAATCAGAGCTCTGGCAAAATTTTAAGGTAATTTATCATGTTCATGACTCTTCCTTCTCTGAAATCCACCTGTTGCGTTCTTGGGTCCCCTTATTGCCCGGAACGAAATTCCTGATAATTTGCGGGGTTCCTTTCCTTGCAATAACCCTAATGAGGCTATCTTAGCTTCTTTTTCTTCACTTCCTATTCACGCATTTAAAAAGGGTGATAGGATTTTTAGGATGTCCCCCTGCTACCAAATTTGATGCCTGCATTGGTTGGCTTGACCGTGTCCAAGCCCAAACACGTGAGGTATGGAAAGAAGCTGGAATCTTTGAATTCATCCAACTTTCTCGTCATCTTAAATTGGTAGACTTTTCTTTAATTGGGGCATCGGCTTTCTTTTGGAATAAAATTACCAACAATTTCCATTTCCCATATGGAATGATGGGTCCAACTCTTTTCGACATGTCAGCCATTATAGGACTTCGTCCGGATGGCCCTTCCATGCATACTCGTGTCGAGGTTAAGGGACAAATTGATGTCTACGTCCCGAGATGTTCTTTTTCTAAATATGTCGCATATTTCAAAAGTAAAGAGAACGAACCGGTGACAGACACTGAGCATGTAGCCTTTTTATTCCTTTGGCTATGTGCTTATGTCTTTTGTAGTAAATCTGCCACTTTGATTACAGCTTATGTTCCTCTTGCCAACCTTCTTGCTACTGGTAAGAGGACAGCCCCGGGCCAGTGTATTCTGGCCAATCTTTACGATAGCATGGGTATGTTGGTTGACATTGTCAGATTAAAGAAGAAAACCAACATAGGAGGTCCTCTTTGGCTTCTTCAATTGTGGCTACACGCCGTCTTAGAGTGTCGCCTTTCTTACAAGGCCCTTGCAGAATTGTCAATAGATACTTATGGTTCTTATCTTTGCTATGTTTTCTTTGAATCTTCATTGAAAGATGAAACTGTCAATTTCAAAATTTATTTTAAAATGTTTCATTATCTTTCGTCAACCTCTTCAAAAATAAATTTCACCCCTTTTGTTGATTGAAAATACGGTCCAGAGTGGTTCACTAAGCGGAGCACTACTTTGTCCAAATCCAATGAATTAATTTGGGCCAATTTTCTCTGTCAAAGAGTCATTTTTGTCGATGGTCCTGGTTTTAAAACCCATCGAATTTATCTTCATCTACCCAATACCACGGCTTGTAAACTTGGTTTCTGTCAATCTATCCCTGCTCCTTACTCATCAGAGCTAGATGAGCACTTCATTGATGCCAAAGTCCCAATATACGAAGATATCGTGGCCTCGGTGACAGGGATAAAGCTCACAGGGCCTTTTTATAGCTTGTCCCATTTTCTACTTTCCATGGAGCGACTCAAAGTTTTCTTGACTGGTGGGATGACTATTACTCCAATTATCATCCAAGTTTAAAAGTTTGCTTGAGTCGCATTACAGATGCTGCTGGTAATTAATGGTGATGATTCTTCTGTGCAGGAACAAGACCCAGCGTAAAAAACTCAAGGAGAACTTCGGAAAGAAATTCAAAGCTTTGAGAAATTTTACAAAATCAAGTGGAATCCCATGAGACCACATGACATGGTTCGTCATGTTAACAGTGTTTTAGCTAACGCCAAAAGGATGCACGATAACAAGGAATCCGAAAGACTTGCCAAATATTGGAAAATTCCAAATATGACCAAAGAATATTTTCATAGTTTGAAAGCTCCTTTTCCTGATCCTGTGTCCATTCCTTGTGCTCCTTTTGGTATAGCTGATTCACACCCAGGGAAGCCGACGAAGGGAGATAACTTTATTTTTCTAGAGAGCGTAAGTGCTTATGTTGATCCTTTTGAAAAACCAAATCCAGTTACCTTCGCTCGTCGGTTTCTTCAACTGAATGATGACTTTTTATACCTTTCACGCATGTTAACTTACAACCCAGGTACCTATTTGTTACTTATGTATAAAGGTTTCTTCCCTTGTCCACTGACGATCCACTTATTTATGTTTTCTTTGACAGTTATCCCTCTTGACAAACCTCTTCATGGGAAATCTAAAGCTGTTATATCAGCAAGAGAGATGTTTGAAGATGATTTAGATGAGGAGGAAGATCTAATTCCTGCGAAGACCAAGTCTGTCAAGAAAGGACCAAAAGTTCCCATGTCTAGGACAACAAAAGGGACAAAAAGCGAAAAGAAAAAACTCTAATATCCGGTTTACTATCCAAGAAATTAAGATCTGTCAAGAGTTCTTCTATCTCAGCAGATTCTGATGCTGCCAAGACCTTATCGGAACCAAAAGACACCATTGCATGTTCATCCAACAATTCCCCCTTCTGATCAGTCCAAGGTACAGCTTTGATCCTTATGACTAGTTAGTCGGATTAAAATAAATCCACCCATAATAAATTTTCCATTTTGACAGAAAAAGAAAACTGTCCATCCTACATAGGAAGCAAACGTGGATGTTGATTTGGTGTCTTCAGACTCCCATATGGTATATTTCATTATCCTATCATTGATTTTCTTACCTTTACAGGTTGAAAAAGATTTAGAGCAATTGGTTCCTGAGGGTGATGTTCTGACAACAAAATCTTCAGACCCTAAATTCATTCAGGAACTGCCCCCAACTTCTCAACAATCTGAGCCGACTCTTCAAGTTCTAACTTCTACAGTTAGCAAGCCAGCTGGAGCTGCTGTCATGATTGAGATTCCAAATGAAGACATTGATATGGAGGCCTTACTGGCTGAAACAATTCCTGTCGTTCTTCATCCGCCTCCAATTAGGCCTCCAACTATTAAGTCTCCCGAATCCAAACCAGCTCTTCATTTCAATACTTGGATCAACATGCTGGTTGAAGTTAGTCGGAAAGAATCAACTTTTTCTGCCAACTCTTCATCAACTCAACCTGACTCTAGCGATTCTCGAGTTATCAATCTCATGCATGATCTGAGAACTCTTCTTGACAACTCCTTGTTCTGATATTAATGTTCGATAAGAACTATCAAGACTGATCAAAGAAATCACCCCTCTTCATTCTAACCTTCATTTGCCTAGCCGCAATCACTTCCTCCCAATCCACAAATTTTGGGAGCGGTTCTTTGGTAAATTAGAGAAAATGTCTTCCATCATTCCTTCCTATGAAGAGGAGGAAAAGATTAAGGACAATCTTCTAGACAAGTTCCAGGATCTAGAGGCTTCCAAACAAAAAGAGCTTGATCTTATCTCGACAGGAACTCAAACTAAAAACTCTCTCCTGGACTACCGAAAAAAGTTATTGGCAGAGATTGAATTGACAGACCGACAGTGCGCCAAGTTTGATAAGGCTCTAGAGAAAAGCAGAGACAAAGTTAAAGCCATTGATGATGAATCTGTCCAACTTGGGCAAAGAGCTGAAACCGTAGTTGGCAAACTTCGTGCTTTACAGCCCGAATATGATGCTGTTGTTGCTAGCAAGGCTGATCTTTCCTTTGCCTGGGATCGGTTGTCTTTTGACATTGGCTCAGACAAATTTGACCTGTTGTAATTTTCTTTCTTTCTACCGAATTTTGTAATTTCGACACTTATTTCGTCATCATTTTAATGGAAATGACTCTTGGTCTACTTTCACATTTACTTAATTTCAACCGTTGGTTCCAATAAATTTCGTAACTTACCCATTCAATTTACCATTAATATTGGTAAGTTTCAACACATTGGTAAACCCGCTACATTTAATTTCTTGTCTCTCCAGACCACTTATAAATAGCAAGGTTTGCTTCTCACAACATGTATGCCATTAAACATTTGTGATTTTTACACCAAATATGTTTCCATCAATGACCTTCTTTTTCTTACTGTTCCGATGGGAGCCTGACCTTATATCCTTTAATTTTCAGATCCAAGGTCTTTGTCTTGATGGTCATTTTGTTAGTAGAGATCAGTAACCAACGTAATGGACACGGTAGAGATCAGCAACCAATGTAACTACAAGAGCTGACTACCGCTGCCCGCCTTTGGTTAGAGCAGACTTGAAACAGAATGGGTGCATCTGTTTCCAGTTCCATCATCTACTTCTCGGAGGGTGGTTATCCCTCTTGGTGTTGTCGTTGCTATACCATAAGCAACAACCACCTTCTGGGTTAAATGATGGTGAGATCTGCTCGTGCCAAATTTTCTTTACATTCTGCGCATCCTCGATATGAAGCAGACGGAAACTCATCAAATGGGAATGAAGCCTCAACAAACTGAGTTGTGCTGCTGCATTATCGAAAAGTGAAGGATAAAAGTCTGCCAATCTTATCAGAGTTTCTAATTCTTAGTTATTTTAGAAATAAGTTCGCTTCGATTGATTATTTGTACTCCTGACAAACAATTAATAATTTAGATTGTCAATCTGTACTTTTGGCAATGTATGGTTGTTTTACCAAGTAAAATATTCTTATTTCCTTTTTTACTTGTTGTCAATCTTTACTTCCAGCATTGTCGGCTGATATTTATTTAAATACTTGCCATTGATTGAACTAAATCCTAGACCCGTATTGACATTGACAAGTGCATATGCATTCCTAGAAAATGCTTTAGAGATCCTAAATGGTCCTTCCCATTTTGGTGACCATTTACCGAACTCTCGACAACTTTTATCCATAGGAAAAATGACTTTCCATACTAAGTCACTTACTTTGAATAATTTGAACTTCACTCGATTATTGTAGAATTTTGCAATTCTTTCTTTCAGTCGAATTAAATTCTTCAATGCAATTAACCTTTCATCGCTTAATTCATCTAATTCATCCAACATTGCATCCCAATATTGGTCGACAGGCAAGTCATCTTGTCTTTGAATACGAATTGACTAAATATTGATTTCGACAGGCAATACAGGATCATGTCTGTATACTAACCTGTATGGTGAGGTTCCTGTCGGTTATGCAGGTGAATTCCTATATGCCCACAGTATTTGGTCAAGAGTGTTATGCCAATTCCTAGGTTGTCGACCCACATGCTTTTTAATAAGATCAATAATAATCTTATTTATGGCCTCAACTAGGCCATTAGCTTGTGCATTGTACGGAGTAGATGTGAGCATCTTTATATACCTAGAGTGGCATATTCTATGATTTTCTTCCCGGTAAAAACTGATCATTGATCAGTTGTCAAGGTTTGTGGTATTCCAAACCGACAAACAATATGATTTTCAACAAAATCAATCACATCTTGTTGGGTGACTGCTTTGAGGCAAACCGCTTCCACCCACTTGGTAAAATAATCAACTCCAACTAAAATGAATTGATGTCTTTTTGATGAGGACTAGTGTATTTGGCCAATTAAATCCAAAGCCCATCCTCTGAATGGCCATGGTTTGACTATAGAGTGCAATTCACTGGCCGGAACATTCTGTATGTGACCATGTTTCTGACATTGCTCACAAGACTTGGCGAACAAAATGCAGTCCCTAACCATAGTTGGCCAATAATACAAACTTCATTGGAGTGCAATTAAATCCAATTAAATCCAAAGCCCATCCTCTGAATGGCCATGGTTTGACTATAGAGTGCAATTCACTGGCCGGAACATTCTGTATGTGACCATGTTTCTGACATTGCTCACAAGACTTGGCGAACAAAATGCAGTCCCTAACCATAGTTGTCAAGGTTTGTGGTATTCCAAACCGACAAACAATATGATTTTCAACAAAATCAATCACATCTTGTTGGGTGACTGCTTTGAGGCAAACCGCTTCCACCCACTTGGTAAAATAATCAACTCCAACTAAAATGAATTGATGTCCTTTTGATGAGGACGAGTGTATTTGGCCAATTAAATCCAAAGCCCATCCTCTGAATGGCCATGGTTTGACTATAGAGTGCAATTCACTGGCCGGAACATTCTGTATGTGACCATGTTTCTGACATTGCTCACAAGACTTGGCGAACAAAATGCAGTCCCTAACCATAGTTGGCCAATAACACAAACTTTGTTGGAGCACCCATTTCATTTTCTCTCATGCCTGGTGGGCCCCGCATATGCCTTCATGGACCTCTGACAAGGCCAAATAAGCATCTTGCTCACTTAGGCACTTATGTAAGGTTCCATCGACATATTTTCTATGTAATATTCCACCTTGCATAGTATAATTCAATGCTCTATGTTTTATCCTTGTATCTGCATTTTGACTTGGGTTTTCCAAATACTCTATTATTAGCAACCTCCAATGATTGGGCAGAATCATGTCATTGACCAATACATCTCTTTCTTCTAATGGATATAATAATTCTCTAATTTCCATCAGATCCGTCAAAGTCTTTTGAGATATCCTATATCCTGAAGCTATTTGAGCTAACTCATTAGCCTCTTGATTTAACTCCCTAGGGATATATTTGACAATTATGTCATCGAATTTTCTCATTAACTTACTTGCTATAATACAATATTTTGTAAAGTTGTAGCTGACACACTTGTATTCTTGGGTAAGTTGTTTAATAACCAACTGAGAATCTTGATGAGTGTGATTCCACCTCATCTTTGTCTATCATTTTGCATGCATTTTCATGTAGTTTAGGCATATTTTTAATTAGATTTTAGGTTAATTTTCCTTTGGAACGGGTAAGGCGGTTTTCGTGTGTTGTTTTGCAGATATCAAGGGTAAATTGCTCAAGATCAACCATGATGAAGTTTGGATGAAGATGGAGCTTTAAAACTGAAGAAAATGAGCCAAACAGAGCCCATCACGGCCCAGCCGTGATGCCCATCACGGCCATGATCGAGCAAAACTGAAAAAGAACAAAGGCTTAAGTCAGAGTCTGTCACGGCCTAGCCGTGATAGCCATCACGGCCGTGACCCAAAACCAACACAAGTCAGAAGCTGTCAGGGCCAGGCCATGATGGCCATCACGGCCGTGACGACCATCACGGCCAGGCCGTGATGAGCATCACGGCCATGACAGCACCAACCGGTGAAGAATTTTCAAGGCGAGAATCCGTCACGGCCAGGCCGTGATAGCCATCACGGCCGTGACGCGTATTACTTGGCTCGAAGTAACAGAATTGGATCTAATTTGAGTTGGATTAGGACTCTAACTCGCTCAATTCTATAAATAAGGGACCAGGCAGAGGCAGAAATCATCGGACCTTTGGGGCTACTACTCTAGGCATAGATTTAGGATCTCTTCTCCTCTTCTCCTCTCTTCTCTTTTCTCGATTTTTATTATGTTGTCAACTTGACTTGTCATCTCCATGGCAAGACTGGAGTAGTAGCTTAGTTTCTAGGGACTAGGGCTCTGCCCGAGGCAAGTTTGTAAATGATGTTAATTTGATGTTGAAACCATTGTTGATTTATAATTGTTTTAGATCTGATTTCTAGTGTGTTATTCACTCATAAATTTCGACAACCGTTTATTTACGTGACATAGGCGTTCTAAGGAGGAACCTAGCGGTGAACTTAGGATTTCTAGGGTGATTCACTCGTAAAGCCCGCAGCCACTAGTTTGTGAGATGTGAATGATCCAAGGAGGAACCTAGCGGTGAACTTAGGTTATTTGCATGACCGAGACATTCCAAGGAGGAACCTAGCGGTGAACTTGGGTGTCAGACTTATAGAAGTCAGACTTGGGACTGAAATCACGAGAGTTAGAAGCCGTCCCTCGAGGAGCAACGAGTTGTCACGAACGCAAAGGGTCCAATCTGGGATCGACTACCACGAGAGTAGGGGTCGGGTCAATTGGGCACGGCTTTTGTAACCCGAGAGGGAGCTTAAGCTATCGGGAGGATAAACTCGCCTTCAAGGCAATCTCGGTAATCAACAAAGGTAAATCAGATTAGCAACATAAACAGCCTCAAAGGTAACCCAAATCCCTAGGAATCCGTTTAGATCAAAACCCCAAAAACATTTGTTTTCTGTTTTAATTGTTCTCTGCTCATCTATCTTTCAAATTCAAAAACCATTTCAAAAATATAAAAATCCTTTTTACAAAGTCCAGATCTAATCGATTCGAAAACCGATTGCGATTCTGGAACACAGTCTCTGTGGGTTCGATATCTTTTATTACTTGACGGCAGTCCGGTACACTTGCCGGATACGCACGAGCGTCGTCGCACGTCGACTGACGCGACATCAAGTTTTTGGCGCCGTTGCCGGGGACTGTGCCTTTTCGAATCTCAATTCAAATTTTGAATTGATTTTTTTGGACCTTTTCTTTTTATTTGATTTTTATTTCTGAAAAAAAAAAATTTCAAAAATTAAAAAAAAAAAAAAAAAAAAAATTTTCCTTCTATTGTATCCATCTCTCTTTGAGTTATATGCAAAGATCTCTAAGTCTTGGGAGCCTTAGTGAGATTGATCCGGAGATCGAGAGGACCTTCCACAGACGTAGAAGACTACAAAGAGAGGGAGAAAGGTTGAGTCCCGTTCCACTCATGGCGAATCAACCGGATACAAAACCTTTGAAGGATTATGCAGCCCCAAATGCGAGAGGCTTGCGAACTGGGATTGCAAGGCCAGAGATTGAGGCGGAAAACTATACCATACCGCCCATGCTAATCAACATGATTAGGCAACATCAATTCGGAGGATTGCCTTCGGAGGACCCGACCGATCACATAGAGACATTTTTAGAGTTCACCGATGCAATCCGGATTCATGGAGCCTCAGTCGATGTTGTGCGTTTGAGACTGTTCCCCTCATCTCTCACTTTGGAAAGGCGAAGGCCCGGCTTAAGCAAATCCCCACTAACACTTTGACCACTTGGGACCAACCTGGAGCGGGCGTTCTTGGAGAAATTCTTCCCTCCATCCAAGACGGCCTACATAAGAACCCCAGATCACCGGCTTCTTCCAAAAAGACGGAGAATCATTATCGGAAGCTTGGGATCGTTACAAGGGACTGCTGGAGTCGTGCCCACATCACGGACTCGAGAGGTGGTTAATAGTGCACACCTTCTATAACGGATTGGACTACTCTTCGAAGGTGTCACTAGATTCTGCAGCCAGTGGAGCGTTTATGAATAGGCCTCTCACCGAGGCATTCAACATCATCGAGAATGTCGCCACCAACTACCACCAATGGGGATCCGAAAGAGGTAATAACCGAACAAGATTTCGGGGGTAAGTTTGAGGTAAATAGCACAGATCTTATTATGTCAAAGATAGACTCACTTAATAAACGTTTTGATCGGCTTGAAAGAGCTAATGTGAGTGCATTAGGTGCTACTAACCTTGTTTGTGAGATTTGTGGAATGCGGGGACATGACATGATGGGATGCCCACATGGATCCGTGGCCGGGTGAACAAGTGAACTCTTGTAACAACTACTATGATACGAACCCGAAGCTGCCCAACTATGCTCCCCCAAATCCCTACAACCAAAGAAGGAACAACCCTTACCTCTCCTACGGCAACTACAGCAACACGCTCAACCATGAGTTCCAAGAAGGTCAAGGTAATAAGAAAGAAAGACCAGGGGTACCCTCGGTACAAAGATCTAAACTCGAGACTTTATTTGAAAGTTTTGTCGAAACTCGAGACAAAACAGAATGAGGAGTTTAGACAACAAGGAAGGAGCAGTGAGTGAGGCAATAAAGGATCTAGCATCTAAGGTAGACAACTTAGCAACTCATAACAAGATGCTAGAAACCCAGATTGCCCAACAAGCCAAGACGTACTCGAGACCTAAGGGTGCATTCCGGGGCAACCCAAGCAAATCCCAATGAGCATTGCAATGTCATACACTTGAGGGATGATAAGCTTGGGGTGGGGGTAGCTGAAATGGACGTGGAACCGGAGGAGGACATAAGCGAAAAAGAAGAGCCAGAACCGAAATATGTCCCTCCACCACCGTACCAACCCCCGATACCTTTCCCACACAGGTTGGTTAGGAAAAAGCAAGTAGATGTAGAGACTAAAATGCCTACTAAAACTGAAAGACCCAGGTAGTTTCTCCATCGCTTGCTCAATTGAACAAGTGCACATTGACCAAGCCTTATGTGACTTAGGGGCTAGTGCGAGCTTGATGCCCCTTACTATCATGGAAAGGTTGGAAAGTAAAGAGTTGAGACCGTTCAAATTCTCCTTACAATTTGCGGACGGCTCAACTAGGACTCATCTAGGCATACTAGAGAATGTACCTGTGAAGGTAGGGAAATTCTTCTTCCGTAGCGACTTCCTGGTATGGGATATGAAAGGGAATTCTGAATTCCCCATCATTTTAGGAAGGCCATTCTTGGCAAGCTCTTTGGAGAGAAATAGACGTAAGGAATGGGAAGCTCTCTCTACCTGTAGAGGAAGGTAGGATCGATTTTCAATTGACTAACTCTGATAACAACCTTCCTTTTGAGAGCCATGTGTGCAGAATTGATACAACGTCTCCAGTGGTAAAAGAAGAACTGAACATGGAAGCAACTCCGAAGGTATGCATGGCTAATGATGCACCCAGCAGTGATGGACTTGGAGTTGCTGTCCATACTGAAACAAAACTTCCGCCGGAAGGAAGGAAGGCTAGGAAGCTCAGAGAAAAAGAGCGAAGCGGAAGCATTATTAGCCGTATGAGCAGAAACGGCTATTTGAAGGAGCTCCTTGGAAGAAAAGTGTGCCTGCACATCTACGCCCACCGACCCGGTTGATTTAAGGAAGTATGGTCAAGCTTAAGTCCATAAATAATCGCTTCTTGGGAGTCAAACCATGTTTTCTTTCCCTTTTTCCTTTTGTTTTTGATTTAACCTCTTGAATAATTTGAGAAGATCAAGAGGCAAAAATATCATTAATAGGTTTGTCTAGTGTTTTTCAGGTTGAGAAAGAGAAGAAGAGCATAAAAAAATAAAGTCAGAGGCCATCACGCCCTGGCCGTGACAGTGATCACGGCCGTGATGAACTAAACAAGAGCACAGAAAGGATCACGGCCTAGCCGTGACAACCATCACGGGCGTGATGAGTAGGATGCCAAAGCCAGAGAGCATCACGGCCTAGCCGTGATGTAGATCCACCGGCCGTGACGAGGGCAACTCCCGAGGACCAGAAACGATCACGGCCTAGCCGTGATGAGCCTCACGGCCGTGATAAAATTTCTACCCAAATTTTGACTGGAATGTGAAGCCAACACCCGCTACCGACTCGGTAAGTTGTTCCATTTTTCTCCTCTCTCCGACTTGATTATTTACATTGGAGACAATGTAAGTAATCAAGCTTGGGGTGGGAGTATTTATTTTTGCATTTGCATTGTTGCATTCATATTGCATTCTCATTGGCATAGATTGGTATGATCACATTCTCTAGATTTCCCCTCACTTAGAACATGCATCCGATTGTGAGAACTTGGAGCCAAATGAAATGAGATAGTGAATTTTGAACCCAATTTTTCATTATTCTTGTGATATGGCTAAAAAATAAAAATTCTTGAGATAGTCATTTGATAGTTGATAATTAGCATGTGGTTCCTTAGATTTGTGTTCCTCACTGATTTTTGAACTACTAAAATGTAAGATTTTGAGCCAAAAGGGGTATTTACTAAATCTACCCCATTTCTTGTGAAAGAGTGATTTAATTCCTCATGGACTGTATTTTCTAGAACTTGACTTGAAACCATTTCAAAACTTAAAAATTTTTGAAAACATTTTTGGAAATGATTGAGGCACTAGGTATTTTTCCGGCCTCCCGAGCTTTGATTGATAAATGCTACCCCTTAGTTGCCCAATTTTGAGCCTAAAGAAAAAAAATACTTTTCTTGGTACCATGAATTAATTTGATAAATAATGTTTGGTATGGCACCTTTTAAAGTATTACAAAAAGGGCAAAATGGTAGTTGGAAAAAGTATGGGAAGAAAAAGCTAGAAAGTAATTTCTCTTGAGCTATAAATCTCCCCTTCTCCAAACAAATAAAAATGAAATAAACAGAAAAAAATGGAGAAGGGGATGACAAAGAATGTGAGAAATGAAAAGAAAAAGAAAAAAATAATAATAGAAGGAAAAAAGGTGGAAAAGTAAACCAAAGCCCAAAAAGGGGGTATTTTAGAAGGTGTCATGCTTTGCAATGTTTGATGATTTGTCTAGCCTTCTTGAAATTCCCTTTCCTTGATTTTCCCACCTTACAATAAATCCCATGGCCACATTACAACCAAAGGAAAAGACCTCTTGATTCTTAAGTGTTTTCTTAAATAAAGTAGAGATTTGGTTAATAGTCAAGCCTATGGTAAAATACTTTACTTGAGGAAATGGAGTGAATTGTCATAAACCCTAAAACACTTGAGTGAGGTGAGACGAGTGCCCAAATCAGTGAGAACATGAACTTGAAGAACCTAAGCTTCTAATTGGACTTGAACTTGATTATCTCTTGAGTGCTTATTAAAAACGCCTATTACTTGGATTAGCTTCTAGGGTTCTTGGTTCACTATCCATGCTTTGATTGATTTATCTTATGGCCTGAGTAATTGCTTGAGGACAAGCAAAGTTTTAAGCTTGGGGTGATTTGATGAGTGTGATTCCACCTCATCTTTGTCTATCATTTTGCATGCATTTTCATGTAGTTTAGGCATATTTTTAATTAGATTTTAGGTTAATTTTCCTTTGGAACGGGTAAGGCGGTTTTCGTGTGTTGTTTTGCAGATATCAAGGGTAAATTGCTCAAGATCAACCATGATGAAGTTTGGATGAAGATGGAGCTTTAAAACTGAAGAAAATGAGCCAAGCAGGCCCATCACGGCCCGGTAGTGATGCCCATCACTTCCATGATCGAGCAAAACTTAAAAAGAACAAAGGCTTAAATAAGAATCTGTAACGGCCTCGCCGTGATAGCCATCACGGCCGTGACCCAAAACAACCACAAGTCAGAAGCAGTCATGGCCAGGCCATGAAGGCCATCACGGCCGTGGCGACCATCACGGCCAGGCCGTGATGAGCATCACGACCATGACGGACCAACCGGTGAAGAATTTTCAAGGCGAGAATCCGTCCACGGCCAGGCCGTGATAGCCATCACGGCCGTGAAGCGTATTACTTGGCTCGAAGTAACAGATTGGATCTAATTTGAGTTGGATTAGGACTCTAACTGCTCAATTCTATAAATAAGGGACCAGGCAGGGGCGAAATCATCGGACCTTTGGGGCTACTACTCTAGGCATAGATTTAGGATCTCTTCTCCTCTTCTCCTCTCTTCTCTTTTCTGATTTTTATTATGTTGTCAACCCTGACTTGTCATCTCCATGGCAAGACCGGAGTAGTAGCTTAGTTTCTAGGGACTAGGGCTCTGCCGAGGCAAGTTTGTAAATGATGTTAATTTGATGTTGAAACCATTGTTGATTTATAATTGTTTTAGATCTGATTTCTAGTGTGTTATTCACTCATAAATTTTGGCAACCGTTTATTTACGTGACATAGGCGTTCTAAGGAGGAACCTAGCGGTGAACTTAGGATTTCTAGGGTGATTCACTCGTAAAGCCCGGCAGCCACTAGTTTGTGAGATGTGAATGATCCAAGGAGGAACCTAGCGGTGAACTTAGGTTATTTGCATGACCGAGACATTCCAAGGAGGAACCTAGCGGTGAACTTGGGTGTCGGACCTATAGAAGTCAGACTTGGGACTGAAATCACGAGAGTTAGAAGCCGTCCCTCGAGGAGCAACGAGTTGTCACGGAATGCAAAGGGTCCAATCTGGGATCGACTACCACGAGAGTAGGGTCGGGTCAATTGGGCACGGCTTTTGTAACCCGGAGAGGAGCTTAAGCTATCAGAGGATAAACTCGCCTTCAAGGCAATCTCGGTAATCAACAAAGGTAAATCAGATTAGCAACATAAACAGCCTCAAAGGTAACCCAAATCCCTAGGAATCCGTTTAGATCAAAACCCCAAAAACATTTGTTTTCTGTTTTAATTGTTCTCTGCTCATCTATCTTTCAAATTCAAAAACCATTTCAAAAATATAAAAATCCTTTTTACAAAGTCCAGATCTAATCGATTCGAAAACCGATTGCGATTCGGGAACACAGTCTCTGTGGGTTCGATATCTTTTATTACTTGACGGCAGTCCGGTACACTTGCCGGATACGCACGAGCGTCGTCGCACGTCGACTGACGCGACATCAAATCCCCAAAGACATTAACATTTCATGCTTTCATCTCCGCTAGTATCTTTAATGCGACAATCAAAGCTTCATACTCAGCTTCATTGTTAGAACATGGATACTTAAGTTCAAACATGAACTTAGTAGGAGTTCCTTGTGGAGTCACAATTAAGACTCATACTCCGCTACCTCCTTGATGCCTTGACCCGTCAAAGTAAAGTTTCCAGGGTTGTAAACTGACAAAGTTTATTTCTGGCACATCCAATCCTGGATGTTCTACCAAGAAGTCGGCATCTGCCTGACCCTTGACAGCTTTGGCTGGTACGTATTGCAAAGAATATTCCGACAAAGCAATGATCCATTTCCCAATTCGTCCATTAAGGACTGGTTTTGACAACATATACTTTATTACATCGGTTTTGGAAATAACCAGCACATTACAAGGCATCATATAATATTTAAGTTTAGTACATGAAAAATACAACGCTAGACATAACTTCTGCATCGTTGAGAACTCTGCTTAGATAATACACGGCCCTTTGGACATTGTCACAGTCATCTTGGGCCAATAGACATCCTATAGTATCTTCGGATGCTGATATGTTCAACTTCAACGGTCGACGAGGAACGGCAGGTATCATGACCGGTTGATTAACTAAATATTGCTTGATCTGGTCAAAGGCTTCTTGATGACAAGATTCCCATACGAAACTTTGTTCTGCTTTCAACTTGACCAATGGTGCAAATACTCTTGTTCTTCCTGACAAATTTGATATAAACCTCCGCAGAAAGTTAACCTTTCCTAGGAAGGACTGCAGTTCCTTCTTATTTGTTGGTGCTGCGGCTTCCATAACTGCTTTGGCTTTATTTTTGTCCACTTCGATCCCTTTCTTATGGACTAAAAAGCCCAAGAGTTTGGCAGCCGATACTCCGAAGCTGCATTTCTCTGGGTTCATTTTGAGGTTGTGTCTTCTCATCTTTTTGAACCCTTGCTTCAGGTGCTCTAGGTGATCGTCTTTAGTTTTTGACTTGACCACCACATCATCAATATATACTTCTATAAATTTCTCGATCACATCATGGAAAACAGTATTCATTGCTCGCTGGTAGGTGGCTCCTGCATTCTTCAAACCGAAAGGCATGACAATCCATTCATATGTCCCTATTGCTCCCGGACACTTGAAGGCAGTATTTGACACATCTTCTTCGACTATAAAGATTTGATTATAACCTGCATGGCCATCCATACAGCTTAAAATTTCGTTTCCTGACGCTGAGTCGACAAGCATGTCGGTTATTGGCATTGGATATTCATCTTTAGGGGTAGCAGCATTTAGATTTCTAAAATCTATGCAAACCCTCATTTTACCATTCTTTTTAATTACAGGAACTACGTTAGAAAGCCATTCGACATATCTGGTTGTTCGAATGAACTTTGCTTTAAGCAGTCTTTCTACTTCCTCTTTGATTTTATGCACCACCTCGGGGGCAAATCTCTTGCTTGCCTATTTGACAGGTTTGAAATTCTCCCTGAGTGGTAATCTGTGTTCGACAAGATCCCTGCTTAAACTCGGCATTTCATCATAGTCCCATGCGAAGCAATCTTTATACTCTGTAATTAGTCTGACAACTTTTTGTTTGTTATCCTCTGGCAGAAAAGCACTCACGAAGATAGGTCTTTTATTTTCTTCCGTCCCCGAGTTTATTTCTTCCAGGGGATCTTCCGCTTCCACATTTTGCTTAACTTCGGCTCCCTTTTCGAAACCCAAAGGGTCGTCGTCAATGATACAATCTGCTAACACACATTCTGAAGTGTTTACTTCTTTGTCGGTCAGATAGGCCGACAATCTTCTCAATTGTATTTCAAGATTCATTGCCGGAATTTGGCTGAGTCTTGTTGGCCTCGTCCTTTACCTTAACACCAAATTGGCTGAGAAGGCTTGCTTCCAACGCATCTTTATCAATGACCCCTTTGTTGGCAGTTATAGGCCTGACGTTTGGTGAATATACCTTGAAATCAACATGTGATTGCTGAGCATAGCAAGCACTGTCATCTGCCTCCACGATTTCTACCTGATCTTGCGCATTCCAAAAAATTACTTTTTGATGCATTGTTGATGGAACGACTCTTACAGCGTGAATCCAATCCCTGCCAAGTAATACGTTGTAGCTTGACTTGGATGGAATTATTACAAACAAAGTCATCCTTTCGGTGGTGCCAACCTGTATGTTTAACAAAACGACGCCATCTGACGGAAAAGTTTTGCCACTGAAGTCAGTGACAACCATATCTGTCAGAATTAAATCCGACTGATCCTTCCCTAGCTTTTTGAACATTGCTCTTGGCATCAGGTTCACAGCAGCTCCCCCGTCAATTAAAACCCTGTTGGTAGGTCTTCCATCTATTATGGCTTTTACATGTAAAGGCCTCAAATGATTTCTTTGCTCATCGGTGGGCTTCTCCATCTGAGCTACATTGTCGAATATGGTAATCAAGTTCTCCTGAACACACATCCAGAAATCGCCTGGGTCCCTTCCATTGTTGACGACATCATCATCGTCGTCAGAGAAATCGACCTCAAGATATCCCTCATATTCTACTAGAATGAATGAAATCAACCCTATCTTCATTTCCATCCCTAGTTCTAGTATGACTTCATTCTCTGGATCCTCATCCAAAATTGCACCTCCAACCATTCTGCCATGATTTCTTTTTAAATCATTGTCATCATCTGATCCCGACCTATCTGACAGAGGTCGGGCTATTCCTGCGCCACAGTTATCCAGTGCCTCGATGATATCAGCCAGATCTTCATTCTGGCTTTACATGTTCATGTATTTTCTGATGTTTATGTCATCATTTGGATCATTCAGTGCTTCGATGACAGTATCGAATGACAATTCTTCTTTGTTTAAATCACACTCAGGCCTGAACGTTGTCAATTGTTGTTTTTCCATTCTGGCCTCGAATTCTTTCTCGAGTCCTGCAACCTTTTCCATCTCTGCAAGTTCGAAAGGCCATTTGCCAGTGGATCTTACTGGTGGTGGTGCCTGCTCTAAAGCCTTCTTCTTTTTTGTGAAAACCTGTGATGTAGGCTTATTCTGCCTGGCCTGATTAATGGGTCCCATCGCATCAACTTCCATGGGATGGGTCACTATCATGCTTTTCATTTTGGCATCTCCCTTCTTGTCAGCTTTGTTGTCAGCCACTGCTACCAGACAACCAGTATCTTGTGAAGGCATCTCCTTTATGGCGACGCCCTCTTGCTAGGTGAGCTTCCTCTTTTGTGCCTGTCGGAGCCTTTGTCGCCTCCTCTTTTGACTCTTGGACATAGCTGGTTGACTTGACAGTCCTGACAAACCAGGTCCTGTCATTTGAGTGTTTTGAAATAGTTGCCCCCTTCGGTAATCCTCATTCCAGAAGGGTGGATTATGATTATTAAACTTATTTTTCCTAACCCATTTCTGCCTTCGTGATTCTGGGAAGCAGGCCATAGTGAAATTTCTTACCCATCGATCCACTGTTACATTGGATGGGGGTTTCCTGGTCCTGATAGAATTGAACCCTCCACCGACAGGCCTGTTACTTCTTACTGATTCTCTGACTGGCGCTTCAAGCCAACCTCCAGTGTTATTTTGTCTAGGTCTTGTCTGATACGTATGTTGCTGACGACTACCTGTCTGTCTGTTGACAGTATGCATATCACTTATGTGCACACTATTAGACCCAGCATGGCTATTTGAGTGTGAGAACCTGCCCTGAATATTACCGTCGCGAGACTCAGTTCTGTTTTGTGAGTGATATGATGGCGTTTTCTGTTCCCTAGTCGTCTTGGCAGCAACATTGTCATAAAATCCTTCACATTTTGTGTAAACTTTGATAATACCACCAGATTTTTTGCGTGTCATGTATTCGACAAGGGGTTCCCCTGGCTTTGGATAGACATCAAATGAATCTGTTAGGTCCATCTGGATATTCTGTCCAGCTATTATATTGACCATGCCTATTCCCATAGGGACTTGGCGGTCGTTCTTATTAACTTCAGGGCCGAATGTTTCTGTGTCTATCTTTATGTCTGGTTTCTTGTCTGAAAACTTTAATCGTCCCTCTATCAAACCTTTCTTAATGATGTCCCTGAAATGCATACAGTGGTTAGTTACATGACCAAAAGTATTATGAAACTTACATCATTTCCGATCTTTTATTTCATGGGCTTTCAATAGCCTATGATCCTCTGACAACTTTAAATGCTTATCTTTGAGCAATATGTCAAATATTTGGTTGGCTTTGGTCACGTCACTTGTATACACTTTCTTATTGATGATAGGAATCCTTTCTCTGGCCCTTGCAGGCCTCAAGGCTTGACATGTATAAGGGGGATCGGTTTTCAATTCAACATAGTCTACCTCATATCTTCAGAATTATTACCTTCTTCGTCGGAATCACTACATCCGACAAAATTAATCTTTTCTCTTTTGAAGAATTTCCTCTGCTTGAAAACCTTTTTGGCCTTCAGTTGTTCAATTTGTCGGACCTTGTCACCCAATTGGGCGAGAGCAATTAAGTGTTGGTTGACCAATTTCTTCCTAATATAGTAATCTAATCCCCCTACAGGGGGCGAGATCAATTAAGTGTTGGTTGACCAATTTCTTCCTAATATAGTAATCTAATCCTCCGGCAGCATCTTCACTATCTCTGCCTCAGGGATAGGGGTGAAGCAACGACTCCTCATTTGACGGAATTGGGCAAGGTAATCTTCGACATACTCGCTATTCATTCTTTTAATACCGAATAAGTCTGTCAACCCAATTTTTAAATCACCCCTAAATAATTGATCATCAAAGCTCCTCTCTAATTGATTCCAGGAATGTATGGAATTAGGCCCCAGAGTTGAAAACCAAGAAAAAGCATTCTTAGTTAATGAACTAGGAAAGAACTTCATTTTTAGTCCCCCCCTCTAAAGCCAAATCTCCTAAGTCGATTGTATATCGGGCAATGTGCTCGACGGTTGATTCTCCACTTTCCCCTGAAAATTTTGACATTTTGGGTATTTTGTATCCTCAAGGCATTTCTGCCTGTTGGACCCAGTCAGGAAATGCCGATGCAAAAAATGACTGATTGGCATAACCTATGTTAAAACCAAACATATTCAATGCTTGTTCGACAACTTGGTTTACATTCTTGTTTAGAACATTTTGACGAAGCGCTCCAAGAGCACCCTGGTTTACGACAAAGTCTTCGTCTTCCTCTGGTTGTAAAATGTGTACATTTCCACGTCTCAGAGGGACTCGACGATGGGGCTGTGGCCGCTCGTCGTCTTGTTCGAATCCGTCAAGTTGGATAACTTGTAGTTGTCCAACCTGTGGTTGGTTATTCTGACCTTGGTTGACATTCCTATTGACATTTCTAATGGTATTTTTATTGCCATTTTGGTTATCGTCTGGGGCTAACACGCCCAAGCTCTATTTAACCTACGTATCTCGTTTGCCAATGTCATGCATGCATTATTTGTATTTTCCATTAATGGCGTAATCCATTGTACCCATTTCTTTGAGTAAATGTATTCACCATGTCCAAGTTACTAGAGTCAATTTGTTGTCGAACATTGGTTAATGTAGCCTATGATAGACCAACAATATTTTGCGGGGGTTGTCTAAGTGGGGATACTTGTGATCTTATTACTAGATGCTCTTGTCGAGTATGGGTCATCTCCACTAACCCCTGTTATCCCATTCGCTGATCGAGGATTTGCCCCCCAGTCGACGGTCCTGCTTGTCCAGATGTATGGGCGGCCGTCGTTACTCCATTTGGATATGGTATGTATGCAAATGGGGTATCTGGGTTGACGACGGTCGAACCGTAAGGCATTCCATACAAAGGCTGTGACAGAGGTTGCGTAGTCCCTCTTGGGTTTGAATTCACAACACTCCATGGAGACAACCCAATAGTTGGCGGATTTATTTGTTATAAAACTGGGGAAGTTGGTGACGGGAGTGTTCCCTGGCCAACCTCGTCAAACCTATTGACAACTTGAGCATAGGAAACGCCTCTTCCCGCCACTAAACCATTAGTTCTATTATTTCCTGCATTAGTAGCGTTAGCCATGGTCGCAAGAGTATCATCAACTGGCGCGACAGTCGTTATAAGATCAACATCCACCGTTGACACAACGATGTTAGAGCCGACTACGCCTGCATTACTTGCACTACTCATATTCACAAAGTTTTGGAAACTAGATGACGTTTGAATCACTCCCCCACTCCGTAGACGCATACAATAAATTTGTATGTCAGAGTTCGTGACACTATCCGAGTTACTCTAAACTCGTCCCATTGGGCGTGCCAATTTGTTAACATCGGTTTTTGGTTCTTGACCAAAATTCCTTCGTGACAAATAATTGAAGATCAAACGAGTGTGGGACCTACGAGATATGCGGTAATCTCGTCAAAAATATGTATGTAAATTGTCTGCCAAGTAAAAATTTGACAACTTATTCAAATTTGGTAATATACTGGCAAAGACTTAGTGTTAAAACAAATATGTAAGTTTGAAAAGATGTGCAAAATATTGCCAATAATGAAAGTTGACAATAAAACTGCTTTAGTTTGAAAATATAAGTTTGAAGTTTAAAAGAAGGACAATTATTTAATAGAAAATAACTTCCTAATCGTTCTGAGTTTATAATGAAAAGAAAACTGAAGTTTGAAAGGAAAATTAAGTAAAGAAAGATCTAAATGACACTACTTGCAAGAAGTAAAATAAACTTAAACGACGAACTTGAGAGAAATACTGGAAATTAAAAGGAACAAGTAAAGAACTTGAACAAAAGAGATGAAAATGACATTGAACTTTGCCATAGTATTGAAATAAGAAGGATGGAAGGAATACTTGGATGTAATCCGTCAATCTGCTGTGTGATCGAGATATGTAGGATGTGTATCAAGTAACCGACCTTTATTACATTGTGATTACTAGTATTTATAGGCAAATAAAATAACTACCTAGAAATAACTCCCCATCTAAATGACTGCCACATGTCTTTGGCAGTTCTCTTAAGTTTTATACTTAAACTGTTTTGTCAAGCAATTCCACTAACTGCTCTATGTCTTGAACCGCTCCGTGTCAATTTGCTTATCTTCGACGGTTTGGTTGCTTGACAGCTTATCTTGCTAATGCCTTGTCAGTCTTGAGGACTTAGAAATTTTCACACTTCTCTGTATGTTTGACAACTCTTCTTAATACTTTGTCAAAAAGCTTGGTTGTCAATTTATCCTTTCCGTCGACCAGTATTTTCTTGTCAACTAAATATTTTCAATACTTAAAAAATATTAGTCATTACTCTGATTCCTTCGTCAGCCTGTCGAAATGCATCCGTCGATAATCAGAAATTTCACCCCTAACAGACCTTGACTAACTTTGAATAACAATGATTCTCTTATCCGTCAATAACGTTAGAAGGGGATTCTACCTCCTAACTTGTGGGTTCTTAAACTACTCCAAAGAGTGATTAGTGTGGAAGGTAAAAAGAATTAAGCTAAATGCGTGAAAATAAATTGAAAGCAAGAAGAAATGAGCATAAAAATGTGTTTGATTGTATTGATGTGTTTGATACAGTATTTACAATTGGTATTTATAGGCTACAATTCGAACACTATGAAAAATTGTCCCCATTGGCCACCTTCTCCTATATTTTAGCATTATGTGCTTAAGTGGCCAATGTGAACCTCCTAGATTACAATGGCTAAACATGTCTAACTAGAATCCATACATTTTAGGCACATCTTCAATGATCATCCATCATTAACCGTCTGAGCTTGTCATCTTCATTCTTCAACGTCTCTTTGCTTCCTAAAATCAAGCCAAACAACTTGAAAACTGCTTCCCCTTATCTCAGAAGGTTGTTAGCATGTGCAAAGACTACGATACTCAATACTCCTTTTTTGATTTCTTCGTCTATCACCTCCACTTTGAATATCAATAGATCACTCTATAGAATTATCCTTTAGCTCATATTATTGGCCTAACCGTTTCCCCTTAATAATCGTTCCTCATCAGCTACCAATAACATCTTCGACTGGCTTCCGATTCGGCTAATTTCCAACGGCTAGTTTATCAACGGCTAAGTCAGCTTACATTAATTTAGGTGATAACATTTGCCCCCTTATATCTTCTATCTAATTGAAATGAAGATAGAACGATATAACCAATTATATCTTGAGCCCCTCATCATAACCGCTTATCTCAATTCACGCGTGTGTCGTCTCATCGCCTCAACCCCTCTTAATTGCTAACGCCTAGTTCTGCAATCACTCTTCCCTTTCTTATAAATTTAGCCGATTACTTCCTTGTACCTTTTACTTTACTTTCTCTTAATCTTCCTCGAGTTCTTCTTCGCTTTCCAATCTTCTTGAACCCTTCTTGAATTTCCTTTGATCGAACATGTCTTCCGCATCCGATTCTCAAAATCCTCGATAACGTCTCCTATGGCCACAACACCTCGAATGACTCAGCTTCCATTGGTCCCCATCAATCCTCATCTTCCTCATCTGATTCCAAACAAAATACGGGGACTCTTTTCCGTATTGACCATTCTATGACTTTAAATCCTTCCACCGACAACCAAGACGAAGGCAAACTATTTCTTGATAATGTCTTGTATCCTAGCTTGTTTGCCTTGCCCATTGCTTTGGATTGGTTTACCCTTGATCAAAGAACCTCCAGCTTCAGAACTTGGCCCAACGGCACCACCGCTTACAGTAAATGGCTCCATCGTGTGTCGTCGGCTAAAAGCAAAGATTGGAAAACTTGGGGAATCTTTAACCTAATCATGCTGTCCCGTTATGAAATCCCTGTCAACATGGACCTTCTTTTAAGCTTTTGTGGCTTCTGGAATACTTCCATCAACAGCTTCGTCATACGTTGAGATCACAGTCCACAGAAGTTACGTATTGTAGTTTCACTCTGACGCGTGATGAAAGGATTCTACCACCCAACCAAACATATACTTATATCAAATTAATGGTTATGATTGAAAGTGCACGATGCACCTAAATTAAATTAATAAGGTTCATCATAAAAGCAGGTTGATTCTTAGACATTGTCATGTTAAGGAGTTGGTGCTTGTTTGGTTTGAGTTGCAAACTGGAGTGTGAGTGTAAAATTCAGTTAAAAATAATTGATTTTTGATAGGTAGAATTAATTTTAGTGGAAATAAGAAGTTTTAGTTTTTCCATTGAGAATAATTGATTCTAGATGTAGGATCTACAAAATTCTACATATTTATACCTTAAAAGTTATTTTATGTATCATCCAAACAAAATCAATTCTTCTAAACCCACTTTTAAAATATTATTATCAAACATAAATCAATTTTTTTAACTTTAATTTTTTCTAAATCAATTCTATCGAAATTAATTCTCTCAAAATCTAAAATAAACAAATAGTTGGTTTTTTGGTCCACCCACCAATTGTACTTTGCGCCAGTACTTTGTAGTACTATAGACTAAATACCATCGTCTCGCCATTGAAGCAAAACAATAATAAAGTATGCAAGTGTCATTCAATATTTGTTCATCTAATTTAGAAGTTAACAAGTCATTGAGCATTGCTTCAAAAAAAAAAAAAAGTCATTGAGCAAAATATTTTCTTTTGTAAGCAAAATATAAAGAAAGTAACATGTCATTTTCAGATAAGCAACGATGTAATTTCATAAAAATGTATAAAAATAGTGAATTTCAGTAACATTTCTACATGATTAACTTCAGAAAATAATAAAAGTTCCTTCTGTTTTTCTATTAAGCTTTAAAAAAATGTAACATATAATTCCACTTTTTTCCTATTCTTTTCTGAACTCATTTCCAACTATTTCATTCCATTGTTCTATTGATACGAAAACATGCAGAATAAACGAACATTCAAATGGAAGAGGTTCCTCTTCATTTATTGGAAGGATCCACTAAATGAGAGAGAAATACATATATTAAAATAATATTATTTATAAAATAATATTATTTTAATATATGTTCCTTTCTCTCTCACGATGGACCTCTCCGATCTTCTCGAATAATCAAAGAGGATCAGGTTCACATTTAAACATAACATAGATAGGTTTAGTGTTACATCGAGTCATGACATTTTTGTTTCCTGACTTTGACATGTTAAGGAATTGGTCTTGTCCACCCTCCCTCCTATTGTACTACGCACCCTTTTTTTTTTTTTTGACAAAATTGTACTAGGCACCTAGTTAATTAGTTAGTTTGTACTTTGTAGTACTACATAGTGTTAAATACCACCGCCAATGAAGCAATTAAAGTAATATAGTATTATTCTTTGTACAACTAATATAAATTATGCAATTTTATTTTTTTAAAATGAAGGTTCCTAAATCTTCATTCAATATTATTTGTTTATGTAATTTAAAAGTGAACAAATTCACGAAAGTCTTAACAATAAACTATATGGAGTCATAATTGAGATTAGATATGATTATTATATATCATATATGCAAATCTGACATAAATGTATCATGTATAAAAATCAGAGAGGAGTGAACTAAATGTTATATCCTCCATGTGAATTGAAACGATAAACATAATGCCATTATGCCCAAGGCCGGCCTCTCCTTCACATAAGGAAGCTGTGCCATCTGGGAATTGAAAAAGTCAACTGGCCAATACTATACATATACATAACCATTCTAAACCCACTTAATTATTTCATACCAGAAGCAGCTTAAAAATTTTTATACCTTCAATCAGCGAGGGCATTATTGTTACTTGTTAGTATGGCTTCACGAGTCAAATTCACCACGTTCATAGCATTTTTCATTCTTTTGGTTGTGGTTGTTGCTGCTCACGAGGGGCATGATCATTTGGCTCCTGGTCCTTCAGAAGTACCATCTTCTAATTATGCAAGCACCCTCAATTACCAGGCAGTGCTCGGTGGATTCCTTCCTTTTCTGGTTACATTTTTCATTGTGAAATAAGCTTCAAAAGCTCTTTCGGAGCTCACTATGTTTTTAGTGCTTGTTTGAATCTTGATGTGTCATTTATATTTTGGCCTTCCCCTGCCATGATCACTGGACTTTTGTATTAATAAGCTGTTATTGGATGTTATCCATACTATATACATGCAGTATTTTCATTGTTTTTCCACTAAGGAAATAATATTTGGTTATATTATAAGCTCTACTTAATTTTGAATTTTTATGTACTTAATAATTGGCAGACAACACATAAGGAATGGAATTTGACCTAATGATGCTTATTTATAAAGTGAAATTCCACCTTAACGTATCATTTTGCTCTAAGATTAAATACCTTTCTCTTCAATTTGTATTCCTTGCATTCTGCAAATTGCTCTTGTAATAGCACCGTCCAAATTCCAAATTCATCATCATAACTTCGTGCCTTCTAAAATTTCCTTACATTGCTTAAGGCAGTATGTACAGAGCGGAGCCAGATTTGAGAGATAAAATCTTAGACATCTAAGAAACTATATTGAGGAGACATAGTTGTTGAATATATGAATGTTAAGGAGGGCAATTGGCATTTTGTATACTTCAAAAGTACAACAGCTCAAGCATACCTTTAAAAGTAAAAAGCAAAATTGTTACCCCGTTGAAGAGAGGGGCTAATGTTGTGAATATTGGTATGCCTACTTGCCTCAGCAGTTGCCTACTTGCCTCCATTAGTATGCCTCTATAAGAAATGTTGGTGGTATACTGGTATTTGAATCTAAACACGTGGGATTGTGGGATATGATGGGTATAACGACTGCAAAATCATGTAAAGTTAGAGTAAGAAAAATAATTTGTTTGCATTTTGGGCTAAGCATAAAGATTAAAAAGAGTAATTTGTGTTAAAAAAAAAAATTCCTTTTTTCAAAAAGTATCAAAAAAACGAAAAAGTCTTTTTTAGAAAAGATTTTCAGCTTTTTGTCTCTTCCAAATGAAAAAAACTTTTCATAAAATCAAATCTTTTCAAAAATTAAAATCAACCACCCAATCAAGTTTTTTAAAGAACTACGTGCCTTTGAGTTCCCCATCGCACCCAAGAATACGTAGGAGCAAGATCAATCATCCTGTCAAGTCAAAATTAAATTTTCCTTTTTATTGTTTATTTTTAGGGATGTCCTATGGACTCAGGTGCCATGTTCAATCCCTTAGATTTGAGGTTGCCATGTGAACTTATGTGCTATGTTCAATCTCATTTAGGTTTATCAACAATAAATTTTAAAATGCAAAATCGATAAATAAATATAAAATATTCAAAAAAATAAAAATAATTATTCCTTGTAAATAATTTTTGGCGTAAAGTAAATATTTAAGTGGTTATTAATATGTTTGCACAATTAACTTGAGGTACCGTTTTTTAACGGGCAATGTAGGTTGCTAACACTTACACTACGCGTAACCGACTCCCGAACTCAAATCTCTCTTTTAAGACCAGTTTCCTAAATAATTTGGTTTTCCAATGTTTTTCCAATTTAAAAATGTTGGTGACGACTCCTCTATTTTTATTTCTTTTCGCGACTCCCGAACGGGACGGTCGCGACAGCTAACGACTCCACCTTAGAAGTTTCATGGATCCAACTTTGAGGGGTGAATACCCTTTGGATTTGGCTTATTCTATGGCAAAGATGGCCAAACACTGTGTTGCTCGTGATCTTAATTTGGGACCAAACATTTCTGAGGTTTTCATGACTCTGTCTAAGATTCAATCCTCTACTTTAGATTGGGATCCGTCTGAGGAGCTTGGACGGTCTAGATCTGTTAGCCAAATGTCTGATAGCAGATAGATAAATGATATAATTCGTCACAACAGCTCGGCATTATGGTAATGGTCAATTGCTTATAAGAGTTTCTTTAATATTTTATATGCAGAGTTTTCATTGGTTTTTTTTTTTTGTATCACATGTATTAGTGACATGCTACTCTAGACTGAAGTCCACACTTGCAAATAGTTGCAATTTCTCATTCCTAAAATGGCTATTTCAATTAGTTATTCTTTAACATGATTAGTGATTTGATAAAAGATATTGTTTTATATGTTGATATCAACTTTGAATTTCCGTTGTTATTGCCTTTTTTTATTTTCTATTTCTTTTGGTGTAAAATCCTTTTGATGTTTTGATTCATGGTAAAAATATGAGCAACTGTTGAATATGAGCTCAGCCAGTGAAAAGGATCTTTAATTTAGACTATTCTGATATGAAGGTGTCTTGGAAAGATTTACAATGTGTAGCCTGGTCAAATGTACACTAGTGCTCATTGATCTTGCAAGTCTTGATTTTGGGTTACAAGTTATCAACGGTCGAGAGCAAAACCGGGTACCTGTAGTTCTAGTAATGTTGATATTGTGCAAAGGTCCTTGCAATGTGCAAGCTATGTGCACCATCACCCAATATGTTTTCTATTGTAAAATCCCATATATGTTCGTACATGTGCGTCAATTCATATCGATTAAAACAGTATTCCTCATTGTACCAAAAAATTGTATTAACGAAATCTAGAAAATCTTTTTTATATGGGTTTGAATATCTCTTGTACTCCTATCAATATATTTTATTGTTTATAAAAAAAAATTGAAATCAAGAAAAAGACAAGTTTCTTATCATCTCTGTCTGATTTGTTTTGTTTTTTATTTGTGGGGAGGGGGGGTTGGTTGGTTGTCGGGATGAATGAATCATCTCTACCCATTGGCTCACAATTTAGCTAACAGGGGCTACACGTACTGGCCATTTTTTATTTTTTATTTGGTAGACACGTACTGGTCATTTTGAGAAATGCTGAAATGACAAATATAAGAGAATTTCGTCCATGCTTATGATGCATATTCCTCATCCACACACACTGTTGTATAGTACCTATCTATATGTACGAACGAGATTTGAAACATAAAGGAAAAAATATGATATATGTAGTATATTAAATTAAAAACAAAAATCACATTTTATAGATTTGCGGATATTCGGCGGGCATATAATATTTCATGTACTCCATCACAAGTAATTTTTGTGGATCTCTATGAATACGAGTACTGTTGCCATGCTCATAAACACTATATGAGCTTTCGTGTCGGCAAATAAAGTGTTTTTCTTTTCATAATTTTTATTCTAAAATATAATTGAAAGATAAAATTATTAATAAATTTGAGGTTTGAAGGAAATTCAAAAACATAAAGAAAGAAATTTAGGTTTATGTGAGTATATCTTGATTTATTATAGGACATGAGCTGGCTAAATAAGACATTTTTCTGATGCAATACTCTGACTGGTTACTATTGATCTTGGATGAAAAATGTAGAGATATTGACAAGGGTGTTAAAAGGGATAAGCAAGTAGGTTTGCTAATTTGACACAAAATGCCGGACAACATTTAGACACCGATGTATGAGCAGTCAGCCAAGATGTCATTGCAAGATCAGAAGATTTTTTTATTAAATTTAAATTTTTTTTGTAAATAAATTTTTTGATTAAGTATGAGCATTCACCACATATTTGAAGGCATTCACCAGATAATTGAACTACGTTCACCAGATAATCTAAGGCATTCACAAGCTAATTTAGTATAGGCATTCACCACATGTTCGAAGGCATTCACCAGATAAGTGAACTACGTTCACCAGATAATCTAAGGCATCCAAAACTCGGTTTTAGTATGGGCATTCACCAGATATTCAAGGCATTCACTGAGATAATTGAACCACGTTCACCGAGATACTCTAAGGCATCCAAAACTTGGTTTTAGTATGAGCATTCACCACATATTTGAAGGCATTCACTGAGGATAATTGAACTACGTTCACCAGATAATCTAAGGCATCCAAAACTTGGTTTTAGTATGGGCATTCACCACATATTTGAAGGCATTCACCAGATATTTGTACCCCCGTTCACCAGATATTGACACATACTAAATCAAAAAATTTATTTACAAAAAAAATTTAAATTTAAATCTAAAAAAAAATGCTACAGTGCCGCACTGTGCGACACTGTTCATACGGTGTACCGTATGTTGTCCCAAATTCTGTGTCAAAAAATCATTTTCCATAAGCAAAATAGAATGATCCGTCATATATGTTTTTTATTTTATTTTATTTTATTTTGATTTTATATGTTTTATTTTTTTCATTTTGGTCATATATACTATATTCTATTTTTCATTTTTTATATTAATCATTTCCATCATTAATACGTTTTTTTTGTTACGTGTTATATTTCATCTTTCATATTATTTCTTTCATCAATTCCTCCTTAAATTTTAGAATTAACATAAAAGACAGAACATTACATCCAAAATGTAAAAACAAAACATATAGAACTAAAATGAAAAATAAAAAGGAATACAACAAAACTAAATAACATTGAAAGCTGAACAAACATTAACGAGTAGACCAAATCTTTTCAATAAGGACTACTTCATTAAAATTACACCTGCCTAAATCTACCATATAGAATTAGAAAGGTTGCATCTTGTCAGCCGTAGATTCTATGCACCTACATTCAAATGTTCATCATGATCATTACTTCATCAACCATAATGGATAGAATTCAACTCAAAGAAGTACAACACAAATTTGTAGATGCTTTTCATTTTCGATTGTTCACTATGACTGACTGGGACTTCATGATGGTAAGTTAGGGGCGAAATTAGGAATGCAAGTCCTCTATCACTTTCCAAGTCTTGTTTTTATTAGGCTAGTACGGCCTAAGCCACACAGCTCTTGCCATTACAATTCCAAATAATGGGGGCACAAACAGATTCAGCAGCACTTTAGACCACTCATCACATCAAGTGGATTCTATTGGGGGAGCTAGATATGCCCAAAATCTTATCAAACTCCTTGCCATAACATATCTATCTCTCCATTTCCACTACACTTGTATTTCACAGGCCTTGGAGCTGAAACACATTATCAAACTCTCCTTAGTCATCCCTCCAACAAAACAAAAGATCAAACATGGTATTAACTGCATCTTCAAGAATTTGTATGGTTGTTGAAGGCTTCGGCTTTGTTAATGCCTTAATGGTTGTCTTTCTGCAACCCCAATTTTACAGGTTCTGGCTGCAAGTCATGGTGAGAAAGGTGCAGAAGACATTGCTGCAGTGGATTTTCGAGGTCATCCGGCTAACAAGTCAAAAACTGGAGGATGGCTAGCAGCAGGACAGAAATTTGAGTCATATTTTCAAGGCTGAACTTAAGGGCTCTTTTTTGGCTCCAATATAATATACTTTTTGTTATGCAGGTACTGAACTCGCAGAAAGAATATGTGTTATGGGCATATCCATGAACTTAGTGACCTACTTGGTTGGAGTTTTGAATCTCCCATCAGCTAAATCTGCCACCATAGTGACCAATGTTATGGGAACTCTCAACCTACTTGGCCTCCATGGTGGCTTCCTAGCTGATGCCAAACTAGGGAGATACCTCACTGTTGTTATATCTGCAACCATAGCTGCTGTGGTAAGTTTCAAGCGTTGAATAGGTAGTTATAAGTCTCTCACTTGGTTGTCTTCATTTTTGATTTACGGTAACCAAAATTTCCCCTTTGCCAAACACCTAGAGGGAGGACCAAAGTTCAAATCCAGAAAAAGGCAATTGTTTGGAAGGCTTCCGATTTACAAGAACAAGGGAGATATACAAAATTGCGCAAATCATAGGGGGATTAAGCTTATGAGTCATATTATGAAGCTATGGGAAATGGTGCTTGAACAGAAACTAAGAAAAGATCTAGAAACCAAAATCACCAACAACCAATTTGGTTTTATGCCCGGGAGGTCGACCATAGAAGCAATTTACTTACTACGACGAGTGATAGAACAATATTGAAGGAATCAAAAAGATTTACACACGGCCTTCATTGATTTGGAGAAAGCGTATGATAGGGTGGCAAGAGAGGTTTTGTGGAAAGCCCTAAAAAAGAAAGATGTTTGGATTGCCTATATTCGAGCTATCAATGATATGTATGAGGGGGTCATGACTAGTGTGAGAACGCAGGGTGGAGCCATAGAAGATTTTTCAATAACCATAGGTCTGCACCAAGGGTCAGCTTTAAGCCCCTATCTTTTACCTTGGTTTTGGATGTACTTACGGAGCACATTCAAGAGCCAGCACCGCGATGCATGTTTTTCGAAGATGATATAGTTCTAGTTGGAGAGTCGAGAGAGGATATAAATGGAAGGTTGGAGACAAGCTTTAGAAGCACATGGCTTCCATTTGAGTAGAAGCAAGACGAAATATATGGAATGTAAGTTTAGCAAAAGGCGAAACACCTCTAGCTTAGAGGTGAAAGTCGGAGACCACAACATACCACAAGTCACACGGTTTAATTATCTTGGGTCTATTATACAAAATAATGGAGAAATTGAGGGAGATGTAAACCATCGGATTCAATCAGGGTGGTCGAAATGGAGCAAGGCTTCGAGATTTTTGTGTGATAAAAAGATACCTCTTAAGCTAAAGGGAAAATTTTACCGTACAGCTATTAGACCGGGGATGTCGTATGGGAAGGAGTATTGGGCAGTAAAAAATCAACACGAGAGTAAAGTCAATGTAGCAGAGATGAGAATGTTGCGCTGGATGAGCGAAAAAACTAGACGTGATAGGAACAACACCTACCAGGCACTCACAACATGTCAAGCTCTCGAGGCACAAAACAAACATGGGGTAAGGAACCTCACGGTTGGTCTCGATTTGCACGTGCCACTCAGGTGCGCTTGTCTCTGATGGTGAATCAGTTTCTTCCATTGCTGAGATTTTTGGGGTTGATGAACAAAGCATTTTGGATGCAAATCAGCTTTCTTCTACTTCCATTATTTTAAACTTCACACCCCTTTTGGTTCCTCTCAAGCAAGAGCCACCAACTAAGATACAGTTTGTGCCACCTCCGCCAGAGTCTACGTCGCCACCTCCGACAGGGGATGGTGGTTCTTCCGGCTCTTCCAAGAAATAGTTTTTGTTGGTGTAACTATTGGTGTTGTTTTGTCCCTTCTTGCGGTTCTCCTTGTGTTATTGTTCTATTTCTATCGTCGCCGTCGCCAGCCGCTGCCGCTAGTGGAAGAGACTGCCAAGCCTTTCTCGAATCCTGCCACCACTGAAAGCACCAAGAAGATTTCAAATACCACCACCTCCACTTCACAGTCAGGGTCTTTTTCTTCTGAAGCGATTCGTTATGCTATTGAGTCTTTGACAGTGTACAAGTTTGAGGACTTGGAGAAAGCCACAAGGTTCTTCAGTGAAGAAAACAGGATCAAGGGTTTTGTTTATAGAGCTTCTTTTAAGAGGGATGATGCTGCTGTCAAGGTTCTCAAAGGGGATGTTTCTGGTGAGATCAACATTCTCAAGAGGATCAACCACACCAACATTATAAGGTTGTCTGGTTTTTGTGTCCACAAAGGTAACACCTATCTTGTGTATGAGTTTGCCGAGAATGATTCTCTTGATCATTGGCTTCACACTGAGAATAAGTACAATGATTTAGTGGCTTTACTCTACATTTTATTTTCGTTTATCTTTGTTACTATTTAACCCTTCTTTTCAATCTCAATACTGGTCTAGAAGCTAGTAATGATATTATACCCAATTGTAATGGTGGTTTCTAGGGTGAAGATTGCATATTCTGTCTATATCGGTATAAACATTAACTTAATTGTGAAAACTCCTTGTAACGGTGATTTCGAGTTTATTACCAAATCATTTATCTGTTCATGTTTCTATGTTATAAGCAAGTAAGTTTTCTAAATGACAAAGTGTGTTAGTGTTTGAAAACAATGTGTCAGTGTTCCAAAACAGAGATCAATAAGCAAGGGTGTAAAAGACATACCTTTGGTTGCTAAACCCAAGCCTCCTTGCAGCCTTGCTTGCTCCAAGCAACACTGGACAGTATCCTAGATCAGCAAAAAAAAAATGTGTTAGAAATACATCAACAATAATCGAAACCCTAAACCCATTAATTAATGATAAAACCCGAAACAATAATCGAAACCCAAAGCCCAAAAATGCAAACCCTAAACCCAGGAATACATCAACAACAGAAAGTCAAAAAAATGCTAAAGAACTTGATTTAGGTTAGCCAGAAAACTCAAATAATATCAACAAATATAGAGAGATACCCTAATCCCAAATAATATCAACGAATATATAGAGAGATAACCAGAAACTCAGAAATCTTTACCTCTGGTGACGATGTTGCAGGTTGAAGACGATGAGAGTGACAGACGATGACGAGCGAGCGTGTGTGTGAATCTTGCAGGTTGAAGACGAAGATCAACGAGTGTGTGAGTGTGAATGTTAGGGTTTCTGGGTTTGAGCTAGACGAAGACGATGAAGAATGGGATGAGAGGAGGAGGGTCGAAGAAACTAGAAAACGGTGCTGTGCTAGGGTTTCAATTGAAGTGAGAAATTGAAAATGTAAAGGGCTGGTGAGAGTTCTGATACAAAACGATAGGAATTAGGACATCAGACATGGGCGCAGTTATGCTTGGGCTTAATGGCTTATGGTAGTCCAAAAATTATTACTTGAAACTATAATGGCACTTCTTTTGTCAAGGTTGCTTTTTCTATTTACTTATTTTTTAAACACGTTTCCTTTTTTTTCTTTTCAGTTTGGTGATTTGATTATTATTCTTTTTATAGTAACAACCCAACCAGTGTTTCTGCACATACTTCTGCTTAATTTTCTAGAACCTGTTTTCTGCTGCTTCTTTTTTCACCCTAAGAAGTCTAGGTTGGGTTGATGATATAGTATAACTCATTTCCAAAAGAAAGAGTGAGATGCAGCCCATTTGGGATGCAGTAGTCGACTTCCATCCCCAAGTTAACATTTACGGAGACATTAAACGCCCTTTTAAACTTTTTGGACGAGAAAGGACTATCGGGCCATGGAAGAATGCTCCAAGATTTGTTCCTTCCTCTGAGCAGGAAATGGAGGCTAAATACAGAAAGGCTAAGTCTAATCCTGGCTATGCTCAACTTAAGCAGAATGTTGAGGTGTTTCATTCTAAGCTTTTATACTTGTTTGCTGGTTGATATTCTCATTGAAAGCATAACATGTTTTCGATGTTTGTGGGTTGATTAATTTACTAAAATGGTGATTGTGTTTACTCAAATTCTTTAGCCTAACATTTAAATTTGGAATGTTACAGGTTATTGGTACATGGGACGATCACGATTACGGATTAAATGATGCAGGAAAAGAATTTCATGGAAAAATCATCAATCAAAAGTTACTTCTTGATTTCTTAGATGAACCTCAAGATAGCCCACGGTGGGTGGATTATCTCTTATGCTGCATCATCTATAATTCTACATACTACATTTTGGGTATATTTGTTTTACATTCTGTCCAAAGGAATTAATGATTATTTTCTGAACCCTTCTCTTGATCCTGGGGATTTTTCCTATATTGTGGTGCATGTAATTGATTGTATTAGCTGTGGCACTAATTCATTTTACTTCAAGGAGAGTGAAGACAAGTTTACATGTCTATCCGATATATGCATTCACCCATTCAAAAAATCTAATAGGCAGCAGACATGGATTTAGATACTTATTGTAGCTTTCTATTTCGGACGGAAACAGGCTGGTGTATATGCCTCATATAAGTATGGTCCTAAAGGTAGAGATGTCAAGGTATTGACTGAAACCTTGCAGTTTTTTTTCATAAATAAAAAATTGTCTACCTCATGTTCGCAAAAAAAGAAAGAAAGAAAGAATTTTTTATGATATTTTCAAATTTAGAGCATATATTAACTCATAGTTTTTTTATTGTATCAAAACAATTGTAATTTCTACTTTGTCCCTAAGTCAATTAATTAAAAATTATATCATGCTTATTGTGCTGCGGTAGCCACTACATGGTCATACTATATGTCTTGTGACTTCAAAGAACTCACTTTTTTATAGTCATAAACAAAAATTACGGACTTGCTTTAAATGGTGCTTTAGCTCTTCAGCATGCATTTTGTACTAATACCTGCTATTATGGTTTATTGGCGAAAACTCTTCAGATTATCCTCTTAAATACCAGATACCACAGAGACCCTGTAGGAAGTGATGGAACCATTTTGGGGAATTGACAATGGTTATGGTTGGAGAGAGCTAAAGGGTCCATCAACAGCCATTACCATAATTGGATCTTCCATTCAGGTAGAGAAATTAGTTATCAATTGTTATGATTCCTGAGATTACTCTGCAAATTTTATTCATGATATTAAAGATGATAGATACTATGATATCTGCATCTTTACAAGTTATGGCTACATTATAAAATGTTATTCTTGTCGTTTATGTATGTTTAAATTTGAATGTAAAAGTAAAAAGAAAGATGAAGTTTAATATGACTCAGCAAGAGGCTTCCTGCATTTTAATATTTTTTGTGGATATTGTTTTTGGGGTTTTACTCATGAAAATCTTGGCTGATCTCTATAGAATTTAGTTGTCTGCTTCTTGTTGCACCTCGGAGAATTGAAACATGTTTCTCTTCTTTATGTGGATAACTTGAGATTGTGTCTATTATTATTATTATATTATTTATTTTAATGCAAACCGTCATGTTAGTGTTCTGGTTATCTTAGCCATCAGGAGGTCACACAACTCACGTATGAGAGATTCCAGTTATTCATTGTTTGACTCAGTGTGATGGATCCAGGAATTATTAGTCCATGGGTGCAAACTGCAAAATCTATGTACTAAAAAAATTCTCAAAACTACGGGTCCAAATCAACAAAATTAATGGGATAATAATATCACAAAGTAAATACGTTATTACCATAGACTCTTGAAAGCTTGTGGGGTCAAACTCACTTATACAAATATCCGTCTATGATTTTAGGCTTAATTCCATTTTTGGTCTCCCAACTTTAGCTCATGTACTATTTTGGTTCCTATTATTTTTTTCGAGCACATTTGATCAACTAATTTTTTTAAAGTTGCAAATTTATTCCCTCAATCCAATTTCCATCAATTTGTGTCCTACATGGTAGATCTGGTGCCACATGGCAAGTCCACCTAGATTTATTTATTATGTTAAATAATAATAATTATATTTTAAATTATAAAAATTAAAAATTAAAAAAAGAGTCCTTAGTTCTCACTGCAAAAACTCACGTTAACCAGCAGCTGTGGCAGCACAACCGGACTGTCGCCTGACCACCTCAGTCCTCTGCCATCGTGCAAGTTGCACTCAGAACTGAGAGTTTTGGGAGAGATTTTTTCCTTCATCTTTCTTGTTCTTTTCAGTCATCCCTCTATCTTCTTCTTCATTTTGGAACCATCCCAAACCCATAAACCAAATCCAAAATCACTCACCTACAGCCATGGGATCAAGCTTCCATTGACCGCCATCTCCGCCGTCACGTCCTCCAATCCGCATCAAAACGTCAACCGCCATTGACCGCCGTCTCCAGCCTCTACCTCGCCGCCGTCGTTATTCCGGAGCCACCACTACCGCACGTCACCATCGCTCGCGTCCTCTGATTCGCCACCGTGCGTCGGGCCCAGTGCAGCCTCCATCTCCACCAAATTGGTTTTACTCTTTGGAAGGTTTTCATCTCCTTTCATTTTCTTTCATTTTTATGTATGTATTATTTATTAGGCTTAATTGCAGTTTTGGTGCCCCAAATATTGGTAATGTGTGATTTTGGTCCCCACTTTTTTTTTTAACGCATTTGGTCCCCCACAGAAGTCCATGTCATGTGGATTAAGAAAATTAATTAATTTTTAATTTTAATTTAATAAATTTAAATTTTTTTAATTAATTAATGTGTCCAAATGAGGCCCCAAACCCATAACCCTTGTAAAACTTTGAACCCTAATTACATTTGGTTCCCAAATCCCTACCCATCCCCGCGCCGCACAAGAGCTCAAGCCATAATCATCTCAAGACACTACAATATCGGAAAAGGAACGTTTCAGCAAAGTTACGAACTGATGACCAAAAGAAAGAAAAGGATCCATGGTCCTTCAAACCTGCACGCGACCAGAGGAGTGAGAAGAGGTGACCGAAATGACGGGCTATGGCGGAGTCTCGACTGAGATGGAGGCGATGGCTCGGATCTGCGTCTCGCGAAAGCGGGGCCGGTGGAGGTGATCGGATCTGAGTCGATGACGTGTGTGGTTCTTGGTTCGGACGGCGGTGCCTCGGCATGACCAAGACGGCGGCGGCGCGCGACAGTGGCTTAGGCAGTGACGGATCTAGATCCGTGTCTCGTCAAAGAGGTGTTTGGTGGAGGGAGCTGGCGACCACGACGCAGTGGTCACTGGTCTGGTGCGTTGGAGGCGACGGCTCGGATCTGCGTCTCGCGAAAGCGGGGCCGGTGGAGGTGATCGGATCCGGGTCGATGACGTGCGTGGTTCCTGGTTTGGACGGCGGTGCCTCGACGTGGCCAAGACGGCGACGTCGCGCGACGGTGGCTTAGGCAATGACGGATGTAGATCCGTGTCTCGTCAAAGAGGTGTTTGGCAGAGGGAGCTAGCGACGACGACGCAGTGGTCACTGGTCTGGTGCGTTCTAATCCAAGTGGTGCAAATGATTTGTGGTGGGCAGTGGTTTCTTGCTTCTGTTTATGATGTCTACAACATATGGAGTGATGACAATGTAATGGTGAAGAGGGCTCGTTTCTTTGTGGCGGGTGATGGTGTTGTATGATGGATGAAGGAAAAGAACGGAGGCGCAGATCAGATGGTTGTGGCTTAATTAATTAAAATTTTAAATTTATTAAATTAAAATTAAAAATTAATTAATTTTCTTAATCCACATGACATGCCATGCCATGCCAGCTTCTGTTAACAATTTGATGGAAGATGGATGGAAAGATTACATTTGCACAATTGAAAAAGTAAGGGGACCAAATGTACTAAAAAAAGTGGGGGACCAAAATCACATATTACCAATACTTGGGGGACCAAAACTGCAATTAAGCCTATTTATTAATTGTTCATCTATCAAGAAGGACGAAGAAGATGATTTAGACTTTTTTTTTAATTTTTAATTTTTATAATTTAAAATATAATAAATAAATCTATGTGGATATGCCATGTGACACCCGATCTGTCATGTAGGACACAAATTGATGGAAATTAGATTGAGGGACTAAATTTGCAACTTTTAAAAAATTGGGAGACCAAATGTGCTCGAAAATAATAATAGGGACCAAAATTGCATATGAGTTAAAATTAAGGGACTAAAAGTACAATTAAGCCCTAATTTTATTGTATTGGTTTGCTTTGTATATACATTTATATGTTTAATTAACCTTTATATCAGGTTATATCAAATCTTTCAGCAACCATTCACCCATTGTTCTTTATGGAATCTTGGGCTCGTTTTCCAAAGGAAAGAGAACGGCTTTTCAAATTAATAGCAGACAGTAAGGTGTAAATTTAAGTACTCTTATTTTCTATGTTGTACATCTTTATTGGTGAAGGGAATCAGATCAGTATTATTTACATAATGTCTGATAAAAATATCACTTCTTAAATACATAAAATTAATTACATAATAATATTTATAAGAGTGTCATAATAATAAATTTATATTCTTATAGGAAAAAAATATATTATTGAAAGGATACAATCGTACAAGAGTGCCTCAACGAAAGCAAAACACCCTGACAACCAAAGCATCCTGCACAAAAAAGCTAACAGCCCCAAGATACAAAGAACAACACCCCCAAACCAAGCTACCATGAACAAACCAAGGACCATGAAAAGCTAAAACAGAAAAGTAATCTGCAACCAGCGAGGAGAAAAGGCATGAAGACTACAAGGGCCAGGCATTGTATCGATGGACAAGCAAGGAGCGAGAATGAATCCAATAGCAACCAAAAAGGAAACTTATTATTAGACGCAGGGAACCGCAGCACAGCCAACAAAATAAATTGTTCTCCTTCGCGGCACAGAACAAGCAAGCCGCACCTTCACTACATTAAAAAAATTGTTCAAAAAATCTGGGGGGAGCCGTTGCTCCCTCCGGTCCTAAAGAAGGTCCGCCAGTGCTTGAGCGACGAACATCAAGAGCTCACGCATTGTTTGGATAAGAAGAAGTAGAGAAGAGAGTAATATGGAGGAAAAATATAGCAAAGAAAAAAGAATGGGTAAAAATTAAGTAGATATTTAGATAATTTAAATTAAAAGAAATATAAAAGAAATAATACTTTAATTTTATTGTAGAAACATATCTATCCTAATAACATTTGCACACATCAAAACATAGGGGTAGCATTATCATTTCCATCACCCTATTCCCTCTAGATGAACGAGATTTTTTTTTGTTATTGATCGAGCACACGCAATATTTTCTCTCCTTTGCTAGACAGTCTCTTTCATCTTGTTTACGGGTTGAGTACTCTTGTACTCAATTATTACACAATTCTCCACTTCCCTCTTCCCAAAATCAACCAAACTACTGAAGCAAACATAGGCTTTGGTTAGGGTGACAGATCCTAACAAGTCTCTCACCATGAGAGACCATTATCCATCATTGGATTCATATGATCCCCATGATTAGATCCTACATCATCTACACCAGATTATTTCTCCTAAACTGCTCCAGCCCCTCCTACCTACCCTTATCTCACCCTAACACCACCACCACCACCAACACCACCACCACCACATACCACAGCTACCACCACCACCATCCAAACTTCCACCGTCATATTTGCCACCACTATCGTTGTGTACTCGCGCCACCAACTGTAGTTGCACCCATCCTCTAAAGAGAGACGTGCAGAGCTCGACGATCAGACGAGGGGACTGCGACACGGCGGTCGGACGAGACACGAGCGGCGGCAATGGCAGTGGCGCGAGGTGCACACAGATCTGGGGTTTCTGGGAGATGGAAAAGAAACAAGTGGACTGGGACGGAAACTCGATTCCTCCGATGGACATCTGCGTGATCGGCGGCGGCGGGTTCATTGGGTTCCACCTCTGCGAGAAGCTCATGGCGGAGACCGACCACAGAGCCATCGTGGTTGATTTCTCCTCTGACAAGATCAACCCCCGCCCCATCTCAACCTCCTCCTCCACAAGTCTCTCTTCCCTGGTCTCACCACATCGACTTCCATCACTTCATGCCACGGAAGGGTTTTCGGTTCAAGGTACTGGGCTACAAGGATAAGCACCTCCCACCACCGTCAAGTTGCAGATCTGACTTCAGATATGCGTTTGCAAGTGATCCAGAACTCTTTAGCTTAGTGACGATCTAGGCACCACTAGTTGATGTTGAGATAAGAGGTGTTCCAGCTCTCAAATTTTTTGGATCTATGGTCTTGTAGTGTCATACTCCATGTGCTTCTTGTCGACGACGTGAAGAAAACGGTGGCGGCGGAGAGCGGTGCCGCGAGTTGTTGAAGACAGAGGTTGAAGATGGTGGGTGCCACTACAGACAAAGAGAGCAACAGTAAGAGAGAAAACAAAATGAAGAAAAAATCCAGTGTGGATGGTGTATGATAAAACTTGTGGAAATCCTTCATCCAATGGATATTAAAGGCTGTGCATGTGAGAGACCTATTAAGGTTTCTCACCATGGAAGCTGCCAGCAAACACAACATTGTCGCTGGAAACAGCCCACAAGCGAGCTTTCACCCACAAGACCATGCACAATGAAAATGGCCAAATACAAAATAAAAGTATAAATAAAGAACAATTCTTCTCAAAACTTCCATTTCACAATTCCAAATCACCTAATAACTAGGGGAATAGATCATGAAGTCATTTTTTCTCACGTATAGTCATGTGAAGGATAGAGATAGACATAAATTATAAATGAATTTTCATAAATCTTGATTGAATCCACCGATAAAATTCGTTTGTATCTAACCATCTATCTCCTTCATGCGACCATTTCTGGAATCAGTGTCTCCATAATCTTTAACATGTGTTCGGTAATCAGTAGACAACATCCTAGCAGGGGAAAAAATAAGGAAAAAAAGAAGAAAGCAAACTGCACGTTACACCTTTTCGCTGGCAACCTATCATGCCTGACGCTTGGAAATTGTACCAAGGAGGAATGATGGTAATAATAATACACAAGCAGAGAAAGAAAAATGATCAAGGCGCAGAGAGGGAAAAGAGATATATTTAAGAAATTACTCACTGCAATAACTTATGTAGTCAACTATATCATCAAAGACATCAACAGAATATGCAAAGGCTGTAACCCGTTTCAAGATCTAAAAAATTAAGGTTACACTGATACAAGTTCATATACTTCCTCAATGAATGGTTAGAACTCATAATTTGATGTAAAGGAGCTATTACCGGTACTTGCCGACAGAAAAATGCAAAATAACTAAAAAAAAAATATAACTTGCCTGCCCAAATTTTGTAAGGAAGTTGCTGCCAATGTTTAGGGATGTGACAGCTATATCTTCATTAGACTTGAGTGCTTGAGCAATAGCAAAAGCTCCATCATCCTGTGTATCAGAGAAAGATTAGATTAAGATGTTATAATTTCCGTATGAGCAGAAAATACATGAAAACACACTCATACCCTTATTTCATTAAATCCTAAATCTAGAGAGGTTAAAGCTTCATTAACCACTTTCAAGCTGCGGGCTAGGCAGAGTGCACCCTGCAATAGTTGATTCAAAAAACAGTAACAGCCTAAGATTGATGGATGAAGATTTTAAAAAATAAAATAAAGGGAAAATGGCACAAGGTACTGAAAAGTAACTAAATTATCTTTCAAAACTTTTGCAATGGCACTAATTCCACCAGCGCGAATGTTATTTCCTCCCTGTAACATTAACTCAGCCAAGTCATCTCCCAACCAATAGTATTTCTCTCTCATCATTCTCGTTTTTTCTTTTGCTATGGGTCAGGGCAGGGGCAGTGAGAACAGATATACAAATTAAATGGCAACAAGGGGGCTCTTCTTACCAGATCTAATGTTGTAATGGATCGATTTTCCTTTAAAGCATCTGCAATTTTTTCCGCTCCCTGATAATTTTACACAATCAGTATAATCATAACATGTATCGTCCTCTAGAATCTAGCTTTAGCATATCTACTAATTTTGTAGTAGTAGTAGTAGTTACTGTGAATATAAAATGAAAACATAAGTTTTCTCAGGTGTGGCAATATGGACCTACAACAACCAGCTATCCATCCTTCCCTACCACCAGGTAAACCTACGGGAGAGAACATAAGAAAGTGTACATATGTTTATGTCTGGCATAAACATCAAATTACTATTCAAATTTCTTGTTGCAGATAGACAAAACTAGTTTATAAATCATACAATTGTAGTTTGTGTTTTGACAGCATAAAAGGCAATTTATCTTGGACAGTTATGGGGAAAAATGATTTCATGTACTCAATATAATATATAGTAAAATACCTATACATCTTGAGGATCTAATTTATTGCATGACCTCACATGACTTTCCCCTATTAGCTTGGTCTCTAGTGTCTATAAGAATATAATGAAAGATCAGGTTGTAGGCTGAGAGAGGTCCTTTCTGACTCCATATCGGAGAATCATTGTGCTTTTATTCCTGGTAGGCAAATTCTTGATGCTGCGTTATTGCTAGAGGTGGTGGATCCATGGATGATGTTAGGTCCAAGAGAAAACAAGGACTTGTGTTTAAGCTAGACTTCAAGAAAGATTATGATCATGTTAGTTGGGGTTTTCTGGATAAAGTCATGGATATGAAGGGTTTGGTGCAAGATGGTGGAAATGGACTTTAGGGTGCTTATCTTCTTCCACCTTTGCGGTTATAGTTAACAGTGAACCTAAATCTTGGTTTAAGGGGCAGAGGGGGCTTAGGGGAGTGAGGCAAGGAGATCCTTTATCTCATTTTCTTTTGTATTTGTGGATGATGTGCTTAGCCGTCTACTGTCTAGAGCTGTAAATAATGGGTTGGTTAAGGGGTTTACAGTTGGTTCTCAAGGGGTGTTAGATTCTCATCTTCAATTTGCTGATGACACTGTTTTTCTTGGAACCAGATGTTGATTCTTTTGTTAATATTGTCTATCTTGAAATTCTTCAAGGTCATTTCTGGTCTTAATATTAACCTATCTAAAAGTGGTCTGGAGGGTTTGAATGTAAACAATCAGTCTTAAAATGCTTTTGCTTCTTTGGTGGGTTGTCAAATTCTTCGGTGGCCTTTCACCAATCTTGGCATCCATCTGGGAGGTAATCCTCGTGCTTTATCCTTTTGGGACCAAATGATCTGCAAGATCCTGGAGTGGATAGATTGTTGGAGGGTGGTGTTTTCTCTTTCGGTGGTTGGGTTAATCTTTCCAGTTTTGTCTTAGCTAGTATCCCTTTGTACTTTATTCCTGTGAAGGTGGCTCAGAAAATAGATTAAGTCATATGGGATTTCCTTTGGTCGAGGGTGGGTGACTCTAGGTGTGACACCTTGCCAGTTGGGAGATTTGTTATAAATTAAAGGAGGAGGGTGACAAGAGGCCTACGGTTAAGCATGTATATGTGAAAGGGAAACACTAATAGAAAGGGGCGGGGAAGCTTGTAATAGATACAAAAGTTAGCTATAACAGAATAACAACCTATCTGAACCTTTAAATAGAAGGGAGAAGGATCAGTTATGGTTAGTTAGAAACTCATCTAAGTTGTGTAGGAGAGAAGAGGTAACTCTCGAATTTACCTCCATTGTAATCTTGTAGAGATAGAGAATAATACAATGGGTATTCTACCCTAATTCATTCAGTTCTTTCTCGATTATCAGTTGAATCTATCAAGGGGGGTTGGGCCTTGGAAATTTAGTGCTCAAGAATAAGCCATCGGCAGCTATGTGGCTTTGGTTGGCTATATCCTTCACAACCATCCTCTTTATGACATCGAGTCATTCGATGTAAGTATGTTTGCATCCGAATGGGTGGGACACCAACTTGGTAAGAGGAGTCACTCATGCTTGTCCTTGGAAATTGATTCAGGGTTTACCTTCTTTTAACTCTCTCTAGTCCTTGAAGTTGTTTGATGGCTCTCGTAATAACTTTTGGGAAGATGTTTCGGTGGTAATGCTCCACTTTTGCGTCTTTTCCAAGTCTTCTTCAGCTATCATCTTATTGGAAGATGTATTTTGTATTGCATATTATTCTGTATTGCTTTCAGTTTTAAACTTATTCTGTATTGCTTTTTCTTTTATACTAAGTGTGGGCCTTATTTGTGTGTTAAGACCACTTGCAGCTGCCAGAGTTGAAGGCTAGGCTTCAACAGTTTGTTACGAAGTTAGCTTTCTGTTAGTGACTACAGTTACAACGGTTCTGAGCAGTTGTGAGTCGTGACTGTTCTCTAGACCTGTAAATATCTGTAATCTCTTCACACAAATCAGAATGAACAATTCAGATATTCAGAATTCCAAAACTCTGCAATTCTCTTTTCTCTCTTTTACATTTCCTATCTTGGTTTCTAAAACATCTTTGCATAATGCCTTTGTTTGTCAGTTCTACTCTCAAGATAACTCCTCTCGGAACCTTCATTTTTTCCAGAAATTTGCATAATAGAGAGGTTAATGAGCTAGAATCTCTTTGTTTTAATTGACTCTCTATTCATCTTTCTTAAATTCCTGACTCTAGAACTCGGGAATTTTCACATTTAAATCCTTATTTCAGTTCTTGAATCTTTATCAGAATACAAATAATTTTCTTTTGGATAAACCCAATTGGAAACCAAAAGTTCCCTCAAAGGTTAAAGCTTTTGTCTGGACTGTTATTCTTAACATGATTAACACTAACGCCATGCTCTAGAACCGCAGACCTCAGACCGCTTTATCTCCTAATGTGTGTATAATGTGAGGGTTAGACTCTAAAAGCAGGTGTCATCTCTTTTTACATTGCTCAGCGGCAAAGTTTCTTCGGAATATGTTGTTTGGGATCTTTGTGGAGTCTTGATCTGCCCTATGGACTTGTATTCTTTCCTCCTCACCAAATTTTGAGGTTTTGGCTCTTGTAAAGATGCCTAAATTCTGCGGCAGTGCTCTGTTTTGCTGGTCTTTGGGGTATATGGTTGGAAAGGAACAGTCAATTTTTTTATGACGCTTTCTCGTCTCTAGGCTTCGTTTGAGATAGGGTTACTCTTTTGGCGTCCTTTTGGTGTTCGACATATAGGTTATCTAGAGGTGTTTCTTTGGGAGACATGCAGAGGGATTGTGATAAGCACCCAAGCACTTGGGGACCCTCTCTTAAAAGCTAACCGTTAAAGGGGAGAATCAAGCCACTAAGTACTCCACGGATTATCCCATACTACTCGATGTGGGATTTAGGCACCCCATAATACATCGGTCCCTATCAGATTGGCTTGCATTGTTGTATGACTTTGTCTCCTAGTTTTAGTTGTTTGTTTTTATTTTTAGTGAGGATGTCTCATCCTCTTCTTGTGTACTTTTATCTTCTAATATATTTCTTTTATTATCAAAACAAAAAAAACTTGGAGAAGATTTATGAAAAGCTCAAACTGAGTAGCATACCTCATCCCCGATGTCATTCATGTAAAGTTTTAGCCATAACAGGCTCTGCTCTTCCTAATATACTCAGCCACATGGAATGCACCTTTAGCTGTTAATGAATTGTTGCCAATGTCTAGAAGTGTAAGTTTCCCTTGAGAACAAATATTGCTTGTCAGTTACTTGTAAAATATTAAAGTGGAATTGTTGCAGCATAAATGACAGTCAATATCAGAAACTAGCACAACAAGTTTACCTTTATGTGAAGACAATCCTACCATCAAAGAACGAACTCCTTCATCTCCAATAGAATTTCCATGCAAATGAAGTTCCTATCCATATATTCAGAGTAAATCATGCTTGTTTAAGGCAGTAGATAGCCAGAAATGCAACAAGTGGATGCAGCAACATGTTGTAAATGTGATAAGACAATATATACTGAAGGATCAACACTCAACATTTTGTAGGTATGAATTTGAATTTGGAATGTTACATGGCTTGGGCTAAGGTGTACTATCCATATTTTGCACCACCCAATACATCAGCCGTGTGTGACAAATTTTGGATCAATCAAATTGTCACATGGGTTTGGTCAAAATTTCAAACTTTCTAGTTGTATTTCTACTGTAGTCAAATATATGAATACAATATATCGTAGTATAGTATATGTACTCTTTGTATTCGCAAATTTAACCCATATTAAAATGTTTTTTTATTAAAAAATTGATTATATTACAAAATAATATTTTAATATGAATTAAAATAATGTTCGTTGTCAATAATATTTTGCAATATAATCATATTTTTTTAATCAAAAAATATTATTTTAATATGAGTTAAATTTGCAAATACAAAAAACACATTTACTACAATATATTGTATTCATATAATTTGACTATAGTATAATACAACTAGAAAGTTTGAAATTTTGACCAACCTATGTGACAATTTGATTGACCCAAAATTTGCCACATGGGTGGTGTTGTGAGTGGTGTAAAATGTGGGTGGTGCACCATAGCCCAACCCATGTTATGTTAAGAAATTTGGAATAGCATTATGTGCTGTAAGCTACATGTTTTGGAACTAAACAACACAATTAGATCTAGTGGCCAAGGTGGGTATTCAAAAAGTTATACCTAGAACTTGAAAAGAATGTGAGCATAATGTTTTTTTTTTTTTTTAAAGTACATCACCCTACTTATGCTAAAAAGAATGTGAGCATAATGTTGGGTGTTTCATCAAAAGGAAAATAAGTATAGTACCCTTAAAGACTTGTTGCCCTCAAGTGCTTTAGCCAATGCGTCAGCCCCCAAAGCACCACCATAATTGCCACTTGAATAGTAATAATGTGAATGTCAGAAGAATTCACAAAAGAGGAAAAGAATATGGAATGGGCTGACAAAATTTTACTCATGAAACAGTTTGAGGAAAAATTATAATATCAGAATCATAAATATCAGAATTTAAACTGTCGTTCCCTTAAAATTTCCAGCTGTAGGATTGGGGGAGGGAAAATTCTGCGAGAATAGACATCAGGTGACTTTTTTTTTTAACTTACTTGAGATATATATTTCGTATACTGTTATTCTCAAGAAGTGCTCCAGCCAGACTTGTGTACAGTCTTCGCATAAGCTTAGGTAAATTGCATACAGAATATTCAATCATGTTGTTGTTAAGTTCAAGAACTCGCAAGCTCGAATTTTTCTTCAACATTTCTGCAATAGCTTTTGCACCCTGCATAACACAGTAATAATTTCTTAGTGAAATGTAGGAAGCTCTCTTTGAATTATACTTATCACCAAGCTAACCTCGTCACCCAAGTCAGTACTGTTTAGCCGGAGCTTCTCAATGCTGAAGTTATGCACCAATATGTCACATAGGCACTGCGAACAAGGTTATGGAGTTATGTACACAGTATTTAAACCATCGGATTCAATCAGGTTGGTTGAAATAGAGGAAGGCTTCGAGTTTTTTTGTATGATAAAAAGATACCTCTCAAACTAAAGAGAAAATTATTAGACCGGTAATGTTGTATGGGATAGAGTGTTGGGTCGTAAAAAATCAACACAAAAGTAGAATCAATGTAGCAGAGATAAGAATGTTGTGTTGGATGAGTGAAAAATCTAGACGAAATATGATTAGGAATGATAGCATTAGAGAGAGTTGGGGTAATACCTATTATAGAAAATATGGTTGAATCTTGACTTAGGTGGTTTGGGCATGTATGGAGGAGACGTTTAGATTTTGTAGTAAGGAGGGTGAACCAGGTGGAGGGCAATCCAATCTCGCTAACAAAGTATATGAGACCAATGATTTAACTATTAACATGATTCATAATAAAACATTATGACGTCGTATGATCCATGTAGCCGATCCCTCGTAGTGGGATAAGGTTTGGTGGTAGTTGTTGTCGTCTTTTTTTATAATATCCAATACAATATTTGATTGCAAGCGGCATAAAAAACCTTACTCAAACAAGCAAACAAAATATGCTACTTATATGTATCAAACTCAATTTACTATGCAATGCAATGAAAACATTAGGATGTGATAATATGGTTAATTACTGACCATGAAATACAGACATCGATGGATCAGTCACTTGTAAAAGATTATGTAAGACAGAAGCAATATATTTCAGGCAAAGGGTTATCCACTACTACAGAAAAGGGCTTCAGTAGCGCTCTTTTTTGATCTTTAGTAGCGCTTCAAAGAGCTATCTATTCACCTGCTACTGAAGGTGGGAGAGATTCAATAGCGCTTAAAAAAGCGCTACTGAAAGTAGGAATAGGTAGCGCTTCCTTGAGAAAGCGCTGTCTAAAGTTGGTAATAAGACAATCTATTACATACTTTAGACAGCGCTTTCTCAAGGAAGCGCTGTCTATTTGTCACTTTAGGCAGCGTTTTTTCAAGGAAGCGCTGTCTATTTGTAGGAATAGGTAGCGCTTCCTTGAGAAAGCGCTGTCTAAAATTCGTAATAAGGCAATCTATTACATACTTTAGACAACGCTTTCTTAAGGAAGCGCTGTCTAAAGTTTGAAATAGATAGCGCTTTCTCAAGGAAGCGCTATCTATTTTTAACTTTAGGCAGCGTTTTTTCAAGAAAACGCTACCTATTCTCCCTTTTTTTTAATTATTTACATTGTTTTTCTATATTTCTCACATGCACAAAACTAAGACATTAAACAATTTATCCATCCCATTGCACTTAGCAAAACTCAACAAACCATACATTTACATACAAAAGCTTAAAAAATTGAGTATAATTCATTCCAAGAAAATATCAAAGTAAGATATTAAATCGTTGTCTACAATTTATCAGTGACTTGAGTATAATTCATTACAAGAAAATAGCAAAGTAGGACACGTACAAACCAAACAGGCCTCCCAAAAAATTGAATGAAATTGAAATGGCTGATGCTAGAAGTTACTATCATTGCTGACTGCTGAGGGCCAACACAAAGCCTGAACCAGTAGTACTACATTTTGGACTGAAAATATTAGCCACCAAGCAAAATGCTCATGAACAAAAATCATTCATTCTTGGGACGATTTCTAAATAACTGGGTCACCAACAAATGAAAGAACACAGCCACCAATCTGTAAATTGCAGATGTGTTCTGCTACAAACCAAAACATGGCTGCCACTATTGAATTAATAATCTACACAATCTTCCTGGACTTGTCCATCTGTAGAAGCAGAGAAAAGCTTAGAAAATTTGAAAACAAGCACATACACATCTGAATTGTTGTCCTGAAGCCTCAAGACCCATAGCAATTTCTCTAAGCTGAGAATCCGGGAAGTTTGCTGTACTTCCAAAGCATACATAAACAACAGAATTGGGTTTCTTTGTGTCATGCCACTTTTTCTACTTATGCTCATCAATTGATGCTTCATTTCCTCTATAGAAACGGTGGAGATTAAATGATTTATATCTGTAAAAAAAAAATTACACTAACAAAGAAATAAACTCACTAACCAGTATGGTGGCAGTGAGATATCCGTGTTCCTATGTTGAGTAATCCTTCAACAGATCTTCAAAGAAATCACAAAGAGAGAGGGAAAATCACAAAGAAATCACAACAGATCTACAACAGAGGTTGACGAAAGGGGAGAGAGAGAGGAGATTAGAGACCGTTTTGTAGAATGCGAAGAAGAGGAACACGAAGTTAGGGTTCGTAATCGAACCCAGGTTGGGTTCGAAATCTGCACATACTGATTCAAAAGCAGAGAGTGCAGCGGCGGCAGCGAGGGAAGACGTACGGCGGCAAGGGTTGAGTGAAGCCTTTGTTGCCATTGCTGGACGCGAACGAGGGAGACAGCCGGTGCAGTGGACACGCGGTGGTGGTAGTGCCTGCAACGATGACACAGTAGAAGCTGCGGTGGAGGGACACAGTCGTCGGTGGAAGAAGAAGAAGATGCAACGAAGTTGAGGGGCCAACAGCTTCTTTTTGCGTGGGAGACCTAGCGAGGCAATGAGAGCGATGGTAAAATTCGCGTGAGAGGGAACAGTTTATTCTTATGGAAAGAACTAATATTTACGTATAAGAATATATAGCGCTTTTCTTAAAAAAAAACACTGTCTATTATTATATATAAGATATCGTTTTCTTAAGCAAGCGCTATCTATTCCTATCCATCAGGAATGGATAGCGCTTCCTTAAGAAAGCGCTATCTTAGGATGCACCAAAGATAGCGTTTTCTTAAGGAAACACTATTAAAGACCTTCTGCCTCTTTTTTAATAGCATTTCTTATTAAAACGCTACTGAAAGTGTGCTATTAAAACCCCTTTATGTAGTAGTGATCATTGAACTTAACTGAGGTTCCTCTTTTAAGTGCTTCTTGTTTAAGGAAAAAATACTTCATATTCTAGAATAAATTAAGTAAATACATTGCTAGCTGTTACCTCACATGCCTATCTGCTTCCAAATTATTTGGTCTTAGGAGTAAGATTTTATGTTGAATGATTAATTACAAATTTTGAAAAATAAGAGCTCAAAAAATAAACTGAGATAGCATTTTAATCAAACAAAGAGCAGCATTCTTCATAAGTGCTCCATGTCATAGAAGTATGTAACAAGTAGCAAGATCATGTTTTAACAACAACAATAATAAGGAAACAGTTGCATGAGTTCACTGAACTCCTATGTAACATAACCCAAATCCTGAATTAAGAGATGCTATAAATCTAAAAACATAGAACTTACCTTAGCTCCTTCAGCACCAACAAGGTTTCCGGAAAGATCAAGAAACTTTAATGTGATGTTTGATTGAAGAACACCATCAAAAGCTCTCAATCCAGCTGCCGTTATTCCGTTTGCAGCAAAATTCACCTCCTCTGCAATCTATATATAACAAAGTATATTTAGCACATGCACACAGGGATAGCAACAAATTGCATCTTTCATCACATTCCTTTCTTGTTAAATATACATGATAGATCAAGATTATGATCATAAATCCAACTTCCATCCAGCAAATTTCAATATAAAAAAATTTGACTCGTACAAATTGTAATGACATGACAATACAAGTTTCCATGTAATCTTCTATTTTATCAACTGATAATTTACACGTCTTGAACTTGATTGATGAAACAAATATGAGGAAAAATATCATATTTGATCTTGAAGAAACAAATCTATTTGAAAATATGGTATATCCAGTGTGTTAATTGAATTCTCTCTTTGGCACATGTTTACGTAGACTGTTCACCAGAATGACTTGGCAATGTGAACCTGTGTCCAATCTTATTAATTGACCATCTAACCCAATGCAATCAATTATGAAAACCCTTGGCCTTGAAAGAGTTCAAGGTTAGATCAGCAATAAAAAATGTTCAAGTAATTTAGGAAGCAAAATTCATTTTGAAACTGATGCAATGCCATCCATTGTAAGTGAAAAAGTTTTAAATGGTTTCAATTAAGGGTGGCAAATGGATAGATCGGATAAATTTTTATTCGGATATTAACGAATGGATTAAAAACAATCCATTAATCCATTATAATTCATTAAAAATTCATCAAAAAAAATCTAATTCATCCATAATCCATTAAATAAAATCCATCCGATCCATCCATTAACAACTTTTCATGGATGGATATCCAATCCATCCACTAAAATTTATTTCAAGAAATTAAATAATTTTATATCTCTTTTATCCATCCATAAAATATTTTTAAAAATAAAATAATTTGTAAAAAAAATTAAAATATTATCTTTATCTCACCCTCGCTCTCATCTTTCTTCCTCTCTCTACCCTTTCTCTCTCCCTTTTTTTCCTACTCTCTACATCTCTACTCTCTCTCTCCAGTATATCTCATCATTTTGTATCAAGGCCATTTTTCTATTATTATATGGGAGTTATTGATTATGTGTATCTACAGAGGTTATTTTGCCACAACGTTCCATGATATTGTTTTACGAAACTTGTTACGACTTTATTTGCTTTCAATTAGTTAATACTTTTTTTTTAAGTTTCTCAAAAAAAAAAAAGGTAACAAAAAAAGAAAACGTATGATAAGGTGAACTACAACTGGTGCTTGAGAACAATTAATTAGTTAATACTTAATGTCACAAAAAAAAAACAGATAAATAAAATAAAAAATAGTGAAGAAAAAATAATAGGGAACAAAAGAGAAAATTAGATGGAGTTTTTTTTTGTTACAAATGGAGGTTTCTTTTATTTGGTGAAAAATAATATGAAAAAAATAAATTGGTTTTGGAATGGATAAAAGTTGATCCATTACATTTTTGATTGTTGGTCCAATGGATTTTAAAAAATATTGGATGGATCATAAACCATCCACTAAAAAAATAATCCAATCCATCCAATTCATTTATATATATTTTTTTTTCATGAATAGATTGAATAAATTTTCTCATGGATGGATTGGATGAATGGTGGACAAACGAATCATTTTGTCAATTTCAATTACTGACAACTCATCCTTGAACACAATTTTTGGAACTGATCCCCCACCTACTCCTTATATATCTAACACACAAACTCACACACAAGATCTATTCACACCCCTTCACTTCATTCAACCTGCAGGATGACCCAGCTAGCTAAAGATCTACGCAGGTAAGCACAGTTTGGCAGTCAATGTTGTGTGTTTGACATACAATCCATCATGACCAAAGATGGATATTTAAAGTAAAATATTGTCCATTATCAATTACACTGATTAAGTCATGATGACATTCCAATTTAAGTTATATTTTCAGAATAGGTATACTTAACAAAGTCACAGTCTTAAAAGTTAAAAGGGTCCTAATAAGAAACAAGAAATAGCACTATTTTCATGCCTTAAATTTGGGATTTTTATTCATGTCCTTGGCCTTGAATAAATGTGCCATTATGCATGTAAGTTATCATTTTTCACATATACATATTTGCACTTCATAGCTAGTAGCTAACAATCAAACATTTACAATTACAATTTACAACTACATACTGTTAGCCACCACTATTTACGTTTCTACATCATCATAAACAAAGAAAACTTATACCACTATTATTTTGTGTCTGAGAAAAAATAGTTACATCAATCTAAAGCGACACCTATGTTTAGCTTTGACAGATGGTTTGCAGGTTTCTTCCTCCAAGTAACTTAAACAATTAATACTCTAAATAATTCATTTGTACAGCTGTAAAGGCAAGATCGCAACATAATTTTCAGTAAGAGCTTCAAAACTGGCAGCACATATTTAAGCAATAAATACACAATAAAATAAGAATGTGATAGCAGATGAAGGATAATAGTTACCCGGTTGAATGCCAAGCTCTCAGCAAGAAAAAATAATCCTTCATGTTAGAAAATGGGGTATGGTTTGTAACAAAGAAGAGAAGAACAAGTGACATGGACACCCTCCAAGGTGTGTAAGAATACTAGGCTTTAGGTTCGATTCGTCCCCACCAATCTCTTCTCGTAGATTGGATGCAACAGGTGTAACCGATGAATCCCCTTCAGGATACAATGGAGAACCTTGGTTTGGTTTGCACACCCTAAACCAAGCATATCGTCAATGGTATTTTACAGAATAATAGTTTTCTTAATTCTCTCTGCGCATTAAGGGAAGAAAGGAAGTGATTTGGAATGGAGAAGGCTAATCCAAATTCGGATACCTTTCCTATATGCAGAGTGGTTCTATTTATAGACCAACTCATGCCCCTTGGTGAAGGAAAACAACTCTCTAAGATTGAATGAGGCAATATGACTAAACATAATATTTAAATATCAAACAGTAACATTATAAATATCTTATGTGGTAGCCTAGTGGTTAGCACTCATGCTTCCCACCTCCTGGTCTCGGGATCGAAACCCATTGAACCAATGCATCATTTGATACAAGTAAACAACCGTTAAATGTATATAATGTTAACTTCTACGCAACCTTCCAACTTGTATTTTGGAAATCCCTCACAATCCCCCACCATTTTCAAAATAAACCCAAATCCCATTATTCCGGAAATCGCATGCTTTCAGACAAAGGTATCTTGGAGATTTGAACCTTTGCTTAGTAAGCCATGTGTTTCACTCATTCTCGAATAAAGTGGTAGACAAGCTTTGAACCAAATATTCATTAGAACAAGCGTGCATGACTTACACATGAAATCTCGGTACCATTGAATGACGTGTTAGTGTGACACATTTGGTAAGGCCTTGTGTCGTGTATCCTTTTCATAAGAGCTTACAGAGTCAAGCTCAACTCTAAGAAGCGACCCCACTTCACTCTCATATAGGTGGACTTTACCAAAAGCACCCCCATAAGTTGGGCACCTCAGCACATAAATGCTATAGGTCCATTAAGAGCAAAAGCTCACCCTTTTCCTTTTGTCCTTATGGTATCCAAGTACTTTTAAACCTTGTGATATATCTATTCGTCAAGTACTTGCAATCACTCTCATAGTGTACTTTGGCCACATTGAACTCAAGACTTGATACTACTCAAGTGTGAGTTGGGTTTCCACCATTGGTGGTCATGTAGATATGGGTTTGATTCCCACCCCTAATGATGTTTTTCCATATCATATCACTTGTCAGTCCTTTCGTCAAAGGATGCAAGATTTCTTTCCGTCTTATAAAGACCTTGGATATTACTCCATTTGCAATTAGTTCCTCGACATAACTATGTCTTAACCCAATGTTCCTGGGCTTTCCATTATAAACCTGGCTATATGCTCTTGATAGTGTTAACTGACTATCCCATTAATTGTATGGATACTAGCACCATTAAAATTGGTATCTCATACAACAAATTTCTTAGTCATTCAATCTCTTTGTTACCTGCTGCCAGTGCTATAAATTTTTGCAGCCATGGTGGAACCAGCAATGCCGTCTTATTTCTTGAAACCCCAAGAAATAGCACCCCCACCAATTTTGAAGACTCAACTGCTTGTTGAAGCATGGTTTTCTGTATAACTCACCCAATTGACATCCGTGTATCCTTCTAATTCTGAAGGATAACCATTATAGTTTAAACTATAGTTCATTGCCCCCAACAAGTATTTCAATACTCTTGGACAACATGCCAATGGTCTTTTCTTGGATTACTTGTATACCTACTTAGTCTCCTATATCATATGCAATGTTTGACTGGGTACATGTAATGGCATACATTAAATATCCAATTAATTTTGAGTATTCAAGTTGTGCTACTAGACTACCTTTGTTTGGTACTAAAGTAATGCTATGATCATAAGGAGTAGTGATAGGTTGACAATCAAAGTGATTAAATTTCTTTAATACCTTTTTCACATAGTGAGATTGGGGTAAACCTACATTCTCACCATCTCTTATTATTCTAATTCCTAGAATCACATCAGCTACCCCTAAGCCTTTCATGTCAAAATTTCTAGATAAGAACCTCTCAGTTTCTTCAACCTAATCTAGATCAGTACCAAATATTAATATATCATCAATATATAAACAAATCATGACCCATTTTCCTCCATGGAATTTACTATAAATACCCTTGTCAGATTTATTTATTTTATATTTAGCTAGCACAACTTGATCAAACTTTTGATCCCATCGCTTAGGATCTTATTCTAGTCCATACAACAACTTAATCAATTTACGCACTTTCTTTTCCTGACCATTAACCACAAACCCTTAAGGTTGTCTCATATACACCTCTTCATCTATTTCCTCATTTAGGAATACCACATTCATTTAATGGATGACAAACTTATAGATGGATCCAAGTGCCAATAGCATTCTAATTGAGGCAATTCTTGCCACCGGTGCATATGTATATGGTCAATGCCCTCTTTTGTGTAAATCCCTTAGCAACTAATCTTGCCTTAAACGTATCAATAGTTCCACCTACCTTCATTTTCCTTTTGAAAATCCATTTACAACCTATGGGTTTGGAACCGGGTGGGAGGTCTACTAGTTTCCATATTTTATTCTCCATTGTTGAGTCCATTTCCTCTTGTACAGCTTTCATCCAGGAAGCGGGATCTTGAGACTTATTGCCTCTTTAAATGTGTCTGGATCACTTTCTGTATTCTAACATATTGACCTATAACTGTCTATGGACTCTCTTATTCCTTCAACAAGGAACATGAAAAACCTTGGTCAATAAGTTTTCTCTTTTCTAGCTCTCTGACTTCTCTTAAGTTCTAAACCCACCAAAGTATCTTTATTAGATATATTGCTTTTCCGATCATGTGCATTACTATGAACATTATCCTTGTGAGGAATTGAGTTAAACTTATCTTCTTGAAAGATTCTTCCCTAAACTCAATTACTGTATTAACAGGATGAGTCACTAGATTCCATAACCATGAATCTTAGGGGTGGCAAAATAATCCATTTGTCCATCATCCATCCAGTCCATCCATGAGAAAATCCATCCAATCCATCCATTTAAAAAAAATTATATAAATGGATTGGATGGATTGGATTATTTTTTTAGTGGATGGTTTATGATCCATCCAATATTTTTTAAAATCCATTGGACCAACAATCAAAAATGTAATGGATCAACTTTTATCCATTCTAAAACCAATTTATTTTTTTCATATTATTTTTCACCAAATAAAAAAAACCTCCATTTGTAACAAAAATAAAAACACTCCATCTAAATTTCAAAACATTAATTAGTTTAGTTAATTAGTAAATACTGAAATTGAAGAAAGGAGTTCCTCCAAATTCAAATATTGAGAAATCATCTACAATGGTAGTGCTAGTATGATTGCAGAGAAACCGAGAAAGAAACCTGTGAAATACTCTCTATAAGAGTATCAATGGCTTTGTTGTGCTCTCCAGCTTGAATAATAAGAGAATTGGTCAAACTTTCTGACCCTGTAACGTCAACGGATTTCTTAAAATCGATTAACAAGGGAGTTTCAGTATACGATGACTTGGACGTGCTTGGTCTTGATTCCAAATCTGCACGACTTTTGGCAGATAAACCATGTGAAAGACTTTGAAGTGAAGATGAATTGTTTCTAAAAACTTTCATATAAGACATGGATTATTTTATGGATGGATAAAAGAGATATAAAATTAATTCATTTCTTAAAATAAATTTTAGTGGATGGATTGGATATCCATCAATGAAAAGTTATTAATGGATGGATCGGATGGATTTTATTTAATGGATCATGGATGGATTGGATTTTTTTTAATGAATTATTAATGGATTATAATGGATTAATGGATTGTTTTTAATCCATCCGTTAAGATCCGAATAAAAATTTATCCGATCCATCCATTTGCCATCCTTAATGAATCTATATGCTTTGCTAATTTTAGCATAGCCCGGGAACACACATTGAATTCCCTATTCACACAATTTATTTCTTCTGGTTCAAGAACTTTTACTATTGCCCTACAACCTCGAACTTTGAAAAATTTGAGAATGGGTTTTCTATTTTACAGAGCTCATGTGGGGCTATCTTGTTCCTTCTTTTGGAACCCTATTTACTCTATAAAAAGACTTCAACATGACTTCTCCCCAATATCATTTTGTTAGACCAACATAGGATACCATGGCTTCTACCATTTTTTCTTATATCCTAATTTTATTTTCAATTATACTAATTTGTTATGGGGAATAAGGTGCAGTTGTTTGGTCAACCATTCTAGTAGACTCAAAGTAACTAGGGTTATAAAATTATCCTATTCTTATAACTCCTAAAGCATTTAATAAATGTCTTATGACAAACAACTTCAATTTACCCACACTATATAATAGCATATATAAGCATAAAAAATAACGGGTAATTAAGAATACTTTTACAGTCTAAAAATTATTTCTCTAACTTTTAGTAACAAGCATCCATAACAATTTTAAATCATGTATACAAGATATGGAAATATTAGCAAACGATTTCACATACATATACATTCTTCACGGATCATCTCATACAAATTCCTTTCCTGGCCAATTTGTAAGCACCACGCAGTCTACTCCAAGCATCGTTGGGTTCAAGTCACAGTGGATGCACCTTTTACATTTTAATCCTTATTTTTAAAAATAATACTTAAAATATGAATTTTGGCGTATAAGATTCGAACTGGTGACCTTTCATTCCGCCAAAAGGAAGCGAACCGCTGCACCACTTCACGAAATGTTGGAAGAGATGTATACTAACTGATATTTAACCCAAAAGTAACGTCAGGTTTCTACACCTATATCCAGACCCGTTTTGCAGGAAACCGAGTTCACACTACCCACTGCCAATTTTTACCATTCAACCCAAATCTAAACTTATTTTCATTGTTTCTATGTGTTGGATTCATGTCTAAACATGTTCTAATGTAAAACAATATAAACTATGTAATTGTCACAATAAAAACAAACGAAACAATGATCCAATCATTTTTAGTTTTCTATAGCATTTCTCCATGAACATCCATGTTCATTTTGTCAACTTAGAACAATTCAAAAACACATCCACAACATTTCTCATTTCTACAAAATCAAGAAACAATTCTCATCTTATATTCACACAATCATACATTCATAATATAATATTGTAAACTCTAAAAAACCATGGGTTCTTTCATGAACAACTTCATTAATGCACGCATTTGATATAATCATTCAAATGTAAGTTCTTTCTATCAAAATAGAGCAACATACATGCATGCATCATAAACCAAATATGTTCATGTTCATCAAAATTCAAATGCTTGAGTGGATTCTAAATAATACATCTAAGGCACTAACGCCACATGTTAAATTTAACATAAACAAATAATGCCTTTAAGATTGGACACCAAGCATATCATAGTCATAGAAAGTAATTGTGTATCTTTCACCATGCTCACAACTAAACATATTTTGAAGAAGTTTTTGAATACTCATCTCTCCTTGTTGTAAAAGATCATGCATCTCTTTCTCCCAACGAACGAAATTTCCACCCTCGAACCTCTCCACTTTGATAATGTCAAATGTCATCTCCCTCCATTGTTATAACCATTTTATAAAACGAAAATCAAACCTAAAGATTGTTAGAAAATGGGGCGTGGTCTGCAACAAAGAATAGAAGAACAAGTGATATGCGCACCCTCCAAGGCGTGTAAGAACACTAGGCTTTAGGTTCGATTCGCCCCCACCAATCTCTCCTTGTAGATTGGATGCAACAGGTGTAACCGGCGAATACCCTTCAGGATACAATGGAGAACCTTGGTTTGGTTTATACACCCTTAACCAAGCGTATCGTCAATGACATTTTACAGAATAATAGTTTTATTAATTCTCTCTGCGCATTAAGGGAAGAAAGGAAGTGATTTGGAATGGAGAAGGCTAATCCAAATTCGGATACCTTTCCCGTATGCAGAGTGGTTCTATTTATAGACCAACACATGCCCCTTGGTGAAGGAAAACAACTCTCTAAGAGATTGAATGAGGCAATACGACTAAACATGATATTTAAATATCAAACAGTAACATTAGATTTAGATAATACAAGTACTAGAGAGTTCAAATCAAGCATTAGATTTCAAAAAGAAAAATCAAATTATCACCCTTTCTCATACAAGTTTCGGCCATTTAAAGAAAATAGGGTTAAGAAATTTTTTTTATTTCAAGCTTCCACATGTAACAAATAAGGTTTCAAGGATGAACTTCTTGAAGAAATAGTAATGGAGTTTTTGAAGTAGAAAAGCTTAGTTTTTGAGTGTGTAAAGTTAAGAGTGAAGAAGATGAGTGTATATATAGGAAAAATGTGTGGGAAACCGTGTAGGTGAGAGAAGGAGAAGAACTTGGGCTCCAAGTTTGGCTTGGGGGTTGTTTGGATGGTTAGGAGAGAGATTAATAGGTTTTTAGATTAAAATACAATATATTTCAAAAAGTGAAATGATGGTTACTTTATGATGTGACATTTGACTCCCATCAACATGTCATTCCTTTTCTATCAAGTCACATTGGTCATCTCAGCTCCCCATCCTGCTTCGTTGTATACCAGATTAAAGTTTTTGGTCGTTGTTTCCGCTAATTTCGTCCGGATAAAATATTATATTTTAATTCCGAACGTAAAATTTCCAAAATTACTAAAGTCATTGGAAACACGACAAAAACACTAACCATTTCATTCACGGGTCAAAATTAGGTTTTATGCTCAGTAAACTTTTACTGTCAGTGAAAACGCAGATCAGGTTTCGTATGAATTTTCAACCCAAAATTTTACCGTAACCTTCTACCATAAAGTAGAATATGAATAAGATTTTATTTTATTCAAAAACACTTTCTAACTCTCAAATTAAAATATAATTAATTATATTTTAACCGGTTAAACAGCATAATTAAAATCAAGTTGTTACATTACTACCCCTCTTAACAGAATTCATTCTTATAACATGCTATTTATCCTCGAACTTATCCACCACTACTTTCTGTTCATTGTCCTTTAACTTTTTTATTTAAATCTATCGCCTTGAAGGGCATAATCCAAACTTACTCCTTTTTCTCTCTTCTTAATAATGATCCACTAGAAAACTCGATTACAACATCTGACTCTTACATTTAGCACCAAGATCAATACCACCACGACTGCCTACTCCATATACCCAATCACATTCTTAGTTCCTTAGAGTGTATTCCATGATTCCATATTATATCAAGTACTTAAAATGAATTCTCTTAATAACCCCTTCTTTCAATAACCAATTGCTCATTACACCTCATCACCAAGAACTAATCCTTCTAGTAAGCTTCTTGTCTAACATGCTACGTAGATAAACAAACAAGGTCTATCAGATATCCAATACATACCTTGTATAAGATTCACAGGTTGAGGGGACTAAGCTCCCCTCACGGTGAACACTCTTCCAGTGGCCTGAGGTCTAGCCACCTGTGGTCCTGCTGCTGGGACTCCTCTTCCAGCTCCACCTCTTGGCACACTAGTTCATCTGCCAGCAACTACAGGCTGTTGCATATCCCGCTGCCTACAATCATGAGCCAAGTGATCTGGTTCACCACAGATGTAACAAACACGCATCTCTTGACAATCTATCACATAATGCGGTCCCCTACATCTGAAACAAGCTAAGCCCTTCTATTGTTGCCTGCTCCACCCATTATCTACTCTCCTTTGAGTATCCGATCGAATAGGGCCTCCACTCCTTAATTGTTTATGCTCATTGGCCATCCTCAAATCTATACTTTCAATGGTGCTGCATCTCTCGACTAGTTCCGGGAAATACTGAATGTCGAGAGACACTACAGCCCTCTGCAGCTCGTCCCTAAGTCCTTCCTCAAATCTTCTACACTGCCAGTCTTCACTTGGAAACCTTTGATAAAATTCTGAGAACTTGATCAAAGCCTCAAAACGTGATGCATACTCACCAACAAAAATGTTGCCTTGTTTGAGGTTTGTGAATTCCTTTTCCTTCTCACCTCTAACAACACGCGGAAAATTCTTCTCGAAAAAGCAGTCGATAAATAGCTGCTAGGTAATATTTCTGCCTTCGACTTCCAATAGCCTTTTCTTTCCTTTCCACCAGAATTATGCTCCTTCAGTTAGCATGAAGACACCATAGGTCACTTTCCTCTCCTTGCTGCAGCGAACAGTAGCAAATATCTTCTCAATCTCTTGTATCCACCATTCAGCCTTCTCCGGGTCATACTCTCCTCTGAATTGAAGTGGCTTTCCGTTCATAAAATTAGTCAATCCGGCCTCTTCAGCTGCTACAACCCTTCTCTGATTCTTTATTTCTAGCTGCTCTCTATTCATCTGCAGCATCTCAGCATTCTGTTGGGTTTGCAATAGCATTCTGTTGGGTTTGCAATAGCATACCAGCAGCTATTGTTTCCATGGTATTTGAAGTCGTAGATTATCCTTCTCCATTATCAGCATTATCAACATTACCATTGACAGCTCCAATAATCCTTTCTGGAGTTCCGTCACCACTGTAAGTTGGACGTCCTATTCCGCGAGCCATGATTTTGTGAAAAGAAATCATCCGCTCTCATTAGTATGACATATAATACTACATAGACAAGTACATAAATACCATATGCCATACTAATATTAACTTCTCGCATCAGATTCGGACACACTACCCAACTTCTAAGCATAGTCAAAATCCGATGTGGATTCAATTAGACACGGACAGTAACAATATCATAAACCTCGCAGTACTTGATTCTGGTCGGACATAACCCCACAGTCCGTTTTAGACCAAACTGCTCTGATACCTAAATGAGACACCCCGCTGTGCCCCTTTGTGTTTCTAGATTAAAACCTCATTATTTAATTAATTAATCGCTCGCTTAACGTGAAAATACGTAATTAACTTATAAAGTATACAAATTCATATAGAATATCATATCACAATATAAGTACATTATGCATATTACAAAATACTATTGAGGATATCCTATCAGTATGATCCCTCGCAGGCATATACTTAGATACAAAGTTAAACAGCGGGAAACATATTAAAAACGTCTCGCAAGACGCAATGGTCATACACTACTTAGACCCTAATCACTCACGACTCGACCTCCGGCTTCTGGTTCATAGGGAGTTCCATCCAATTCTTCCCCGTTCAGCTCAACCACAGGGTCTTCAAGCACGATCCCATAAAAGATAAAATAAAACATACAGAAAGAGTACAGGGGATAAGAAGCAGTTCTATCATCAAAAGCGGAAATGAGTCATATTAAATTAGACAATAATTGTTACAAACATAACATCACCCATAACTAACAATCATCCTCAAATTACAATATCTTCCTCTACCCTTACTCAGGTAATCTAACACTTTATTTTAACGTAACCTCTCTAATCATGTCACCATGTCTTTACGTTAACGTGGCCACTACCACTCCTGTCACCATCCCTCATTTGCATCGGGGCACACCCTCATTCCCGTTAGGATGTTCCACCTAGTTCACACCTCTATTCCCGTTAGGGTGTTCCACCCCCATTCCCGTTAAGGTGTTCCACCCTCATTCCTGTTAAGGTGTTCATCTAGTGAATGTGACACACACTCGTTCGCGTTAGCATGCTTATTTAAAGGATGACACTATTCCCTCATTCCCGCTAGAGAATAGCTGCACAATACAAAAGTATCCTCATTCCCGTTAGGATACGGGACAACTCACCCCAGAACTATAAGGGTATCACAATAGTTACCCATTCCAGTCAGAGAACTAACTCGTGACATACTGTATCCATGATTGGATACACTGACCTCGTGTGTTCCCAACACACTATTGTGAATAAAAATACCAACACATGAATCTCACCAACCCATTTTAACAACATCCTAGTGCCTTAACCATTCATCAAAGCCTCAACGCATACTCTATGTCACCACACCTCTTTAAAATAATTCATTTAGGTTAGGCACCTCTAAATCACCATGATAATCACACCCAAACAAACAATTATCTCTCGAACAACTTATATATCTTTACTTAAAATTCACTAAACATAATAATAAACCAGGCATATCGTGCATAACACATAATATCGACAAAACTAACAAACATCATAAAATATCACAACAACCCATAATAATCAAATCAAGTAAGTAACAAAGTCAGACTCTCATGGTCGTGACAGACAATCCAGTGCAATAATTATGCAAAACAGAACTAGTCACGGCCTGGCCCTAAAAACCTTCACGGCCGTGACAGACAACAACTACAAGAATCCTTCCAAAACAGAACCTGTCATGGCCTAGCCCTGAAAACCTTCACAGCCAAGACAGACAACACACATCCTCAAATACATAAATATTCAAACATCAAAAGCAATACATCACAATCAAATCAATAAATAATAAAATCAATCATCCTCAACATCATAAAAATCAATCATAACATCGATAAACCTACAATCCCCGAATTACCATTGGTTTTACAGAAAAGGTTTCTAATGTGATTTTGGTCTTGTCGATTGCTCGATCTCTAGTAGGGTTTAGGTCGCCCTACACAATTATTATATAATCTACTACTTATCGATTCCGACGATAGGTTGATTCTTTCCCCCACCTGAGTTATCACCGGAAACATGAACTTCCCGATCCTTGTGATTACACCACGAGTATCCGATAACCTTTAACCAACACCACATAACAATAAATCAAACAAAACCCATCTATGTCCTTTTTATGCTAGGTTCAGTCATTAAATTCAAATTAGGGCTAGGATCATTTTCTCATTCCAGTCTTTTAGATACTAATTCCCATAGTGTTAGATAGCTTAGATAAATTGCTATAAGTTGAAGGTATGAAATAAAAAATCATGCAACCACTTAAGGTAAGGTTTCGGCCTTGAACCATAAAATAGGCTAGAGAAATTAGTTGGATTCAAACTCTTGGATTTAGATAATACAAGTACTAGAGAGTTCAAATCAAGCATTAGATTTCAAAAAGAAAAACCAAATTATCAAACCCTTTCTCATACAAGTTTCGGTCATTTAAAGAAAATAGGGTTAAGAAATTATTTTTATTTCAAGCTTCCAAATGTAACAAATAAGGTTTCAAGGAGTTAAGATCAAGTATCATAATTTAAAAAATTGAACAAAACTTCATTTACACAAAATCACATAGTTTCGGCCTCAACAAGAAAAATAGGAAGGAAAATGATTTTGATTACATGCTCTTAGATAATGAAAATAGAGATCATAACAAGATCATAGAAATTGGTTTCACATTAAAATGATTTTTCTACAATTTTCTAGAAATTTTAGAAGTTCTAGATCTAAAAATCTCAAATGAATGAGCATGGCATAACTCACAAAAGAAAAGAAGAAAACTTAGATGAACAAGAGAATGAGGTTTTACCTTTGAAGCTTGAAGATAAGAAGTGTAAAGGATGAACTTCTTGAAGAAATAGTAATGGAGTTTTTGAAGTAGAAAAGCTTAATTTTTGAGTGTGTAAAGTTAAGAGTGAAGAAGATGAGTGTATATATAGGAAAAAAGGTGTGACAAACTGTCTAGGTGAGAGAAGGAGAAGAACTTGGGCTCCAAGTTTGGCTGAGGGGTTGTTTGAATGGTTACGAGGTAGATTAATAGGTTTTTAGTTTAAAATACAATATATTTCAAAAAGTGTTTTGATGGTTACTTTATGATGTGACCTATGATTACCATCAACATGTCACTCCTTTTTCATCAAGTCACATTGGACATCTCAGCTCCCCATCCTGCTTCATTGTGTGCTCGGTTAAAGTTTCCGACATAGTTTTCGATGATTTCATCCAGATAAAATATTATATTTTAATTCCGAACGTAAAATTTTCAAAATTACTAAAGTCCTTGGAAACTCGACAAAAACACTATAACCATTTTGTTCACCGATTAAAATTAGGTTTTCTGCTCAGTAAACTTTTACTGTCAGTAAAAACAGACCGAGTTTCGTCTGAATTTTCAACCCAAAATTTTACCGTAACTTTCTACCATAAAGTAGACTATGAATAAGTTTTTATTTTATTCAAAAACACTTTCTAACTTTCATATTAAAATATAATTAATTATATTTTAAACGGTAGCATCATTAAAATCAACCCATAATTGATCCCAAAAGTGACTGCGACGAACGTGGCAAAGGAGGCAGCAAAGTTGGCAATCTGATTCACTGGAGCGGCAGTGGCATTGTCCTGAGACTCGCGATAAACTCTACGAGAACCGGTCTTACGTGCCGGAGTTCTTTCAACGCTGGAAGATGCCTTAACCACAACGCTTCTGGATTGCGCTCCGCCGCAAGCACGAATTGGCCCAATCCGGCCATGTGGACCGGAAGGCGGTGATGGCGGAGGCGAGCCTGCAGAGGAAGAAAAAAAACAGTTAGGGTTTGGAAGAAGAAACAAGAGTGATAGTGTGAGAGAGAGATGAGTTAGTTACATATAATTGATAATTGATTGGAGTGAGTTAAGTTACCTGTGGGTGAGAGCATGGTTTCAAAATGCGGTCCGCAACCGCTAATGCGGCCGCAATATTGCGGTTGCGGACCGCACCGCAACGGCATCGAGCCGCAATTGCGGTGGGAATCCAAATCACCCGTTACGGCCGCAACGTAACGGCGCAACGGCCGCAACGTCACGCCGTAACGGCCGCAACGGCCGCATCAGCCGCAACGGGTTCCAAACAGAGCCAAAAGGAAAAACAGAGCCAAAAGGAAAAAGGCCAAAACAGTGTTCACAGGTTGAATGGAACCAAATTCTCAGAAACAGACAATCATTTCAAAATATATTTGTAGAGATTATATTCTCCTAACCTGCTTCTTTTCAGATCAAATGCTTTTGCCTTTATCTCCTTTGCTCATCTGCTCAGGTAAGATCTTCATTTCCTCCTTTGCTCTGCCAGTCGTCCTCCCGGGTGTGGGGTTCCGTGGGTGAGTCCTTGAGACCGTGACCGTGAGTCCGTGACTGAGGAGGGTCGTGAGGTGGAGGCCCGAAACCGTGGGTCGTGAGGCGGAGCCTGAGACTGAGAGAGAGAGAGGGGAGGCTGAGCCGAGAGAGAGGGGGAGGGGCCGAGGGTGGCCGCGATCCGGGTTTTGGCTGGTGGGTAGCGGTGGGCGGACCGGTGGCCAGTCTTTGTCACGGGCTGGGGAGGGGTGAGTGGTGACTGTCTGTGAGAGTGAGTGAGAGGGTTGCAGATCCAGGTTCCAGATCCATGCAGCTAGGGACTAGGGTTGCAGAAAAAGAAGAAAAAAAAAGAAACAGAGGAGGGGAAGAACTGAAGAAGAAGAGCCTGAAGAGGTGAGACCGTGAGAGTGTGAGAGACTGAGACGTGAGAGTTGAGCTTGAGACCGTGAGGGACGAGACGAGAGAGGGAGGGAGGAAGACAAGACCGAACAGAAGAAGTGGAAGAAGACTGGAAGTGTGGGTCGTGGAGTGTTCTCCGGAACCGATGTGAAGAAGAAATGGTGAGGACCGAGGAGGATGTGAGGTGAGGGACGCGGACAGACGAGTGACGAGACACGAGAGAGAGGAAAGCGGGAAGTGGGAGCGTGGGAAGGTCGAAGTAGAACTCAGAAGTCAGTGACCACCTCTTATCTTTTCCACTGTGCGTGTGCCGTGTGTGTGTGTGTGTGGGTGTGGGTTGGGTTGGGTTGAGTTGGGTTGGGAGTGGGAGGACCGAATTGGGTGGGGGGAATTTTTTAGGGGGAATTTTTTTTTAATCAAAAATTTTAGGTGGGAAATTAATTAAGATTTGTGAATATTATAAGGAAAATTTGAGAGAGAAATAAAATATATATCGATATATTAATCTAATTACTGATTTAGTATATGTTTAGCTAGTATTTATTGTTCAAATTATATGCTAATAATTGATTTGTTGTATTAAATAATTTATTGTAATTATTAATTAGATTATCTATGTTTTGGTAATTACTAGTTTATATTAAAGTTTTCTTTTTGAAGGCTAGTTTAGATGGGAATTTTTTTTTAATCAAAAATTTTATGTGGGAAATTAATTGAGATTTAGCAATTATCATGTAAGTTCAATTTTTATTATCTTTGATTCATATATTTGTTAATTATTATTATTATTATTTTAAATTTATTAATTTATTTACTTTTTATCTTCTTCTTTTTTTTGTAATGAAGACGTATCTCTAAGTGGTGACAATGTGACGTTATTTTAGAATCACAATTGCAGCTGGGTGTATGTATTCCTATATGTGACACAAATATCTTTTTATTTGTGATTCATATATATTTATGTACTATTAAGTTTTCGACCTTCTTACTTCTTTGTAATTTTGTACTTATATATGCTTAAAAGTTTTATTTATAATTTATTTTCACTAAATTAAGTTTAAATTATTCATAAACATAATACAATGTATTAAAAATGAATAGAAATTTGTGCAACATCATTAATAAAAGATATATAAAGAATTACAAAAAAAAAAATTGATTTATTTTCAACTTGTGAATTTTTCAAATCGTTTCACGCCGCAGCGGCCGCATTACGCATCGCATGGCCGATTGACCGCGAATGGCATGATGACGAATCGCGACCGCAACCGCGACCGCAACCGCAATTTAAAACCCTGGGTGAGAGTATAGTGAGAGGGTGGAAGTGAAGGACATGGTTTAGTTAGTTACTGGTCAGAAGTGAAATGAAGGAGCATAGATAGATTGAGCAATACCACTGGAACTGTTTCGAGATCCTTACGATGGTTTCCATCCCCCCACTGCGACTCTCCTCAACTACAAAGCTTTCCTATAGCTAGCCAAAAGGTAAATGTTGTTGTTGGACGTACATTTAGGAGTGGAAAAAGGTTTGATTTTGTGAATATCAAGATATGGGGTTGATTCTACACAGAGTTTGCAGTGGAGGCTTTGATATGTGAAAGTTTACGTATCGTTAAGGAGAATATTAGAAAATGTGTTGGTGGCACTTCTCCTCCTAACAACAATGGATATGTTGAGTGAAGAAAGGTGGTGTTGGTGATGGTAGTTGGGGTGGTGGTCTGAAAGTGGCAAGTAATGAGATGGTTGCGGTGGTGAAGAAGAAGGACCGGTAGAATGGTATGGAACTTGTGGGATTTTTATGTTAATTTCAACTTTTACAATTTAACATGTGTAGCGAGTAGCCGTTCTCAATCTTAATGGTTGTTCCAAAATTATATCAAATTAATAATGGTTATGGTTGAAAGTGCATGATTCATCTAAAATTAATAAGGTTCATCATAAAAGCACGTTGATTCTTAGACATTGGCATGTTAAGGAGTTGGTCTTGGTCCACCCACCACCATTGGTGGAGTAGTACTAAAGACTCAGTACCATTGTCTCACCATTGAAGCAATTAACGTAATATAGTTTTATTCTTTGTAAACTATAATAAAGTATGCAATTTATATGGTGAATTCTCTAGTGCAAATTGAATCTTTAGTGTAATTTTTACCCCGATTAGGTGGTCCAACCAGATGGTGCCACCGCAAGATCTCAATCTTAAATTTGACAACTCATAATTATTATTTTAAAAAAACCTTTTAATTTTCTAATTTGATTTTAGAGCTAAAAGACTCCTTTGTCCCTTTCCTGGTTTCATCACTTACATCTATCCATTACCATGAGTCTGTCTATAACTAGCAGCCACCAACCAAGCCATTCACCCCATCACGCACCTTTTTCCCTTATGCAAAAGGGTCCTTTCTATTTTATCCATGTAATGTTCCTTTTCCTTCTTCATCATTCATGGTGAAATTGCTTCAGTGGCGGGACGACGATTCAGCTCGACGACGGCGGAGCGACTGAGCTTGACTGCGGTAGTGGCTGACTTTGGCATGGACACGGTGGAGGCGGATCTACGATGGATGGCGGCAAGTGTTGAAAATCATGAAAAAAATTTTAAAAAATCATCCTAAATCGAAAAACGAAGAAAGCTAAATGTGGTTTGGGTTGAAAAGATGTAAACTCGGCAAAAAAATGACGGTGGTTGGAACTGGGTAGCGTTACTACCAGTTTTCTGCAAAACGGGTCTGATTGACCCTGTTAGAGGTAAGGGATAAAGCTCAAACGTCGCGTTTTTGAAACGGTTTATAATTAAATAAGTGTCACTATGTAGCATCATTGTTAATCGTGGTGCAGTGGTTAGCGACCCGGACCTTATTCCTAAGGTGCATGGGTTCGTTTCGTAGGAAAACACACTAGTGGAAAATATACATTAGACGGTAAAGGTTTACGTCAGTTAACCAAAAGCTAGACGTTAAAAAGGAAGCAGTGGCAGTTTTGTAAATATCAGACTTCATTAATTCAATTTTAACGTCAGTTGTTTTAATGACTGACGTTAAAAGTGAAGTGACTCACTTTTAACGTCAGTTCAATAAAAAACTGACGTTAACAGTGAACATTTTAACGTCAGTTCTATAAAGAACTGACGTTAAAAGTAAGTCACTTCACTTTTAACGTCAGTCCTTACATCAACAGACGTTAAAGGTTATTTTAATAATTTTTTTATCTAGTATACGATCCCTTCCGCATTGCCTTCCTCAAAGTTTCAGTTTCACATGAATTGCTTTGATGTTTTGTGTTTCTGTTTTGAAAACTATAAGTTGAATCAATAACCCAAACCGGATCTCATTCATGAAGTGTAATACAGACTGATACAGAAGATTGAAAGGGTTTAAAATCCTATAAAAAGTTACATTGAAAGGGTTTAAAATCCTAAACATTAAAGCTACATCCCATCAGAGAGTTTTATGAAATATGCCAAAGGGAAAACTATACTCCGAAGACCTCAGAAAAGTGGGGGGCACGAGAGAGCTCAAGAGAGAGGCAAAAACAGGTGCACTAGATCTGTTTCAAGCAAAGGCAGTGGTTCCAGAGACTTCCAAGATGGTCACTTGCTGCCAAAGCTGAGGTTTTGGAACTGTGACCCCCGAGCACCTGATTAGCCCTCCAAAGATGATTCTCGGAAGGTGATAAGGTGAGCAACTCACATAATGTAGTTTACTCAAACTTATCACCCATGTAATGTAATTTACTCAAACTCGAAGTTGTTTGACCATTAAGACAAAGACCTTTGAGTCTAGGAATAGGAAGAAAGAGTGATGAAGTTAATCTCCACTACAGAGCCATATTGTGAAGCGAGAAAATTAAAAGGATGGAAGGAAGCTATTTATAGGAGCAAAGTGGATGAAGTTACTAAGCTAGCTATTCCGATTTTCTTGAAAACTTGTCTATAAACTTAATGCTCATTAAGAGGATTGAGTTACAAGGTGCATGGGTAAGTAGCACAAAGAGTCAAAGGAATGAATGTTTTTGTCGATATCTATACACTTTTAATGTCGGTTGTTTAAAAAACCGACGTTAAAAGTGTTTTTAAAATAAAAAATATTTATTGTTAACGTCGGTTTTTTAAAAAACTGTCGTTAAAAGTTTGATTTTTACTTCAGTTAAATAAATAGCTGACGTAAATAATCCTATATATTATAAACGTGCAGAATGAATATTTGAAATAATGTAATTAATATCACGGGAACTTGACAAGTCATAAATTAAGTTGATGTTAAAAATGAGGTGGTGACAGTTTGTAAATATTAAATCACTATTTGCGTCGAGTTCTATAAATAATCGACGTAAATAATTACGTAAACTCATTTCATTGGTTGTCATGTCCCCTGTTGTCCCTCTTAACGCAGATCACTCCATATAGTACTTTGCAGTTTATTTCTAAACCTTTTTTATACAAGTTTATTTTTAATTTTTATTAATTATCTTGAATTAGTAAACAAATTCTTGTTCAAATTAAAATAAATAAACACTTAACATAAAACAAGTTATATGTATAATCAAATCGTATGTCATTGAAGCGATTCATAAGTTAAAATTACATGATTAAAAGATAAAAAATTTCTGCAACATATCCCTAAAATATAAAAAAGTTTCTGCATCAACATCATTTTCTTCTCAGTCCTGTCAACAGAAACTCCAATGGATGCATCATCACCTCCCTCACTTGAATTCCATGATGCAAAGTAAATCCTCAGTCACTAGCATCGAAAGCAAAGTGAAACGGATCTTTGCATCTTTCTTCTTCCGTGGAATTCCTTGATGCATCATCTTGAATCCACAATCACTTGCTTCCAAAGTAAAGTGAAAGGGATGACGGGGATGAAATAAAGTGAGAGAATCACATTACGTGATTCACCCAACCTTAATATCCATGTAATGTGATTTACTCAAACTCAGAAGTTGTTTGACCATTAAGACAAAGACCTTTGAGTCTAGGAATAGGAAGAAAGAGTGATTAAGTTAATCTCCACGGCAGAGCCATATTGTGAAGCAGAAAATTAATTAAAAGGATGGAAGGAAGCTATTTATAGGAGCCGTGGATGAAGTTACTAAGCTATTCTGATTTTCTTGAAAACTTATCTATAAACTTAATGCTCGTTAAGAGGATTAGGTACAAAGGTGAATGGGTAATGTTTTTGCAGAAACTAATAAACTTTTAACGTCCGTTGTGTAATACAACTGACGTAAGAAGTTGTGAGTGTTTTTAACGTCAGTTTCTTAATACAACTGACGTTAAATATATGACCTTTAACGTCAGTTTTTACTAACAACTGACGTAATAAGTGTGAGAGTTTTTAACGTCAGTTTCTTAAGACAACTGACGTTAAATATATGATCTTCAATGTCAGGTTTTACTAAAAACTGACGTAAAATGTTGTTTTATTTTAATTATAACATTTACCCGCGCGCGCCTTCTCCACTTCTCTATACGTACGTGTCTTTTCTCTTTTCATCACGCTCAACCCTCACTCTCAACCCTCACTCTCGCTCTCACTCTGCCCTAATCGCGAGCTCATCTCCACCGCAACCACCACGAGGGCTTCTTCGCCACCACCGTGAGGTACACTCTTAACCCCTAACTCTGTCTTTCCCGCTCATTCTTTGCAATAACTTGACATCTCTCTTTCCCCTTCCCGTGCACTAACTCTCCTTGTCCCTCTGCTCTCAGTAACCACATCGAACGTTGGCCACCACTCGAGCTTCCCCCCCACCACCACGCGAGCGCCTATTTCACAGTGAGTCTTTCATTAGGGCACATTTTTTTATTTTTGGTTGTGAGTGCATGCATGTTGCTCTGCTGGTTTGAAACTGTAGTCTCAGTAGTTGAAACTTGAAACTGTGAGTTTGAGTTGTTTGGAATGTCTCTATTTTTGGTTTTGAGTGTATGTTGAAACTGTAGTCTCAGTAGTTGTAACTTTAAACCGTGAGTTTGAGTTGTTTGGAATGTCTCTATTTTTTGTTTTGAGTGCATGTTGCTCTGCTGGTTGATCTGTCACGGCCGTGATGCTCATCACGGCTAGGCCGTGATCAGTTCTGCCTATGAGGGTCTGGTTCAGTTGGCACGTTACGGCCGTGATGGACATCACGGCCAGGCCGTGACCAGTGCTTGGTAATATTCAAAAACTATAGTTTTCAATCTCCCGTATTGTCCTTATATTGGATATATAGATGTTTTGTATATCTACAGGGCCTATCTAGTTATTTTTATTTATACTTCTGTATTTATTTTGAGTTATAACCTATGTTAATACATATATATTGTTTATGAACAGGCATACATATGGATCAGTCGGATAGTCCACATGCACGGGAGGACACTGTGGGGGTTTCGCAGGACCCGATCACGCCTACGCCTGATTCTAGTATAAGTTTACATGTTATATACTATCTTTAGTCCTTCTTTTTAATGTAAGTTTATAATGTTACAACCCTCTATTTTATCATTTTTTTGTCCATACAGACATCACAGTTTCATAGGAAACGGGGTAGAGGAGCCACCTCGTTGAAGAAACTAGAGAAGGACAGGTAGAGCGGACAGAAGCTTGAGGTGTCCTTCGATGCTAATCTAAATGCCCAGGGACCCCGTGCTAAAGAATTTAATAAGTGGGTGTTTCTACAAGCGAAGCAGCACGTAAGCATCAACTACAACCACTAGAATGACGTTCCACAGAACGTTAAGGATCAGATTTGGGAGGCTATCACGGTATTTTACCTTTACATTCGTTTGATTTACATTATTAGATAATTATCCGAGTTATAATCCATCCAGTTGTTATATATGTATCTAATGTGTAGGTAGCTTGGACTGTGCCAAATGACGAGGATCATCGTCATAAATGTATGAAAATGGCATCAAAGCGTTGGGATGGGTTCAAGCATGATCTTACCAGGTACTATGTATCTGGGAAGAAGCGGCTTGATAAAATGTTCTCAGATTATCCATGGATTGATCAGGATACTTGGGATATGTTTGCCAGGAGTCGACAGGATGGAGAATTTCAGGTTGGTTGATTAAGTTAATTTTGTATGCTTATTATAGATCATTTAACTGTATTTAATTATGTGTTTTTGTTTGAATAGGCTAAGGCAAATAAGGGTCAGCAGAATCAGGCGAAGAACGTCCACCGCCACACCATGTCTCAGGGTGGGTACCAGACTCGGATCGAGCAGATGATGGCGGATAGGCGAGGGCGAGGGGAAGAGCACTCTGCTAGGATTGAAAGAGGAGAGGTGCCTGAGGGCACACCATCAAGTCCTCCGTCGGACATCGACCGCGAGGATGTCTGTTTAGCCGGCCGCATGACAAAGACGGGATCTTTTAAAGTTGATGCCACTCGCGAAGTGGCAGATAAGATTTTAAGTAAATAATTAACTTGATTTCAATTGATATTTGTATAGATATTTGCAAAACTTTTCACTTGCACGTTTTTTCATTTTTTTTTCATTGTAGATGGATCTTAAAGCAAAGTCCTCCCAGGGCGCATTCGTCCCTTCTCCGCGGGCGGGACGTCTTGATGATCGCTCTAGGCAAGAAAGACCATCCTGGTCGGGTTCTCGGTGTTCCCTGGGAACGTGACCATCAAACAATATTATGGCAAGTCTGCTTCACGAAAGCGGGTGGTCAATGAAGCATCAATTTTGGCTGACATTACTCAAAGACCTCATCTCCAACCCAGATATTACAACACATCTCGATGCAAGGCTTAATATCCAACCAGAATTCAAGCGGCGCTTGCGAGAGAGCTTTCCTCCGTCGGTACATCCCAGGACACCGCAGGGCTTGCCAACCCTTCACATGTGAGCACAAAAGAGAGTTTTAGTAGGGCACATGTGGAGGACGATGAGTTGGCAGCTAGGGAGCGGGAGTTGGATGTCCAGCGCCATGAGCATGAGTTGGAAATGAAAAGGCGTGAGCTTGAGTTGGACTCCAAACGACGTGAGCTCGAGTTGGACTCCAAACGACGTGAGCTCGAAATGTTAGCAAAGGTATTTATTCATTATTAATGTCCAAATTAGTCAAATAATTACTTGTGTTTTTTTTAATTATCAAAAACTTATCTATTTTATTTTTCCTAAATCAAGGCCAAGTCGACGTCGGTGTCGCTGTCGCCTATCACTCGTTTGTTCTCACTTGGTGAGGATTATGCGTTTGAGATTTTTGAATGTCCATTGGATCACGATGGATGGGTGGCACACCCAGATCAACGGAGGATATTTTCCTTCTGAGGTGACGATCTCTGAACGCCCGCAGAAATAACGCCTGGATGAACAAAGAATGTCATCAGTCTCTGGTGCACGTAAGTTAATTTTAATTTTATAACTTATTTATTTTTGGTATTTTTCCATTTAATAATTTATTTTAATTTCAATATATATATTATGTAATTAACATCCACACCTTTTCATATCTTAGGCATCTCCATCGTCTTCAGCTTGATAAGGGCGTTGCATCAGTTTACGGTTTCTTAGATTCGTCAATCCTTCTGCCTGATTTCTTTGCTGGCGATGCATTGAGTAAATACTTAGGGAACTTGTTGGGAGACAATCCGAAATAATTATATCTGGCTCCCTACTGTATGAAATGCCATTGGCAGTTGTTCGTACTTCACCCGTCTAGGCATACTGTCATATTCTTCTGCTCTCTCCACCAAGATCCACCACCGAAGGTGGTGGAAGCTGTAAATAAGTAAGTAACTAATCTTAAATTTAATTTAAGTTTTAATATCAATTGTTTTTAGTGTATTACACACATGATATATGAGTTTGTTAATTGATCGACATGATTATTTGTTTATGATAGCGCGCTGAAGGCGAGTAGCATAAGTTGCGCCAACGGGAGAAGTAGGACTTCTAAGGCTAAAGCAAATCCTGTATGGAACTTCCTCAAGGTTTGGTAGTTTATTTATCAAATAATTAATATCATAATTACTAATTTATATGTATATTCAACTGAAGTTGAAATTAATTTTGTTGGTAGTCTCGATTTCAAATTGACGGGTGGTCGTGCGGCTATTATGTGATGCTTCATATGCTGAACATAGTCTCCGCATCTATTACGGATGGATGGAAGAAGGTAATATTTAAACAACTTGTTAAATTATATATTATAGTTTTGAAGATGACTTGCATTGATGTTATTGTTATTATTTGAACGTGTCTAGGCATTTATCGACCAATCGCCTATTGAAGAAGATGAGTTAAGAGACTTGAGGATGCGCTCATTGAATTCTTCTTCAAGTATGCGGCTGAAAAAGGAATTGACAACATACCTCCGCACTACTTAGATGAATGGTTTTTTTGTTAGACTTTAGAAACTAATTAATAACATGTGTATATATATCCTTAGATAGTTTTGTTTTTTAGACATTGGAACTAAAATTTATTTATATATATACATGGGTTTTGGTTTTAAGTCCCCCCATTGTTCAATTTTCCTTTGCAATTCTGTAATGTGTGTGATATTCTGTGTTACTGGACTGAATGCGAGGATAGCTTAGGGGAGTGATATTTTAAAACTGAATTTAAAAAAAAAAAAACCTATTAACGTCGGGTTGTATCAAACAATCGACGTTAATAGTATTTTATAAAATATACAAGATACACTATTAACGCCGCTTGTTTATTACAAGTGACGTTAAAATTAAACCTTTAACGTCAGTTCTTTATAACAACTGACGTTAGTTTTAACAAAATCAACGCCCGTTGTCATAAAGAACTGACGTTAATAGTTTTATGTTTAACGTCAGTTGTTTAAAAAACTGACGTTAATTTTTACAAAACTAACGTCAGTTTTGTTAAAGAACTGACGTTAATAGTTTTATATTTAACGTCAGTTCTCAACTGACGTTAAAATATTAACTATTAACGTCAGCTGTATTTACGCAGTCAGTATTCTGACGTAAAAAATCAATTTTAACTGACGTAAAAAGCACTTACTGCACTAGTGACACAAAGGTGCATGGGTTCGATTCCTGGGAAAACACAGCTATTTTTTCAATTTTTTGTTTCGGTTTTTAAAAGAAAACAAGGTAAAATATGGGCATAAAATCAACAGAGCTGGGATTCGATCTCGGGTCCAAAACACACCAAACAAAATCGTTAACCACCGAGCTAGCACCCACTACTAGATTTTAAGCTTGTTTTAAATATAGTTTACCTATTTTTAATCGTTACACATTTTAAATTTTATACTTGTAATTCTTTGTGAGCCACATTCAAGTATAAAAGAAAATCAAATTATAAAAAAAGTGCTTAATTACTCATTAATTTTATTACTTATATATGATATTATATCCTTTCTTAGAAAATTGAATTTATTTGTTATTAGACATTCATTAAATATGTTAGGTGTGTTAGGATATTCACTCTCTATTTAATTCAATCCAATTAAAATAGTTAATATTAAAATATTTTTGTTCAAATATTATTCGACATTCAGAATTTATTAAATTTTTTTCTGTAATTATATATTGTAAAAAGATATTAATTCTAGCAATTTTCTGTAAAATGTGAATTATGTTTTTTGCAAAAAAACATTTCTGTAATATCTTTTAACTAGCGGTTATATTTAGCTCTTCTAAAGTTACCTTCTATTAGTATATAAATTAAGATCAAGTCAGTGTACTGTGACCAAAGTTATATGGGATGTGGTCGAGTAATTAGGGCAGCCGAAAAGAGTCAAATGAGTCTATTTGAGAGTAGTGTTAACTAGAATGTGACAAAGATTGATTAGGTGAACAAAAGCTGGCCAATTGAGTCTAAGTGAGACTATTTTTTCTTCTAGGTTATGGTTTTTTGGGATGGAAAGTGATAGTGGTTGCATGAAGAGCAAAGCGGCCTCAGAACCAACCTTAAAATAATATACAAAAATTCAGCAAAAAAAATTATTCAGTCGAGCTTCTCTTTTGAAGAAAATTTTAACATGAATCCTTCACAATTGATATCACTCGTGATCAGGAGCGGAGCGAAGAAATTTATGTGAGGGAGGCCAAAATTAAATTTACATAACATGAAATAACAAAAAAAAATTATCAAATAAATTATATGAAACAAATTTGATATATAATTAACAATTTAATATGATATAAATCATTCAAACTATATGAAACAACCAACATGTGGTTGGTCCAAGTGGTAAAAGGCTGGGGCACCTTAAGCAAGTGATCAGGGGTTCAAATCCTGACTCTTGTGTATGGAGAAAACCTGGTTGGGAGGGGAGAACCCACCTTATGTGCCCAACAGGTTTCAGAAGGAGATTAGTCACTACTAATGGTGGTAGATACTTTGTACCTATATCATGGTTACAAAAAAATTTTTACTATATGAAACAAAACACATTGTCACTAAAATAAAGAAACTAAAAAATTATCAATATATTATTCAAATAAAAAATTCAAACAATTGTATCATTCTAATAATAATAAATAAAGGCCAAATCATGCATCAGTAAAGTACAAATAAATAACCCACATCAATTTGATATAAGGAGGAATAAGCCAAGCTATGAGTAAAACAGTAAAAAGCTACAATGTAATTTTCTCCCTATTTGGTTTGTCTACTCTATGTTAATTGCAAATTGTGTTAGGACTCTTTGGATAGTAGGACTTCCAACTTCGGTCATATTAGCATTAGACAGAAAATCTATAGACATCAAAACAAAAGTATGAAAACGTGGGGAGGCCATGGCCTAAATAGGACTCCCCTCCCTCCGCCCCTGCTCGTGATACATTCCTATATTTATACTAGCGTTGTATACCCGTGCGTAACGCACGGGTCAATTATCCAGCTAAATCAATTCAGTTAATGATTTGTTGATGGATAAATGGTTTTAAGGGGACAATTCCCTCATTAATTGGCACAAACTAAATAGAAGCAGAGAATATAATATTTAAACACAAATAATCACAACATCAATCTCATCAACTTATGCACCCATTTTTAATATAACTTCGTTGACCTTATAGTTCTTTGATATAGTATTCTATTTATCTATTTCTTCATTACTTACACATAACCAAAACTCGTGTCAACATTTTATTTCAATCAACAACCAAAACTAATTTCGATGTGAAAAAATTGTGGTACAGAAGTGAAATCAACAATGGACAAGGAGTGTAAAGTTTCCATTAATACATGAAATTTCTTACAATAGAGTGATCACATTGATATACCTATACTACCACCACCATACAACAACAAATGTAGTCAACATCATCCCAACCATTTATTCAGTGGGGTAACAGCAATAACCCAATTCAACCACAAAACCCCAAAATATAAGCTAACATGCATAGACACATAGTCCTGGTTAACGCGCTGACCTAAAGACAAGATGTTTGGAGTTGTAAGCTTGAACAAAACAGCATCCACCCCTAAACACATCACTACACACAAAAGCATACTCTATATCACCACTTACAAATCTAAAAGACAATCTAAAAAAAAACGTCATGCATATCCATATGACACAAATCTACAAAGAGACCCTACCAAAAAATTCCAAACACACCACACATACTCATGAACTTCAGGCTTTTTCAATCCTCACTTGAACCAATACACAAGCTTTTTTTACATCACCTCCATCTTCCACAACACCACCAGAACTACAACCAATACCTTCATATACCATTTGGCATTGTGTGAATTCAGCATCCAATTTTTTTTGGCAGGAGTGCATCTTGGTTGACTACCAAAATCATCATCCCCCAATGATATGGCACTCACCACATCCTCTTACTCAAACTGCTGCACAACCACAAATACAAATAAACAACATCACTGACCATCTTTCGAAACGATGGAGCAAAAGTTGCCTTGCATCACAGAGTGAAACAGAGATAGTAAATGTTATAAGTAAAAATAAAAACAGAAACAATATATTACAAATATATAAAAGGGTAAAAGAAATCAATAAGTTTCTTTTAATTACCTTGGTGGTGGAATGCTCTGCGCCTGGCAACTCAAACATAGGTATTATATATTCATCAGTACACAACCTTCTAACTGAATAGCTGCCCTCAAAGTGTGCAGATTGAGAAACCTTGGTTTCAAACTTAAATAACATATTTTGCCCAATAAGAGAGTCAAGCAACGATGAATATCCCCCTTTATTAACATCCTACATAACAAAACCAATGTTAATCAACCAAGTACATATAACTAAATTAACAAATAACACACTATCAATTGAAACATTCCCACATGAAAGGACTGGGTCAACAGCTTCAAATTTGAATTGAAACATGAATTGAAACCACCTTATATAGACCCCGATGCTTCAAGTTTGTACTTTGAAATCAAGGAATAAGATGGAAGAATTACATTGAATTGAATCAAAGGTCATTGCAACATCCATCCGAAAATCAAGTAAGATATAAATCAGGGTCAAAAAAATTTGACCCTATTCGATCAGATAATATTTATCTAACTAATCGGGTGAGAGCTGCCTCGATGGGTTAACCAAGGGATAAAATCACCAACACTAAACATAAAGTACAACAATGATTACAACTTTGTCAAGATGAATGAACATAATCAGATTAACCCATACCCCTACTTTTCTTCTTTTCCAACATAAAACATCCTACTCATACAAAGTCTTCAAAGGAGAAAGAAAATAGATAGTAGCGACGATCAAGTCCCATTTATAATCATCACAGCATGCCACAAATCCTACCCTAATAACCACATTATAACATGAGTAACACATATAGATCTGCCATTAACACTCATTATCTCAACACGTAACCAACCTTTTCAGACAATATGCCACCTCAACCTGCAAAAAATCAAGAAGAAGTGGTGATCTCAGTTACCTCAACAAACATTGTAAAAGTAACGTAATTATTTCAAACTCAGAAGCAAACACATATCAAATAGATGAAATCCCCATCTCAACCAACACATACATGGCCTTTGGAAGAATGTGGAACGCTTGTGCAAGGACATCATGCATCAGATTAACTTTACTACAGTATGCACAGAAGACAATTCATAAGATGTAATTGAAAAAGAAATCAAACATAGGAAAGCACCATACTATTGGGTATATCTTTCAAAGGTGTACTACGAACCTGCAATTTGAAAGGAAACTGTAAACAAATTAAGCTATAATAAAACTCAGTAAAGACTAAATATTTCAATATGAACCACTAAACAGCTTCTACATAACTTAAAACAAAATACATTTGTTTCTATACAGGATGTGGCATTGAAAATAATCTAATGGACTCTCACATAGCTCTAAGAATTCAATGTCACCGAATTAGCATACACAAAAAATGAAAAGGTGTAAGTAGCCCATCAAAAGGCATCACACATAAGCTATGATTCTTACCTTCATCCTCCACCACCTCAATGTAATTTTCATTGTAAGTAACTTGGAATGACATATTTCCCAACCATAAATATTGTAGCGGGCATCTTAAAGACCAGCTCTTGATCCTCTTTGCACATTCGAACAACATCCAATGCTTTATGGAGGAAAACACAAATGCCAAGAGGGTGGAAAGTAACATGACATATTAGGAGCCATAAACAAACTTAGAGAAAGTTCGGTTCAACAAATGAATTGTCAAATAATATGGAAATATAATGAGAGACAACTTAGACAATTAGCTCTATCTAGAAAAAACACGGCTTAAAAAAATTCTCTTCAAAATCAAATTCCTCAAAACAAAGGAAATTGACATAAATTTCATTGCCATATAATTCAAAGCATATTACATTTGACACTCCATAACAATGTTCAGTTTAGATCACAAAGATAAACAATGTTTCAATCACAGTACAACAATGATCCCAGCAAGTCTCGTAGGTCAATCCACAACACTACAATATTAAAAGCATTCACAATTGAAGTGCACACAATATATTGATTCATAAACCCTCTAACTATTCAAAGAAATTTCAGATTTCAAGCCAAGGCTATGGAATAGAAAATAAACCTTAGTGATTTAAATCAATGCTTGAAAACAAACCTATTGATAGCATAAATAGTCCAAAAAAAGCTAACATGCTCCTTGTGTTCAGCAATAATAGCGAGGTTAAAATTTGGGAAAAGCAATTTGCCTACAAAATTCTATGATAAAATTCTAATTTGACTTCTATGGAAAGCAAATTGTTTCATTGGAAATGCATCTGCTTACCTTAATTCTCTTAATTCTTTTTTTTTCATCCTTTTGATTAACTCTTCTCCTATAAAGTTTTCATCCATAGTATATGTTGAAACATAAAAATGAAATGAGACATAAAAGATATAAATGGGCCTAATACATGCCTTAATATAACATGTAGGACTCAAAAAATATGAAATTGTCTATATAAATTGCATCATTATTCGATTCCGTAAAAATAACGATTCAGAGTTCCTTTTGAAGTAATGAGATAATGGCATAATGCAATAATTATTTCTCTAAACCAAACAAAAATAAGTTATAGGTGAATTAGATGTCGAGATTAACTTAGCAAGGCATCCATGCAATATATAATCTTTTTCCGCAATATATATATATACACACACACTTAGTTCAAAGTAACATATACAACTAACTATTAAATGATATTGGTAGTATTAAGATTGATAAGAGTTATGCCAAGATTGATAAGGTAAATTAAGCACATCTTCATAACTAAAAAAATTCAAACAGTTACATAAGTCCACATTAAAATTAGTTGTGCTACACAGAATTTGAACTTCAACATCCAAATAAACAATCTATGGATGAGATAAAACTTAAGAAATTTAGTGTGGAGGCTTAAGAAACTTGTTGCCCACAAAGAGGAAATTTATCAAACATCTCATATGCATTTTATCATTCTTTAACATAGAAACACATAAATTTCATAATTTGAATAAGGAAAATGGATGCCCAAATTAACTAACCTAAGAAATGGAATGTCCCTCGGTCCACTCTTGGTCCAGCTTTGACCTTGATGCTTCTACATAATAAAGTAAATTTAAAACAAAATAAGAGAAGACCCAAGCATTATTCCATTATTCCTAGATGAAATCGGTGTAAAGCCTTATTCCATTAAATACCTATATCTCACGGAGAGCAGACCCAAGCAAAATTTAGAAAGAAGAAGAGAAGCATCTGGGCTTGGAATGCAAGAGAGAAACGTGAGAATGTGGGGGATGGAGTGATAAGAGCATCACCTGTAGTTTGAGATGCTGAATCAACATTACAGTGAGAGGCAGTGTTGTGTGGCATGAAAACAAAGAGAAAGAGAAAGAGAAAGCAGAGAAGGAAGGTGAGAATGGAAGAGAGTGAAAACAGAGGGGGCGGGCCGACGGGGGAGTGAAAGAAACGTTAAACTTGCACCCACTGATACACTTGCGTGTTTGACCTCCCAAACACTGCACCTAGCACGGTTAAATTTTTCATTAAATCATTTCTTTTTAAAAGTTAATAAAAAGATGATCGTTATTTGATATAATAATATAATGGAGATAAAAAATTGAATTTTGTAGGGAAGACACAATAAGAATCAGTTTATTACAGATTATAAAAAATAATTTTCATATTTTCTAAAAAAACAGGACCTTATTGCAATGAAAAAAAAACAAAATTTCTGCTAACACAATCAACAGAAAATTTCGTTTTTACATTAATTAACAATAAAATTTATAAGACTCTAAACCTCAACAAATCATCCAGTAGAGTTGGCAAAATGCTAGTGTCAGTTCTTACATGGTGAAGGCTTCCACTAAAAAGAGAATGAAGTATCTTTGAAACATGACCAACCTCATAACCAAATATAGGTCATAAACCAAGAAGATGCAGTGAAATTTGAACAACTCTTAATTATAATCAATTTACAGAAACTGAGTAAAAGCATCATATCCCGGACAAAGAATTAAATGCTTAGAATAAAACCCTTCTTAAGTAATCAAGGTCATAGTGGTGACAACATACGTGGTTGAGAGAAATGGTAAATATAGTTAGATAGATGCAACTAAGCTGGAAAGTCCCACATGAATAAAAAAAGCAAGACAAGAATTTAGAAGATCTGATGGTAAAAGCAAAATAATAAGATGTGTGAAAGCATGTGCCATTTACTAATGCATTAAAAGATAAGTACCACCAATAATTTCCTGATCTCTAATATATGTTCTTTTCTATTTTAAATCCTTAAGGCCATTCCCCATTCACATGGTGAGTGGTGAATGCCCAAAAGAGAAAGGTACCAATAGCATAAAAATTAAACTGGTATAAAAACTACATTAAATCATTGCATTTTCTTGTTGGGCCCAAATTAGCCATTTAATTTTTTTCATAAAAGAATAAAACGTGTCCATTAATCTTAGGCATAATGATACCATAATGATACCTTAGACATATGAAGATTCACTGAGGCACCATTTGCTAATGGTCATCTCTCCATTTAATGACTCCAAGGCATGTGGAGCATATGACCCACCAATCAAGGATAACTAAGAAAAAAAAATGTCATTTTCACATGAATCATGATAATTAAAAATATTTGTAAATAGCTCATTGACATATATAAGTCTTCCAATTTGTCATACAAAGAAACCACGGATGCATCAAGTATGGATGAGTTAGAAGATACTGATTTTACAAATCTTCATATAGCTTGCTGTTGATATCCTAGAGACCTTGTCGTTCTAAGAAAGAGAAAGATCTCGACAATTGTTGATCTTTGTTTTGGACCAGAGGAAATGCATTTGCACGAGAGGGAAAGATGTTGCGTAGGCAAATTTTTACCTAAGTAAAATTTTATTACACAGAAGCATAAGAGAATTGTTTTGCCTTTTTGGAGACAACCCACATCTGATATTTTAATTTTTAAGCTTATTTAAAATATTCTTTAACGCCCAAGCCAAAACTAACTACGAAATAACATATCTAGTACTTCTATGACAAATAAGTCACCAGCTTCTCATCGATTCACAGCACACAAGTAATTCATATATGCTGAAGAATCAGTCGCTAATAGTTATACCATGACTACATGTAAAACAAACACTAACACCACAAGTAAGTTTCACTTGGATATCTACTTAATTGTTTTTCTCAAATAACACCTAATGAAAGAAAAGTTTCTTCTTCCTCTTTTGTTTTAAAAGAAAATAATGTTGATATGAATTACAAACTAAACAATTAATCATTGACTCTAAACCTAAAGTCACAAAAAAAAATTTGAAACCCAAAAATAGTAGTGAAATTGCAAACAGATAAGTTCATAAATGATCAATGTCAGGCACGTACCTCATAGGATGAAGTTCTGACATCTTAGCTGAATGTACAGATGTGCATCAATATCACATAGTTTCTTCATTAATTTAGATGTATCCCAATTTGCAACTTCAATAACAACATCTGCAAGGGTAATATATCAGTGTCACGTTGTAATTGACTTGAGCAAGTTACATGCATGCTTGTAACAAATTAGTTTAACTCCCAAACTCTCGGACAATTATTGGGAAGAACCAAAAGCTAGCAATTCTGCAAAGCAACGTCAGCAAGTGCTTGTTTCTAAGACTGCAAACGAAACAGAAACCAACAATAAGTTCCCTTTAACTTGTTATCATACAACTCAGTAATCAAATTAGACTACTTATTAATATTGTGAACCAACCTCATATGCCCATGTAGGCCTTCCCTCAAAGTTATTTTCAAAAGCAGTCCACTTTCATTACTAAGCATATTTAAGGAAGAAATAACAATCAATGTTTTTTTCCCGTATAAATATTTCCTCAAAGCAAAATACTATCAAACATTCAATCTTCTTTATAGTACTGTTGCTCAAAAAAAATGCAGGCTAAATTTTATTCCCCTGTATAAGACATTTATGTCAATATTCGGTGTGAGCAACCATATATATATGGACAAGAGTACTTCTAAAAATACTATCAAATATATTGACTTATTCTTTTGATTACCATATCAGTTGTCTGAGATATAAAGCAAAATGAGTGAATGATGTTTATACCTTTGAAGTCTGTTTCAACTTCTCAGTGCTAGTTTTTCCAATAATTTGGACTTTCATGATAAATCATTAAACCAAACCAAAAACAGAAACCCAAATTCAAATCTCCATGGGTATCTAAGTTTGATAGTCCTAATCCTAATCAACATCAAAGCTTAGCAATGAAAGGTACTGATACCTTTTCATCAAAAGATACCTATGGTAGAGGAGGTAACCAATCATCATCATTGTCTTCAATCTCCACAGAGGGTAACTATTTCACACCAGCCTTCCCTTTGTCAACCTAAACCCCATAACAGCTCCAAAAATTCAGATAACAAAGGCAATCATTGGCCTTCAAATATATGTAAGAAATAGCTAAAAAAAAGAAGAAAATTGGAGAGGGAAGAAGGGAATGAACGAATAAGAAGTACCTCGGCTTTAGGGCGATGGTGATGTTAGATCTAACACCCCCTTCTTGGACTCCTCCCACACCGTCGCCAACTTCCTCTCCTCCCTCTCATCTAACCCCTCATTCTTCGACTCCTTTGATCGCCTTCATCTCCGTCAAGTCAAATCCACCGCAAGGAAACGAAGCCGCCTCCGAACCTTTCCTCCTCTGTCGCTACCAGGCGACAACGCCGCTCCATCGAAGAAGAAGTCTCTCGAGCAGGAAGATGGCGTCGACGACATCAGAGCAGGGAAGAACTCCTCAAAACAGCTTCTTTCCTCAAAGTCCTTGGTGTGAAAGAATGCTGCTTGAGTTGGTTCCGTGTGAAAGAGTTGTGTGTGAGTGTGACAACTATGACATCTCTAATCAAATTTAATGCAATCCCACCTAACAAAAACAAATTTAATAAATGTGGGACCTGCTCAGCTGCCATGAGAATGGACTTGTGTTTTGATTTAAAATAAAAAAAGGAAAATGACGCCCAAAAGAATATGGGACCGACACGTGTCTATGAACAGGAAAAACGGATCCAAGCTTATTCAATGTATAGATTTATAATCGATAATATATATTTAAATTGTCATAGATAGCAACATATACGGGTGTCATCACCATATTCAATGTCAAACCAAATTGAACATGTGCCATCACTTAACATGTATCTCGGTGATGTCATATTTTAATATCAATTAATACAAATTGATTTAAATCAATACAAATCAACATATACTTAGTTATGGTTAAGGTTCCTCACCCGTCTCTTAGGATGTGTTGTGTAGGATTCGAATCTAGTTAGGTCCCCCCATAAACTTAGTCTAGTATAAAAAAAGTAAAATATTTATTCTCACACTATATATAATAGGTATGCATTGAGGTGACCTACACTTTAAAGGAGTGAAGTATAACATACTAAAAAATATTTTAATATTAACTATTTTTTAATTAGATTGAATTAAATAGAGAGTAAATATCCTAACACACTTAACATATTTGTCTAATAACAAATAAATTCAATTTTCTAAAAGGATATAATATCATATATAAGTAATAAAATTAATGAGTAATTAAGCACTTTTTTTATAATTTGATTTTCTTTTATACTTGAATGTGACTCACAAAGAATTAAAAATATAAAATTTAAAATGTGTAACGATTAAAAATAGGTAAAGTATATTTAAAACAAGCTTAAAACCCAGTAGTAGGTGCTAGCTTGGTGGTTAACGAATTTGTTTGGTGTGTTTTGGACCCGAGATCGAATCCCAGCTCTCTGGATTTTATGTCCATATTTTACCTTGTTTTCTTTTAAAAACCTAAACAAAAAATAGCTGTGTTTTCCCAGAAATTGAACCCATGCACCTTAGGAATAGAGTCCGAGTCGCTAACCACTGCTCCAAGGTTAATAATGATACTACATAATGACACTTATTTAATTATAAACCGTTTCAAAAACGCGACGTTTGAGCTTCATCCCTTACCTACAACACGGTCAATCAGACCCGTTTTGCAGAAAATGGGTAATAACGCTACCCAGTTCCAACCACCATCATTTTTTTGCCAAGTTTACATCTTTTCAACCCAAACCACATTTAGTTTTCTTCGTTTTTCGACTTAGGATGTTTTTTTAATTTTTTTTTCATGATTTTCAACACTTGCCGCCATCCACCGTAGATCCGCCTCCACTGTACTGCATCTTCGACATTGTCCATGCCAGACTCAGCCACTATTGCAGTCGAGCTCAGCCGCTCCACCGTAGTCGAGCTCAACCGTCGTGCCGCCACTGAAGCAATTTCACCATGAATGATAAAGAAGGAAAAGGAACATTACATGGATAAAATAGAAAGGACCCTTTTGCATAAAGGAAAAAGGTGCGTGATGGGGTGAATGGTTTGGTTGGTGGCTGTTGGTTATGGACAGACTCATGATAATGGATAGATGAAAGTGGTGAAACCAGGAAAGGGACAAATGAGTCTTTTAGCTCTAAAATCAAATTAGAAAATTAAAAGGTTTTTTTTAAAATAATAATTTTGGGTTGTCAAATTTAAGAGTGAGATCTTGGCACCATCTGGTTGGACCACCTAATTAAGGTAAAAATTACACTAAAGATTCAATTGACACCAAAGAATTCACCTATAAAGAAATGGAAGCTTGGCTGATGTGGAACTAACATGGATCTGTTAATTGATGTGGATGCATCTAATTGGCTCACATATGTGGGTGTGGGTGGTGTGGGTGTGGGTGGGGTAAAAGTTACTATAAAAGTTACTCTAAACTTTAAAATGATACAAGAGAATTCACCAATATTTAACGCACACATCTATTGTTCATAAAGTAACATGTCAGTTTCAGATAAGTCATGATGTAATTTCATAAAAATAAAAATGTATAAAAAATAATGAAATTCAGTAATATTTTTACATGATTAACTTCAAAAATAATAAAAGTTGATTATGTTTTGCTATTAAGCTTTCAAATAATGTAACATATAATTTTATTCCATTTTTCCTTTTCTTTTTTGAACTCATTTCCACCTAGCTATTTCATGTCGTTCTACTAATAAGAAGACGTTCAAACATAACATTGATAGGTTTTGGGTTACATCAAGTCATGACATTTTGTAGATGTTGTTTCCTGACATTGACATGTTAAGTGTCACGAAATTTGGCTTGATGCCTTCTTTCATTGTATTTCCTCTATTAATAGAGATAGGAGCACTTACACATATTAATTACAAATATTCTAATTCTGATTTGTACAACCTAAATTAGGAATCTTAAATATATACACTTAATGAGTTGTAACTTATTCCTAATTTATGCAACATATAAAAGGAAACAAATAATAACATATTATTCCCAAATCATAACATATAATACCCTTATTAGCATCCTCCCTCAAATTGATGCAGTTTGGTCAAGAAGCATCAATATGCTGACGAGGAATTGATGACGCGGACGAGGAATTGCCTTGCTGAAAATATCCGCAAGCTGAAATAACATGAGGAACTAAAATAACATGATCATCATAGGCTTCTCTAATTGAATGACAGTCCACTTCAATGTGTTTTGTGTGCTCATGAAAAACTGGATTGGCAACAATCTGAATAGCACTTGTATTGTCAGCACAAAGAGGTGTTGCATCTGATTGAGGGAATCCAAGCTAAGCTAAAAGACCAAGAAGCCAAATGATTTTAGAACAAGCAGTGGACATAGCACGAAACTCAGATTCAGTTGAGGACTTAGAAACTCGTGCCTGCTTCTTACTCTTCCAAGTAATCAAAGCAGAGCCTAGAAACTTACACCAACCGATGACAGATCTCCTGGTATCCAGACACCCATCCCAATCTGCATCACTATAACCAATCAATTGAAGAGACGTCCCGGTAGGAAAAAATAAACCTCATTGAGGAATGCCTTTCAAGTATCGAATTATGCGATGAACAACAGCCAAATGATGGTGTCGAGGCGTGTGCATGAATTGACTGACCTGCTGTACGGCAAAAGAAATGTGAGGACATGTAATAGTCAAGTAATTAAGACTACCCACGAGCTGACGATACAACAAAGGGTCAGGCAAAAGATCACCCTCATCACGATGATATTTAACATTAACCTCTAGAGGAGTATTCACTGGTGTGGCGGTTTCAAGACCAGTCAAAGAGATCAAATCCGTAGTATACTTGTGCTGATGTAGAAAAAGGCCCTTGGAGTCAAAATGAACCTCAATGCCTAAGAAATAATGTAGACTACTGATGAGTGTGATTTCACCTCATATTTCCTTGACATTTTGCATGCATTTTCATATAGTTTAGGCGTATTTTATGTGATTATTTGTTAGTTTTTACCTTGGAATGGGTAAGGTGGTTTTGTGGTGCTTGTGTGCAGGAATCGAAGATTAAATTGCTCAGGATCAGTTGTGTTGGAACTGGAATGAAGATGGAGCTTGAAAGGCAAGGAAATGAGGCAAACAGAACTGATCACGGCCTAGCCGTGATGGCCATCACAGCCATGATCGAGTAGAGCTGAAAAGAAAGAATGGAAAAGTCAGAGTTGGTCACGGCCGTGACATGTCAGCTGAACCAGACCCTCACAGGCAGAACTGATCATGGCTAGGCCGTGATGGTGGTCACGGCCGTGACAGACCAACCAGCAAAGCAACCTCCAAGACAGAATCCGTCACGGCCTGGCCGTGACAGCCATCACGCTCGTGACGCGCAATATATGGATCCATAGAAACTGATTTGATCTGATTTTTGTATTGGCTTGGGATTCAAGCTACCCCAGATTATAAATAGCCCTCTAGGGCTCGAAACTGGGCACTTTTTGACTGCTACCCATAGGCAAAATTAGGATTCTTCTTCTTCTCCTCAATATCTTCTCTCCTCTAGGGTTTTCTTTTTATGCTATTGATTGTCAAGATTGCTATGATCATGGCAATGCTTGAGTAGCAGTCTTGTTTCTAGGAATTGGGGCTATGCCCAAGATTTGTTTATGGTGATGAATTGATGTTTGATTTCTTGTTAATTTCAATTTTGCTTTCGATTTGATCCTTATTGTTTTAATTACTCATAAATTCGGTGGCCACTTATTTGCGTGTCATAGATACACTAAGGGCGAACTTAGCGTTGAACTTAGGTATCGGATCTATAGGAATCAAACTTAGGAATTAAATCACGAGAGTTAGAAGTGGTCCATCGAGGGTTCACGAATTGTCACAAAACTTAAAGGGTTCGATTTAAATTCACCATTACTGAGAGTAGGGGTTGATTTAATTGGGTACGGTAACTCGAGAGGGAGCATTAACTTAATTAGGATAAATTCGACTTCAAAGCAAATTTTGGTAATTAACAAGGAGAGTAGTCAATTTAGTAACATAAGCAGTTTTGTGGTATCCCAATTCCTGGGAATCCTTTTTGAATTTGAAAACCCCTATTTGAATTACTTTCCTATTGTGTTTAATTGCAATTTTAAATTTTATTGTTACTTGATTCCAATTTCAAAAACCAAATCTTATTCCAGTTCAGTTAAATCAATTTAATAACTAATTGTTATTTAAGATCACGGTCTATGTGGTTCGATCTCTTTTTATTACTTGATGACGAAGCCGTTCACTTGCGTACTCGACACCCATCAACTACCAAGATCTTTCATATGAAACGAGGCTTGTAGCTGTTGTTTAAGTCATTGTATGGATGCAGGATCAGAGCTCGTAATAACCATATCATCAACATAAAGGAGAAAAAGAGCAATATCAGCAGGCGTACGATGAATGAACAAAGACGAGTCATATTGACTTTGAGTAAAAGATAACCCAAGAAGAGTAGAGCGGGATTTCTCATACCATGCTCGTGGAGCTTGATGCAAACCATATAAGGAACGTTTGAGCTTGCACACACCCGTAGAAGAGGAAAATAGACCCGGAGGATGAATCATATAAATGTCTTCTGTCAGATCATCGTGAAGAAATGCATTCTTTACGTCCATTTGATGGAGGGACCAACCTTGAGAGGCAGCAACAAAGAGCACGGTTATGACAGTGGTCATTTTTGCCACGGGTGCAAACGTTTCATCATAGTCAATGTCATACTCTTGTCTGTTACCCAAAGCAACCAGTCGGGCCTTGCAGTGGTTGAGAGAACCATCAGAATTCAGCTTCATAGAAAACACCCATTTGCATCCTATGGGTTTGACATCAGGTGGGCAAAAGACAATGTCCCATGTAAAATTCTCCTGAAGAGCCTGTAGCTTATCTTTCATTGCTTTTACCCAACACACATCCTTAACTGCCTGTGAGTAACATGTAGGAATAGATATACCGGATAATGTGGCAGTAAAAGAAGTATGTGGGTGATGATACCTGCCCGGTGAGTATCTATCTAGTGGATGAGATACTCTAGTGGATCTCCGTGGTGCCTCGACACAGGTTCGGTGGCGGATCAAGATCGGGAAGGGGTGTGGGAGATCGGCGTCCGGTATATATATGTCCTGGTTTATAACGTGGTCGAGGCACAATAGAAAAGTTGGGAAGAGTAGCAACATCATTAGAAACAGGAGAAAGACATGGAAACATAAACTCGATGGTCAAAGAAAGTCACATTCCTAGAAATACGAAAGCGATTGTTAGTGGTATCATAGCACAAAAACCTTTGTGAGAAGTACTATAACCCATAAACGCACATTGTAAAGACTGTGGCCCAAGCTTATGACGTTCAACTGGGGTAAGTGGACAAACATACACATCCAAAAGTATGTAAATCATAATAATCAGGATGAGTTTTAAAAAGACGATAGAAAGGAGAATCAAATTCTAGAACCTAAGAGGGAAGACGATTAATCAAGAACACAGCAATGGACAAAGCTTCAACCCAGAACTTGGAAGGAACAAATTCCTGAAGGAGTAATGTTCTTGTGACATCAAGCAAGTGACGATTCTTTCTCTCTGCAATGTCGTTTTGTTGGGGAGTATATGGACATGATCGTTGAGATACGATACCGTTTTGCTGCAGGTACTCCTGAAACTCATGAGACATGTACTCACCCCCAGAATCAGTGCGAAAGATCTTAATGCTAGCCTGGAACTGATTTTCAACATAAGCTAAAAATTTCTTAAACATTTGGAAAACTATATCTTTAGATCGAAGAAAATATATCCAATTAAAGTGGCTGTAATAGTCAATAAATGTCACAAAATATTTATATTGGGCATGAGAAGAGGACATGAGACATACCCCAAACATCACTATGAACAATATCAAAACAGTTGGTAGCACGATGAGCATGAGAGGGAAAAGGAAGTGTTTTACTTTTAGCAAGTTTGCAAGTAGAACAGGGAACAAAGGAATTAAACAAAACAGTTTTATTTCCCAACAATCAAGTTTTAAATAAATGAGACAAAACACCAGAATTTGGATGGCCCAATTTTCTATACCAATCCTCAAACATATTCAAAACACCATTACAAGCAAAAGATAAATGATCAGAAGAAAACTGCAAGGGAATAATCGCCCACTTTAGGCCCATTCGCGATCACCTTTCCCGACACCCGATCCTCGCAGAAGACAACTAGCCCGAGAGAAGTTAACATTACAATTGTCATCAACTAATTGACCAACCGGAATTAAATTTGAGACAAGTCCAAGAGACACAAACACATTTCGAAAATAAGAATTAATGTCTCCAACATCAGAAATAGGGAGGGGTATTACCATCAGTAATCTAGATGTTTTGAGTACTGATAAGCCTCTGGCTTATCTAGTTTTATAACTAGATGGACTTTGGTTTCTGTGCTAATTATTCGATTTCAATCTCGTTTTCGCCCAAATTTGGCCTTGTTTTGTTCCTAAGTTAGACTTTGACTCGTTCTAGGAAATTTTCGTAGTTTTTAGTCCATTTTGAATAGAATTACGCTTTTTGTTTCTTTTTATTGTTTCAGGTTAGAAGTGAAGCTCCGAGAGTCAAGGAAAGTCAAGAAACAGTGGAAATTTCCATTCTGGAGATACTCGCCTCGCGAAAGGATGCTCGCCTCGCGAGCCTGAAGACCAGTTGAGCAGCAACAGTCATCAATTCTGTCTCGCCACGCGAGATGATTCTCGCCTCGCGAAACATGAACACCTGGAGGACAGAGACCATCACGGCCTAGCCGTGATTAAGGTCACGGCTGTGACAGATTAAAGTTTGAAGATTCGCCTCGCGAACATACTCTCGCCTCGCGAGAGTCCAATTTTAAAGCGCGCCGTTTTTAATGTTCGCCTCGCGAGAGAGCGAAGAATCAGAACTCTATATATTGTTGTTTCATATCAGAAAGGGGGATGGAGAATCCTAGTAGTTTTTCCACTTGTTTAGAGTAGCGTTTAGGACGATTTCTTGTCTCTTTGGAGCTGCGTCTCCTTCTTTTCTTCTTTTATTTTACTATGGTGGTTATGTCCGATTGTTTGTCTATGAGCACGAGGAACTAATCCCCTCGCCTCGAGGAACAATGAAGCAACCCATGGCGGTGTAGATTCGATGTGATGTATGTCTTTCTCCCTTTTCTCAATTAATGTTTTCCAATTCTGATTTGATTGTGTTGATCATATGCATGCGTGATTGACTAGTTAAACGTGATGAGGCTTAGGAGGCAATTCGCGTTTTAGAACTTGAATTGGGATCATCGATCGACTATTGCACGAGAGTGAGTAGGAGATCGGTGCAACCTTATAGGGAACCAGGTTTAATAGAGTTTGATGAATAGGGTTATGAGACCTAGTAAGTAATTAATCCAATCATCGAATACGTCCTAATGAGCACGATAAGAGGATTTAGGAGAATTTGGGGGTCCTGGTTGACATTGTAATTGAACTTAGGGAGGAATTCATCATCACTTGGGTATGCATGATTGGGTAGGTGGATTTGTGACCTTGGACATTTTAATTTCAGATTTTTAGTTAATTATTTTATTAATTTGTTAATTTAGATTGCGACCTTATATTTTCTCTCCCTCAACCACTAGCCTCGCTTGACCAACGTATCTAATTTCCCGCGAATTGGTAGAATTGGTACCCCAATCCTTGTGTTCGACCTTGGTAAATTCTTACCGTGTTATTTTATTACTTGCGACGACCCGATACACTTGCCGGTGACTCAACAAGTTTTTGGCGCCGTTGCAGGGGATTGGCACAACCAATTTTCCTAATTTTTAGGGAAGTTTGATTATTTGGTTAAGTTATTTTTATTTTTATTTTTATTTACTATTATCTCTCTCTACTTCTTTGATTCCACTTGGTCTTGCCTTGTTTTGTATGCGAGGTACACGAGGGAATGCTTCCGGGTTGCGAAAATTGTAATGGAGACCATGACACTCAGAGCTGTCCGTTCTACTTCTCTCAAGAATATGTGGACTCATGCCATAATTTCTATGACAGCGTGCCCCAGAACAACTATCAGAGTCAGAATCAGTATTGGGGTTATATGAGGAGAGACCATCCGGGTTTCGCTTGGAGTAATGTTGGCGGTGGTCTAGCAGGGCAACCACAACCTCAACAGAATTGGCAACCACAACCTCAACAGGATGGTCGAAGACAACCTTGGGAGTTGAGTCTTGAGAAGGCGAATGCGGCAATTGAGAAGTTGGCAATCTATACAAGCACAACCATCGATAAGTTGGCAGCTCATACAGGGGCGGCAATTCAGAATCTAGAGACACATGTTGCTCAGCTCGCAAAGCAACTAAATGAGCGTCTTCCAGGCACTTTCCCAGGTGATACCGAGAACAACCCTAAGAACCAATGTGATGCCATAACAAGTAGAAGTGGTAGGGTGTTGGGATCTAACAGGGATGCAACTAGTTCTCGGGAAGTTGAGGAAGAACTACCACATGTTGAGGAAGAGCAACCTGAGAAAGAGGAGTTGACAAGTGACAAGGCACCGGAGCAAGTGGGGGAGATTTGCAAACGGCTAGTACAAGACCCACATGTAGCATTGTTTGAGCAGAATGTGGTTGGGGGGATGGATCAAAGTGCAGATGATGCGGTAGTGGATTTCACCATGCTTGCCAAGCAACCTGAAATTGCTGCATTAGATAAATATGTTGGCTTTCATGCATGTGTGGACACCGGTAAGTTGGACCCTCCCACTTGTCTGGCACATTTCCTCGAGAAAACACCATTTGACCCAAGAGGAAGTAAGTTCATAATTGCAAAGGTCAATGGAGTTTTCACACACGGGCTAGGTGGAATTATGGATAGAGTCGTATTGCTTCTGCAATTGCCACTTCACAAGTCATGGGATCCGGGTGGAGGATCTCACATGATGAGCATCTCTTGGCCTTTATGCAACAAAGCATGGGATCCAGGTGGATGCTTCTTAATAAGTCAAGCTAGTGACGTTAAATAAGCGCTTATTGGGAGGCAACCCAAGCTAGGTATCCTTTATTTTTAGTTTGTCATTTATATATAAACATAAAAAAAAAAACTTCATTCGCCACGCGAATCCACAGTGGCCACGCGAGACACAAGCCCTGAATCTCAGAGGCTTGCTCACATTTCTGTCTCGCGTCGCGAGGGATACTTTAGCCTCGCGATTCTGGGCATCATCATCTGTTGGAATTCCAGATTCGCCTCGCGAGTGATCTCTCGCCTCGCGAATCTGCAATTAAGTTTTTGATTTGCAGAACTTCTTCCAGGATGTTGTGCAACATAAGGGAGCCCGTGAGACCAATTGGATGAGGATGCAACCATAAAACTTGATCAGGGAGCACCCTCTCCTTTCCTCACTCTTGTTTTTGTTTTTGTTTTTGTTTTTGTTTGTCACTCTTGAATAATTTGAGAAGATCAAGAGTTTGTGTATGAATGCTGTGTCGGCAAGCTTGTTGGATTTTAATTAAATTGAGCATAGATTGATTGCATGAATTATTTTGACCATCGATGATTTCCCCCTAGGTTCGGATAATAGAAAAGTTGATCCCCGTGTGAAAAATTGAAAACTGAACTTTGAGAATATTGTTGTGATTGCTTGATTTATGACAAGTTTGGGGTGAGGGGGTGCACACACTAGGAATTGTATCTCTGTCAAACAAATTGCAAAAATGTCCAGGTGAGGATTTGAGCCTCCAACTTTGTTTTTGATTGTGTGGATCACTTTTAAGTTGCACTTTCCCGAATTTGCTTGAATCTCTTCATGGTTTGCATGTTTATGTGTTGCATCAAATGATTTAGGCAATTTTCTTTGAATAACTACTTGGCCTAGAAAGAACCATCCCTAATGCATGTTCCCTAGTTAGCCACATTGAGCCTAATTAGCCTATTGTTTCTTGATGACCCTATATTATAAGCCAAAATCTGGAAAAACCATGTTAACCCAATCTTAGGATTAGGAGAGCATGGAGACTGAGCAAGAGAAGGGTCGTAAGAAACTAAGTTTAAGGTGGCTACAAGGTTTGATATGTCATTTTGGGTCGAGAAAAAAAAAAGGTTGAAACCCAAGGCAAAAAAAAAAGAAGAAAAAAAAAAAGAGAAAAAAAGAAAAAAGAAAAATATTGCCAAAAGAAAAGGGGCAAAACAGAAAAAAAAATAGCAAGGAAAAGGTTGTAGTCACCCGAGGCAAAAAAAAAAATGGAAAAAGGAATTTAAGTGGAATATGTGTCAAATGCTCATGCTCTCTTAGTTCCTAGGGACTTAAGCCTAGTATCCTTGAATATCCTACCCTCAGCCAGGCCCCATTACAACCTTTATAAGACCTTCTGATGTTGCGTGCATGTTTTCGTGGGAACCATTTTTGAGATGAAAATCAAATTCTTGGGAAGTGCTCTTGATATGTGAAATTGAGTGAAAAGTTGATAGCCTAGACGAATTTGAGCGAATGAGTGAAATTTTACATACCCTTGTGAGGAAGGCAATTGTTTGAAATTGGTGATCTCCCTTTTGTGTGTAACCTTGATCCTCAACTTAGATTAATGAATGCATGAATGATGAAGTTCTCAATTGTTTAAAGTAAATGAATGTGGGGATTACATTGATACAAGGGGGGAATTCATTGAAGGAAAAACTGTTTTGTTAAGATTACATGAAATTTGTGCGAAGATTGATTGATTCCTTTAGGCTTGCCAAGTCTTGAGTCCTTTTTGAGTTTTAGCTTGCTTGGGGACAGGCAAGGTTTAAGTTTGGGGTGTTTTGATAAGCCTCTGGCTTATCTAGTTTTATAACTGGATGGACTGTGGTTTCTGTGCTAATTATTCGAGTTCAATCTCGTTTTCGCCCAAATTTGGCCTTGTTTTGTTCCTAAGTTAGACTTTGACTCGTCCTAGGAAATTTTCGTAGTTTTTAGTCCATTTTGAATAGAATTACGCTTTTTGTTTCTTTTTATTGTTTCAGGTTAGAAGTGAAGCTCCGAGAGTCAAGGAAAGTCAAGAAACAGTGGAAATTTCCATTCTGGAGATACTCGCCTCGCGAAAGGACGCTCGCCTCGCGAGCCTGAAGACCAGCTGAGCAGCAACAATCATCAATTCTTTCTCGCCTCGCGAATCATGAAGACCTGGAGGACAGAGACCATCACGGCCTAGCCGTGATTAAGGTCACGGCTGTGACAGATTAAAGTTTGAAGATTCGCCTCGCGAACATACTCTCGCCTCGCGAGAGTCCAATTTGAAAGCGCGCCATTTTTAATGTTCGCCTCGCGAGAGTCTGTTCGCCTCGCGAGAGAGCTCAGAATCAGAACTCTATATATTGTTGTTTCATATCAGAAAGGGGGATGGAGAATCCTAGTAGTTTTTCCACTTGTTTAGAGTAGCGTTTAGGACGATTTCTTGTCTCTTTGGAGCTGCGTCTCCTTCTTTTCTTCTTTTATTTTACTATGGTGATTATGTCCGATTGTTTGTCTATGAGCACGAGGAACTAATCCCCTCGTCTGAGGGAACAATGAAGCCACCCATGGCGGTGTAGATTCGATGTGATATATGTCTTTCTCCCTTTTCTCAATTAATGTTTTCCAATTCTGATTTGATTGTGTTGATCATATGCATGCGTGATTGACTAGTTAAACGTGATGAGGCTTAGGAGGCAATTCGTGTTTTAGAACTTGAATTGGGATCATCGATCGACTATTGCACGAGAGTGAGTAGGAGATCGGTGCAACCTTATAGGAAACCAGGTTTAATAGAGTTTGATGATTAGGGTTATGAGACCTAGTAAGTAATTAATCCAATCATCGAATACGTCCTAATGAGCACGACAAAGTGGATTTAGGAGAATTTGGGGGTCCTGGTTGACATTGTAATTGAACTTAGGGAGGAATTCATCATCACTTGGGTATGCATGATTGGGTAGGTGGATTTGTGACCTTGGACATTTTAATTTCAGATTTTTAGTTAATTATTTTATTAGATTTGTTAATTTAGATTGCGACCTTATATTTTCTCTCCCTCAACCACTAGCCTCGCTTGACCAACGTATCTAATTTCTCGCGAATTGGTAGAATTGGTACCCCAATCCTTGTGTTCGACCTCGGTAAATTCTTACCGTGTTATTTTATTACTTGCGACGACCCGGTACACTTGCTTGTGACTCAACAAGTACCATTAATGTAAGTGTGGACATTGTGCAAGTGTGATGAGTGTGATTACACCTTATATTTGTTTATCATTTTGCATGCATTTTCATATAGTTTAGGCATTTTTAATTTGATTTTTGTTAGTTTTTACCTTGGAACGGGTAAGGCGGTTTTGTGGTGTTGTTTTGCAGAAATTAAGGATTAAATGCTCAGGATCAACCATGATGGAGCTTGGATGAAGATGGGGCTTGAAAAGTGAAGAAAATGAGCCAAGCAGAGCCCATCACGGCCTAGCCGTGATGACCATCACGGCCATGATCGAGCACAACTGAAAAGAAAGAAGGCAAAAGTCAGAATCGGTCACGGCGCTGCGTGATGCCCATCACGACGGTGACATGTCACCGGACCAAAACCTCACAGCGAACTCGATCACGGCCAGTCGTGATGAGCATCACGGCCGTGACAGACCAATCACTGAAGAAGCACCGAAGGCAGAATCCGTCACGGCCTGGCCGTGATGGCCATCACGGCTGTGGCGTGCATTACTTGGATCAGAAGCAACTGATTTGGATCTAATTTGAGTTAGATTGGGATTCAAACTTCCCAAATATATAAATAAGGCATCTGAGCAGAGACGAGGGGGACTTATGGGCTGCTACTCTTAGGCTATAATTTAGGATCTCTCCCTTCTTCCTCCTCTCTTCTCTTATTTTTATTTTTTCATGTTGTTGTTAACCAAGCTTGTCATCACCATGACAAGGCTTGAGTAGTAGCTTAATTTATAGGGATTGGGGCTATGCCCAAGGTTTGTTTTTATGGTATGAATTGATGTTTTATCTTTGTTAATTACGATTTTGCTTTAGATCTGATTTCTAGTGTTTTAATTACTCGTAAATTCGGTGGCCGCTTATTTGCGTGACGTAGATATTCTAAGGAGGAACCTAGCGGTGAACTTAGGTGTCGGATCTATAGAATCGGACTTAGGACTGAAATCACGAGAGTTAGAAGCCGTCCTTCAAGGATCAACGAATTGTCACAAAGCGTAAAGGGTCCAATCTAAATTCGACTACCACGAGAGTAGGGGTTGGTTTAATTGGGCACGGTTTTTGAAACCCGAGAGGGAGCATTAACTATTTGAGGATAAATTTACCTTCAAGGCAATTTCGATAATTAACAAAGGGGTAATCAATTTAGTAACATAAACAACCTTGTTGGTAACCCAAATTCCTAGGAATCCATTTAGATCTGAAAAACCATAAATTGATTTACTTTGCTTTACTTGATTGCATTCCTTATTTGATTTTCTAAGTTATCTCTTATTTCAAATATCAAAAACCTTTTCAAAATCCCTTTATATCATCCAGTTTCATCGATTTGATAATTAGTTGCGATTTGAGATCACGGTCTCTGTGGGATCGATATCTTTTATTACTTGGCGACAATCCGCATACACTTGCCGGATCGCATGTGCACTCGCACGACATCAAAGTGTCCGAGAGGAACCCGCCATATGATTAGATGCACCAGAATCAACAAACCATGGTCGAGAGACATTAGAAGATTGACCTTGAATGCCCAAGGCAAAAAGTGTGGATAGTACTATATGTTGTACCATTTCTGGATTCACCGTACCACCAGCAGCGACAACAGGAGTGGAAGGTGTCCTCGCTGAACTTGCAGCAGCATGAAAAGCCTGCACAGGTCGCTGGGCTGGTCTTGTGGGACATTATTTGATGATATGACCATGTTGCTTGCAGTAGTTGCAAAATTTCTTTCTGCAGTTACGAGCAATATGGCCAAATTGTTTGCACGAAAAGCACTGAACCTGTCTCATATCACGACCTCTGCCTTTACTTTGTGCAGGATAAGCCACTGTAACTGGTTCCGGAACCAAGGCATCATGAGACATGGTTACTTGGGTAAGCAGACATTGTTCTTCTCTGAGTAGTTCACCAACACATGTGTCTAAAGAAGGAACAGGGCTCCGATTCAGAAACGCAGCGTGGACAACCTAAAATTCTGAGCGAAGTTTCATGAGAATCCAGAATAATAATCCACAGATTCAAGAATCCAAAATAATAATCCTGAATAGACAGATTTCCTTGGTGGTAATTCGCAATCTCAAGCTCTAGTTGAAATCGCTTGGCAGTGTTGTCTTGGTTGTAAATATGCTTCAAGTAATCCCACATCTCCTTAGCAGTTGAATAGGAGCGCAAGTTATTAATCATATGGGGCTTAATGGATCCTAAAATCCAAGAAATGATCTGAGCATCTTTTGTCTCCCAAGCATCTAACGCAGCTCTGGCTTCCGGTGCTACAGAGGACCCATCGATATGACCCCACAAGCCTTTCCCTTTGACGAACATCTTGAATTGAAACTCCCAGGCAGCATAGTTTTTGCCAGTAAAGAGGACACAACAGTTCTCCTTCTCCATGGAAAAGAAAACTGACCAAGAAACCCGAGAAAGGAAAAAAAAAATTGCAGGAACCCGTGAAGAAAGAAACTATAAGAACCCAAGAACAAGAGCTTTGAGCAAGAGTAACAACAGAAGTTGTCACTGACCAAGGACGCACAATCGTGTGCACAAAGATTTTGCAGAAACGAGGAACAAAGATGGAACACGTTCAGGATTGTAACCTGACTGATACCATGTCACGAAATTTGGCTTGATGTCTTCTTTCATTGTATTTCCTCTATTAATAAAGATAGAAGCAGTTACACATATTAATTACAAATATTCTAATTTTGATTTGTACAGCCTAAATTAGGAATCCTAAATATATACAATTAATGAGTTGTAACTTATTCCAAATTTATGCAACATATAAAAGAAGAGTAATGATAGGTGAACACCTGGGTTTGACATCCAGATGGTCATCTTGGTTAATCATGTGTAAATTTTTGGTTCATTATATGGTTAATGGGTTATATGAAGTGTTTATTTTTCATAATCATGTAAATATTTGGTTAATCACATGCAAATATCTAGTTAATTCAGTTTTTTATATGATTAATGGATCATCATGAATTAACCAAATATTTACATGTGATTAACCATATAATGAACTGAATTAACCAAATATTTGTACCGATTAACCAATGTGTCAACTTTGGGTGTGCAACTATCATTGCTCTAAAAGGAAACAAATAATAACATATTATTCCCAAATCATAACATATAATTCCCTTATTAACATTAAGGAATTGATCTTGGTCCACCCTCCTATTGTACTATGCTTAGTTAATTAGTTTTTTTTTTATAAAAGCCAAATTATGGCAATTCATTCATAATAGTGTCAGCAATATAACTAGAAGCAATGTAAAAAAAATAGGAGCTAGCATACAACAAAGACGCCCTAACCAAAGAGCGAGTCACTTTGTTTGCTTGCCTCCTAATAAACTTTGTTGAAAAGTTTGTAAAGTAAGAAGTAAGACCCTTGCAAAAATTTACAACGATACCAAACTCAGTAATATTTTCCTTTGATGAAGATAACTCATCCACCACCCCTTTACTATCAACTTCAAAGTGGACGTTGGTGAAACCCAGCTCAATGCACCATTTAATGGCAAACAAGAGACCTATTGCCTCCTCCACCTTCACTTCCAACTTTGATTCTACCCATATTGTTTTAGCTTGAACAAAATTGCCCTCATGATCATGGATGCACATGCCAAACCCGGATAAATTTATGGCCTCAAAGAAAGTTGCATCAATATTGCATTTCAAAGACCCAAAAGGAGGAGGTGACCATCTAGCTCGGGCAATGCCAGGACCAACAGCCACCCAAGGGGGTTTCCTTTTCCTAGCTAAAATCCAACTGGACAACATCTCTTTTGAACAGCTGATGACTTGAGTTCTAGTCATATCCTCATTGTTCCACAATTTTTGGTTCCTAGCCTTCCATATGCACCACAATATCAACACAAAATCTGCCCTTTTATTTGAGTCATTAACACCACTGACCGAGAAATATAACTCAGAGAAAGAGTTCACCTGTTTAAGAAAAGGATCAATGATGTGCCAATACCCAATTTGAATCAAAATATCTCTACTCTTGTCACACTGCAGTAATGCATTACACTGAGATTCAAGAGCAGTTTCGCATCTCACACACGAACTTGTACAAGCCACCCCACGCCTCTGCAGGTTTATCCTAGTGGGAAGAACCTCCCTGCATGCGCGCCAAATGAAGGACTTCACTTTAGAGGGCACTTCCAAGTTCCAAATACTTCGCCAATCTCCATCTTGTTTCAGATGAGCCGTGTTCAATAAGGATTCGATGCACAGTTTATAAGATGAATGAACTGTATAAAAGTCGTCCTTACTATATTTCCATATGCGCATGTCCTCTCCTACTTCATCAACTAAGGACGTGGCTAGTATAGTAGCAGCATCACAAGGAGTAAAAAACTGACGCACAGAATCTTCATTCCATCTTCTGGTACCATGCATAATAAAATCACTGACCACCCAATTATGAGCCATTTGGGTTAAGTTAAAATGGTGATTCAGCCTTTGACCATTTGCAATCCAAGGCTCATTTAGGATTGGAATATTGTGTCCATTGCCAATTCTCCATCTAGAGCCCTCATTCAACAAGACCCGGGAATTCCAGATGCTACGCCAAATAAAACTTGGATTATGACCAAGAATCGAATCCAAGAACTGACCTCTAGGATAGTATTTAGCTTTGAAAATCCTTGAGACCATAGCTTCTGGGTTAGAAACAAATTTCCAACCTTGCTTCCCTAGCATTGCCAAATTAAAAGCTCCCAGATTTCTGAAGTCGAGGCCACCAAATTCCTTCCTCATAGATAGCTTATCCCATTTCAACCAATTAATGCCACATGTATCACCCTTCTTGGATCCCCACCAAAAAGAGTTCATCATCCTTTCAATCTCTTCTGCCAACGAAGGAGGTAGTAAGAAGACACTCATACAATAAGCTGGAATCGCTTGGAGCACAGACTTCACCAGAACCTCCCTGCCAGCCTTGGAAAGATGTCTGCCACTCCAAGAATTAATTTTCTTCCACACCCTGTCCTTCAAATAATTAAATGTAGCTTTCTTTTTTCTACCAATTAATGAGGGAAACCCCAAATATTTTCCTGACCCAAGACAGGTCTGGACTCCCAAGATATTAGATAAAGCCAATCGAGTACCATCATCCACATTCTTACTTTAAAAAATCTCAGATTTACTGAAATTAACTGCTTGACCAGATGCTGCTTCAAAAGTAGCAAGAATTTATTTCATCACATTACATTCACGCTCACTAGCTCTAAAGAACAGAAAGCTATCATCTGCAAAAAGAAGGTGACTAACAAAAGGAGCACCCCGACAAATTTGAATACCATGAATGTCGCCCCTCCCCTCAGCTCTTTTGATTAGGCAAGTAAGGCCCTGAGCACAAATAAGAAAGAGATAAGGGGAGAGAGGGTCACCTTGCCTTAAGCCTCTGCCTGGAACAATTGGTCCACCAGAATCATCATTAACCAAAACCGAGTAGCTAACAGAGGAAACACATAGCATAATCCATCTGACCCATCTATCACAGAAACCCATCTTCTCCATCATAGCACGGAGAAAACCCCAGTCCACTCTATCATAAGCTTTGCTGATATCTATTTTCAAAGCCACTTCACCTCTAACTCCTTTTGTTTTGCATTTCATATGGTGGATAATTTCAAAAGCTATGAGCACATTATCCAGTATAGATCTTCCTTCTATAAAAGCAGACCACTCTTCTAAGATACACTTTGGCAATAATTTTTTCAACCTGTTAGCTAAGACTTTTGCCACTATTTTATATAGAACATTACACAAGGATATAGGTCTCAAGTCTCTTATAGAAGAAGGGCTATCAAATTTAGGAATTAAAACAATATTTGTATCATTAAGAGTTGATGGAAAGTTACCAGTCTCCAACCAGTAGCAACAAGCCGTGAAAATATCCTTGCCACAAATATCCCAAAAATGATGGTAAAAAGCAGGATTTAAACCATCCAGCCATGGAGATTTATCTGGGTGCATCTGAAAAATAGCTGCTCTAAATTCCTCTCCAGTGAAGGGAAGTTCCAACCTTGGATTATCTTCCACCGAGACAATAGGAGACACCGCCTCAATAACCGGAGAATAAATGCTCTGTTGTTCTAGAAACAGGTTTCCAAAATAGTCCTTTGCAAGCTCACAAAGACCCGGTTGACCACCTACCCATTCATTGTTATCATTTTTTAGCTTGTCAATAATTTTCCTTCTCTTCCTGGTAGTAGCAGTCAAGTGAAAAAATTTTGTATTTGCATCTCCATCTCTAAGCCAAAAGGCCTTGGATCTTTGCGTCCAATAGATCTCCTCTTGAGCCAAAATTGATGAAAGCCTTTCTCGCTGTCTCTCATAAATCGAGGCATCCTCTGGATCATGAGAAATTCTAGTAGCCTCCAAAAGCCTTTTACACTGATTTGCTTCTTTGCGAAAATTCCCATTAAGTTTCTTACTCCAAACCTCTAGGTCCTTACTACACTGCTTTAGTTTTGAAATAACATCATCATGTATCCCATTCTCCCAGCTAGACCGCACCACATCACCCACCTCGAATTCTTCAAGCCAATGATTCTCAAAGCAAAACTTTCTCTGGTGCTTCTGAGCAGGGCGCTGATCAATACAAAGTAGGAGTGGTGAATGATCCGAGACAAGAGCTAAAAGATTTGATAATTGTGCATTCAGAAACAAATTCAACCACACCTCAGAAGCCAAAGCTCTATCAAGACGTTCTTCCACTGCACTGTCAGAATTACGATGGTTTGCCCAAGTAAACCGATACCCATTAAGAGGAAGATCAATTAGATTACACTCTCGAGCAGTGTCACGGAAACCATTTATTAGCCAGTTCTGATGATCGACTCTTCCCCTCTTGTCCTTGATAGTGTGATTTTACATGATATTTTCTGTACACTTTTGCATGCATTTTGCATATAGATTAGGCATTCTTTAATTGGTTTTGTTAGATTTTCCTTTGGAACGGGTGAAGGTGGTGTTGTGTGTTGTTTTGCAGGAATTACTGAAAAATCTGGTTAACTTAGAGCCAAGGGAATGGTGAAACAGTGGAGAATGAAATTATGGGAATGCTCGTCCCGCGAGAGGATGCTCGCCCCGCGACTGAAGACAGCCAGAAACAGCAGAATGTCATCCTTTCTGGTTCGCCCCGCGAATCACACCTCGCCTCGCGACCCTGAGAGCTGACTGTTCCAGGAAAATGTAAGCCTTTCTTGTTCGCCTCGCGAACAGTGTCTCGCCTCGCGAGAGTTCCAAGCACTGAAGACCAGCAGTTTAATATTCGCCTCGCGATATACCTCTCGCCCCGCGAATGTGCGAAAATCAGAATCACTGTTTTAAGCTGTTTAAGGCAGAATGGGAAGAGACACCTGGGGAGACAGTGGAGGATACGAGTTTGGAAAAGCCAAAAGGCACTTGGAACCAGAGGCAGCTTCTGGAGGATTGCCCCCATGGAATCCCTTCTCTCTTTCTTCCATGTCTCTTTGTTTGTGGACACTATTATGAGTAGCTAAACCTCCATTGTTGGGGTTAGGGTAACTATTTCTAAACTCTCATGTATTTGATTTAATCTTGCAATATAGTTTCTGCTTTGTTATTGAGTGGTTGATTTTTGTACTTAATGCTTGTTGTGGCTAGCACCCCCATGACTCGATTAGTGTTTTGGTATGTAATGGAGACGTTCATATCAGAACCGGAACTGAAATTAATCACCTAGTAATCCTTACATCTAGAGATGGAGTTTGGTTTACTAGTAATCGCGTAATCCCTAATGCTAATGCAATTTCATTAATCTAGGCCACCTAAGAGATTAGGGTCTATTAGTGGAATTAGGCTCTTGTCATCCGAGAGATCGGGGCTTGAGTAGTGTAGCGGATTGATTGTCATAATTGAAGTAGAAACTGTTTGTGAGTTGTTTCATTGCATGAGGATGAAATTTAGTGAACCTAATCCCAACATTTTTTTATCATATTTGAAAACCTTCTGATATTGCCTTCCAAGTATTTGAGAAAATTACAAAAAGAGTTTGTTTTTCTTATTTTGTTGGTTTTAACTTTTGTTAGCAGAGAACTCGCTTCACTCCTTGAATCGCTTAGATAGTAGTTGAATTGGTACGTGCTAGTACTTGTTGCAGTCCTCGTGGGAACGATAAAACGGTCTCACCACCGTATTACTTGCACGACTGGGTATACTTGCCCAGATTCGTCAACATGTTTTTGGCGCCGTTGCCGGGGACTGTATTTCAATATTAGCATATCCATTTTGGTTACTAATTTGAGCACAAAATTTTTCTGTTTTAAAATTTTTCTTTTTCATTATAAATCGTGTCTTGTCATTTTTTTTTTTAGTGTGTTTACTGTTGTGTGCTAACCTTTACTACTAACAATCTTGTTTGCTAGACTGTTTGTGTATGCGAGGTACTATTCCAGCTGACCAACTCCTATACGATCCAGAAATTGAAAGAACAACTAGGAAGAATAGGAAGCAAGCAAGACAAAGAAAGATTTGTTAAGACAACAAGGAGAAGAACAAGAGACTTCCACCTCTCAGGTTACTCAAGAAGAACTCAAGATGGCAGGGAATGGTGAAGATACTCCACCACCACCACGGAGGACACTTGGTGACTATTCCAATACAAATTTCAACAGGCATGTCACTAGTATAGTGAGACCTTCGGTGAACTCCAACAATTTTGAACTCAAGCCAAATCTCATCAACATGGTTTCACAAAATCAGTTTGCTGGATTGGAGAAGGAAGATCCTAACAGTCATATTGCCACTTTCTTGGAGTTGTGTGATACATTGAAGATAAATGGTGCCTCTGATGATGCAATTCGACTGAGATTATTCCCTTTTTCTTTAAGAGATAGAGCCAAGTCATGGCTCCAATCACAACCAAGGGGGAGCTTCACTACATGGGACAACTTAGAAGCAAAATTTTTGGCAAGGTTCTTCCCCACATCAAGATTTGTAAAGGCAAGGGGTGACATCATGAGTTTTGCTCAACAAGAAGGTGAGACACTGCATGACACCTGGGAAAGGTTCAAGGAATTACTTCGGAGATGCCCAAACCATGGTTTTGATGATCTTACTCAGATGCAGACATTCTGTAATGGATTGAGGCCATCAACCAGGTACATGTTGGATGCCTCAGCTGGAGGTTCAATGAATACAAAAACAGCAGAGGAAGCCCTGACTTTGATAGAAGCAATGGCCTCTAATGATTACTTGATGCATCATGATCGGGGTCCCACACAAAGAAGGGGAGTGTTGGAGTTAGACAAACTGCATTGTTGGCTCAGAACAAGCTCATGACACAACAACTGGAGTCTCTTACCAAGCAACTAGCTCAACTCCCACAACAACTCCAATCGGTTCAAGGGACAACCATGCCACACCAACAGGTAATGCGATGTGATTTTTGTGGAGGTGATCATGAGAATGGAAGATGTGAGGCGCCACCTAGTTCCCATGAGGAAGCCAATTATATGGGGAACTATGGGCGACCAGGTAACAACCAATTTCCTAACAACTACAATCAAGGGTGGAGGAATCAACCAAACTTTGGTTGGAAGCAAGATGCCGGACAAACAAGCAAACCTCAAACCACACCACCGCCTCAAGACCGGACTTCTATCCTGGAAAACACTCTTAATCAGTTCATGCAGATGTCCATGTCGAACCAGAAGAACACAGATGCATCCATAAAGAATTTGGAGGTTCAAGTTGGGCAGATTGCAAAGCAACTAGCAGAACAATCCAGCAGCGGTTTTTCTGGTAACACTCAGACAAATCCTAAAGAACATTGCAAGGTTATTGTGTTGAGAAGTGGGAAGAGTCTAGAACAAGAAGGTGGTGAGCCTATGGTGAAAAGTCAGAGGGAGGCTGAAGAAACAGAAATGAGTGCTGACAAAACTGAACTGAGTGAAGAACAAGGTAAAGATGTTGTAGTCGAGGAAGAAGAAAAGAGCAGTGAACAAGGCAAAAGGGAGAAGCTAGTGGATGAGAATTCAATATTGAGAAAGACCAAAAGTCAAATTTTGAAGGATGGAGACAAGCCTCAAGTGATCCCCTCTTATGTGAAATTACCATATCCTCATTTGAGCAAGAAAAAGGAGAAAGAAGAACAGTTTGCCAAGTTTCTGGATATCTTCAAGCGGTTACAGATCAACATCCCTTTTGCTGAAGCACTTGAGCAGATGCCCACTTATGCAAAATTTATGAAGGAGTTGCTCACAAAGAAAAGAAAGTTTAAAGAAGGCGAGACTGTTGCCTTAACTGAAGAGTGCAGTGCAATACTTCAAAGGAAGCTACCTCCAAAGCTCAAAGATCCTGGTAGTTTTATAATTCCTTGCACTATTGGGAGTGTTGATATTGGAAAGGCCTTATGTGACTTGGGAGCGAGTATCAACTTGATGCCGCTTTCAATTTTGAACAAGCTTGGAGGTGGAGAGGTAAAACCAACAAGGATGGCATTGCAACTAGCTGATAGATCCATCAAGCGTCCGTATGGCATTTTAGAAGATGTTTTGGTTAAAGTGGACAGGTTTATCTTCCCAGCAGATTTTGGGATCCTAGACATGGATGAGGATGCAGAAGTTCCACTCATATTGGGGAGACCTTTTCTAGCAACTGGTCGAGCCTTGATAGATGTACAAAAATGCCAGCTTCGACTCAGAGTGCAAGATGAAGAGGTTACCTTCAACGTATTTGAAGCTATGCATCGCCCCAGTGATGAAGAAAACTGTTTCCGCATGGACATGGTGGATATAGTGGCTGAAGAAGCCTTGGCATATCAGCATCACTCCTCTACTCTTGAGAAGGTACTAGTGAATTCTATTGAAAATCTTGATGAGATAGAGGAAGAGGAATTAGAAGAGTGTTTGTGTGATCTGGAAGCCCAACCTAAGCAACTTGCTGTCAACACTGTGAAGGAAGAGCTAAAGAAGGATGCAGTTCAAGAAAAGCTTCAGTTAGAGCTTAAGCCCCTACCTCCTCACTTGAAATATGTGTTCCTGGGTGTGAATGATGAAAACCCTGTTATAGTGAGCAGTGAATTATCCAAATTGGAGGAGGAGAAGCTTGTAAGGGTTCTTAGAGAATATAAGACAGCTATTGGGTGGTCCATCTCCGATTTGAAAGGTATCAGCCCCACATTTTGCATGCACAAGATCATGATGGAGGCTGAATTTAAACCGGTGGTCCAACCACAGAGGAGACTTAATCCCACAATGAAAGAAGTGGTGAAGAAGGAGGTGCTGAAACTCCTGGAAGCAGGGATGATATATCCAATTTCTGATAGTGCTTGGGTGAGTCCAGTACAAGTGGTTCCAAAGAAGGGTGTCATGACCGTCGTGCACAATGAGAAGAATGAGTTGATTCCAACTAGAACGGTCACCGGTTGGCGGATGTGTATAGACTATCGGAAGCTCAATCAAGCCACTAGGAAGGATCACTTCCCACTACCATTCATGGACCAGATGTTGGAGAGGTTGGCCGGGCAAGCATACTATTGTTTCTTAGATGGTTATTCGGGTTATAACCAAATTGCGGTTAACCCGGAAGACCAAGAGAAAACTGCTTTTACATGCCCGTTTGGAATTTTTGCCTATCGGAAGATGCCTTTCGGTCTTTGCAATGCGCCTGCGACTTTTCAAAGGTGTATGCTTTCTATTTTTTCTGATATGGTAGAAAAGTATATTGAGATTTTCATGGATGATTTTTCTGTTTTCGGTTCCTCTTATGATAACTGTTTGTCTAACCTTCTTCTTTGTGTTAAAGAGGTGCATGGACACCAATTTAGTCTTAAATTGGGAGAAGTGTCATTTTATGGTGCAGGAAGGCATTGTGCTTGGGCATAAAATTTCAGCAAAGGTAATCGAGGTAGATAAATCCAAAATTGAGGTGATTGAGAAACTACCTCCACCAGTGAATGTCAAGGGTGTGAGGAGTTTCCTTGGGCATGCAAGCTTTTACCGGCGGTTCATCAAGGACTTTGCAAAGATAGCCAAGCCGCTGTGTAACCTTTTGAATAAAGATACCCCATTTTTGTTTGATAATGCTTGTCTTAAATCTTTTCAAACTTTGAAAGACAGGTTGATCTCTGCCCCCATTCTTGTTGCACCCAACTGGGAGTCACCATTTGAATTAATGTGTGATGCCAGTGACTACGCAGTTGGGGCAGTACTGGGGCAGCGAAGGGACAAGTTTTTCCATGTCATTCACTATGCTAGCAAGGTCCTCAATGAGAACCAAATAAACTATGCAACAACTGAGAAGGAGTTGCTAGCCATAGTGTTTGCCCTGGAAAAGTTTCGCTCCTACTTGATTGGGTCACAAGTCATTGTTTTTACTGATCATGCTGCAATCAAATATTTGTTGACTAAATTAGATTATAAACCACACCTCATAAGGTGGATTCTATTGTTGCAGGAATTTGATTTAGTCATCAAGGACAAAAAGGGCAACGAGAATGTAGTGGCTGACCATTTATCTCGGCTTGTGAATGAAGAAGTGGCTGCTAAGGAAAAGGACTTTCGGGATGAGTTCCCGGATGAGGCCTTATTGCTAGTACATGAGAGACCATGGTTTGCCGACATGGCAAATTTCAAAGCAGCCAACACTATTCCAGAGCATCTGAATTGGCAACAAAGAAAAAAATTCCTCCGGGATGCAAACCATTTTATGTGGGATGACCCGTTTCTGTTCAAGGTTGGGCCGGATGGCTTGTGGAGGAGGTGTGTGAGTCAGGAGGAATCAAGGAAGATTTTATGGCATTGCCATAACTCCCCATATGGTGGGCATTACAATGGGGATAGGACAGCTGCTAAGGTCCTCCAATCTGGTTTCTTTTGGCCCTCAATTTTCAAGGACTCCTTCAATCATGTGAAAAGCTGTGGCAAGTGCCAGAGGACCGGGAATATCTCCAAAAGAGATGAGATGCCACTGCAGAATATTTTGGAAGTTGAGGTATTTGACTGTTGGGGAATTGATTTTATGGGTCCACTTCCACCTTCATTCTCAAATCAATATATCTTGGTGGCGGTGGACTATGTGTCCTGTAACACCCTACTTTTTATTTTTCCGATTTTTTTTCAGTAAAAATATTTTCGCTGTATTAACCGGTATAAATGTATTTATTTATATTTTTATCTGAGTTCATGGAGATTGATTTTTATGAAATAAAAATCATATTCATACTCTATCTTAGGGTAGAAGCTTACGATAAAAATTTGGGTTGAAAATTCAGACGGAACCCGGTCTGCGTTTTCACTGACAGTATAATTTTACTGAGCAGAAAACCTAATTTTGAATCGTGAATGAAATAGTTTATATTTAAATCATATTTCCAACTAGTTTGGTTAGTTTGAAAATTTTCAGTCCAAAATGAAATATTACGCTTTTACGCAGGCGTAAAACCCTAATCGAGAACCGACGGAGTCGAGAAGGGAAGTGCAGAGACCCGTCAAGAGATTGGGACAACGAGTCATACATGATGACTCATGGAGGATGAGTCACCAAGCATTTATGAGCATTAAATGCAAGTAATCATGACATTTAGGTAAAAAGACCAAAATACCCCCAAGCTTTCGCGGGTATTAACAAGACGGATCTACGCACTCTTAACCACTCATTTTACGTGGTTGAAAACCTCCCACATCTCTCCAATTTCGTGCATCCACCTCCAATAAATCTTACCTATTTCATTTTGCTTTCGTTTCATTATTTTCCTATCAAAAACCGAAATCGGGTAAACGACGGAGCTGCGTACGGAATTTCCGGGAACCGCTAACGGATAAGATCGATGACTCATTGGTGAGTCATTTTGTGTGGCCCAAAATCAGCCACACCTCCAATAAATGTGAGCCACATATTATTAACCATGGTTAGCCAAAATAACCTTAGTTAAGTTAATTATAACCTTAGTTAAGTTAATTATAACCTTAGTTAAGCTTATATTAATTTAATAATCACAAAACCCATTAAACCAATTCCTTTTAACCAAACAAGGCATAAGATTACTCCTATAAATACCCTCCAAACCGTGGCCTCCCTCACCATTTCACTCATCTTCTTCATTCTCTTCATCTTCCCCACCAACTAAGTTACAAAACCCTAAAGAACCCCGAATTCCCACCAAACATATGACCCTCTTCCTTTCTGAAACTCGGAAAACACTCAACATAAAAGTTGTTCCTCTTTCTCTCTTATTTCCAACAAGCTAAAGATCATCAAAAACGGATAAGTGGATTGGGAGAAAGGCTCAAAATACAGAAACTGCCCAGAATTCCCAGCAACCCACGAAACAGCATAAAGAAGGCCCTTTTCACCCCTGTTATGATCCGAACCGAATGAAACCTTAAACAACAAAGTTATTCCTTTTCTTCTTATCTTTCTATCAAGCCAAATTTCGTGATTTTTGGATGAGTATATTGTGAGATACACTCACAATACCATCATACCCTCAAGCTGTCCAGTTTTCAACATAGTGAAGGTTGATCATTTTCTTCATTTCTTCAATCTTCAAGAGGTAAAAGCTCACCTCCTTGATCATATAAGCTTTCATATTCATGTATTTATCATGTTTATGCCATGAATCATATTTTTCCATTCCTAGATCTAGAACTTCAAATAATTCTAGAAAATTGTAGAAAAATCCTTTTAATGTGAAACCAATTTCTATGATCTTGTGATGTCTTCCACTTTCATTATCCAAGAGCATGTAATCAAAAACATTTTCCTTCCCTATTTTCTTTAAGTGGCCGAATCTCACTCAAAGGAGGGTTTGATGATTTGGTTTTCATTTTAGAAATCTAATGCTTGATTTAAACTCTCTAGTACCTACATGATCTAAATCCAAGAGCTTGAATCCAACTAAATTTCTTAGCCTATTTTCCTAATATGGGGCGAAACCCTAACCCTAAAGGTTAGAGGATTTTGTTTCAAATTTTAGTCTTGTAATAAGTAATCTATGTTAGTTAAGACTCTAGTAACTAGGATCCAAAAGATGGCATTAAGAAGATAACCCTAAACCTATTTTCTAAGTTTTGGCCGAACCTAGCCCTAAAGTGTAATAGATGGTTGTTATTTGATTAATTATAGTTATGTTGTTTGGTTCAAGGTGAAACTATTAAGCTGTGGTGTGATAGCGAGGAACGTCAAGTTCGAGATTTCGGTGCTAGCTCGGGTGGGGAAAAGAATCAACCTATCGTCGGAATCGATAAGTAGTAGATTATATGATAATTGTGTAGGGCGACCTAAACCCTACTAGTAGTCGAGTAATCGACAAGACCAAAATCCCATTGGAAACCTTTTCTGTAAAACCAATGGTGATTCAGGGATTGTAGGTTTATCGACATTAAGTTGATTTTAAGTATTTAAGGATGTTTGATTTTATGTTATCAAATTTCTTTGTGATACCTGGTTGAGGTATTCCATCTGCATGTGACGTATTATTTCGGTGTTTGAATATTTATATGATATTGAGATATTTGAATATTTTCTGATGTTATGTTATGCATGATCTGCCTGGTTTTAATACTATGCCTAGTTGATTTTTAAGTAAGGATATGTGTTGTTCGGGAGATGATTGTTTGGGTGAGAGAATGAATTGACTTAGAGGTGCTTAGCTAAATTAAATTATCTAAATGAGGAGATGTGACATAGAATGCAAGTGGAGGTTGTGAGGAAGAGTTTGAGGTACTAGGTTGCTATTGATAAAAGTCAGTGAGAATCATATCGTGCTTATGCACTATTTCCTATGAGAGAGTATGGAATAGGGGCGCACCGAGTTATTATTTATTATATGCTTATGTGCTATTTCCAATGGGGAAATAGTGACGCATATCGTGCTTATGCACTATTTCCTATAAGAGATTAGGGAATAGGGCGCACCTAGTTATTATTTATTATATGCTTATGTGCTATTTCCAATGGGGGCAATAGTGACGCATCTTCGTGCTTATGCACTATTTCCTATAAGAGATTAGGGAATAGGGGCGCACCTAGTTATTATTTATTATATGCTTATGTGCTATTTCCAATGGGGGCAATAGTGACGCATACTGTGCTTATGCACTATTTCCTATAAGAGATTAGGGAATAGGGGCGCACCTAGTTATTATTTATTATATGCTTATGTGCTATTTCCAATGGGGGCAATAGTGACGCATATTGTGCTTATGCACTATTTCCTATAAGAGATTAGGGAATAGGGGCGCACCTAGTTATTATTTATTATATGCTAATGTGCTATTTCCAATGGGGGCAATAGTGACGCATATCGTGTTTATGCACTATTTCCTATGAGAGATTAGGGAATAGGGGTGAACCGAGTTATTATTTATTATATGCTTATGTGCTATTTTCAATGGGGGAAATAGTGACGCATACTGTGCTTATGCACTATTTCCTGTGAGAGATACAGGAATAGGGGCGCACTGAGTTTTGACCCTAAATAGTTCGGACCTCTTGACTAATGTGACAGGAGTGAAGATGACCACATCAGTATTAAGTTTTAGTTGCATGGGCTGAGGGTAGAGGATGATATAGTGAATTGAGGATGATTTGTTAGTTATGTATGTTGATTGTCTGTGACATTTATTATATGATATGCTATGAATCTTTTCCGCTTTTTGATGATATAACTGTTTCTTATTCCCTATATCTTTCTGTGTGTTGTATTTTATTTCTGATATGATCGTACGAGAAGACCCGGATGCTCGAGGTCGATCTGTGATCCATGGCGATTAGAGTATAGACATTATGGCCAGTGTGTCTAAGGAGTATTTATATTTCCGCTAAGTATGTCTGTAGTGGAGTTTATGCCTATGAGGGATCCTACTGAGAGGGTACCCTTAACAGTGCTTTTGGAATGTAATAAATAAACAGGTGTATATGTATGTAATATAGTTGGTATGTTTTATATATGCATAAGTTATATAATTATTAATTAAGTTTTAATTTTTACGTATTTTCAACAGTAAGCGCGCAATTAAGTAAATAAATATTAAGGTTTTAATGTAATAATACAATGGGGTACAACGGGGTGTCTCATGTCCAAATGGGTGGAGGCAATTGCAACACAGAAGAATGATGCCCACACAGTGATCAAGTTCATCAAGAGGAATATCTTTTCCAGGTTTGGTGTCCCAAGGGTTCTTATAAGTGATGGAGGATCCCATTTCTGCAACTCCCAACTGGGAAAGGTTCTGGTGAAGTATGATGTGAGGCATAAGGTAGCATCTACCTATCACCCGCAAACCAATGGTCAAGCAGAGGTTTCCAACAGGGAGATTAAGAGAATTTTGGAGAAAATTGTGGCCACTTCAAGGAAGGACTGGGCCAAGAAGCTTGATGATGCCTTGTGGGCTTACGGACTGCACTGAAAACTTCTGTGGGGCTTTCCCCATTTCAGATGATCTATGGGAGGGCATGTCATCTACCCGTAGAGTTGGAACATCGAGCATTTTGGGCACTGAAGTTATTAAATTTTGATGCCACTCTGGCGGGTGAGAAAAGAGTGAATCAGCTGCATGAGTTAGAGGAGATGCGCCTTCATGCATATGAGAATGCAGTCATTTACAAGCAGCGAGTCAAGACCTACCACGACAAGAAGATCGTGATGAAGCAATTTCAGCCGGGACAACAAGTCTTATTATTCAGTTCCCGGCTGAGATTGTTTCCGGGCAAGTTGAAGTCTAGGTGGTCGGGACCATACATTGTCAAAGAAGTCGCACCTCATGGAGCTATAGAAGTAGAGGATCCTTCTTCAAAAGAGACCTTCAAAGTCAATGGCCAAAGACTCAAGGCCTACTTGGGTGGTGACATCGAGAGACTGGACACAACTGTGCACCTTGGTGATCCTTGAGATCACCGACCCGTCAAGCTAGTGACGTTAAAGAAGCGCTTATTGGGAGGCAACCCAAGTTTCTTAACTCTTCTCTTTAGTTGTTTTAAATTTTCTTAGTAGTTTTGTTTTTGATTTTAACCTCTTGAATAATTTGAGAAGCTCAAGAGGAAAAATAATAAATTGTCAATTGCCAAGTGTTTGCAGGGTAATAAGGAAGGAAGGGAGAGCAAGAAAATAAGAAAAAACAAAGTTAACATCCGCTACCGCCTCGGTAAGCTGTTCCAATTTTTTTAATTTTTTTATTTTTTCTCTCTCTCCAACTTGTTTGTTTACATTGGGGACAATGTAAATTTTTAAGCTTGGGGTAGGGGTATTTTGCATTTGCATTTTGCATGTTGCATTCATATAGTTTTGCATGATAGTTTGCATGATCACACAATTAGATTGCCCTTGCTTAGATTTTGCATCCAATTGTGAGAACTAAGTGCCTATTAAAATTGTGATAGTGAATTGTTGAACCCAATTGGTTATTCTTGTGATATGGCTGCAAATGAAAATGTTTGAGATAATCTTGGATAGTTAATAATTAGCATATGGTTCTGTGGATTTGTGTTTTTCATTGATGGTTGAACTACTAAAATGTGAGATTTTGAGCCAAAGGGGTACTCACTAAATTTTACCCCATTCTTTGTGTTAGAGTGTTATTCCTCTTGGTTTGCTTTCTCTAGAACTTGACTTGAAACCATTTTGAAGCTTAAAAATTTTTGAGAACATTTTTGAAAATGATTGAGGCAATAGGTATTTTTCTGGCCTTCTGAGCTTGGAATGTTGAAATGCTACCCCTTAGTTGCCCAATTTTGAGCTTGAATGAATAAAATGCTTTTCTTGATACCCTGAAATGTTTTGATAAATAAGTTTGATAAGGGACCTTCTAAAGTATTAAAAAAGGGTAAAAAGGTAGTCGAAAAAGTTTGGGAAAAGAATCAGAAAAAAATATTTCTCTTGAGAGAAAATAAAAATAAAAATAAATAAATCTCCCCTTCTCCAAATAAAAGAAAAAGAAAGAGAAAAGGAAAAATAAATAGAGAAGGGGATGACAAAAAGAAATAAAAAAGAAATAAAAAGAAAAAGAAAGAAAAGAAAGGTGGAAAGTGAACGAAAACCCAAGAAGGTATTTTAGAAGGTCATGTTTTGCAATGATTGATACTTTGTTAGCCTTTTGAAATATCCTTTTCTTGATTGCCCCACCTAACGATTAATCACATGGCCACGTTACAACCAAAGAAAAGACCTCTTGATTCTAAATTGTTTTAATTAATAAAGTAGAGATTTGGTTGATAATCAAGCCTATGGTAGGATTCATCCCTTGAGGAAAATTGAGTGAAATGTCTTATCCCCTAAACACTTGAGTGAGGTGAGAAAAGAGATCCAAGCAAATGAACAAGCTTGGGGTGAGCTTCAGGTGAGAAAGAGTGCCCAAATCAGTGAGAATATGAATCTGAGGAACCTAAGCCTCTAATTGGACTTGAATTGATTGTCTCTTGCTGATTTGTTTGAAATGCCTATTACTTGGATTAGTATGTACTCGGGTTCTTAGTTCACTATCCACATTCTGATTATTTTGATCTTCTGGCCTTAGTGATTGCTTGAGGACAAGCAATTGAATAAGCTTGGGGTGATTTGATAGTGTGATTTTACATGATATTTTCTGTACACTTTTGCATGCATTTTGCATATAGATTAGGCATTCTTTAATTGGTTTTGTTAGATTTTCCTTTGGAACGGGTGAAGGTGGTGTTGTGTGTTGTTTTGCAGGAATTACTGAAAAATCTGGTTAACTTAGAGCCAAGGGAATGGTGAAACAGTGGAGAATGAAATTCTGGGAATGCTCGCCCCGCGAGAGGATGCTCGCCCCGCGACTGAAGACAGCCAGAAACAGCAGAATGTCATCCTTTCTGGTTCGCCCCGCGAATCACACCTCGCCTCGCGACCCTGAGAGCTGACTGTTCCAGGAAAATGTAAGCCTTTCTGGTTCGCCTCGCGAGAGTTCCAAGCACTGAACACCAGCAGTTTAATATTCGCCTCGCGATATACCTCTCGCCTCGCGAATGTGCGAAAATCAGAATCACTGTTTTAAGCTGTTTAAGGCAGAATGGGAAGAGACACCTGGGGAGACAGTGGAGGATACGAGTTTGGAAAAGCCAAAAGGCACTTGGAACCAGAGGCAGCTTCTGGAGGATTGCCCCCATGGAATCCCTTCTCTCTTTCTTCCATGTCTATTTGTTTGTGGACACTATTATGAGTAGCTAAACCTCCATTGTTGGGGTTAGGGTAGCTATTTCTAAACTCTCATGTATTTGATTTAATCTTGCAATACAGTTTCTGCTTTGTTATTGAGTGGTTGATTTTTTTACTTAATGCTTGTTGTGGCTAGCACCCCCGTGACTCGATTAGTGTTTTGTTATGTAATGGAGACGTTCGTATCAGAAACGGAACTGAAATTAATCACCTAGTAATCCTTACATCTAGAGATGGAGTTTGGTTTACTAGTAATCGCGTAATCCCTAATCCTAATGCAATTTCATTAATCTAGGCCACCTAAGAGATTAAGGTCTATTAGTGGAATTAGGCTCTTGTCATTCGAGAGATCGGGGCTTGAGTAGTGTAGCGGATTGATTGTCATAATTGAAGTAGAAACTGTTTGTGAGTTGTTTCATTGCATGAGGATGAAATTTAGTGAACCTAATCCCAACATTTTTTTATCATATTTGAAAACCTTCTGATATTGCCTTCCAAGTATTTGAGAAAATTACAAAAAGAGTTTGTTTTTCTTATTTTGTTGGTTTTAACTTTTGTTAGCATAGAACTCGTTTCACTCCTTGAATCGCTTAGATAGTAGTTGAATTGGTACGTGCTAGTACTTGTTGCAGTCCTCGTGGGAACGATAAAACGGTCTCACCACCGTATTACTTGCACGACTGGGTATACATGCCCAGATTCGTCAACAGTCCTCAGCCATTAACAAGTCATTGAAGTCCCCAATAACGCACCAAGGAAGCAATGACATTGTAGCTAAGTTTCTTAATAAATTCCAGGAATCACGTCTTCTGGTCCTCTCAAGATAGCCATAGAACCCAGTCAACCTCCATAAACCTCTGTCATTATCAGACACCTCCACATTAATAAAATTCATTGAGTAATTGATAATTCGACATTTAAAGGATTGTTTCCGAATAATCGCAATACCTCCACTACGTCCCTCCCTATCAACAACAAAAAAAAAATCAAATCCTAACTTTACACGAATTTCCTCTATTTTATTTGAGTGATATAAAGTTTCAAAAAGCAAAATAGCATCCGGTTTGTGGTCCCGAGCGAGGTCCCTCAGCAAAGAAACTACACGCAGGTTGCCCAGGCCTCGGCAATTCCAACTTAGTATACTCATAGTCCCCGGCAACCCTGGTTGCCAGGGTCTGCCGCTAATTTTTTTTTTTGAATCACACTATCAGAACCAATTTCCATGCTGTCCACGCTCTTTGACTCCCCCTGCACGTGATCTCCTTCACCCACCAAATCTGTTAACTTTCTTTTCTTATCCCACTCCAACTCTCTCTCCTCATGATTGTCCTCATGATTGCCCTCATGATTGCCTTCTTTCATTTCCGTATCCATTCCTCTCTCTCCAATAACTTTATCCTTAATTTTAGGAAAGAGAATATTTGGGTTTCTAAATATGTCAACAACTGAAACCAAAGTTTTCTCCTTGATTTTTGCGTCATTTACTGCCCCCAGTAATCACTTCCTTAGGATCCGCATCTGCATTAACTGCAGATTTGAATTTCGAAACTTTCTGCAGATTTGGTGCTTCCCAACTCTCAGCTCCTTCCTCCCTCAGGCGCCCCTCACCATCATCCCCCTAGTTCCTCCGCTGCTCAACCCGTAACTCCGGTCCCCACAATCGGCTACCATCATCATCTAGCAGAAATAATTTCTCACAGAAATCCTCCATGTGACCTAGCACTCCATACAGATAGCAAAAAGACCTCAACCTTTCATATTTGAATTGAACCTCCATTGCCTCCCCTCCTGGTTTCTACACTCTCTTCAGTCTTTTCAGTGCCTTGCGCACATCAAGGAGCACTCAGAATCTCATATAGGACTTAAGGAAATTTGAATTGTTTTTTGCATCGTACTCTATGAATTCACCCAGAAAGTTTGCTAGGTGCTTCCCCACCACTTCTGTCATAAACCCTACAGGGATCTTATGAACTTGAACCCAGAAGGGTACATTGAAAAGTTCCACTTCCTGGGGTGTCTGACCCTCCTGTATCGTTCCCAGTATCAACAAATGTCCGTCGAAAGACCACGGTCCACCCCTAAGTACCCGTTGGACATCCACCTTATGGAAGAACTGGAACAGAAATATGCCTCCCTCTGCCTCCTTCACGTTTACGCCCCTTCCTGTCTTCCAAATGTCAGCCATCCTTTTCCTCATCATGTGAAACCTGATTGACCTCGTTGTCAGGAATCTCCTAACCAGGCACAGGGCTAGGTCTCCATCCAGTACTCGTCGAAACTCTTCCACCGGGACCTCCAAATCCGCCTCCTCATCCTCTAACGTTAACTGAGCAAAGCTAGAAGACGCCATTGATAGATATCTCACACACAACTCACACTCTTATCAGATATAGGAAAACTTCTCATAGAGGAGAGAAAACTGTAAACTCTATCATACATGAGCCATTAATAAGTATCTTAAGAATTCATAGTCTTCACTAATAGGATGAATAGAAACACTAACCTTTCTCCATGCTTAAATGTTAATACTTCTTTACTTGAACTTCAATAAACAATGGAAACTCTTCTATCCCTTTCCTTCTTCTTTATTCCTCTAACTTTGATGGAAATTAGGAGACTTTCTTTCTAGGCAGAGATAGGGAAATGTTTCATTTCCTTCCTTTTATAATTGCTTCCATCAAGCAATATATTCTTTTATGAAAAGGCTCATCCCCAAGAGTCATAACCATTCATTCAAATATTAAACAATATGTCCTTTCATTCAAATATTAAACCACCACTAATATTTGTCACACACATGAGACATTAATTCTTACATTCTCCCACTTGGCTCATGTGACAAAGTACAACCTCATGTGGTCCAATAAATTCTCAATCTTAATGCGCATAAATAAGGACAATTGTTTCATTGTAAGTCATATTTAAGAACAAGAAATAATAAGAGTCATGGCGGTCATATATCCCTACTTTGACATAGTTCCTTCCATGCACTACTATATTAGTCTTCTTCCTAATATGACACTTTCATGGGAAATACATAATATGTCTAACAATAATGTCATTTTAAAGACCATTCATGTTTTTCAACACATCATTCATAATTGTGCACACATAAGTTTGAAAACAAAAATTTCAGAAACTTATACATTAATAAGCTTAGAGTCATACATACATCATTAATGAATTAAAAACATAATTTAACATTCGCTAGCAGACATAATGCCCATTCTTTCAACATGACCAGTAAATGCTTTGGGCGGTAACCCTTTTGTTAAAGGGTCGGCAATCATAAGTTCAGTGCTAATATGATCAATTGACACTCTTTGTTTCTGAACTTCTTCTTTAACGGCAAAGTACTTTATTTCCATATGCTTAACACCCTTAGAGTACTTATCGTTTTTCGAAAAGAAGACAGCTACGGAATTATCACAATAAATTTTCAGCGGCCTGGCAATATTGTCGACTATTCCAAGTCCTAAAATAAAGTTCCGCAGCCAATTAGCGTGAATAGTGGCCTCAAAGCATGCCACAAATTCAGTCTCCATAGTGGATGCAGCAATGACCGACTGCTTCGTACTCTTCCGTGATATTGCTCCTCCGGCTAAAAGATATACGTAATCAAAAGTGGACTTTCTTGTATCCACACATCCAGCAAAGTCTGAATCTGAATATCCAACCACCTCAAGGTGATTAGATCTCCTATAAGTAAGCATGTAGTCCTTCGTTCCTTGCAAGTATCTTAGAACTTTCTTTGGAGCTTTCCAATGGTCCATTCCTGGATTACTCTGGTATCTACTCAGCATTCCAAATGCAAAACTTATATCTGGTCTCGTGCATGTCTGAGCATACATCAAACTCCCAACAACAGATGCATAAGGAATATTTTCCATCTGTTTCCGTTCCAAATCATTCTTTGGATATTGCATGAGACTAAACTTGTCTCCTTTCAGAACTGGAACAGGAGATGCTGAGCACTTGTCCATCCTAAATCTCTCTAAAACTTTATTAATATATGCTTTTTGAGACAAACCCAACAATCCAAGTGACCTATTCCGGAACATTTCTATCCCAATCACATAGCTTGCCTCACCCATATCCTTCATTTCAAAATTGTTAGAGAGAAAGTTCTTGGTCTCACTTAACAGACCAAGATCATTAGTTGCAAGCAAGATATCATCAACATACAGAATCAGAAATATAAACTTACTCCCACTGATCTTTAGATATATACACCGGTCAACAGTGTTTTCCTTAAATCCAAAAGAAACAACAGTATCATTGAACTTAAGATACCATTGTCGGGAAGCTTGTTTAATTTCGTATATTGATCTCTTAAGTTTACATACCATGTGTTCCTTTCCTTTCTCTATGAACCCCATTGGTTGATTCATATAAACATCTTCCTCTAAGTTCCCATTTAGAAAGGCATTTTTCACATCCATTTGATGCAACTCTAAATCATAATGAGCTACCAATGCCATGATAATTCTGAAAGAATCTTTCTTGGAAACCGGTGAAAACGTTTATTTGTAATCAATGCCATCTTTCTGAGTAAAACCTTTAGTAACAAGTCTGGCCTTGTAACGTTCAAGGTTGCCATGAGAGTCACGCTTAGTCTTAAAGACCCATTTACACCCAACTCTCTTGCAACCTTCAGGCAATTCTACGAGGTCCCAAACATCATTCTGTTTCATGGATTTAAGCTCATCTTTCATGGCATCTAACCATTTATCAGCATTATCACCATTCATGGCTTGTGAAAACGAAACTGGATCATCATCAATTCCTAAGTCATATCCTGACTCTTGTAGATATACCACATAATCATTTGGTATAGCAGATCTTCTTTCTCTTTAGGATCTTCTTAATGCTATTTCTTGTGGTTGTTCTATTATAGGTTCATTGTCAACCTCGGGAACATTAATTTGTTGTTCTTCTTGATTATTATATGGTTCAACAATTTGAGGAACAACAACTTGAGCAGTAGGAACACAAGTCAAAGGAACCTGTATTCTTACTTCATTAATCTCCACATTTCGTGAAGCTTCACTCCCACTGGTTTCACTACTCTCAATGAACCTAGCATTCCCAGTTTCAACAATTCTTGTACTATGGGTAGGACAATAAAATCTAAACCCCTTAGACTTTTCTGGATAACCAATGAAATATCCAATGATTGATCTTGCATCCAGTTTCTTTTCTTGTGGATTATAAATCCTTATTTCTACCTGGCAACCCCAAACATGCAGGTGCCTTAAACTAGGTTTCCTTCCAGTCCACAGTTCAAAAGGTGTCTTTGGAACTGCCTTACTAGGGACCCTGTTCAACAAATACATGGCAGTTTTTAAGGCATACATCCACAATGATAAGGGTAAAGATGCATTACTTAACATACTCCTAACCATATCCATTAAGGTTCAGTTACGCCTTTCCGATACACCATTTTGTTGTGGTGTACCTGGCATTGTGTATTGAGCACATATGTCACGCTTTTCTAGGAATTTATCAAACGGACCAGGATGTTGTCCATTTTCATCATACCTTCCGTAATACTCACCACCTCTATCAGACTTTAGGATTTTCACCTTTCTGTCCAATTGCCTTTCAACTTCATTTACATATATTTCTAAGGCATTCACCGCTTGAGACTTCTCATGCAGTAAATAGACATATCCATAACGTGAAAAATCATCAATAAAGGTGATAAAGTATTTTTCCTTACCGAAAGAATTAACATCAAAATGTCCACATATATCAGTGTGAACTATCTCAAGAAGCTGAGTGCTTCTTGTGGCGCCTTTCTTTGTGTGTTTTGTTTGCTTTCCTTTAATACAATCCACACAAATATTAAGGTCAGTAAAATCCAAATCCGGAAGGACTTCATTCTTTATAAGTCTTACTATTCTTTCCTTGGAAATGTGACCCAAGAGCTTATGCCACAAATAAGCAGAACGTTCATTCACTAAACCACGTTTAGTGCCAACATTATGATGCAAGGTCATAAGTGTTTCAGTATATAGATTATCAAGATTCAATCTATATAAACCATCAATAAGTATACCAGATCCAATCATAAATGTATGCTTATACAAACTGAAACATCCATTACCAAACTTAAAAGAGTATCCAGCAACATCAAGTTTAGACAAAGAAACTAAATTCCTAGAAATATTAGGTACATACAAAGTTTCAAATAAATCTAAATGATGTCCAGTGTCAAGGATCAAACGATAAGTCCCGATAGCTTCCACTGGAACTTTCACTCTATTCCCCATGAATACAAACTTCTCATTTGGGCTTATGGTTTGGATCGTAAGAAATCCCTGCATCGTATTAGAAACATGATTTGTACATCCAGAATCAATCCACAAAGTATTATGAGGAACTTCAGTTAAATTTGATTCGAAACATACATAAGCATTAAGCTCACCTTTCTTTTCGAACCAAGTCTTACGTTTGGGGCAATCCTTTTGGAAATGTCCAGATTTCCCACAGAATGACATTTGTCATTCTTTCCTTTCTTCTGGATCTTAACGGAGGACTCATTTATCATTAGTGGTCCTTTCCCTTTTCCATGTTTCTTATCAGCATTCTTACCAGCTCCTTGATGGTTCACATAATGGATTGAGTGATTTCCTTGATTCTTAAGTCTCGTTTCCTCTTGAACCAACATACTGTACAATTCATGCACATTCCATTTATCTTTCATGGGGTTGTAGTGTTGGGTGGGTTCCCTCCTAAATGGGACCCACTAGATAAAAAGTAAAAACAAAGAAAAGAAAAAAAAAAGGAATGGTTGTTAATGGGCCAAGCCCACGTGGCATTAAAAAAAAAGAAAAAAAAGGAAACTTGAAAGTTCAAATAAAAAGGAAAGAAAGGGTTTCATAGAGGTGCCAGACGTGAGACAGAAAAGAAATAGAGCCGCAAGAAGAAAAGAGAAGAAGAAAGGGGGTTCAGGTGGTGGAAGGTGGTACAGCAAACTTGCTCCGTTTTTGCTAAAATTTCAGTATGTTATTCCTACCAATGAGCTCGTCAGTTTGATATATTCTATTTATTGTTTTGCCTTCTCTTTGAGCTGAGTTGTTATACCCATTGTTGTGGGGTTTCTCCCTTGTTGCTTGCTTGAATCCACCTTTTGGGTGATGTATTGCTGATTTGGTGTTCCCTAGTATTTCTAGGAAGACTTGGTGTACCCATTATTATTTATAGTGGAAGTTTTTGCTGGACTTGGTCCCATGGTTTTTATCCCTACACTGGGGAGTTTTCCACGTTAAAAACTGTGGTGTCATTCCTATTTATTTTCTGCCATTGATATTATCCTGTGGAAGAATATTTTTGTTGTGCCTATTTATTTGCACAGGTGAAGGGAAAAATATTTGCTTCATTAGAGATTGTTATCTCTGGCTTTTTCCGAACAAAGTGGTATCAGAGCTTAGGTTGTTCTGTATTGTGCATTTAAATGGAGGAAAATCAAGGGCCAAATATGATTAAGCTAAACTCTACAAATTATACACTTTGGAAGACCCTCATGGAAGATATGTTATACAGCAAAGACTTGTATGATCCCATTGAGGGGGACACTACCCGACCCGAGGATAAAAATGAAAGTGATTGGAAGAAGATGAATAGAAAGGCAGTTGCTTTGATTAGGCAGTGGCTGGATTTGAGTGTATATCCTCATGTAGACACAAACAGATGCCCAGAAAATGTGGAAGAAGTTGGCCGAGCTGTATGAGCGGAAGAATGTGCAAAATAAAGCATTTCTGATCTGGAAGCTGGTGAATATGAAATACAAAGAAGGGATTCAATGGCAGAGCATATGAGTATTTTTCAGAATACTGTGAATCAGTTGACAGCAACAGATATTAAATTAGATGATGAGTTGCAAGCCTTGTTGTTGCTTAGTTCCTTGCCTGACACTTGGGAAGTTCTGGTTGTGACATTGACTAATTCAGCTCCTAATGGGAAGTTGACAATGTCAATGGTAAAAGAGAGCATGTTGAATGAAGAAGCTAGAAGAAAGGAGCATGGTTTGAATGGTACCTCCACTCAGTCAGAAGCATTAGTTGCAGAGTCACGGGGGAGAAGTCAAACCAGACATTTTCATAAGCATGAAAAATCTGACAGCCGTAGCATGTCAAGAAGCAAGTCCATGACTACTAAAGAAGTGAAATGTTATCATTGTGGCAAGGTGGGACACATCAAAAGACAATGCAGGTTCCTAAAGAGAGAGAAGTCAAAAGAAAGAGATGAAGACAAAGAGAAGAAAAATGATAAAGACACAACTGCAGTTGCATCTGATAGTGATGTTTACATTGTCTGTGATGATAATTCTATAAATCTAGCATGCCATGATTCTAGTTGGATTGTTGATTCTGGAGCCTCATACCATGTCACTCCTAGGCATGATTTCTTCTCATCCTATACTGCTGGTGAATTTTGGCACAGTTAAAATGGGAAATGAAGGGGTATGTAAAATTGTTGGTATGGGAGATGTTTGGATTGAAACCAGCATTGGGTGCAAGCTGCAATTGAAGAATGTCAGACATGTTCCAGATATCCATCTCAACTTGATTTCTGTTAAAGCCTTGGACATTGAGGGTTATCATACTTACTTTGGTGGTGGCATATGCAAGCTCACCAAAGGGTCACTAGTGGTGGCAAAAGAAGAAAGCCTCACTACTCTCTACAGGATGCCTGGAAAATTAACCAAGGAGGAAGTGAATGCAGTTGAAGATGCTTCTTCTGATTTGTGGCATATGCGCCTTGGTCACTTGAGTGAGAAAGGACTCAACATCCTTGCCAGGAAAAATTATCTTCCTATGAAAGGTACACCTTTAAATACTTGCTCTCATTGTTTTGTTGGAAAACAACAAAGAATTTCATTTCGTAGTTCTAGTCCTCATAGGAGGCCAAATGTACTTGATTTAGTTCATACTAATGTTTGCACTATGGATTGTAAGTCTCTTGGTGGTGCTTCATACTTTGTTACTTTTATTGATGATCACTCTAGAAAAGTGTGGGCTTTTGCTTTGAAATCTAAAGACTTGGTACTTGGTGTCTTCAAGCACTTTCATGCAAGTGTTGAAAGAGAAAAAGGAAGGAAGTTGAAATGTGTCCAAGCAGATAATGGTGGTGAATACAGGGGTCCGTTTGAAGAATATTGCAAAGAACATGGAATCAGGCTTGAGAAGACAGTTCCAAAGGCGCCTCAACATAATGGAGTTGCAGAGAGAATGAACCGTACCATTAATGACAGAATCAGGTGTATGCTCTCTCATGTAAAATTACCCAAATCCTTTTGGGGTGAAGCAATGAGAACTGCAGTGGATTTGATCAACCTTTCTCCTTCTGTGCCACTAGATGGTGATGTTCCAAACAGAGTATGGACAGGGAAATATGTCTCTTATAGTCATTTGAGAGTGTTTGGCTGCAGGACTTTTGTTCACATTCCAAGAGATGAGAGGTCCAAGCTCGATGGAAAATCCAAACAATGTGTCTTCTTGGGTTATGGTCATGAAGAGTTTGGTTATAGACTCTGGCATCCAGCTGACAGAAAAATTATCAGAAGCCGGGATGTGATATTTCTTGAAGACCAAACCATTGAAGATTTTGAGAAAGCTGAGAAACAGAAACCGGTTGCCAGAAGTTATATTGATGTTGTGCCTAAACCCCCTACTGGAACTTTTGTTGAAGGGGGAGATATACAGGTAGATGATGGGAATGCAAATGACGACTCTACACCTCACCATGATGAACCAGTTGAAGAGGTTCCATTTGAGCCGCCAGTTGAGCCTCAGTTGAGAAGATCTACTAGAGAGCATCATGCTTCCCAAAGATACACTCCACATGAGTATGTGATGGTCACTGATGGTGGAGAGCCAGAAAGTTATGAAGAGGCTATTGTAAATGTGCACAAGGAAGAGTGGTTGAAGGCCATGCAAGAAGAAATGAATTCCTTGCATGAGAATCACACATTTGAAATGGTGAAGTTGCCCAAGGGTAGGAAAGCACTCAAGAACAAGTGGGTGTTCAAGCTGAAATCAGAAGAGAATAGCTCCCAACCAAGGTACAAAGTAAGATTGGTTGTGAAAGGCTTCAATCAGAGGAAAGGTATTGACTTTGAAGAAATTTTCTCACCTGTGGTGAAGATGTCCTCTATTCGAGTTGTGCTTGGATTAGCAGCTAGCTTGAACCTAGAGGTTGAACAACTTGATGTGAAGACAACATTCCTTCATGGTGATTTGGAGGAGGAAATTTATATGGAGCAACCTGAAGGCTTCAAGGTCAAAGGAAAAGAGCAGCTTCTGTGCAAGTTGAAGAAAAGTTTGTATGGACTCAAGCAAGCACCAAGGCAATGGTACAAGAAATTTGATTCTTTCATGGAGAAACATGGTTATAGTAAAACCACTTCAGATCATTGTGTGTTTGTGAAGAAATTCCCCGATGATGATTTTATTATCCTCTTGCTATATGTGGATGACATGTTGATTGTTGGTCATGACACAAAGAAGATTGATTGTCTGAAGAAAGATTTGAGCAAGGCCTTTACTATGAAGGATTTGGGTCCTGTAAAGCAAATCATTGGCATGAGAATTACTCGTGATAGGAAGAATGGTAAATTGTGGTTGTCTCAACATAAGTATATTGAGAAGGTATTAGAGAGGTTTAACATGAGCAATTCCAAACCTGTTAGTACTCCACTTGCAAGTCATATCAAGTTGAGTTCTCAACAATGCCCTACAAGTGAGAAAGACAAAGAATAGATGAAGAAGGTTCCTTATGCATCCACGGTTGGTAGTTTGATGTATGCTATGGTATGCACAAGGCCGGATATTGCCCATGCTGTTGGAGTAGTTAGTCGTTTTCTCTCTAATCCTGGTAGAGACCACTGGCAAGCAGTGAAGTGGATTTTCAGGTATCTCAGAGGCACTTCCAGAGTATGTTTATGCTTTGGGGGTGGTCAACCTGTGTTAGACGGCTACACTGATTCGGATATGGCCAGTGATGTTGATTCTAGAAAATCTACTTCTGGATATTTGATGACTTTTGCAGGGGAGCGGTGTCTTGGCAATCAAGATTACAAAAATGTGTTGCTTTGTCTACCATTGAGACTGAGTATATTGCCATTACTGAAGCTTATAAAGAACTTTTGTGGATGCAGAAATTCCTACAAGAGTTGGGCCTCAAGCAAGAGAAGTTTATGTTATTTTGTGACAGTCAGAGTGCTATCCATCTCAGCAAGAATCCAACTTTTCATTCCAGGTCAAAGCACATTGAGGTGCGGTATCATTGGATACGAGATGCGCTAGAGATGAAGACATTTTCACTTGCAAAGATCCATACTGATGAAAATGGTTCAGATATGATGACAAAGACCTTGCCTATGACAAAGTTGATTTGTTACAGAAAGATAGCAGGCATGGTTGAGCAGTATCTTCCCACTTAGTCGGGAAGGGGGAGATTTGTTGGGTGGGTTCCCTCCTAAATGGGACCCACTAGATAAAAAGTAAACACAAAGAAAAGAAAAAAAAATGAATGGTTGTTAATGGGCCTAGCCCATGTGGCATTAAAAAAAAGAAAAAAAAAGAAACTTGAAAGTTCAAATAAAAAGGAAAGAAATGGTTTCATAGAGGTGCCAGACGTGAGACAGAAAAGAAACAGCGTCGCAAGAAGAAAAGAGAAGAAGAAAGGGGGTTCAGGTGGTGGAAGGTGGTACAGCAAACTTGCTCCGTTTTTGCTGAAATTTCAGTATGTTATTCCTACCAATGAGCTCGTCAGTTTGATATATTCTATTTATTGTTTTGCCTTCTCTTTGAGTTGAGTTGTTATACCCATTGTTGTGGGGTTTCTCCCTTGTTGCTTGCTTGTATCCACCTTTTGGGTGATGTATTGCTGATTTGGTGTTCCCTGGTATTTCTAGGAAGACTTGGTGTACCCATTATTATTTATAGTGGAAGTTTTTGCTGGACTTGGTCCCGTGGTTTTTATCCCTACACTGGGGAGTTTTCCACGTTAAAAATTGTGGTGTCATTCCTATTTATTTTCTGCCATTGATATTATCCTGTGGAAGAATATTTTTGTTGTGCCTATTTATTTGCACAGGTGAAGGAAAAAACTTCATTAGAGATTGTTATCTCTGGCTTTTTCCCAACATGTAGTTCATTTGGAACGAACCATAATCAGACGGTACTGAGTTCAAAATGAACCGCACAAGGAAATTCTCATCCACTTCCATTCCCAATGACTTAAGTCTTGCTGCAATATTTATCATTTCAATAACATGCTCATGCATAGTACGAGAACCATCAAACTTCATGATGGTTAAGGTACTCATTAATGTCCCAGCAAGAGACTTGTCAGCAGTTTGGGAGCGCTCTTCCACATTCGTCATAAATTCTTTTGTACTTTCAATTTTAGGAAGAGCAGACTTAATGTTAGTTGCTATGCTCATTCGCATAAACATCAAACTTAGTCTGTTTGACTTTTCCCAAGCCTTAAAATGAGCCTTCTCTTCATTGCTACTAGCATCAGTAATAGCAGCATGCTTCTCAACTTGAAGAGCCAAATCAAGATCCATTACACCAAGGTGAAATTGGATTTGTTCACTCCATTCAGAGAAGTTCAGCCCATTAAATGTTGGAATAGACGTAGCATGCAAATGTAAAGACATAGGAACAGATACTGCAATTAACACATGCTTCACATTAATGCTTTGAGTCATAAAATAACATACAATCAAATTCAGACAATAAACATTAAATATTCAATGCACATTAATGTTCTCCTTTGGGTGATACATCAATGCACAACAAACATAATGATGCTAATACAATCAACATTATTAGGCAATGAAATATGCACTAACTAGAGAAATTTACTATCTTTGGACATATAAATAAAACTAATAGTGCATTCACATCACCATCAATCATGTCCATTAATTATAAGAACAACTAATCAACCTTTGGGTGATCCATAAATGCCTTATAACAATGAACTTCAATTTACCCATAAACTAACAATCATCATGTCATTTATAGCATCACATTCTATGGGTAATTGAAATAAATTATCATTCATTTGGAATTAAATAAACTTTCAGATTTGACCACTTTGCTGATTAACAAACCCATCATACATTTAATCCCAAAACATACATACTTCATAAACATTCAAATGCCTTTCCTTAATTCCTATTTTGAAACATGTTCATGGAGTTTTATTCAAATTTGACATTTGAAAGGAAATCATGTACAAGCATCCAAAATTGATAATTGAAAGGCATTTTAAACTTAACAATCACGTCCAGGATGCATCGATAATGGAATGGGAATTATAAGAAAGTCATTTATTATTTTCTAATTCACGACTCCGAAAACACGTACAGGGAGATGTGAACAATCACGTAAAAGCCTTTGGATACATGCAATTCTCATAAAAGGACATACAAAGAACGTTCATCCCAATTCCAAATTGAAAAAAGAGTATTTTTTAAAATAAAAAAATTCATTCATTGAAGTTCCAATCAATCACGTACAGGAACTTCCGATAAATGTTTTTAAAAATGATCCAATCATATATTGAGAACATATAGGGAGAATCATAATTGAAACATACATACTTTTAACAATCACAGTGCAGCGGAATAAAAAATCATAATTTATAAATTCCCAATATTTAAAATTAGGGTTCATAAAATTGGGGAATTCAAACATCATCAATGGAAAACTATAAATTCCCTAACACATGTTCTGATACCACATGTAAACTCTATCATACATGAGTCATTAATAAGGATCTTAAGAATTCATAGTCTTTACTAATAGGATGAATAGAAACACTAACCTTTTTTCCATGCTTAAATGTTAATACTTCTTTACTTGAACTTCAATCAACAATGGAAACTCTTCTATCACTTTCCTTTCTCTTTATGCCTCTAACTTTGATGGAAATTAGGAGACTTTCTTTCTAGGCAGAGAGATAGGGAAATATTTCATTTCCTTCATTTTATAATTGCTTCCATCAAGCAATATATTCTTTTATGAAAAGACTCATTCCCAATAGTTATAACCATTCATTCAAATATTAAACAATATGTCCTTTCATTCAAATATTAAACCACCACTAATAGTTGTCACATACATGAGACATTAATTCTTACAAAAACTTCTCACATAGGAGAGAAAAAAGTTTGTAAGATAGTTGATCCACAAAGATATTCTTGCATGTTTAACTAGTTAGTTTGTACTTTGTAGTACTATAGTGTTAAATACCACCGCCATATGAAGAAATTAAAGTAATATAGTATTATTCTTTGTACAACTATTATAAATTATGCAATTTTATTTTGTTAAAATGAAGGTTTCTGAGTTTTCATTAAATATTTGTTTATGTAATTTAGAAGTGAACAAATTCACGAAAGTCTTAACAAAGAAACTACACGGAGCCATCATTAATGAGCAAACTGTTTTCCTTTGTAAAGAAACATATTTCATGTTTCACACCTATCATTTTAACTAAATATTATATCCTCCATGTAAATTGAAACGATAAACATCATGCCATTATGCCCAAGGCCGGCCCTCTCCTTCACATAAGGAAGCTGCCATCTGGCACAGCTCTTGTTGAATTGTAAAAGTCAACTATCCAATACTATACATATATATAATTAACCAGCTTAATTATTTCAAACCAGAAGCAGCTGAAGAATTTTTATACCTTCAATCAACGAGAGTATTGTTACTTGTTAGCATGGCTTCACGAGTCAAATTCACCATGTTCATAGCATTTTTCATTCTTCTGGTTGTGGTTGTTGCTGCTCACAAGGGGCATGATCATTTGGCTCCTGGTCCTTCGGAAGTACCATCTTCTAATTATGCAAGCACCCTCAATTACCATGCAGTGCTCGGTGGACTCCCTCCTTTTCTGCTTACATTTTTCATTGTGAAATAAGCTATAAGAGCTCTTCCAGTTTGTACGTATTGAACAGCTCACATGTTCTTGGTGCTTGTTTGAGTCTTGATATGTCATTCATATTTTTGCCTTCTTCTGCCATGATCATTGAACTTTTGTATTATTAATTAATAAGGTGTGTATTGGATGTTATCCGTACTGTATACATGCAGTATTTTCATTGTTTTTTCACAAAGGAAATAATATTTGGTTATATTATAAGCTCTACTTTTGAATTTTCATGTACTTAATAATTAGCAGACAACACATAAGGAATGGAATTTGACCTAATGATGCTAATTTACGGATTCGATTCCCTAAAGTCAGTTTTTAACGCATTCACACATTCATATATTATTGCATCATTGGATCAATTTTAAGCTTTCTTAAACACTCTCAATAATTGATCCAATGGTGTATTAATAGGTAAATACGTGAATGCGTCAATAATTGAATACAGAGAATCAATTTTCCTTATTTATATAGTGAAATTCCACGTTAGTCGTTTTGATCTAAGATTAAATTCCTTTCTCTCCAATTTGTATCCATTGCATTCTGTGAATTGTTCTTGTAATAGCACCATCCAAATTCATCCTCATGATGACTTTGTGCCTTTTAAAATTTCCTTACATTGCTTAAGCCAGTATGTACAGAATGGAGCCAAATTTGAGAGATAAAATAAACATCTAAGAAACTAAGAAACTACATTGAATGTTAAGGAAGAGCAATTGGCATTTTGTATACTTCAAAAGTAGAACAGCTCAAGCATTACCATTAAAAGTAAAAAGCAAAATTGTCACCCCCATTGAAGAGAGGGGCTAATGTTGTGATTGCTTCCCAAAATAAAATAGCCTTACTCAGCAGTGAGACCATCTTCTGTTAACTGAGCAGCCAAGAGAAGTCAACAAATGAAAATCCTACACTTAAGTAAATTCATTTAATTTGATGGTAGCTCCCATGAGTTCATAATTCTGTTGGAAGATCACCTGCAAGCTTTTTGGATTTTTTGGAAGGAAGATGAATGCCTTATACCAAGACTCAACAGATAGCTTTTTGGATTTATGGTTCTATTGATCAAATCAAACTATAAATGCTCTCATTCCAAACAGGCCCACATTAATTCCACGCACTTCCAACCATGACTACTCCTCCAGGTAACATACATGACTTATGCATAGGTAACATCAGCAGGTTTATTGCTATTTGTACTGTATTTTTGCCTTGCTGCATTGAAGCTCTTCTTGATATCATGCACATAGAAATCAGTTGCTGGCCAAATACTGTTCACATTGTTGTTGGCCCATAATGCCACAACTCTAGGTGTTGGGTTTAGGGGAGGCCAATCTATGGGTTAAGTGAGAAACAACAGTAGGTTTCACACCACACCTTTTCCAAAAATCTTAAGGTTCATGAGTCCATCTACTTATATTGTCCTTACTTTTATCACTTACCATTTTTGGCCATATATGCTCTTGAATAATGCTTTTTTGGACTTTGATATCTTTTTTTCCAGCTGGTTGGAATCATGGAATTCGATAATAACAACAGTAGACTGCATGGAGGGATGGACCTACTCCCATAAGTGTGAGAGCAAATGCCCTCACTTGAATATCAAAAACTTTTATAAATAAATTATATACGTGTTTTATTGAAATAAATTACTTAAAAACAACGAAGAGTCCCATAAAAAAAATCGAGTTTTGTCTCCACAACATAAATTTTTTGGGTAACTATGATGTATGTTTATACTTTCATAAATAATATGTTATATTTTTTATGTTGCAAATTTAAATGAGTTTTATATAAAATTCCTGTGACTGTCCCTGCCTGCATGTGAAGTAGATCAATATAAGGAAAAAAAGATGAATATCACATGTAATATATGGAATTGAAAAACTCACGAAGTCCGGGATATTCAGCACTGGTTGCCTCCATTAGTATGCCTCTATAAGAAATGTTGGTGATATTTTAAACTAAAACACTCAAAGAATTGTGGGTTATCTAATTATCTTCCTTTTTTTCTTACAGTTCAATAAGTTATTTTCTTTTCACATTTGTTCTCCATTACTCAGAATTAACCCCAACAAAACCTCTTTCTTCAATTCTCTTTTAGTTTTTTATTTTGATCTATAATTTTTGAATCTTGGTCTGAGTTAGAAGAAAGGACATTAGGGGGAAAAATTAGAAACCTACGAAAAGAAATAATGAAACCTTTGAATCTTTGTAAAGAGGCTTAATGAAGTTTTTAGTCAATGTAAATATAGGCATTTTTGGTTTTGGTCCCCATCTTTCATTCGGTCTGATTTGGATCCTTGTAACTTTATTTTGAAATAAGTCCCTGATGTCAAGTGTTACCATTAACTGCTGATGTGGCAGACGGAAGTCCACGTCAGCAGTGACACATGGACAAGATATTATTTGTTAATGCCACGTGGCTTATTAAAAATAATTTTTTGTTCCTGAAAATATGAGTCGTTTTGGTTTTAGTCCCTATATTTTTGTTTGCTTTGCTTTTGGTCCTTATAACTTTTTCATTGAAATAAGTCCCCCCGTGAACTGTTGCGGTTAACTGCTAACGTAACAGATGAAAGTCCACATCAGTATTGACACATGACATGATACGTCATATTTTTTTAAAAAAATTTAATCCATATGACATGACACCTCAGTATTTACATAATATTATTTTTTATTATTTAAATATATAATTAGTATTAAAAAATCAACAAATTTTTTTAGAAAACATTAAACCTTATCTTAATGATTTCAACGTCTGCTCTTCTCTCATTTTCATTTTCCTCGATCTGCTCCTCGTCCATTTTCAATTTTTTATCATCTTCTTCTTGTTCTTCCCTCCGTCGGCTTCTCTTTGGTTCAAGCTCTTATGTCCAAAACAGTGTATATGGGTGTGAACTTTTATTTTTTTTCCTAATTTTTATTTCAGAATTGATTTGCTATTAACCATAATAACCCTCTATTCTAATTAATCTCACCTAATCTAAGTTAATTATTTTATGATTTCTCTTTATTTGTTGTTAACCCTAAGTATCCCCTAATTAATTTAATAAATATGATTCCCATAATATATGAATTAATTTGATTTTCTGACAGATGAATAACAAATGTAATTTTTTTTGAGTGGGTTGATTTTGAAGCAAGTAATTATCCAAGTGGATTTAAAAAATATATATGATGTGTTATGCCACGTGCCACTGCTGACGTGGACTTTCGTCTGTCACGTCAACAGTTGATGGCCGGGATCTATTTCAAATAAAAAAGTTATAAGGACCAAAAACAAAAGCAAAAAAAAATAGGGATTAAAACCAAAACGACATATATTTTTAGGGACCAAAAAAAATTATGTGTCAGCTGACGTGTCACTGCTGACGTGGCCTGTCGTCTGCCACATCAGCAGTTAACGGAACCGGTTCACGGCAGGGACTAACGACAATTTTTTTTTAAAGGACCAAAATCAAACCTAATGAAAGATAGGGACCAAAACCAAAAAAGCCTATATTTATAGGGACTAAAAACTTTATTAAGCCTTGTAAAGATAGACTGACCTTTGAACCTCTCAAAGGATAGATATGAAGGGTTGGGCTAAGATGCACCACCCATATTTTGCACCACCCACTACACCACTCATATGTGATAAATTTTGGACCAATCAAATTGCCATATGGGTTTGGTCAAAATTTCAAACTTTCTAGTTGTATTATACTGTAGTCAAACTATATGAATACAGTATATTGTAGTATAGTATATGTACTCTTTGTATTCACAAATTTAATCCATATTAAAATAATGTTTTTTATTAAAAAACTGATTATATTGTAAAATAATATTTTAATATGAATTAAAATAATGTTGTTGTTAATAATATTTTGCAATATAATCAGTTTTTTTTAATCAAAAAACATTATTTTAATATGAGGTAAATTTGCAAATACAAAAAAGTACATATATTTATACTACAATATACTGTATTCATATAGTTTGACTATATAATACAACTAGAAAGTTTGAAATTTTGATCAACCTATGTGTCAATTTGATTGGCCCAAAACTTGTCACATAAGTGGTGTAGTGGGTGGTGTAAAATGTGGATGACCATAGCCCAACCCATGAATGAAACCTATGAACCTAATTTAAACATTGAAAAAAAAAAAGTATTAGAAAGGCGATTCATGGTCCTAATTATCAGTCACTTGTTCACGGTCCATCGATGCCTCGTTAATTATTTTTATTTTGAAATTTTCAAAAGATAGTGAAAAATAAAAACTCGTCTGTATTAATATTCTTGGCTTTACTCTTTGAACTACATTTTCTTATATTTTCTCTCACATGTCGTATTTTTTACTCACTCTTACCTAATTTCACTTGACCTACTATTGCCTTTATTTGGCTTATATATATAAAATGCAGAAATAGATGACTATTAATGTCATATATTATATTGATACCTCTTGATGATGGTCCTTACAGTGAACTTAATCCTAAAAAGCAAAACTTAAGTGTAGTTTTATACGTGCTTATGGTGTTGTTTTTTCAATGAAAAGAAGACATATATAGGATCCGTTTGGTTTAGATTTTGATAGAATTGATTTTGAAAGAATTGATTTTAAAAAATGGAGTTTGAAAAAATTGATTTGTGTTTGGTAAATATATTTTAAAAGTGAATTTAGAAGAATTGTTTTTGTTTGGATAGAATAAAGTATAATCACTTTTGAAGTAAAATTATCGAAAAAGATATCATTATTATTCACCTTGGTTCCTACCTTTTTTCTCACCAACCAGCTATGAGGGTAGAAAAGTAAAAATCTAATTTCCGTTTCAAACGCAAACTGAAAAGCATATGTGCATGAGCGTTAACTGGAATCAATTTTGGAGGCACCTCAGCCTATTTTTATTCACCTTGTTTTCTATCCAAACAAAAACCAGAGTTGCAAAGCTGATTAAATTGGACGCAAACGGAAATTTGAAGGTGTAAAATCTAAAACAAACAGGTACATAATATTTGATCAATAAAAATATGATTACACATATGTTCTTTTATTATTGAAAATCAGCACCACAAGCACCTATATAGAATAATACCTAGGTATTGTTCAGCCCTGAATATAAATATTCCTTTTTTCTAAATATATGATAACTAAATACTTAGAACCTTCAAATACATTAATGTGCTAATAATTAAATAAACAAATACATGAATATTAATTAATTAAATGTTTGTATACCAATATGTGGTTGATCTGAGTGGTAAGAGACTTGGACACCTTAAGCAAGTTGTCAAGATTCGAATTCTAGCTTTAGTGTATGGAGAAAATCTGATTGGGATGAGAGACCCAACAGTTCCCACTTATCCAATATTCACTAGTATAACTACCGTAAGAAACAATTCAATTTCAAATTTATCAAGTTTCACGGTTTGTTTGTTTTTTCAATCTATCCCTGTACTTGTTATTTTAAGGAGAAGATGCAATTAGCTTAACGATAGTTGGACACAAATTTGATGTCCACTATGGTACATATACACTCATTTACACTTTTTATTATTATTTTTTTTTCTCTCTCACACTCAAAACATCTATTACCATACGGTGTCTATCCTATATGTCCAAAACCTGTGTCCATTTATCATTTCTGATTAGTTTACCATGTTAAAACACACGATTGTGTAAACATCATCATGAAGACAGTATCATCCAAAATAAGCAGAGTGTAACGATCAAAGCAAAGTATTCCTTTGAAAGCTTCGTTAATTATTTTATTTTTTAACTTAAACAAAAAACCATTGTTGGAGCCAAGTCCGAGGCCTCCATGCACAAGAACAAACTGGCAAAAGCTGTGCATCATCATTCTTCACTCTTTATATAACCCCACATTGATTCAAAACTGAAGCAGTAAAACAACTCAATCTCTTATTACTACTGAAACAAAAGGGTACATCAGATATGGCTTCACCAATCAAATTCACTATGTTTTCAGCTTGTGTTTTGATTTTGGTTGTGGTTGTTGCTGCTCAATATGGAGATGGAGGATCTGGGTCTGACTCTAGCTCTAGCATGCCTAACAATATGCCTGGAATGGTAATGGGTCCTGCACAACCACCATCTGCTTCTCCAAGAAGCCTTAGTTATCCTGCACTCATCATTGGGTTCCTTCCTTTTATGCTTGCCTTTCTTGTGGCCAAATAGAGGATTTGACTACTTACCCTTACCTGTCTTAGCTTCCTATTTTCTATGTACCCTTTTTTTAATTGTTTTGATTTCCTAGAATATGTCCAACTTGACAGGTAATGGATTAATCTTCTAGAAACATGTTGTGCCTAAAGGATGAGCCTTCATGTCATATGTTGGTTGGATTTATATTATATATCAATAAAGTGGTGTACTTGAAACTATACTCATGTAATAATGCAAACTTTTATCTTGCTACCTACTGCTGTATCTAATTATCTATAATCTAATGAAGTTGTTTCATTAAGGTGTTTAAAATTTTGTCAAGGTTATTAATGATGAAACACAGGTCACTCATTAAGCTAAGTAACCTTGATTTTGTTTAGACCATATCTCCACACAATGGAATTAATCTCCTTTGGGTGTAGGCATTTGTCTTAGCCACATGGCACTTCAAGTGATATTGGATTCAAATTCCTATATTGCACATATATATAAAATGCCCACAAAGAAGCTCTATTTGCCAACTAAGCTGCTTCATGATTCAATTCAGACAGTATTTGATTAATAAGCAATATAATTTTCATTTTTTCCCCTACATTACTGAAAGGAAATTGTGAATGTACTTACTCATACTGTAATGAACTGAATTTGAGTAAACTGTATAGAAATACTAAGCTAAGCAGAATTCCACCTTGGTTTATTGAAGTCCTCCTCTCCAAAGCCAGGGGGCTCAGGGCCTTAGCCTTTGGCACGAGTAAAAGAGTATTTGTAAAGCAGCCTGTAAATTCAAAGTACTAATTGTGTGCCTTCCAATAAACTTCCTCCTCAACAATTTAATAACACAGTCCACGAAACTAGTCTTGTTTTCACCTTAATTTCCAAATACTACGTACACAATTTGAGCTTAAGAAAATAAGCAGAAGACTCTTCTATTGCATGCAGCAAGTGTTGATAGTAACAAATTTTATTAATTTATAATCAGTCATGCAATTTGCTTCTGCGCATATATTGCAACGGGAGATAATGAAGGGTTTATTAGCAGTTCAAGTTGCACCTCAAAATCTAACTCGCTTTGTCTGCAATAGAAGAAAGCATAGCAGTTCAATGAACTAAGATGAGTAGGTAAAATGACCCCTAAAAATAACCATCTTATTGCTCCCTGTGAATTACCTCTTCCATTGTTCCACAACTATTCCTTACCCTCCAATCCTTCCACGTTAATTTGATCAACTAGTTCAAGAAGTAGGCTTGCCAAACTCCACCATTCATTCTCATAGGCTTGACTTGAATCAGACTCTGCTCCAAGAATGATATATTTTTCCAAAGCATTTTTTTTTCAAAAGTACACTTCACCCACGATCACAGACTCTGTTTGTTGCAAATGTACTTTTGGATCCAAAAGCATGTTTGCCCTAAAAGAACTTTATAAATATTTTGGCTCAAACCTTACAGCTTCTCAACAGTAAACCAAACATGCAAACGTGTTAGTCATAAGCAAAGACTCTACTATGGCCTTCAACAACGTGAAATCTAGGTAAATTTAACACAGCATGTTAATCTAAAATCTCATCGCAATGAGTCTTTTCACTTATATAATCATTACTTAACCTATTCCTTATCAACGTGTGGCTTCAATACTCACATTTGAATTTTCAACAACATTATCAAAAGTTGCAAGGAGTATGAGTGTGAATAAGACGGGGCACTTTGTGGCCATTATATGCTGCCAACGAGAGCATGATCTTTGGAAAGTTTGCTCATTCCATGTGTTGGAAATTCAAGTGTGAGTGATTAGTCCCACATTGGCTAGAAATGAGCTGGATGAAGGATATATAAGAGAGGTGACCCATATACTCAATGCCTTAAGGTTTTGGATGGAGATGTGGTGTCCTGGTCTCTTAATGGTCCTGGTCATTAGCCCATTGTTGCTCCCGGTGCTCCCCGGATTGGATCCTTGTATCGAAAGTCTTCCTGACCAAGGTGGAGTCAGGCCCGTTGGTTTGGTTGGTAACGGTGGTGCAAGTATAGTGATGTGGGAGACTCACACTTGAGGGGGAGATTGTTGGAAATTCAAGTGTGAGTGGTTAGTCCCACATTGGTTAGAAATGAGCTGAATGAAGGATATATAAGAGAGGTCATATACTCAATGCCTTAAGGTTTTGGGTGGAGATGTGGTGGATGTGGTGTCATGGTCTCTTAATGGTCCTGGTCATTAGCCCATTGTTGCTCCTGGTGCTCCCCGGACTCCCCAACACCATGCACAAGGCTAGTGTTCACTAGTGCAGAAAAGGGATTCCACATCGGTTATTTTTTGCTTTTCACATCGGTTTTCAAACTGATGTTGAAAAGACCGATGTGGTTTATTGTCACTTTACACATCGGTTTTGAAACCGATTTGAAACCGATGTGTAAAGTACATTTTTAACAGCGGTTTTTATAACAAACCGATGTGGAAAGTTCATTTGTCAATTGGTAACCTATTGGAAATATCACTTTCCACATCGGTTTTATTGAAAACCAATGTGGAAATTAGACTTTACACATTGGTTTACACAAAAACCGATGTGGAAATTTCACTTTCCACGTCGGTTTACTGTAAAACCGATGTGGAAATTGAAATTTCCACATCGGTTTTTTTGAAACCGATGTGTAAAGTCTATTTTTTTTTTTTTGAAACTGTTATTTATATTTCTATCATTCATTTCCCCTGTTTCAGTAATAATGCAGATCAATACCAGAATAACATGCTCTAAATATTCTCAACAATCATTTTTGTACAACAAAAACATAATTAATATATACTGAATTTATTACGAACAATACATGTGTACGTTCAATTACATTCAGACAACAAAGATAATTAGAAACCAAAAAGTTACATGATATATTATAGATTTCATATCAAAATACATATGATCAGTCAAAAGTATACTATCGCCAGTACATGATAAGTTTTTAAACTAACTACACACACACATATATACAAACTATGGTTGGTACACTTTAAGAAAGAAAGTTACCCAATGCCTCCTTATGTTGTTGATGTCGGAATCAGATAATGGAGTTGGATTATTGAATATCTGCAAGTTTAATTGGACAAAAGATTATATCTTTTAAGTAATTAATAAACTAACATAAAACATATAACGAATCTATAACTGTTACTTCTAATTGTTATCAATTAACATTTACCTCGTGCCATCTTTCAGTGATCCTGGAGGAGATAATTTCCAGCATCCACTGCATCACATAGTATCCACATTCCCATGATCCACATTGTGCACGTGACTACATACAAATGAAACCCAATTAGAATATGAGGAATTAAATTAAATAGAAATCAATAATTATACCCACTGCATTTGATGCATTTGTACTAATAAATATCTTACCCTAGGAATAATCCATCTGATAGGCCGACGTCTTTCACCACGCAACATGTGGCTTGCATTAATAGAACTATCATGACAAAATAAACAGTAATTAAAGTATATCTATATAGATTTCAGATAATTAAAACAACTGCATTACTGATTATAAAGTATTTTAATGCTTACGTTTCGATGATCGTCTGCAGTTCATTCTGGGGTACAAGATCAACAGTTGCCAATGCTGGCTGTATTTGTGGAACAGTTAGTGACTAAGTCATATATAGTTATAATTAAATAACAGGTACTAACTTATTGAGATAAGGCGCAAGGTAGAATTGATGATCGTCTCGGGCAAGTATATCACGTATGGAGATGACCCGGTCTTCTGATGCTAGGAGAACATCACCCTGAATGAACATGGGGTCAATGAACCCATAAAGGGCGAGGTTACCCTGATCAACTAACATATGATGCAGATACCTAATATATTGAAAAAAACATGTTAATTATCATAGTATTTAAAAATTAATTACTTAACTTATAAATAAAATGTACTTACGTGCACCATAACGATAGATGTGCAGAACTAGTCATTTCTTTATTGAGTACAATCTCGATAAGTTCCTTCTTTGGAATATACAGTTCATCACCTGGGCTGGCATCATGTTCCAACCTCACCAAAGCTGCATCATTCTCCATGATGACAGCCTGTATAGCCAGAAGTTTAAAAACATCACCAGGTGCCCCTTTGTCGATCACCTAAACAACAAAGATATATATTAGTAATCACGGATAATGAAGTTATTTCATTGGTAATTAATTAAATGGTCAAATGAATACCTTGGCTGGACCAGACATCTCTGGTCTTCCTGGATCCGACTTTTTAGGCTGAATATGATCATTTCCAACATCCTATAACGAATAAAAATAAAGCATTATCTTTAAACAATAATAAATAATTTCAACTATGAATATAGAAAAACACAACTAACTGAATACCTCAGATGCAACAAGAAAGCTAACCAATCTTCTTGGCCGTAGGATGAAGTTATCGGGGGCTTGACCCACTGTTTGAACCTCCTTAGTGGGCACAAGGACTCGAGCATCAACATCTCGAATAATCTCAACAACGACCCTAAGCTGATCATCCGGTAATAAACGATGGTGTATGGTATTACCTAAGTTATTATGTGCCCTCCCCAATGCCACTAAGCGGCGATCATGATGATTGGTCGCGCACGCGCCAAAAAGTGAGCGATTTACAAAAATATGTAGATAGGGAGCGACAACTCGGATATCGTCTCACAAGGACTCTTGGGTTGTTGTTAACAGAAAATCAGTTTTTTTTTTGGGGGGGGGGGGGGGGGGGTTGGATTGAAATAAAATAAAGAACAAAACAGAAAACAGAGCAAAGAAAAACAAAGCAGTTTAAATGATTACCAAATAAACTAAAGCGATTAACCTACTGTTCTCGGGTTCCTAACTATCATCGATTCATGTAAATTCCAAGCCCTAAGCAGATTATAATCCCCTTTCGGTTGTAGCAACAATTAACAAACGAAATCACTACAATAGATATATGTTCCTATTCCCGAATTAAACAAACGGGGTTAAGCCCTCATGAACTAAACGAACATGAACGAACACACGCGAATTAAACAAACACGATTCAATATAGGAACATAACATCACCGAAATAAATCAACACAACACTATACACTCCTGAATTAAACAAACAGAAATATATAGCATGGCATTGAAAAGGGAAAAGCATACAAAACAGGAATTACAGAACCTCAAGTGATAATATAAACCAATCGCAGTAGATTAATCAAGGAGACTAGTTCTCCATTACAAAGGAAAAACAAAGCATTAAACCTAAATTCGTAGCAGTCCTATTCTAAGAGAAAAGAAGATAAACTACTACTACTGACTAACTCCTGCAATCTGCCATAGAACAGCAATTTATATCTGTGAGTTTTGCGCGAGCTCGCGAGGCGAACACTGTCTCGCGACGCGAATCTTATGAACAGTCTGCAACGTTTGGCCTTCTCGCGAGGCGAAGTACGGCTCGCGTGGCGAGGAATGGAAAAGTCATGGCTTCTGGTCTTCAGCCTCGCGAGGCAAGGAATGGATTCGCGGGGCGAGAAAGAATGGTTTGCAATTTCTGGAACAGTCACGCTTCAGGTTCGCGAGGCGAATGCCTTCTCGCGGGGCGAGAAACTCCAGAATTATTTCTTTTTATTACCTGAAAACAAGAAATAGCATAAGTGCTTCATTCGACTCTAAAACAACTAAATTAACCTAAAAATACTTTACAGACTCAAAATGCTGCTTAAAGACAATCAAGTCCAATTTGGGCGAAAATGATATATAATTAGCACAAAGCCAAGGTTTTTCTAGTTATAAAACTAGGCTAGCCAGAGGCTGATCAAAATACCCCAAACTTAAACTTTGCTTGTCCCCAAGCAAACTAAAACTTAAAAACTTAAAAAGACTCAAGACATGGCAAGCTTAAGGATTCAATCAACTGCACAAATTTCAAGCAATTCACCAAAATATTTTTTTCCTTCAATGTTCCCCCCTTTCAAACAAAGTAATCCCCACAATCATTTATTCTAAACATTTGAGAATTTCATCATTCAAACAATCATTAATCTAAGCAAGGGATCCAAGTTACACAAAAAAGGGAGATCACCAAATTCAAACAATCGCCTTCCTCACAAGGGCATTTAGTGTTTCACTCAATCGCTCAGTTTGTCTAGCTTATCAACATTTCACTAAATTCACCTTTCAAGAGCACTTCCCATGAATTTGATTTTCATCTCAAAATGGTTCCCACAGAAAACATGCATGCAACATCAAAAGGTCTTTTATGGTTGTAATGGGGCCTGGTTAAGGGTAGGATATTGACACGGACTCGGCAAGTGTACCGGTTCGTTGCAAGTAATAAAACGGTAAGACCGGATATCGTTCTCAGGGATCGTGGACAATTACCACTTCGCAAATTAGACTACTATCTAGGCGATCAAATTTTGGAGTGAAGGTAGCTCTATCATCTAACAAAGCAAACAAGAATAAAATGTTTTTGTTCTTTTTGGAATTTTATCAAACAGTTAATATGCAAACAGAAATGTGAATAACAATTAGGTAGAATTGTTAGGGTTAGACTAAGCTAATCCTCCCTTGATTGTTATGAAATGACAAGTAACAGTTCCTAATTCAATTATGACAATCAAGTCTTTTCTGAAATACTCAAGCCTAATGCCTTAGGTGCATTGAGCCTAAAACCCCAAATTAAACCCTAATTCCTTAGGTGGATTAACCTGAGATTTTGCATTAAGTCAAGACTTATAAGATTGCAAGCACCTCAAGACCTATGTCTAGGCTCATGAACTACTTGGCATTTGATTCATGAGCAAGCTCTAACACCAACCTTCCAGTTATCTATTAAAGCAACTAATCATTCCTAGGGTGATCAAGCCTAAGAAAGCATTAAGCATGGAATCAAACACTCATAAAGAACAAGAAAACTGCATTACAATCAAGTCATTTTACAATCAAGTTCAGAAGAGCAATCATCTAACCCCAACAAAGGGGAGTTTAGCTACACATAATTGAAGATAGAATAAAAGAAAGAGTTACAGAGATGAACAAAGGAGAGAGCTCCATAGAATGTTGCACAGCAGCCACAGCAGCAAACGTCTTATTTTTAGGTTTTTCTGGATTCTTTTCTGTTCTGCTCAGAGACCCTTTTATAACTCGCGGTCCGTCACGGCCGTGACAGCCATCACGGCCAGGTCGTGATGGTTTCTGACTTGGGCGCCTCTTCATTTACTGATTCATCACGGCCGTGATAGCCATCATGGCTAGGTCGTGATCGTTTCTGACTTTTGGAGATCTTGCACAGCTGACACGTCACGGCCGTGATAGCCATCACGGCTAGGCCGTGACAGCTTCTGACTTTTGGCTCAATTCTTTCTTCACTCGCTTGCTCCCTCACGTAGTGAGGGCCATCACGGCTAGGCCATGATACTCTCTGCTTGGCTCAATTTCTTATCTTTTAAAGCTCTAAGTCATCCAAGCTTCATACTTGCTAATTCTTGGGCATTTAATCATGAATATCTGCAAAACAACACACAATACCACCTTATCCATTCCAAAGGAAAAACTAAACAAAATAAACACTAAAATGGCCTAACTATATGCAAATGCATGCAGAAATGTACATGGAAAATGAGGTGAAATCACACTCATCAAATCACCCCAAGCTTAAGACTTTGCTTGTCCTCAAGCAAAAACCAAAGCCATAAGATCAAAATAAACAAAGCATGGATAGTGAATCAAGAACCCGAGTAAAATGATCCAAGTAACAGGCATTCAATTATTTCAGCAAGAGACAATCAATTCAAGTCCAATTAGGGGCTTAGGTTTCCTAGACTCACATTCTCACTGATTCGGGCACTCTATCTCACTTGAAGCTCACCCCAAGCTTGTTCATTTGCTTGGCTCTCTTTCTTGCCTCACTCACTCAAGTGTTAAGGGAATATGACATTTCACTCCATTTTCCTCAAAGAATGATTCCTACCATAAGCTTGACTATCAACCAAATCTTTACTTTATTAATGAAAACATCTAAGAATCAAGAGGTCTTATTCTTTGGTTGCAATGGGGCCATGGGATCAATTTTCAGGTGGGAAATTCAAGAACAGGAAATTTCAAAAGGCTATACAAACAATCAAGCATTGCAAGGCACGACCTTCTAAAATACCTTTCTTTGGGTTTCAGTTTACTTTTCCACCATTCTTTCCTTTTATTTTTTTGCTTTTTTTTTTTCACTTTCTTTTGTCATACCCTTCTCCATATACTTTTATTTTCCTTTTAATTTTTTTTTTCTTTTATTTGGAGAAGGGAGAATTTTCAACTCAAGAGAAATAATTTTTTTCAGATTCATTTTTTTTTCCTTTTCATCATCCCCAAACTTTCAACTACATTTTCCAACCCTTTTTGCACAGTACTTTAGAAGGTCCCTCATAAGCATATTTAACAAAACATTTCAGGGTACCAAGAAAAGCATGCTGTTCATTAAGGCTCAAAATGGGGCAACTACAAGTAGCATTATTCATTCAAAGCTCAGAAGGCCGGAAAAAATACCTATTGCCTCAATCCTTTTCAAAAATGTTTTCAAAAATTTTCACGCTTTGAAATGGTTTCAAGTCAAGTTCTAGAGAAAAACAATCCAAGAGGAACAACACTCTACACAAAGAACGGGGGCAGATTTAGTGAGTACCCCCTAATGGCTCAAAAGCTCACATTTATCAGTTCAAAAACCAGTGAAGAACACAAGTCTAAAGAAACACATGCTAATCATCAACTATCCAAGACCATCTCAAGAATATTTATTTGAAGCCATATCACATGAATAGAAAAATCAGGGTCCAAAAATTCACTAACGCAGATAAATTGGCACTCAGTTCTCACAATCATAAGCTCAATCTAAGCAGGGGTAATCGAATCATGCGATCATGCAAACTTAAGCCTATATGAATGCAATATTTACAATGCAAGCAAAAAGATTACCCCTACCCCAAGCTTAAAGACTTACATTGTCCTCAATGTAAATAATTAAGTTTAGAGAGGGGAGAAAACTGAAACAACTCACCAAGGTGGTAGTGGTGCTGCATCACATGCTTTCTGGTTTTGTTTCCTCCTGCCCTTCTTCTCCTCCTTCCTTCAAAATCTGAAAGCACCTAACAAAACTATTAACAAACCTCTTGAGCTTCTCAAATTATTCAAGAGGGGGAAAATCAAAAATAAAAGAGAAGATGAAAATAAAATTTGGGTTGCCTCCCAACAAGCGCTTCTTTAACGTCACTAGCTTGACGGATGATTTCTAAGATGGTGCCTCAAGAGGGATGGAGACTGCCTGACGATCAAAATCTCCTCCAAGGTAGTGCTTGAGCCTTTGCCCATTGACAGTGAAAGTATTTCCGGATGATGGATTTTTCAATTCAACTGAACCAAATGGAGAGACTGACTTGACATAGAATGGGCCTGACCATCTTGATCTCAATTTGCCCGGGAAAAACTTGAGTCTTGAGTTGAACAGCAAAACTGACTGGCCTTCTTCAAATTGCTTGGGAAGAATGTACTTATCATGCCAGAACTTGGTTCTTTCCTTGTATATCCTAGCACTCTCATAAGCCAAGAGTCGGAACTCATCCAACTCATTCAATTGAAGCATCCTCTTGTCCATGGCCAGCCTTGTATCAAAGTTTAGGGCCTTCACTGCCCAAAAAGCACGGTGTTGTAGCTCTACCGGAAGGTGACATGATTTCCCGAACATTAATCGGTAAGGTGACATACCAATAGGTGTCTTATAAGCAGTCCGATAGGCCCAAAGTGCATCATCCAATTTCTTCGCCCAATCCTTCCTTGCATTGTTCACAGTTTTTTCCAAAATTCTCTTCAACTCCCGGTTGGACAATTCCACTTGCCCACTGGTTTGGGGATGGTATGGTGTGGTAACTTTGTGGTTCACCCCAAACTTGGCAAGCACTGCATTGAACTCATTATTGCAAAAGTGAGTACCCCCATCACTAATGATAGCCCTAGGGGTCCCAAACCGGGTAAAAATATTCTTCCTCACAAAACTGATCACAGTTCTTGCATCATCTTTCAGAGTTGGCACGGCTTCCACCCACTTGCTCACATAATCAACCGCCACCAGAATGTACTTGTTGTTGTAAGATGACGGGAAAGGACCCATGAAGTCGATCCCCCACACATCGAAGAGCTCCACCTCTAATATACCCTTTAAGGGCATCTCATTTCTCTTGGAAATACTGCCGGTCCTCTGGCATTTATCACATTTCATCACCCAAGATCTGGAGTCCTTGAAAATAGTGGGCCAAAATAGCCCACATTGCAAAATCTTCATGGCGGTCCTCTCACCACCAAAGTGTCCTCCATAGGGTGAGTTGTGGCAGTGAGTCAACACCCCATTAATCTCTTCTTCCGGAATGCACCTTCTCAGAATTCCATCCGAACCTCTTTTGGAAAGATACGGCTCATCCCATATATAGAATTTGGCATCATGAATGAGCTTCTTCCTCTGTTGTGCATTGAAGTCCTTCGGAATCTTATTGGCGGCCTTGTAATTTGCAATATCCGCGAACCAAGGTGCCACTTGCACCACAAACAACTGTTCATCTGGGAATTCCTCTTGAATTGGCAACTTTTCTTCTGCTTGAACATCTGCTTGTGGAAGCCTAGACAAATGGTCGGCTACCACATTCTCCACTCCTTTCTTGTCCTTTATTTCCAAATCAAACTCTTGGAGTAGTAGTATCCACCTAATAAGCCTTGGCTTGGCATCCTGTTTAGTCATAAGATATCTCAAAGCAGAATGATCAGTGTAGACAGTAGTTTTACAACCAATCAAGTAGGATCTAAATTTATCAAAAGCAAATACCACAGCAAGCAATTCTTTTTCAGTCGTGGTATAATTCAATTGGGCATCATTAAGCACACGACTGGCATAGTAAATGACATGCAACACTTTATTTTTTCTTTGGCCCAAAATGGCTCCCACCGCATAGTCACTTGCATCACACATTAGCTCAAATGGTAAACTCCAATCTGGAGGTGCAATGACCGGTGCGGTGGTGAGTTTTTCTTTCAAAACTTGGAAGGCATGCATGTAATCATCATCAAATATAAAAGGAGTATCAGCTACCAAAAGCTTGCATAGGGGTTTCACAATCTTTGAAAAATCTTTTATAAACCTTCTATAAAAACCCGCATGCCCTAGGAAGCTTCTAACACCTTTCACATTTAAGGGAGGAGGAAGTTTTTCAATCACTTCAATTTTGGCTCTATCAACCTCCATCCCCAGTGATGAAATTTTATGCCCAAGAACTATACCCTCCCTAACCATGAAATGACATTTTTCCCAATTTAAAACAAGGTTAGTTTCTTGGCATCTTTTTAGAACACAGGCAAGATTATTCAAACAGTTATCAAAAGAATCACCAAACACAGAAAAATCGTCCATAAATACCTCAATAAATTTTTCATTCATATCAGAAAATATGGATAGCATGCACCTTTGAAAAGTGGCGGGTGCATTACACAACCCGAATGGCATTCTCCTGTATGCATAGACTCCATAACGACAGGTGAAAGCGGTCTTCTCTTGGTCCTCTGGGTCAACCACAATCTGGTTATACCCGGAGTACCCATCAAGGAAACAATAGAAAGCATGGCCCGCCAACCGCTCTAACATCTGATCAATGAAGGGCAAAGGGAAATGATATTTTCTGGTGGCCTCATTCAGTCTTCTGTAATCAATGCATACCCTCCATCCAGGCACGGTCCTAGAGGGAATAAGTTCATTCTTTTCATTTGCTACCACTGTCATCCCCCCTTTCTTCGGCACAACTTGGACCGGACTCACCCATGGACTATCGGAGATGGGATAGATAATGCCCTCATCCAACAACTTCACAATCTCCTTCCTCACAACTTCTTTCATATTCGGGTTGAGCCGTCTTTGGGGTTGCCTAACCGGCTTGAAATTTTCCTCCACCAGGATTTTGTGCATGCAAAAGGAGGGACTTATCCCTTTCAAATCGGACATAGACCACCCGATTGCAGATTTGTGCTCCCTAAGCACCACCCTCAACAGCTTCTCTTCTTCCAAGGAATTCAACCCACTATTGATGATAACTGGGAATGAAGAGTTCATCCCAAGGAAAGCATAACGGAGATGGGATGGCAATTCTTTCAACTCTAGCACCGGTGGGTCACCCTTGTCTTCAATTCTCACATCTTCCACCACTTTGTCTTCATCAGTATTCACAACCAGACAAGCCTCCAGAGATTTAATCATGAGATCAACTTCTTCTGCACATACTTCTTCTTCTACATCCTCTACCATTAGAGCTGCTTCTAACGAATCTTCAAACTTCTGGTGCAAACTCTTGTCAGATAATGAATCAATGAGGTCCACTATCATGCATGTGTCCTTGTCGCTTGGGTGTTTCATCGCTTCAAACACATTAAAGGTGACCTTTTCGTCTTGTACCCGAAGCACCAATTCCCCTTGATTGACATCGATCAGGGCTCTACCTGTTGCTAAGAATGGTCTCCCAAGAATCAGAGGAGTGTCACCATCTTTAGCCATATCTAACACCACAAAATCTGCTGGAAAAATGAATTTATCTACCTTCACCAACAAATCCTCCACAACACCATAGGGATATGTAATGGAGCGGTCTGCCAGTTGAAGAGAAATCCCTGTTGGTTTTACCTCACCAATCCCCAGCTTCTTGAAAATGGAGAGCGGCATCAGATTAATACTTGCCCCTAAATCGCACAATGCTCTCCCTATGTTCAGATGACCAATCGTGCATGGGATAGTGAAACTGCCCGGGTCCTTCATCTTTACTGGTAGCTTCTTTTGAAGTATAGCGCTGCACTCTTCAGTAAGCATAACTGTCTCCTCCTTCCACCTCCTCTTGTTTGTAAGAATCTCTTTCATGAACTTTGCGTAGGAGGGCATCTGTTGGAGAGCTTCTGCAAAAGGAATGTTGATTTGTAGCTTTTTGAATACATCCAGAAACTTAGAAAATTGCTGGTCTTTTGCCTCCTTCTTCAACCGTTGGGGATACGGGATTCTGAAATATGGGGGCAGCTCTTTGGGATTATCAACCTCTTCCAGAATCTGTCTTTTAGTCTTCTTCTTCGCAAATTCTTCATCAACCAATTTCTCCCTCTGCGGTTTTTCAGCTTCTACACCAGTAGGAATAGAGGTAGTATCTTGGGAAGTTCCGGGTTCTTCATTGTTTATCTCTTCAAACTGCACCTTATCAATTCCAGCATCACTTGTCTTTTCTTCCCTCTCTTTTTCTTGTGGATTTAACACTCTCCCACTTCTTGTAATAATGGCCTTACAATCTTCCTTTGGGTTCTTCTCAGTATCCCCAGGCAATTGTCCTTGAGGTCTCTCTGCCATCTGCCTTGCCAGTTGGCCTATTTGATGCTCCAAGTTCTTGATTGAGGCATTTTGATTCTTCATAGTCTCTTGAGTCGCTTGCATGAACTGGCCTAGAATGTTCTCCAATTTGCTTGAACTCTCTTGAGGAGGCTTTGCTTGAGAACTTGAACTTTGCCCTTGTCTCCACCCAAATTTAGGATGGCTGCGCCACCCCGGATTGTAGGTGTTGGAGTAAGGATCATTTTTAGGCCCTTGGTTGCCCATATAATTTACCTCTTCTTCTCCAGAACTTCCAACCACATTGATCTCACAATTTCCATTTGCATGGTTGCCTCCACAGAAATCACACACTGAGGTACCTTGAACTTGGACAGCTTGTAGTTGAGAATTATGCAGTTGAACCGACCCCAATTGCTTGGTAAGAATAGCCATTTGTGCCTTGAGAGCGCCAATTTCATCCAGCTCTAGAACACCCCTCTTGACCATTGATCGAGAACTAGGCATTTGATAATCATTATTAGCCATGTTCTCAATCAAGTCCTTTGCTTCTTCCGGTGTCTTCTGACTCAATGTCCCTCCTTCAGCCGCTTCAATCATACTTCTTGAATTCCTGTTGAGCCCATTAACAAATGTTGCAACCTGCTGCCATGTCTCTAGTTCATGATTTGGACAAGCTGTGAGTAAGGACTTGAACCTCTCCCAGGCTTCATAGAGTGACTCACCATCCCTCTGTGCAAAGGCATTAATCTCTGATCTCAACTTGATCATTCTTGACGGAGGGAAGAAGCGAGATAAAAACTTGCTGACCAAGTCGTTCCAAGTGATGATGCTTCCATGAGGATGAGACTACAGCCATGACTTAGCTGTATCCCTCAAAGAGAAAGGGAAAAGCCTTAAACGAATGGCCTCATCGGAAGCTCCGTTTAACTTGATGGTGTCACACAGCTCAATGAAAGTACCAATGTGAGCATGAGGGTCTTCACTCTCCAAACCTCTAAACTGGTTTTGCTGCACAAGGTGGAGAAGTGATGCCTTGATTTCGAAATTATTGCAAGCCACTGCGGGTCTCACAATCGGAGTTCCACATCTATCAACTCTAGGGGAAGTGTAGTCCCCCATTGTTCTCCTTGGTGCATTATCTTCTGCCATGGTGACAGCTGCTACTTCAATTTGTGGTTCTTGCACACTGGGTAACTCAACTTGTTGCTCTTGTCTACAAGAAGATGCTCTTTCTCTGTTCTGTCTTGCCTTGGCTTTCTTTCTATTCCTTCTACAGAGTCCCTCGATCTTAGGTTCGAATTGGAGTTCACCTGGGTCGATTGTACCTCGCATACACTGAACAAACAGAGTAGCGCAGAACAAACAGCAAAACAGAAAAACAGCACACAACAGAAATTTACAGCAGAGAAACAGAAAATAAGAAAGAAAAAACACAGTAGGAAAACAGTAAAAAATTCCTAAATTAGGAGTCCCCTTTGGTACTCGTGATATTGGCACACCGATCCCCGGCAACGGCGCCAAAAACTTGACACGGACTCGGCAAGTGTACCGGTTCGTTGCAAGTAATAAAATGGTAAGACCGGATATCGTTCTCAGGGATCGTGGACAATTACCACTTCGCAAATTAGACTACTATCTAGGCGATCAAATTTTGGAGTGAAGGTAGCTCTATCATCTAACAAAGCAAACAAGAATAAAATGTTTTTGTTCTTTTTGGAATTTTATCAAACAGTTAATATGCAAACAGAAATGTGAATAACAATTAGGTAGAATTGTTAGGGTTAGACTAAGCTAATCCTCCCTTGATTGTTATGAAATGACAAGTAACACAGTTCCTAATTCAATTATGACAATCAAGTCTTTTCTGAAATACTCAAGCCTAATGCCTTAGGTGCATTGAGCCTAAAACCCCAAATTAAACCCTAATTCCTTAGGTGGATTAACCTGAGATTTTGCATTAAGTCAAGACTTATAAGATTGCAAGCACCTCAAGACCTATGTCTAGGCTCATGAACTACTTGGCATTTGATTCATGAGCAAGCTCTAACACCAACCTTCCAGTTATCTATTAAAGCAACTAATCATTCCTAGGGTGATCAAGCCTAAGAAAGCATTAAGCATGGAATCAAACACTCATAAAGAACAAGGAAACTGCATTACAATCAAGTCATTTTACAATCAAGTTCGGAAGAGCAATCATCTAACCCCAACAAAGGGGAGTTTAGCTACACATAATTGAAGATAGAATAAAAGAAAGAGTTACGAGAGATGAACAAAGGAGAGAGCTCCATAGAATGTTGCACAAAGAGCACAAAGCAAAGAAACGTCTTATTTTTAGGTTTTTCTGGATTCTTTTCTGTTCTGCTCAGAGACCCTTTTATAACTCGCGGTCCGTCACGGCCGTGACAGCCATCACGGCCAGGCCGTGATGGTTTCTGACTTGGGCGCCTCTTCATTTACTGATTCATCACGGCCGTGATAGCCATCACGGCTAGGCCGTGATCGTTTCTGACTTTTGGAGATCTTGCACAGCTGACACGTCACGGCCGTGATAGCCATCACGGCTAGGCCGTGACGACTTCCCGACTTTTGGCTCAATTCTTTCTTCAGCTCTGCTCCCTCACGGTAGTGAGGGCCATCACGGCTAGGCCGTGATACTCTCTCGCTTGGCTCAATTTCTTATCTTTTAAAGCTCTAAGTCATCCAAGCTTCATACTTGCTAATTCTTGGGCATTTAATCATGAATATCTGCAAAACAACACACAATACCACCTTATCCGTTCCAAAGGAAAAACTAAACAAAATAAACACTAAAATGGCCTAACTATATGCAAATGCATGCAGAAATGTACATGGAAAATGAGGTGAAATCACACTCATCAGATATACAAAGGAACTAGGCTTAAGTCCCTAGGAACTAAGAGAGCATGAAACAGTTTTATACATTGAATTTCCACTCAAGTTCCTTTTCTCATTCTTCTTTTTGCCTTGGGTGACTACAGCTTTTTTTTTTACATTTTTTTCACTTTTTATTATTTTTTTATTTTATTTTATTTTCCTCTTTTTTCTTTTTTTTTTCTTTTTTTTCTTTTTTTCTTTTTTTTGCCTTTGGCTCCAACCTTTTTATTATATTTTTTTTTCCAATCCCAAACAACACATCATATCCTTGTAGCTACCCCAAACTTAGTTTCTTGCAACCATTCTCTTGCTAAGATTCCATGCTCTCCTAATCCTAAGATCGGGTTAACATGGTTTTTCAGATTTAGGCTCATAACATGAGGTCATCAAGAATTAACAGGCTAATTAGGCTCAATGGGGCTAACAAAGGAACATGCATTAGGAATGGTTATTTTAGGCCAAGTAGTTATTTACAAAGAAAATGCCTAAATCATTTGATGCAAACACATAAACATGCAAACCATAAAGAGATTCAAGCAAATTCGGGAAAGTGCAACTTAAAAGTGATTTCACACAGTTAAAAACAAGCTGGAGGCTCAAATCCTCACCTGGACATTTTTGCAAATTGTTTGACAGAGATTCTATCCCTAGTGTGTGCTTCCCATCACCCCAAACTTATCATAAATCATGTCATCATAACAAAATATCTCAAAGTTCAGTTTTCAAATTTTCTTGGGGATCAATTTTCAATTTTCAAGACCTAGGGGGAATCATCAACATAAATCATGACATGCAATCAATCTGTGCTAATTTTGATCCAAAACCAATAAACTTGCTGACACAAGACTCAAACACAAATACTCCTGATCTTCTCAAATTATTCAGGAGCTGAAGAAAAACAAAACTAAAACAAAGCAAGGACAAGAAAATTAAAAAGAAGAGGGTTTAGAGAAAACTCATTGGGGGTGGTTCCACCGGGATCCCACTGTCTGTGATACAATGGCCACGGAATGCCCAATTTGCAGTATGATCCTCCCGGATCCCATGGCCTACAGCATAAGTATGAGAGCGGGCGCTTGATAATCATGGTGACTTCGCCAAGTGCGGCGGACTTCTCACTCCCTCTAGGGTCAAGGTTGACCTCTTTCTCAATAAAGTCCTCCCAATAAAATCGGGGTTCAACCCCTTGGATTGGCCATGGTGCAAAATCCAGTCCCTCTGGTGGTTCCACAGGGGGAGGTGGCAGATAGGTAGGGAGTGTTGCTGGTGCTGCTTCAACTTCTGCACGTTCTTCATTCACTGCACTGACAAATCCATCACCTGCTAAACCTGCAGAAATCTCAGCACACACCACAGAAAGGTTAGAGTTAGTACAGTCAGTAGATATGGTACAATAAACTGAATCAGTAAAGGTCTGAATGTCTGGACTTTCAACACACGGTTCATCCACCACATCACTTTCAACACATGCACCTAATTCCAAAGGTTCTTCATTATCCTCAAGCATGGTGAAGCAGATATCCTCCTGACCCTCATTTTCTATATGAACAGGACCCTCAACCTCATGCGTCTCGTGTTCCATATGGACGTTTTGCTCTTCATACCTTTCAAAACATGCTACACATGAAGCAATGTCAGTACAATCAGCACATGAATTATAATAGATAGAATCAGGGGAGGTATGAATATCTGGAGATTCAACACACAGTTCATCAACCATAGTGTTCTTGACATTATTATCAAAATTATCCTGAGAAGTATTGTCAGGAATAACTACCTGTGAATCTGTTTGTTCTTCAAGGGAATGTGGAGTTTGCAGTGTAGTCCCGCTGACTTGCTTCCATCCTCTGTTGAAATTCGAGAATGTTTCTTCCATTTGTGCAGTTATCTGGGCAGTCATTTGCTTGAACTGGTCCTCTAGTAAAGGTCCGGAAGGTGCAGAAGTGGTCACTTGGCTGGGGTGGTACTCATCAGTGGAAAGGCCAGGAACGATGTACCGGTTCTGATTATTGCCTTGATTGTAAGGATGGACTGCATAAGCTTGAGACAAATCAGTAATTGGCCCTTCTTTCAGAATGGGGCATGCATCAAACAGGTGCTCAGGAGAGCCGCACATGCCACACAACCTTGCTGGCTGAACCTTATCCATTGCCAATTGCTTCACCAAGGAAGTGAGCTCATCCATTCTATTCTCAAGGGCCTGGATGGAAGAAGAGCTATGGACATCATTCACACCAATCATGTCAAAACCTCTGCTAAACTCATAACTTCCATCAAAGTTAGGATAACATATGCATGGTGGTGGCTTATAATCAACATTAGGCATATCACCAAACAGGAAATTATCCATAGCAGTACTAAGATTCATAACCAGACAAATTCAGCAAAATGTTTTTTTTTTTTTTTGTAATTTTCTGTTAATAACAACAAGAGTCCCCGGCAACGGCGCCAATTTTTGGTCACGCTGTCGCGCACGCGCCAAAAAGCGAGCGATTTACAAAAATATGTAGATAGGGAGCGACAACTCGGATATCGTCTCACAAGGACTCTTGGGTTGTTGTTAACAGAAAATCAGTTTTTGGGGGGGGGGGGGGGGGGTTGGATTGAAATAAAATAAAGAAACAAAACAGAAAACAGAGCAAAGAAAAACAAAGCAGTTTAAATGATTACCAAATAAACTAAAGCGATTAACCTACTGTTCTCGGGTTCCTAACTATCATCGGTTCATGTAAATTCCAAGCCCTAAGCAGATTCTAATCCCCTTTCGGTTGTAGCAACAATTAACAAACGAAATCACTACAATAGATATATGTTCCTATTCTCGAATTAAACAAACGGGGTTAAGCCCTCATGAACTAAACGAACATGAATGAACACACGCGAATTAAACAAACGCGATTCAATATAGGAACATAACATCACCGAAATAAATCAACACAACACTATACACTCCTGAATTAAACAAACAGAAATATATAGCATGGCATTGCAAAGGGAAAAGCATACAAAACAGGAATTACAGAACCTCAAGTGATAATAGAAACCAATCGCAGTAGATTAATCAAGGAGACTAGTTCTCCATTACAAAGGAAAAACAAAGCATTAAACCTAAATTCGTAGCAGTCCTATTCTAAGAGAAAAGAAGATAAACTACTACTACTGACTAACTCCTGCAATCTGCCATAGAACAACAATTTATATCTGTGAGTTTTACACGAGCTCGCGAGGCGAACACTGTCTCGCGACGCGAATCTTATGAACAGTCTGCAACGTTTGGTCTTCTCGCGAGGCGAAGTACGGCTCGCGTGGCGAGGAATGGAAAAGTCATGGCTTCTGGTCTTCAGCCTCGCGAGGCAAGGAATGGATTCGCGGGGCGAGACAGAATGGTTTGCAATTTCTGGAACAGTCATGCTTCAGGTTCGCGAGGCGAATGCCTTCTCGTGGGGCGAGAAACTCCAGAATTATTTCTTTTTATTACCTGAAAACAAGAAATAGCATAAGTGCTTTATTCGACTCTAAAACAACTAAATTAACCTAAAAATACTTTACAGACTCAAAATGCTACTTAAAGACAATCAAGTCCAATTTGGGCGAAAATGATATATAATTAGCACAAAGCCAAGGTTTTTCTAGTTATAAAACTAGACTAGCCAGAGGCTGATCAATGATCATCAACATACAGCTCACGCCTATCAGGGTCGTCATCATCATCATCATCATCACCATCACCATCATCATCATTTTCAGGCTGATGAGGAGGATCACATGAGCCCTTAGTGCTCACATGGACAGAGGGTTAGACACCGGCTATCATCTGCTGGGACATAGAAGTCAATATTACCATCTGCTGGGCAAACAGCTCAGCCATCTCCTGTCTAAGCTCAGCTGCAATCTCCTGTTTTAGCCGTGCTCTATCTGCATCAACATCCCTGTGGTATTGGTGTGAAGATGAACCATGGTATTGGCAAATGCCGACACCCCATCCAACACCAATGACACGGTCCGGATGGTCTGGTTTACCGATGGCAGCGGCTAAGATATCATCGCGTCCTCTAGGAACAAAGGTTCCTTGGGTTACCTGCTCGTCCAAGGCATCCTATCACATATAAAATATCAGGTCACATTACAATTCGATAACAATCTTAAAATGACAATTACAATTCAAACTATACTTACAATCTTCTCAACTACTTGGCGGGCCTCCTCAGATGTATATTGTCCCGTTTTTCTTTGTCGGGACCTCTTCCATTTACGATGGCGTGGGGGTGGAGGTGGATCAACAACCTCTGGACGATTTTCAGTGTTAGGATCCGCCTGAGATGCTGCTTCCTGACGTTCTTTCTTTTCTTCTTCCACCATTATCTGACCAAGCTTTTTATATCCCCCACAAGACATGACATGGGGGTAGACATTCTTGCTTTGGTTTTCCTGCCCCTTTTTCCTCTTCTCCTGTTATAAATAGAAGATAATTAAATTACGTAAGTAAATAAAATTAATGAAATTACATAAATTTAGAGACAAATCAAATAAGTTAACCTGAAAGTCGGGATCATGTCGGCTCTGAACAAAGCGATCCCGCGTCGCCTGGTCAAGAAACGGGTACACCTCAAGTGGGTTCTTTTCACATGTTGGATTGAATACATAGTATCTGCCCAGGTCGACCTTAAAATCCCTCCAACGTTCACCAGCATACTTTAACAAACGATTCTTCATAACCATCGTATGTCAAAGGTGAGCTGCATTAAGACCAAAAGAATCAACGAATTACTGTATGATATTAGTAAGATTAAAATAAAGTAGATACAGACAAACACAGGATGTAAAAGTATAGATACCAGAATACTCTCCCATATCTGATCCTTCACGTCCGCCGGTACATCTTTCCAATTATCAATGAGTATACTAGGCCTGCTCCTAGCAAGGGTCGCCACAAAACTGTTAAACTGCTCTGCCATTGGCCCAATAGGATTGAGGTTATTATCAAAGTCTATTCTTATCCTTTGATTTGAACCACGGTTGGCAGTCAAATTCCTCATTCGTGTGGCACGTCTACCCTTTCTACCCGTAGACGGGGTCTCCGACCCGCTGCATGAAGGAGGGATATCCTCACGATCAGCCATGTATACCTGTTTAAACAAAAAAAAACTTGTTACTATGTCAGGATAAATATCAAACATAACTTATAAATATCGATCAACGTACGTAAACATAACTTATAAATATCAACGTAAACATATAATATGCCTTTAAACATAACTCAAACTAAACTTACTTTGTGGTCAATTAGTGAAGTTCTCCCATAACCCTTCTTGGTGATCATTACGAGTAGCATGTACATCATCCACTTCATTTTCCTCATTGAAATTAGGCACTCGTGTTGAGAAAGAAGGAGTATCAAAAATATCAAGAGTTGAATCTTGATTTCCCTCACTACCATTATACATGTTTTTTCCCTGGAGAACCACTGACCACCTTTTGTTAGAAGGGTCACGGATATAAAACACTTGTTTTGCTTGGGATGCCATGATGAAAAGCTCCTCTTTATTACCTACCTTATTAAGGTCCACCAATTTGAATCCTAACTCATCGGTTTGAACACCATTGTTACTGTCGACCCACTGACATTTAAAAACAGGTACTCTAAACTTCGTGTAATCAACCTCCCATATCTCTTCAATGATTCCAAAGTATGAAATGGATGCCATAACAGGATTTTTATCTTTCGAACTAGAGAAATGCATGGACTCAGCGACGACCATAACCCCACTGTTTTTCATAGTACTTTTGTCATCCTGGGACTTTGTATAGAAGGAAAACTTATTGATATCGTACCCACTCCAGCATATGACATCAAAGTTAAGCCCCTGTGCTAGCCATTTTAATGTATCAGAAGCAATACCATCCTTTGCAATTTTTTCTTTAAACCAGTTCAAGAAAGTCTTGTTATGCTTGTTCAAACACCATTTTTCATTCATTCTAGGGTAAGTTTCATTGATGATGCTTTTATGCTCACATAAGTATGGTTCAACCTCATCAGTGTTATTCAATATATACAAATGTGCTTGAAGCACTTCCTCCCGATCCATGCTCTTAACAGTGATACCTCGTGTACCCTTACCATCATATCTTCCTTCGTGACGAGACTTCGGAAGCCCTACAGGTTCCGCTTCTGACATGTAGTTTGTACAAAACTCAATAGCTTCTTCTGCAACATACCTTTCAACAATAGATGCTTCGGGACGGTGTGGATTTTTCATATATCCTTTCAAGATCTTCATGTATCGCTCAACCGGGTACATCCACCTTAAATAAACGGGGCCGCACAATCTAATCTCCATCACTAGATGAACAATCAAATGAACCATGATGTCAAAAAATGAAGGTGGAAAATACATCTCCAATTGGCACAAGATAATGGCTGCCTCATTTTCCAAGTCATCCAACATTTTAGTGTCAATGACCTTGCTACATATAGCATTGAAGAATAAGCATAAGTTGCATAACCTAGTAATGGCATGTCTGACTTTTTTAGGTAATATGTCACGAATGGCCATCGGTAGTAGTTGTTGCATCAAGACATGACAATCATGAGACTTTAAGCCAACTAATTTGAGATCTTTCATTGAGACAAGTCTTTTGATAATTGAAGAGTAACCCTGTGGCACTTTGACTCCCCGTAGACATTCACAGAAACTTCTTTTCTCTTTTTTTGATAAAGTATGACATGCTGGGGGCAAATAAATCTTCTTATCCCCCACTTTAAGTGGAGCTAACTGCTCTCCTATACCCATCGCAACTAGATCCACACGAGCATTCACACCATCCTTTGTCTTGCCTTGAATGTTGAGAAGCGTTCCGATTAAACTGTCACACACATTTTAATCCACATGCATCACATCAATACAATGTCTTACATCAAGCTTGCACCAGTATGGAAGATCAAAGAAGATCGACCTCTTCTTCCATATTTTCTTCTTGGTAGCCTTCTTCTGGGTCTTCCCATAGATAATATTAGTGTTGTTCACCCTTTCATAAACTTGCTCTCCAGTCAAGGCCACTGGAGCAATTTCATTCTCCGGAAGTCCATTGAAAGCTTTTCTCAATCTACGATAAGGATGATTACGTCGGAGAAATCTCCGATGCCCAAGCTAAACCGTCTTCCTTCCATGTTGCAGTTGATGGTAACATGTGCCTTCTTCACACATTGGACATGCTTTATGCCCCTTAACACTATACCCACATAGGTTCCCGTATGCTGGAAAGTCATTGATGGTGCAAAATAACATGGCACGCAATCTGAATGTCTCACGGCAATACCCGTCGATCACATCAACGCCTTCACCCCACAACATTCTCAAGTCTTCAATCAAGGGACTCAGATAAACATCAATATCATTTCCTGGCTGTTTAGGACCCGAAATCATCATACTTAACATAATGTATTTGCGCTTCATGCACAACCAAGGAGACAGGTTGTAAATTACCAGGAGAACAGGCCATTAACTATGAATACTACTTAAGTTTCCATATGGATTCATTCCATCGGTAGCAAGTCCAAGCCTGAGGTTTCTGGGCTCATTACCGAAATCCGGAAACAAACTATCAATTCTCTTCCATTGCAAAGAATCGGCCGGATGTCGAAGCTGTCCATCACACTTCCTCTCATCTGCATGCCATCTAATGTTCTTTGCGTCATTTACATTAGCAAACAATCGCTTGAACCGTGGAATCACGGGAAGATACCATAATACCTTCGCTGGAGGACCTTTGGTGACCACATCACAACTAGAATCACCATCCTTCACTTTGTAGCGTGATACCCCACACCTGGGGCACTCGTGCATCTCTTCAAACTCTTTCCTGTACAATATGCAATCATTGGGGCAAGCGTGTATTTTCTTATACTCCATACCCATCGAACACAATAGCTTCTTCGCCTCATAGTTTCGAGATGGCAATGTGTTGCCTTCTGGAAGCATGTCTTTCAACAACTCAAGCAATTCGGTAAAGCTTTGATCGCTCCACCGATTTCTCGCCTTCACATTGAACAATCTTAACACCGCTGACAACCGTGTGAAATTAGTGCACCCCGGATACAAAGCCATTTCCGCATCACTGCACAAAGTATCATACACATGTACGGGCCGAAAAGACTCTTGCCCAACATCACGGATTATGTCCTCTAGTCCATCGTCCATTTCCATGTCATCAACTTCCTCTCTATACGACACCCTCGGCCTGTCTAACGATTCACCAGGACATATCCATGTTGTACAACTCTTGCAAATCCCCTCACAAATAAGATGATCACGTATCTCCTCAGCTTCTAGTCGTCTCTCATTCAAACAGTTAACACAAGGACAATAAAACCTTCCGTTACCACTATCAGGAGCATTTGTTTTTGCAATCTGTAGAAAATCTTCCACTCCATTCTCATACTCATCACTTGTCCGTCTAGCATTCATCCAACCGTGATCCATGACTAAACCAATAACTTCGTACTTAGTCCAACATATTCATCAACCACTTCTTATGACAGGGTATGGCCCTATCCCATTCGAGAAGAAACTTTTTCAACATTCGGTTAACAGTTAGTCCTTAACTCTCATGCTCATGCTCGACAAAATTTCGGCAGCATTTCCCTTCGGTCTCTGACGTACACGACTTGAACGCGATGACATCCACCACGATAAAGTATGCACCCGGAGAACGAAAGGAATTGTATCAATCTGAACTTTCATCAAGTATATAACATTAGAATCAATGAATAACTATTTTAACTGAATTAAGAAAAAAAAATTTCCCAAACTGTCCAACTTTGGACAATTCAAGATCCAACACAATGAGCGGTACATTAAGCACGTACACGTGTGCTCATTAGTATTTCATCTCAAACAGGAAACTAAGGCTTTACTAATTATGTAGCTTGCATGAAGATGGGGCTTGAAAAGTGAAGAAAATGAGCCAAACAGAGCCCATCACGACCTAGCCGTGACAGCCATCACGGCCATGATAGAGTATAGCTGAAAAAGTCAGAACTGGTCACGGCCAGCCCGTGATGTCCGTCACGGCCGTGACATGCCAACTGAACCAGACCCTCACAGGCAGAACTGATCACGGCCTAGCCGTGATGGTGGTCACGACCGTGACAGACCAACCAGTGAAGCAACCTCCAAGGCAGAATCTATCACGACCGTGACGCGTGATACCACCACTGGAAAAATCCAGTCTTGGAGCCATTTCCAGTATGGTGGATTATACACAGATTCACACTTTATAACACTTCACACACATAACAACACATGCAAGTATATTATATTTAACTTTTCTAAACAAGAAACAAAGAAATGACTAATCTTGCAAATGGGACTGTTTATAACAGGGGAAACGCACCTTTTTTTGTGGAAGAATGAAGATCTTGAAGGTTTGTTGTGGAGTTGTGAGAGAGTGAGTGAGTGTGAAGGTAGAAATGAGAAACTAGAGAACTGAGAGTGAGTGAGTGAGTGTGTGAGAGAGTGAGTGAGTGTGAAGGTAGAACTGAGATGTGGGAAGAAAGAGAAAGAAAGTTTAATGTGTCTGTGTTGAGAGTAATGAAAGTGAGTTTGAGTGTATTTTTAGGGTTGGTCTCTGTGTTGGAGATGTTTTCCATTTCTGTCTTGGCTTTATACTCTTGGAACAAAGGAAAAGGGCGCGTGACATTGGAGGGAATGAAAATAGAAACATAAAAAGGGTTATATTACACATCGATTATTATAAAACCGATGTGGTTAATTTATATTTCACATCGGTTATCCTGGAATCGATGTGGAAAGATAAAATTTTAAATTCTAATTTTTTTTTATAATTTTATACATCGGTTATCTTTAAACCGATCTGGTTAATTAATACTTTACACATCGGTTCTAGAAAAACCGATGTTAAAAGATAAAAATTCTAAATTTAAAATTTTTTTGTTTTACTTTTAAACATCGGTTAAATATAACCGATGTGGAAAATATTTACACATCGGTTAAATTCTAAACCGATGTGGAATACTTTGATTTTAATTTCAAAAACGCCACCACCTCGTTTTACACATCGATTTTACAGAAATCGATGTGGAAACTCCGATGTAAAAAACATATTTTACACTAGTGGTTTATCATATTGAGACGGCTAAGGAGTGGAGAGGTACGGTACAAATACGATACTTTGAGACTTGGTATGATTTTTCAATTGTTTGATTGTTTCTTCCATCTCATTGTAATAGTTTTTTAAGTCTAGAAAACAAGAGGTTTGAAAAGTAGAAAACAAATTAGAGGATTATAAAACGAAATAGAAGGTAAGGAAATATACTTCCTTGTATGACTATGATTAGGGAGTTGCTAGGTACGCTTAAAGAATCAACTGGTTTAAAACAGTTGTTTTTTATACCAATAATTGAGTTGATTGCATTTGATGAAGTCTTTTATATCTGATTTATTATTTAGTTCCCATATTTTTTTCTTTTGCATTCTAGTCCCTCAATAAATTTTCTTTTTACCCAAGATAGTTTAAAATAACAATTATTCAAAATTGTAAAATAAGAATAAGAATGGTCATCTCTAATTGAATGTTTATCAAACTTTCTCTTAAGCCAAACGTTAGACTGAGATATTGATATTCAGTATGAACCCTAACCATGATCTTCTATTCTCTTCTTCTCTCTGGGTCAAAAATATCTTTGCTCATCTTCGTAGAATCGTGAGATCTTCGTTTGTCCCGTACTCATTTTTTTTCTCTCTTCTCATCTCGTCCCTCTCTCGTTCTATTACGCGGTTACTGTGTCTGTTGCGTCCGAAATTGTCTCCGCAAAGTTGAAGCTTGGATTGTGGAACAATAGATAGGGATATTTCAGGCTTGTTATTGGTAAAGCTATTGTTGAATTTTTTTTCCTGAATTTTTCATATCTATTTCGTTAAGGTTTCATCGCTCCCCTTTTATTTTTCGATTTGCCCCTTTTTTTAGGGTATACGATTATTATTGATTTTACTTCTTAATTTGCTTGAACTTGTTGGGCAGTCTTCTTCTTTGTCTCTTTAAGCTACTTTTGCTTCATGATTTTCAATTAATCTGTATGATGACATACACTGCTGGTTTATGTTTTCAATTCACGTTAGCCCCCATAAGTTTTCAATTCACGCTAGTTCTCTTTTCTCGGGTGGTTTATGTCCTATTTCATGGTTGCAACACTTTTCTTTATTTTTCACTTGTGGATGAACATAGTTTATTGGGTCTCTGTTGTTATTCGGGTTGATTGTGTAATGGGTACAACCTTATTGGGCTTAAGTTAAACCTTCCCTGTTTTATTCAATTTGGGATTTTTTTTCTATTTGATAAATAACTTTGTTGAAGTCATAAGCATGAATTCTTGGTTTTCGGAATGTTAATGTGCTTAACCCGTTGATAGTCTATAGTTACAAACCTCTTATTTTTGTGGGGCTGTGATCTCTTTTTTTCACATCATGTTACCTGATCCAGGATGAAGGAGAGGTTTTTGGTGGATTGGTAGAATACTTCTTTACATATGCTACTATGCTAGTGTGTTCTATGCTAAATCACTCGAAGGTTGTTTTCTTTTCTTTTAACTTTCACATCTCTGTTGGGTATCAGTTATTGGATTAGAAAGCGTATTTTTTGGCAGCAAATGTGTCCCTCGGGAGCTGCAAAAATTGAAATTTAGAGGCAGCTTCAAATCATGTATAAAGTAAGGTGGCAGGTAGCTATTATACTTGTTTTGAGGTCCTATATCTTGCTCTATATATATTGTTTTTTTTTAAGATGGTTAAGTTCAATTCTTCTCTAGATGGAAAGATTTTGTTTGTTGAATCACTGGTGCAGGAAGTGTTTTTTATGTCAGTCAAAATTGATTTTTGACATTTAAAAAATCTTGACGTTATTAGAGCAGTCGTTAAAAGTGTAATTTTTTACATCAGTTCAAAACTGACGTTAAAAGTATACTTTTTACGTCAGTTGATTACAAGACTGATGTTAAAAGTACACTTTTAATGTTAAAACTGGCATTAAAAGTTACATTTTTAACGTCAGCTGTACTAAACAACTGACGTTAAAGGCTTTTTTTTTTAAAAAAATTCTGTTACAATATATCCCTTCCCCCAACTATCCATGCATTCAGTAAACAGTCCAGTCCAGTAAACAGTCTAGTAACAGTCCAATATTTCACTTCAATTTCATTAATAAAATAAAAGTATATATATACAAATTAAGGAACAAATGGGGGGATAAAAAACATACTAATTACTACACACCTACGTATAAGTTTCTATACTAATTACTAACTACACATCTTCTATATACTGAGGTATACTTGCGGGCAATCCTTTCTCTTTAGCATATTGAAGAAAAATTATGCAAACCGCATCCTCAAGTCTTTGAACTCTTTTTTTGTTTAGAGGAGATTGGTCGTTGTTAAAAGCCTGCACACGTTCAAATAAATGACGGTAACATTAATTAACGCAATGAAAATGAAAACTATAATATATAATTAAATAAGTTGTTTAATTAAGTATTATTACCCACTTCCATCCTTTCGTAATAGATGTGGAGACTATGTTCAGCACATGTTGCATCACATAATATCCACACGACCAACCGTCTACCTGATATCGAGACTACAAAAGAAATGAAATTTAATATCAGTTAAATAAACATATATATTTGGAATTAATAATTAGAAATTCTAATATTATATACTATTTAACAAACTACCAACCTTGAGGATAATCCAATCAGGATTTCATTTAAACTTAGGAGTCCTACTCCTCCCGTTGGCACATCTCAAACTACAAGTCTTGAGCACACTATCATAAACAGAATATTCATGTCAATTAACCAATTCATCATGTTTGTTAAATAAACACAAATGTTAAAACTTAAATTAAATAGAAGATTAATTACTCACATATTGATAGGTTCCACCACCTCCCGTGGTGGGTCCCCGTGGAGAGAGCATAGGAAAATGACTGTATGTCTGGCAGGATGAATTACGAGCAACTGCCAATGGTTGTTCATTATGTATGGTGTCAGATATAGCTCCTTGCGATCATCACATTCCAGTAATCTCGTTAAATACACTGTGACTTCTTTTTTATTGTCAAAGAATTCAGGCTGAAGGGAGTAGGACTCTAAGAAGCTGAATAGGTTGTCACCCCTCTGTAGTTGAAGTCGATGGAGATGCCTACGATATGAATACAGTAAATCATAAAATTCAAATAAAATATATAGATTGAATTAATTATAAAATTATAAAGCATACTTACGTCGACCAAAGACTCACAACCGCGGTGGATAGTTACTGGCCATCATTGCAAAAATACCCAATATCGTCACCAGTGAATATAAATCCAAGCTCATGCTCATGAAGTGGGCGTGCCAGTCAACCATCATGCTCCAACTCCAATTGAAAAATAATGGGCGCATAATCCTCGCCAATCGAGAACAATCAAGTCATGAGAGCAATCTTATCCGCCTTTGCCTTCAATATTAAATAAATCAGGTATATAAGTTGTTGATAATTAAAAAAAATCATAAGTAATTAATTGACAAATTTGGACATTAATAATGAATATATACCTTCCGTGCCAACTCGATCTCCCGCTACGCCAGCTCAAACTCCCGCCGTTTCGCTTCACACTTAAGCTCACGGCGTCGGACCTCCAACTCCTGCTCCCTCTCTGCCAACTCATCCACATCCACATGTGTCCTATTATAGCTCTCTTTTGTGCTCACATGTGAAGGGTTGGCAGCTCCCGCGGTGTCCTGGGAACCCACGGAGGCAAGCTACCTAAAAAGCGCCTGCTTGAAATCTGGGTTGGATAAGAAGCGGCTCATCAGCTGGTCTGTAATGGCAGGGTCGGAAATGAGCTATTGTGTAATGGTTTCTGTAAGTGCAGCCTCATCAATGACCTGCCTTCATGAAGTAGACTTGCCATAACATTCTTTGATGCCCACCGTCTCTGGAACACTGATCACCCAACCAGGATGGCCGTCCTTGCCTAGAGCAGTGAGCAATATGTCCCGGCGTCCAGAAGGGACGGATGAGCCCTGGGAGCATTTTTCCTTAAGCTCCATCTACAATGAAGAATTGAAAAAACGTGTAAGAGAAAGGTGTTCCTTAAAAATATCAACCATAAACAAATATCAACTATAAATGCATATAGGTAGTTACTTACAATCTTATCTGCCACATCGCGAGTGGCTTCAGCTTTAAAAGAGCCTTTCTTTGTCATTCGGGCGGCCAACCAAACATCCTCGCGCGGGATAGGAGACGGAGGATCAAGAGGCATGCCCTCAGGCACCTCTCTAGTTGTTATCCTCGCAGCCAGCTCCTCCTGCTTCACCCTAAGCTTCTCCGCCATCATATCGTCAATCCTAGTGGCGTACCCACCCTGAGACAAGGTGTGGATGTGGACGTTCTTAGCTTGATTCTGCCTACCCATTTCCACCTTAGCCTGTTTAAACAAAAACACATAATTAATAGAGTTAAATACATTTAATTTCTTTACTTAAATGATCTCTCAAAAGCATAAACAAATTAACTTCATCAACTAACCTGAAATGTGTCCCCATGTCGAATGCTAACAAATTTATCCCACATCTCCCTATCAATCCAGGGGTAATCCAAGAACATCTTATCAAGCTTCTTCTTCCCAGATACATAGTGCCTAGTAAGATCACGCTTGAACCCACTCCAGCTCCTTGCCCCCAATGAGAGCCATTTCGCCCGATGATGCTCGTCATTCGGCACGGTCCAAGCTATCTACACATTAGATACATAACAAACAGGATGAATTAGAACTCGATTAATTTTTTAATAATGTACATCAAAAGAAGGTAAAAATAAAATACTGTGATAGCCTCCCAAATCTGATCCTTAACATTCTGTGGAACGTCATTTCAATGGTTGTATAGGATGCTAACGTGCTGCTTGGTTTGTAAAATCACCCACTATTTAAATTCTCTAGCACGGGGGCCCTGGGGCTTTAGTTTAGCATCAAAGGACACCTCAAGGGGCTGACCACTTTGCCTAGCCTTCTCTAACTTCTTCAATGACGTGGCTCCTCTACCCCGTTTCCTTCGAGACTGTGATGTCTGTTTAGACAAAAAAAATGTTAAATTAGAGGGTTATGTATAACAAGGATAAATAAAGAATATATAAAGAACTTAAACTTACATTATAAATAAATAATAAAGATAGTATATAACATGTAAATTTATACTATCATTAGGCGTAGTCCCTTAGTGTCTTGCGTAGGCCCCACAGCATCCTCCCGTGCATGCGGGTCCGAGGAGTTTGAGCTCTGAGGCTCACCGCAATTTCATTTTCAAACTGTGAGGTTTTCTTTTGAGCTCCTCACGTTTTGACGGGTAAAATACATGTTCATTTTCTTTACTTGTTCATCACTACAATACATGAAAAGTCAAGACTAATCATGTCTTCCAGTATACAACAAGTAAAGAGGGGCAACTGTGAACATCCATTTTTGTCCGTCTTCATTTTATTCTAATTTTATTTTATTATATTTCAGGGAGACTAAAAAATAATAATAGTGAAGAGAGAAAGAAGAAAAAGAAAATAATGAAGAAAGGAGGAGGCTCATAACTAATTTGCTATTGGAGGGGGAGGTCCCGTCCATTGCATTTGCTGTTGGACGGGGAGGTCCAGTCCAGTCCAGTCCATTGCACTTGCTGTTGGACGGGGAGGTCTCGTCCAGTCCATTGCATTTGCTGTTGGACGGGGAGGTCCCGTCCATTTCACTTGCTGTTGGACGACGAGGTCTGGTCCATTCCATTGCATTTGCTGTTGGATGGGGAGGTCCCGTCCATTGCACTTGCTGTTGGACGACGAGGTCCAGTCCATTCCATTGCATTTGCTGTTGGACGGGGAGGTCCCATCCATTAAATTGCACTTGCTGTTGGACGATGAGGTCCCGTCCATTCCATTGCATATTTAATTTTCTGTTGGACGAGGAGGTTCCGTCCATTGCATATCTAATTTTCTGTTGGACGAGGAGGTTCCGTCCATTGCATGTTTAAACTTCTGTTGGGCGAGGAGGTCCATCCAGTGCATATCTAACTTTCTATTGGGCGAGGAGGTTCCGTCCACTGCAATTTTATTTTCAGACTGAAGACTAAAGAATAAAGAAAGAAGAAGAAGAAGATAATGAATAAAGGACGAAGAAAAGAAGGAGAAAAGGACAATCAGCGAAAAGAAGAAAGGAGATTGAGTTACTTCTCCTAACCCTAAAAAACCTTATTTTACATATCAGACAAGACCTCTTTTCCTCCTCCCATTCTCCAACCGCCCATGCGCCTCCCCTACCCATTGGTCCTTCTTCTTCCCCATCTCCTCCCTCATTTTAACCTAGCAGCCCCACTTCTAATCCTAAAAAACCCATCTTACACATCAGACAAAACCCCCATCTCCTTCTCTCTTCAAACACGCAACATTCACATTAAATCACCTTCTTTCCGCTGCTCGCGCCACCCCCATCTAGACACATGCTATTTCTGCTCTGAACCACCCAAGCCCCAGATTTTGAGGTTGCCCTGTGGACTTACTTGCCATGTTCAACCTCATTTAGGTTTAATCAAAAATTTCACAACTACGGATGTTTTTTTTTTAAAACGATTTTCGGGGTAAAACAAATATTTTCAAAGTTATTAATAATTTACACAACTAATTTTGGGTAACCATTTTTATGGATGTTCTAGGGTGCCGTAGGGTTAAGTCTCCATGCCTTCCCTAGACATAATCGACTCCCGAACCCAAAGCTTTTTCTTAAAGGGTTTTTTAACTTTCTCGAAATTAAATAAAGTTGGTGGCAACTCCATGTTCATTTTCTAAAAGAAAATGCGAGTTTTCTTTTCGGTCGCGACAGAGAATATTGTGGCGGTGGTGGAGAAGAAGGACTCGTAGCGGTGGTGGTGGAGAAGACCTCGGTCGCGGTCATGGTGCTTGACAAGGGTTAGGGCAATAGAGAGGCAGAGAATAGTGAAAGTGCAGGGTGAAGAAGGAAGGCGAGCGGGTTTATGTGTAACGTATGCTTTCTAATTTGATTCCACATTTTACGTCAGTTTGTTATACAACTGACGTAAAAGATGAGCTTTTAACATCAGTTGTTTAAATAACTGACGTAAAAAGTGAACCGTGTCACTTTTTATGTCAATTGTTTAAACAACTGACGTAAAAAGTCATTTAAATGAACCTGATAATTACAAAACTGTCATTGCCTCCTTTTTAATGTCTAAGTTTTACTTAACAGACGTTAACCTTACTTGTTTATTACCTATTTTGCACTAGTGAATGGTGTAATTGTACAGTGATTTTGAATTGTTTGTTTTGTGAATGTAATTGTTTTTTCTAAAAAATATGAACTTTGTGGTTTTTTAGTAGTGCTAACTGTAAAGATTGAAAGACCGATGTTCTGGAACAAGATGGAAAGATGACTGGGTTGCAGCTACTATTGGAAGCTGAAAATGGTGAAAATAATATGTTGGTTGAGAAGGTTGGAGCATTAAAGGTTGTAGTTAAAAGAATGAAGTTAGCAATTTGTTGTATTTTGGTCTTCATTTTTGCAAAATGGATGAAGGTTTTTTGAAATGGTTAGGGATGAAAGACATATATTATGTTATGTTTTGGATGTATATTCTGAAATAGTATTCTAAAGTTATGTCGTGTGTTGCTTTGGATGGTTTTTTCAAACGACATTTGCTTTACAATTATCTTACATTAAATTTTCTTTTAGTCCTTTATTTAAGTTGTACTTAATATGTTTGAACATTTTTAACTAAAGATCTTCTAAGTTTCTACTGTAATTGAATTTGCTTGAATAGGTAGTGGAGCTGAATATATAAGTAGTGAACATGTTTTATTACCCTGTTAAGCAGCGGCTCAAAGTTATATATGCCATATGACGTACCCATTAAAAATTGTTGAGACTAGGTGTCAAATTGTTTTATTTTCTGCTGGTTTAAGTTAAAATGGGAAAAAAGTAGTGGCAAAAATTGTTCTATAAAAGATTGGTGAACATAGTGAATTGGAAGACAAAAGCAGTGGCAAAAGTGTTCTATAAAAAAAATTGTTCTCATTAGTAGAGCTATTTCACTAGCCAACCATAGTGAATTGGAAGACATTTTGGAGTCAGTCAAAGTGGGATACACATTAAAATTTGTTGCGATAATGAGGTTTCAAAATGTTTTGGTTTCTGCTCTTAAGTTAAATGGAAAAAAAGGAGGGGGAAAACTGTTTGATAAAAAAAGGTTGAACCATTTTCTTTAAAAGTATTAAGTTTTTGTAGCATGACTATTTTACTTGTAACAAAAAAAAAAACATTGTTGAGTATAACAAAAAAACCAATGTTCTGACAATAGCCATGTTTTTGTTTTGGTGCATTTTTGTTGTGTATCTCCTTATGCCATCTTATAGTTAAGAACTGTAACATATAGTTTTATTTTTATAAATAAAAATGTATTAAAAGGGGTACAAGAGGTACCCAAACCCACATAAAGATACCAAAAAATGAGTAAAGGAGTAAAGCCCAGAACACACTACAACCATATAAAGTTACCAAAAAATGCAGATTTGCAATTTGCAGCCTTTCTTAAAGCACCAACCAACCAATTGCTATGAATGGATGTTTTAATTTTTTGAGGTGTTCCTGCCGAGATCCGACTTGTCGGAATCTTGTCGTAGAACGTCAAACCAAGAGTGAACAAGGGGGGTTGTTTTAGATTATGGCTTGACAGAATATTGTATTCCGGTCCTACGTATCCCAATGGGAATCAAAGCCAGACGTAGTTCTAAGTTCAACCCTTGGTCATACGGTGATCTCAATCCCTTAATCTTGTATCTGATGAGTACTAGGGAACAAGGACTCTTCAATAGTCTCTTGGTCGAGCTAGTTTCTCTAATACGCCTAAGGGAGAGTTACCGGGGTTAGTGAAAAGTGAGTCTCTCTCTTGGGTTCTCCTCTTTTTATAATAGGATCCCCATCTTTAAGAGATCTAGATTTATCTTCTTTTATCTCTTAAATCTTCTTTGAGATATGATTTCCTTAATTTAAGGGATATGATCTCTTCTAACCGGATAAGGTTATTTGAGATAATATTAGGATTATTTAAGGATAATATCAATATCTTATCCTTAATTTAAGAGATATTATCCCTTCTAACCGGATAAGGTTATTTGAGATAATATCAGGATTAATAAAGATAATATCGATATTTTATCCTTCCTACCTTGGTTGGATCGGGTATCCAAGCTCGGTGGCTGGGTTTTACTCCTCGGCTAGTACACAAGTCCCCCAAGCTTCGAGCTCAACGGAGCGTAAAAGTTTTCATGACAGGAGCCGAGCTTGGCTTTAAAATTATCCGGGTTCAGGATTTATTGAGTAAGACTTCTCCCATTTTTGCCACAGTTTGATGGCCAATCTTCATACATCGGCTAACATTCGAGTTTAGCGGCTTTGGAAAGTGGGCCTAACAATCCTTTCTTTTAATGTCCTAGTGTCCGAGCTTGATTCCTTGGCCTTACGAGGTTAGAAACTTGGTCTCTTTAGCCTTTCAAGTCGGCGAGGTAAGTGGCCAAGCTTTACACCTCGACCCATATACAAGTCCCACGAGTAGCCGGAGCTCAACCGAGTAGGGAGCCAGAGCTCAACCGAGTAGGGAGCCAGAGCTCAACCAAGTAGGGAGCCGGAGCTCCAACCAGTAGTCGGGAGCAGGAGCTCAACCGAGTAGTCGGGAGCCGAAGCTCAACCGAGTAGGGAGCCAGAGCTCAAACAAGTAGGGAGCCGGAGCTCCAACCAATAGTCGGGAGCAGGAGCTCAACCGAGTAGTCGGGAGCCGGAGCTCAACCGAGTAGTCGGGAGCCGGAGCTCAACCGAGTAGTCGAGAACCGAATCTCAACCGAGTAGGGAGCCAGAGCTCAACCAAGTAGGGAGTCGGAGCTCCAACCAGTAGTCAGGAGCAGGAGCTCAACCGAGTAGTCGGGAGAAAGAGCTCAACCGAGTAGTCGGGAGCCGGAGCTCAACCGAGTAGGGAGCCAGAGCTCAACCTAGTAGTCGGGAGCCGGAGCTCAACCGAGTGGGGAGCCGGAGCTCAATCCAATAGTCGGGAGCAGGAGCTCAACCGAGTGGTCGGGAGCCGGAGCTCAACCGAGTGGTCGGGAGCCGGAGCTCAACCGAGTGGGGAGCCGGAGCTCAACCCAGTAGTAGGGAGCAGGAGCTCAACCGAGTAGTCGGGAGCCGGAGCTCAACCGAGTAGTCAGGAGCTGGAGCTCAACCGAGTAGGGAGCCAGAGCTCAACCTAGTAGTCGGGAGCCGGAGCTCAACCGAGTGGGGAGCCGAAGCTCAACCCAGTAGGGAGCCGGAGCTCCACCGAGTAGTCGGGAGCCGGAGCACAACCGAGTAGTCGGGAGCTGGAGCTTAACCGAGTTGTTTGCTTGGAAGGAGTCGTTCCTCGGATTACAAGCGAGAGGGTCGTAGCTCGCCTCTCAATTTGAACCTCGGGAGGAATCGATCTTCGACTCCCGAGTTGTTTGCTTGGAAGGAGTCGCTCCTCGAATTCCAAGGGAGAGGGTCGTAGCTCGCCTCTCGATTTGAACCTCGGGAGGAATCGCTCTTCGACCCCCGAGTTGTTTATTTGGAAGGATTCACTTCTCGACTTCCAAGCGAGAGGGCCGTAGCTCGCCTCTCGATTTGAACCTCGGGAGGAATCCCTCTTCGACTCCCGAGTTGTTTACTTGGAAGGAGTCGCTCCTCAACTTCCAAGCAAGAGGGCCGTAGCTCGCCTCTCGATTTGAACCTCGGGAGGAATCTCTCTTCGACCCCCGAGTTGTTTACTTGGAAGGATTCGCTTCTCGACTTCCAAGCGAGAGGGCCTTAGCTCGCCTCTCGATTTGAACCTTGGGAGGAATCACTCTTCGACTCCCGAGTTGTTTGCTTGGAAGGAGTCGTTCCTCGACTTCCAAGGGAGAGGGCCGTTGTTCGCCTCTCAATTTGAACCTCAGGAGGAATCGCTCTTCGACCCTCGAGTTGTTTACTTGGAAAGATTCGCTCTTCGAATTCCAAGCAAGAGGGCCGTAGCTCGCCTCTCGATTTGAACCTCGGGAGGAATCGCTCTTCGACTCCCGAGTTGTTTACTTGGAAGGAGTCGCTCCTCGACTTCCAAGCGAGAGGGACGTAGCTCGCCTCTCGATTTGAACCTCGGGAGGAATTTCTCTTCAACCCTCGAGTTGTTTACTTGGAAGGATTCGCTCTTCGACTTTCAAGCGAGAGGGTCGTAGCTCGCCTCTCGATTTGAACCTCGGGAGGAATCGCTCTTCGACTCCCGAGTTGTTTACTTGGAAGGAGTCGCTCCTCGAATTCCAAGCGAGAGGGCCGTAGCTCGCCTCTCGATTTGAACCTCGGGAGGAATCCCTCTTCCACCCCCGAGTTGTTTACTTGGAAGGATTCTCTTCTCGAATTCCAAGTGAGAGGGTCGTAGCTCGCCTCTTGATTTGAACATCGGGAGGAATCGCTCTTCGACTCCCGAGTTGTTTACTTGGAAGGAGTCGCTCCTCGACTTCCAAGCGAGAGGGTCGTAGCTCGCCTCTCGATTTGAACCTCGGGAGGAATCGCTCTTCGACTCCCGAGTTGTTTACTTGGAAGGAGTCGCTCCTAGACTTCCAAGCGAGAGGGCCGTAGCTCGCCTCTCAATTTGAACCTTGGGAGGAATCGCTCTTCGACCCCCGAGTTGTTTATTTGGAAGGATTCACTTCTCGACTTCCAAGCGAGAGGGCCTTAGCTCGCCTCTCGATTTGAACCTCGGGAGGAATCCCTCTTCGACTCCCGAGTTGTTTACTTGGAAGGAGTCGCTCCTCGACTTCGGGCCGTAGCTTGCCTCTCGATTTGAACCTCGGGAGGAATCGCTCTTCGACCCCCGAGTTGTTTACTTGGAAGGATTCGCTTCTCGACTTCCAAGCGAGAGGGTCGTAGCTCGCCTCTCGATTTGAACCTCGGGAGGAATCGCTCTTCGACTCCCGAGTTGTTTACTTCGAAGGAGTCGCTCCTCGACTTCCAAGCGAGAGGGCCGTAGCTCTCCTCTCGATTTGAACCTCGGGAAGAATCTCTCTTCGACTCCCGAGTTGTTTACTTGGAAGGAGTCGCTCCTCGACTTCCAAGCGAGAGGGGTCGTGGCCTGCCTCTCGGTTTAGTCTTGACTCTTTTCTCGGTCAAACTGGACTTGATTCTTTTCTTAAGCTTGAGCTCGGCTTTTATATCCTTGTTCCGACGTTGTAGGTCAGGTTTGATGGATCCTTTATTTTACCGAACACTTGGTGTGAACCGAGAAAACTAAGCATCTCAGGGGCTTCATATTAATGGTGCCTTTGCCACTGCTCTGTATGTTCAACTTTGGAGGAGGCAGCAGCTCCTGGGACTTTGTTGAGCATTTGATTTACGCATTTTCTCAAGTACCTTGTGGTCAAAAGTCTGGTGACTCATGTGGGCAGACGAATTATGAACAATGTTGCCTTATATATTTGTTCTGAATTGAAGATCGCGCCTCGATCTGTTTAGTCATGTAAGTGATGGTCGATCTCGGGAAGGCGGCGGCGATGGTTATCATCCTCTCAGCTGGCGTACAAACTGGTACGACCCGCGACTGGTGGGAGGCCGCGATGCAGCTTGAAGGCGTCCACGATATCGGATCGGATTTGTCCTCCTGGGGTTGAGATCTGGCTCGCGATCTGGTTTCATGGACGATCTTGTGTGCGGCTATGGAACTGGTTCACGGCCGTGGCAGCGTTCCTCGTCCCTGATCATCAAAACATCTAGTGCGCCTTCGTCGTGTAGCACAGCTTATGTACGTTCGTCGACGGGGACTGGGTTCGAGCACTACGATGGTTCCAGTAAGCGCAAAAGACATGGTGGAACGATTTTTTCCTTTCTCGATTAATGGTCAGAAAACCAGGATAATACGGTGGCTGGTGGAAGAATGGGTGCTCGGGGCAAAGTTTTACCTGGCCCCACGGTGGGCGCCACATGTTCCTGCCGAGATCCGACTTGTCGGAATCTCATCGTAGAACGTCAAACCAAGAGTGAACAATGGGGGTTGTTTTAGATTATGGCTTGACAGAATATTGTATTCCGGTCCTACGTATCCCAATGGGAATCAAAGCCAGACGTAGTTCTAGGTTCAACCCTTGGCCATACGGTGATCTCAATCCCTTAATCTTGTATCTGATGAATACCAGCGAGCAAGGACTCTTCAATAGTCTCTTGGTCGAGCTAGTTTCTCTAATACGCTTAAGGGAGAGTTACCGGGGTTAGTGAGAAGTGAGTCTCTCTCTTGGGTTCTCCTCTTTTTATAATAGGATCCCCCATCTTTAAGAGATCTGGATTTATCTCCTTTTATCTCTTAAATCTTTTTTGAGATATGATTTCCTTAATTTAAGGGATATTATCTCTTCTAACCGGATAAGGTTATTTGAGATAATATTAGGATTATTTAAGGATAATATCAATATCTTATCCTTAATTTAAGGGATATTATCTCTTCTAACCGGATAAGGTTATTTGAGATAATATCAGGATTAATAAAGATAATATCGATATTTTATCCTTCCTGCCTTGGTTGGATCGGGTATCCAAACTCGGTGGCCGGGTTTTACTCCTCGGCCAGTACATGAGGTAAATAAAAACTAATTTGCATTGGGAAACAAACAACAGTTAAAACATCATAGGGAATAGTATATGACTTGATGGATGATTTGTGTATATTAACTATTAATCCATTGTTTAATTGCCATATTCTATTTCCATAATGTCTTTTATGGAGACAAATGAATCCAACAAGTCCATACTTCACACATTCACAAAGTACTATCTTTTGTTAATTAAAAAGTTGTAACACGCCCAACATGACCAACTAAATTATAATCAAGAAGGCTGTAACAGGTTCCAAAATCTTTAACAATATGGGACTATCCTTTTTAATTAAAACAACTAAATTATAACATCACAAAAAAGGGCCACACATCACCAAATTTTAAAAAGTTGTAACAGGCCCAACATGACCAACTAAATTATAATCAAGAAGGCTATAACAAGCCACAAAATCTTTAACAATCTGTGACTATCCTTTTTTAATTAAAACAACTAAATTATAACATCACAAAAAAGATGCTGCACATCACCAAATTTTAAACAAGCTGTAACAAGCCCAACATGACCAACTAAATTATAATTAAGAAGGCTGGAACATGCCACAAAAGCTTTAACAATCTGTAACTATCCTTATGGTGGCATTTCATAATACTGAAAAACAATGGATCAACAATTATAGAGTATTACAAAAGTTAAATCAATAACATTTTAACATTTTAAATCTACAATATTTTAACAACCTGACTAAATTGTAGTAAAATAGGAGCTTGACGATTTTGAGGATAAATAGGAACTCCACCAAAGTTAGTTAAGTTTGACATTCCCATACTCGAATCACCATACCCATATGTTGGGAATTGCATTGGGGGTATCATTGGCTGCACTTGGGACATAACAGGGTGGTCACCCCTAGAACGAGCCACCTTTTTCGGCATCTAATAACACACACATGAAACAAAACTAATAAATATCAGCCAACCATAGAACGTCTATTTGACAGCATTCAACTGAATAAAAAAGGATCCTTAACTTACACAATCATTATTTGACTTTTACGACATCACTTTTGATTTCTTTTGCTTCTGATTCGAACAACCACCAACTTTCCCTTTCCCTATTTGTAGTCAACATTACATATGTTATTAAAATACAACACTAAACCAATGAAATAACCCAACATAGCATAATTAAATTACTTTGTCCTTGTTGCTAGAAGGGTTAGTTGGTTGAGCACTGTGCTAACTCTTGTTTACATTAGATGCCATTTCCTCTTTATCCTGCAAAATTCGAAATAAAACATAACATTTAAAAAACAAATTAATGGACTAAACCATTTCCATTCAAATTAATATAATCATTTTACAGGAAACTCACACTATCAACTTCAAAGCTAAAACCAGACGACTCTGAAAGAGATATCTGATCGTCATTGATACTATTATCATTTGTACCAAAACGCAATGGACATGTCCTAGCATTGTGTTTTGTGCTAGTACAATTTGAACAATGTCTCGGCCTCTTCATGGCAAACTTTTTCTTATTCAGAGCTCCTTCAGTCTTGACCATATTGGGATCACCAAAGTGCTTTTTGGACGAGCTTTGAGTTCCAACGGACAGACCCAACCTCTCATATTTACAAGAAAGTTTCAATATATCATCCATAACCTCATCAGTGTCCCTTTATCTTTGCAGCTAATTTACAGAACCTTGTACAGGCATCAAAATAGGAGCCAAATCTTGCAAGCTCCATCACATCGTAATCAACTTCAGTCGACGAATCGGATGACAAAAATGCAGTCTTCGTATTCTTAGTACACCGGGTAAAAATCAAACTGGCAGGAATATGATCTACATCCTCCTCTTTCATGACACAAAAAATATGCGAACAAGGAATGCCACGAGACTCAAAACATCTACACGCACGACAAAATATTGACTTTGAAGTATCAGACACAACTTTTGTTTGATAACTACGATCGCAGTACTTGGTCAACCTGAAAACAAACCTAACTCCATTTGCCACACGCTCAGCAACATTTATTGCACCACACTTCACAATCTGCTCTCAAACTTCTTTAAAGATCTCTGCTGTGTAGATTTTGGCAGCATCATTCTCAATATTATGGAGCGATGTGGTCAGTACAGGTTCTGAAAATAGAGACTTAAAATCAGTCACCAGTTCATTATTTCTATAATCTCTCAAAGACTGCTCAAAATTATGCATAAACTCGAAAATGCTGGATTTCTTCCTAACATAATTCTTTATGATTGAGTTAATAGCTTCACATTGAGAGGTAGTTCGTATACGTCCGAAGAACTTATCACGAAAATAAGCAGTGGCCCATAATGTCATGTTCTCGTATGCTTTACAAACCCATTTGTCCCCTACAAGTCCATGTTTTACAACCATCTCCATCCAAAAAAATTCAAATTCCTCTTTAATGAAATTTGAGTACATTGCTTTCTTGAAATCCTGCAAAAAAGGATAACACTTCATATTTTCACTTGTATTCTTGTGCAGATGCCAAGCATAAAGTCGATGAGATGCATCCGGAAAAACCTTCTTTATATCCTCCCTCATAGCCCCATCGCCATCTGTCACGACTGCTCTCGGATGTTTATTTCTCATTGCTTCTAGAAATGCATTTAACACCCACTTATATGTCTCAGTTGTTTCATCTGCCACCAAAGCACAACCAAATATGATGGTTTGTGTATGGTGATTACACCCGGAGAAAATCACCAATGAATAATTGTATTTGTTCTTCCTATACGTCGTGTCAAACGCAAGAATGTCATCGAAACAAAGAAAATCAAATTTGCTGCGTCCATCTGCCCAAAAAAGGTGCTTTGATCTACCATCACTTGTGGTTGAAAACTTTGCAAATAACATGGGATCATTCACCTCCTTCCCATGAAGATAGCTAATGGCAGAAACAACATCCCTATCTTTGATCTCACCGTGCTTTTTTCTATCAAAATAGTTGTATGTATTTCTTGGAAAAACCAACTCCTGAATATCCACTCTTTTGAGCCACCATATACCCCATTATATGACAAGTTCTTATACCATACGAGTGGAGACTATCAACCTGAGCTTTATCTGCATCTGTCATTCAATGATAAGCTGGGAATAAGTGCACAAATCTGGAAAGGCTTAGTTCATGATTATGTACCTCATCAAATAATGTTACTATCCATCTTGATGTCTTCTTCTTATAATGTACACGAAGCCTGGCTTGACAATTAGTTCCAGTGAGAGATCTATGCTCTCTTTTCCTATCTAACCTCATGAAGTGCTTCTTGTTTCTTAACCCAGCTTTATTGTAAACAAATTGTCGCATTACCACCTTTCCCCTAACATTACGAGCCACATCGTCTCTCCTAATCACAAAACCATGACTTTTTGCATATTTTGAATAAAAGTCATAAGCCTCCACTTCACTACCGAAGTCTAGAGCCGGTATCTCATCGGTCGTTAACTCATAAATCCTTTTAAGATTACTTTCTCCACCTTCCGTACTTTCAGTATCACACTCATCAGATAAATCATTACTCCCATCACTTACACTGTCGCTTTTATCACAAGAAACAGAGCAATTACCATCATTATCATCATCCAAATTAATAGGTGAAAACTCCTCAATGCTAGACATCTACAGTGCAAACATCATAGTAGGTTGAAAAAAATTTAACCATCTGTATATACACAAACTTAACTGTCCTATTTGTGCGTACAGTGAAAATAAAAGCAATCTAAAACACAAAATTCTAATATAAGTATATACAAAATGCAAAATTACAATCCTAATTTAAGAAATCTAACATGCGGTCTTACAAGCACTGTATGTAGATTTATTCACCAACATCGATATTTCTCATCTCAAAATTCAGAACTTGAAGTGTTTTCCTAGTTAGCATTATGGTCGCGCTGTCGCGCACGCGCCAAAAAGCGAGCAGTTTGTAAAAATGTAGTTATAGGGAGCGACAACTCGAGTATCGTCTCACAAGGACTCTTGGGTTGTTGTTATTAACACAAAATCAGTTCTTGGGGGGTTTGGATATGAAATTCAATAAAGGAAACAAAACAAAACAGAGCAGTAAAACAGATTAACAAATAAACTAAAGCGATTAACCTACTGTTCTCGGTTTCCCACTATCATTGGTTCATGCAAATTCCAAGCCCTAAGCAGATTCTAATCCCCTTTCGGTTGTAGCAACAATTAACAAACGAAATCACTACTACAGATATATGTTCCTATTCCCGAATTAAACAAACGGGGTTAAGCCCTCATGAACTAAACGAACATGAACGAACACACGCGAATTAAACAAACGCGATTCAATATAGGAACATAACATCACCGAAATAAATCAACACAACACTATACACTCCTGAATTAAACAAACAGAAATATATAGCATAGCATTGAAAAGAGAAAAGCAAATAAAACAGGAATTACATAACCTCAAATGTAAATGGAAACCAATCACAGTAGATTAACCAGGGAGACTAGTTCTCCATTACAAAAGAAAAACAAGCAGCTATCTAAACTAAGAGAAAAACAAAATATTAGAAGATAAAAAAAAAACTCCTCAGTTCTGCCTTCAAACAGGCTTATATACAACTTCTGGTTTCCGCGGACTCGCGAGGCGAACACTGTCTCGCGACGCGAATCTTCTGCAACGTTTGGTCTTCTCGCGAGGCGAAGTACGGATCGCGCGGCGAGGAATGGAAAAGTCATGGCTTCTGGTCTTCAGTCTCGCGAGGCGAGGAATGGATTCGCGGGGCGAGACAGAAAGGATTGCAAATTCTGGAACAGTCACGCTTCAGGTTCGCGAGGCGAATGCCTTCTCGCGGGGCGAGAAACTCCAGAATTATTTCACTTTATTAACCTGAAAATAAGAAATAGCATAAGTGCTTTATTTGACTCTAAATCAACTAAATTAACCTAAAAATACTTTACAGACTCAAAATGCTGCTTAAAGACAATCAAGTCTAATTCAGGCGAAAATGAGATAAAATTAGCACAAAGCCAAGGTTTTTCTAGTTATAAAACTAGATGAGCCAGAGGCTGATCAAAATACCCCAAACTTAAACTTTGCTTGTCCCCAAGCAAACTAAAACTCAAAAACTTAAAAAGACTCAAGACATGGCAAGCTTAAAAGATTCAATCAACTTTGCACAAATTCAAGCAATTTCATCAAAACAGTTTTCTTCAATGTTCCCCCCTTTCAAACAAAGCAATCCCCACATTCATCTACTTTAAACAATTGAGAATTTCATCATTCAGGCAATCATTAATCTAAGCAAGGGATCCAAGTTACACACAAAAGGGAGATCACCAAATTCAAACAATCGCCTTCCTCACAAGGGCATTTAGTGTTTCACTCAATCGCTCAATTTCTGTCTTGGTTATCAACAATTCACTCAATTGCACTTTTCAAGAACACTTCCCATAAATTTGATTTTCATCTCAAAATGGTTCCCACGGAAAACATGCATGCAACATCAAAAGGCCTTTTATGGGTTATAATGGGGCCTGGCTAAGGGTAGGATATACAAAGGTACTGGGCTGAAGTCCCTAGGAACTAAGAGAGCATGAAACTTTTTACACTTTGAATCTCCACTCAAGTTCCTTTTTCCATTTTTCTTTATGCTTTGGGTGACTACAGCTTTTTCCTTCTTTAGCCTTTTGACATTTTTGTTCTTTTATTTATTTCTTTCTTTTTTTTTTCTTCTTCTTCTTTCCTTTTTTTTTCTTGCCTTTGGCTCCCACCTTTTTATTATAATTTTTTCTTTTTCTCAATCCCAAACAACACATCACACCTTGTAGCCACCCCAAACTTAGTTTCTTGCAACCATTCTCTTTGCTAAGATTCCATGCTCTCCTAATCCTAAGATCGGGTTACATGGTTTTTCCAGATTCTAGGCTCATAACACAAGGTCATCAAGAATTAACAGGCTAACCAGGCTCAATGGGGCTAACTAGGGAACATGCATTAGGGACTGGTTCAATTTAGCCAAATGGTTATTTACAAAGAAAATGCCTAAATCATCTGATGCAACACATAAACATGCAAACCAAGAAGAGATTCAAGCAAATTCAGGAAAGTGCAACTTGAAAGTGATTCACATAGTCAAAAACATGTTGGAGGCTCAAATCCTCATCTGGACATTTTTGCAAATTGTTTGACAAAGATTCTATCCCTAGTGTGTGCATCCCTATCACCCCAAACTTATCATAAATCATGCAATCATAACAAAATCTCAAAGTTCAGTTTTCAATTACATGGGGATCAAATTTTCAAATTTTCAAGACTTAGGGGGAAAATAGTCAACACATAACATGCAATCCATCTATGCAAAATCAATCAATATCCAGCAAACTTGCCAACACAAGACTCAACACAACTCCTGAGCTTCTCAAATTATTCAGGAGCTGAAAGAAAACAAAACAAAAACAAAGAAAAGCAGAAACTAGCAAGAAAGTGAAAGTAAACTAAAGAGAAAGGGTTAAGAAAACTCATTGGGGGTGGTTCCACCAGGATCCCACTGTCTGTGATACAGTGGCCAAGGAATGCCCAAATTGCAGTATGATCCTCCCGGATCCCATGGCCTACAGCATAAGTACGAGAGCGGGCGCCTGATAATCATGGTGACTCCACCAAGTGCGGCGGTCTTCTCACTCCCTATCAGGTCACAATTGACCTCTTTCTCAACTTTGTCCATAAAGTCCTCCCAATAAAATCGGGGCTCAACCTCTTGGACTGGCCATGGTGAAAAATCCAAAGGCTTGAACTCCATTGCTGGTTGTTCCACAGGGGGAGGTGGCAAATAGGTAGAGAGTGTTACTGGTGCTGCTTCATCTTCTGCACGTTCTTCATTCATTGTGCTAACAAATCCATCACCTGTTAAACCTGCAGAATTCTTAGCACACACCACAAAAGGGTTAGTGTTAGTAGAGTCAGTAGATATATTACAATAAACTGAATCAGTAAAGGTCTGAATGTCTGGAAGTGGCTTGAGCTCTAAAGAGGGTGGCTGTTCAATGGATGGTATATTCGGAACTTCGGCTGAACAAACAGCATCACTCTCACTATCACCCTGCAAAATAGAATCAAGAAACTCAGCACAAACAGCACAGGGGTTAGTGTCAGTACAGTCAGTACATGTAGTAAAAGAAACTGAATTAGTAAAGGTCTGAATGTCTGGACTTTCAGCACACAATTCATCAATCCCATCACTCTCAACACATGCATTTGAATTAATTAAATCATCTACTTCCAAAGGTTCTTCATCATCCTCAAGCTTGGTGAAGCAGATGTCCTCCTGATCCTCATTTTCTATGTGAATAGGCCCCTCAACCTCATATGTCTCCTGTTCCATATGGACGTTTTGCTCCTCATACTTTTCAAAACATGCTACACATGAAGCAAATTCATTACAATCAGCACATGAATTATAATAGATAGAATCAGGAGAGGTATGAATGTCTGGAAATTCTTCATCATCCTCAGAGGAAGTATTGTCAAGAACAACTATCCGTGACTCTGCATGTTCCTCAAGGGAATGTGGAGTTTGCAGTGTATTAATGTTAGCATCCGTTTGCTGCTGAAACTGTGTCTGTAAGGCCTGAAGCTGTCCAATTTGCTGCTGAAAAAGTGTAGCCATATGTGCGGTCAATTGCTCAGTCATTTGCTTGAACAGGTCCTCTAGTGAAGGTCCAGAAGGTGCATAGGTGGTCACTTGAGGAGAATTCTGTTGTGGCGCTAGAGAAGCTATCTCATCCAAAACGCCCTGTCCTTCACTATGTTGGTTAGAGTAATCATTCACTCCAAACATGCCAAAATCGTTACTAAACTCAACTCCCAGCAGAGTTAGGATAGTATATGCATGGTGGTGGCTCATAATAAACATTAGGCATATAACCATACATATAATCATCCATGGGTAGATTCACAATCAGACAAATTCAGCCAAACTAATTCAGTAATGCAAAAGTTTTTTTTTTAAATTTTATTTTCTGTCAATAACAATCAAGAGTCCCCGGCAACGGCGCCAATTTTTGGTCGCGCTGTCGCGCACGCTCCAAAAAGCGAGCGGTTTGTAAAAATGTAGTTATAGGGAGCGACAACTCGAGTATCGTCTCACAAGGACTCTTGGGTTGTTGTTATTAACACAAAATCAGTTCTTGGGGGGTTTGGATATGAAATTCAATAAAGGAAACAAAACAAAACAGAGCAGTAAAACAGATTAACAAATAAACTAAAGCGATTAACCTACTGTTCTCGGTTTCCCACTATCATTGGTTCATGCAAATTCCAAGCCCTAAGCAGATTCTAATCCCCTTTCGGTTGTAGCAACAATTAACAAACGAAATCACTACTACAGATATATGTTCCTATTCCCGAATTAAACAAACGGGGTTAAGCCCTCATGAACTAAACGAACATGAACGAACACACGCGAATTAAACAAACGCGATTCAATATAGGAACATAACATCACCGAAATAAATCAACACAACACTATACACTCCTGAATTAAACAAACAGAAATATATAGCATAGCATTGAAAAGAGAAAAGCAAATAAAACAGGAATTACAGAACCTCAAATGTAAATGGAAACCAATCACAGTAGATTAACCAGGGAGACTAGTTCTCCATTACAAAAGAAAAACAAGCAGCTATCTAAACTAAGAGAAAAACAAAAGATTAGAAGATAAAAAAAAAAACTCCTCAGTTCTGCCTTCAAACAGGCTTATATACAACTTCTGATTTCCGCGGACTCGCGAGGCGAACACTGTCTCGCGACGCGAATCTTCTACAACGTTTGGTCTTCTCGCGAGGCGAAGTACGGATCGCGCGGCGAGGAATGGAAAAGTCATGGCTTCTGGTCTTCAGTCTCGCGAGGCGAGGAATGGATTCGCGGGGCGAGACAGAAAGGATTGCAAATTCTGGAACAGTCACGCTTCAGGTTCGCGAGGCGAATGCCTTCTCGCGGGGCGAGAAACTCCAAAATTATTTCACTTTATTAACCTGAAAATAAGAAATAGCATAAGTGCTTTATTTGACTCTAAATCAACTAAATTAACCTAAAAATACTTTACAGACTCAAAATGCTGTTTAAAGACAATCAAGTCTAATTCGGGCGAAAATGAGATAAAATTAGCTCAAAGCCAAGGTTTTTCTAGTTATAAAACTAGATGAGCCAGAGGCTGGTCACATTAACACTAATTGATTAAACTTTTGACAAAAAAATCAGCATGAAGCATTCTTCACTAAACTCATACAAGCTCTAGCATGACTAAAATCAAACTTTCCAACCAAGAAGCATTCTTGTGTGCAGGTATTTCTGGACGCAGTAGCCATACACGTTTGACACAATATAACAGTGACCCTTGTCATTTAGCCAAAACACAAAAAAGACGGGTAGCTAAAAGTAAAACCCCTTTCGTATACCACCTGGCCCATTTCTAAATACATCAAAAATAACAGCAACAAAGAACATAGTAACAACACACCAAACTAACAGAAATGTTATATTCTAATCTAATCACATAGCACCCAGAAAACCACCCAAAAGAAGAATAACTCATAACAACATAGTAACTCAGAATATAACTCATGGGAGAAACCAAATCATCGTCTAAAACACAAAGCCAAACACACACAAGTAATATCAAACACAAACACAAACAAGGAAATCAAAATATCCAATTTCATACAACAATCAAATACTGAATGAATGATATAGTAAGCATTACCTGGAAAAATCAGAGGCACGATGTTCAAAAGGAGAAGATCAAACAAGTTCGCAGTACCTAGAATGGTAACGTCGCCAAGAACAGATGATGTCGCAACAATGGCAGCTCCGCTTCTGATGGGATAAAAAAAACGAAGGAACCAGGAACAGAGAACCAAGAACAGAGAGCATGATTCAGTTTCACCAAAACGAAACAATTCGAGAGAAAGGGTGACGTTGGACCATCGAAAACAACTTTGATGAACAATGGAAAATGAACGCACAAAGTAATTTGGGAAAGGGAATCCAATTTCGTGATAGAGGAATTAGGGTTCATAAGCTGGGCAAGGGAAGGTTTTCACGATGGGAGGGAGGGGTTAGGGTAGAGAAAGACCAAAATGTAATGTCTGCACAACACATGAAATGTTTAAAAAAAATAGTTATTTGAAATTTTAAATAATAAGATTTTTAGATTTAAAAGGGTTAAAAACTTATTTATTTGCCAGGGGATTGATCTGAAAATAGCAAAATTTCCTGGTTAAAAATATCAATCTTTGACTTGATTGTATTAAATATGTAACTACTCGTCTATTGGTCCAAAAACAGCTGTTTTAAATCAGTTGATTCTTTTAGGGTACCATAGAATTTCCTATGATTATAGCAATACATATCAATATTATCTAGCACTTTTTGTTTTTAAAAAAAAACAAAAATAACACCTCCTTATTGAAAAAAAATGGGTTTTGCTAAATGAAAAGCAAAAGTTTCAAAATTTCAAATGCATTAAGTGCTTTATTTTTTCCTACTATATATAGTTATCCTTTAACGGCTTTCTGACCAAAGTAGCATACTTTTAAAAACTATTTACCAAAATAACCTACTTTTAAAAAAATTTACCAAAATAACCTTGTTTTTCCCAACGTAGAATTTTTTATTATTTTTTTGCTGACTGTGTGGCTCCAGTTTGACTGATGTCATTGACTGACACGTGTCATTCTCTGATTGATCCGTCGTGATTTCCCCAAAAAAAATTGTTTGAGAGTGCCACGTGTCGCGTTCTAGTGAGTGGCTCCATTTCAACTAGCGTCACTCACCAAAACGCGACACATGGCAACCCTAGCTAATAAAATAATAATATTAATTATTTAACAAATTTAAAAATAAAAAAATTAAAATTAATAAAAAATAATCATTTACTATTATATAACTAATAACACTAAAAAATTAAAATAATACTTAAATAATAATATTAATTATTAAAAAAATAAGAAAATTTAAAACAATACCTAATTAATATTAAAAAATAATAATAATACCAATAAAGAATGTTAAAAAATACAAAAAATTATAATATAAAAATAATTATTAATTACTCTATTAAAGCTACAAATTACTATTATTAATTAAAAATCTTATTAAACATAATATAACAATAATCCTTAAAACTACAAATTACTATTAATTACACTCTTAAATTCTTATTCAACTATCAATTACTATTACTATTATATAACTATTAATTAAAAATTAAAACTAAAAATTTAATAATATTCTTTAATTATTCATGTTATGCTATAATTATTGTTTTATTTTTTAAATATTCTTTATTGGTATTATTATTATTTTTTAATATTATTTAAGTATTGTTTTAATTTTTTTAGTGTTATTAGTTATATAATAGTTATTGGTTAATTTTAATTATTTTTAAATTTTTTAAATAATTAATATTATTATTTTATTTCGGGTGTGCCACGTGTTTCGTTCTAATGAGTGGCGCTAGTTAAAGTGGAGCCACTCACCAGAACACAACACGTGGCGCTCTCAAAAAAAATTTATTTTGGAAATTATGACAGACTGACACGGTCAGTCAATGGAGCCGGTTTGACTGGTGTCACATAGTCAGCAAAAATAAAACAATAAAAAATTCGACATTTGCAAGAACAAGGTTGCTTTTATAAATTGTTTCAAAAGTAGATTATTATAGTAAATAGTTTCCAAAAGTATGCTACTTTTGTCAAAAAGCCTCCTTTAACCATTACAGCTAGAGCTGTCAAAATTGACCCGGCCCGATGGGCCAGCCCGTTTAGCCCGATAAAAAGGGCAGGCTGGGTTACTGAAATTAGAGCAGTTAAATTTTAGCCCGGCCCGGCCCGAAAATCTGTTGGCCCATCACTGTTTAGCCCGAAACTGGGCGGGCCAGCCCGCTGGCCCGAATGCCTTCAACTTTTTTAACAAAAAAATTTTTAAATAACAAAAACAAATAATGATTTTGAAAGTTAAAAAGTAAAAAATAAAAAACTAACCCTAAGTGCTATTGCTATTTGCCTCTGACCCAGTGACCCCAGGCCCTGTAGTCGTCGCCCCCACCCCCAGGCCCCAGCACTGAGCACTTCTTCTTCCTCAGCTAGCACCTTCGCACGGTCGTCGTCCAGAGCGCCGCCTTCCGTCCGTCGTCCAGAGCGCCGCCTTCCGTCCATCGTCCAGAGCGCAGTGCCAGTCGTCACGCGTCAAGCTTTTCTCGGCCTGTTCCATCGCGCGTCTGCCTTCCTCAGTCGCGAGCTTTTCCTCCATGTCTTTCCTTCCTCTGATCTGAGCAGTGACCACTCGCCCTCGCCCCTCCATCGCAGAACTGCTTCGAAGCCGCCTTGTCCCTGTTCGACTGTCGCGCATGCTGTCGCTTCCCACGGTGGCACTGGCTGCTCCCTCCCTGTTCGTCACTCAGCGGCCCAAGCTGTCCGTTACTCTCCAACGGTTCTCACTTCTCAGCTATTATAGCAGCACTGCAGCAGGTTCTCACACAGTTATTTCAAATATTAAATTTCATTTTTGTTTAAAATATCAAATTTTTTGAGTTTAGGAATGAGTAGTTTTTTGAGTTTATGATGTGTTTTGAATCTTTTTTTTTTTTCTTCTGAATTATACAGCTTTTGAATATGAGTAATCGTATGCCTAATACTGGAGAGGATTGCAAAATTATTGAGGTAGATGATTCAAAACCTGCCAAAGAGGATGATAAGGTTGAACCACGACAGAAAAAGGCTAAAACAAATAGCTCAAATGCTTGGAAGCACTTTGAGAAACTTCCTTTGACTGAAGACGGAAAAGAAACGTGTAAATGCAAAGGTTGTGGGAAGGTATACAGTTGTCCAGCTAGCGGAGGTACATCTCACTTAAATCGTCATATTGCTAATTGTGTAAAGATTCCTAAATTTGATAATGTGGGGACTATGATGCTTGACTATACTGCCAAAATGAGGTCTAGAAAACTTGATGATAATGTTGTTTGTGATTTGATGGCGCAAATGATTATATTGCATGATCTTCCATTTCAATGTGTTGAGTGGCATGGATTTAGAACGTTATGTCAATATATTTCTTTTGGTGAGGCTACTAATATTTCTAGAACTTCTATTACTGGGGATGTGATGAAGATTTACATGCATGAAAAAGAAAGATTGAAAAATCAATTGGCTAGACATAATGGGAGAGTTTGTTTGACCTCTGACTGTTGGACTTCTTGCACTACTCGTGGCTATATCACTCTAACTGCTCACTTTATTGATGAGAATTGGAAGTTAAACAGTAAGTTGTTAAACTTTTGTCATTTGGAACCCCCACATACCGGTCATGAGCTATCAAGGAAGGTGCTTGAGTTTTTGAAAGAATGGGGAATTGAGAAAAAAGTTTTATCAATTACTTTAGACAATGCTTCCTCTAATGGTCTCGTGCAAAAGTTCTTGAAAAGTCAACTTTGTTTGTCAAATAATTTGCTGTGCAATGGAGACTTTTTTCATATTAGATGCTGTGCACATATCCTAAATATCATTGTTCAAGAAGGATTGAAGGTAGCAAGTGCCGCATTGCACAATATTAGAGAAAGTATAAAGTATGTGAGGGGTTCGGAATCAAGAATGAAACTATTTGATCAATGTGTTGAAGGGATTGGTGGCATTGATACTAATGTTGGATTGCGCTTAGATGTGTCCACTAGATGGAACTCTACTTATTTAATGCTTGGGAGTGCAATTAAGTATAGTCGTGCTTTTGAAAGCTTGGGTAATCAAGATGAGCATTATAAGCATTGTCCAACAAATGAAGATTGGGAAAGAGGAAAGAAGATTTATGAATTCTTAGAGCCTTTTTATGAAATCACCAAAATGTTTTCCGGTTCTAAATATCCTACATCCAATTTGTATTTCATGCAAATATGGAAGATTGAGGTTCTATTGAAAAATAGTAGATCAAGTCAAGACTATGTGAGGCTTTAAGAATGATGGAAAAGTTTGATAAGTATTGGAATGAGTGTAGCACAATTCTTGCTTTAGGATGTGTTCTTGATCCTAGGTTGAAGTTGCAAATGCTGAAATATGCTTACTCTAAACTTTATTCCAACAAGCTCTCGGTTGATGAGAAGTTAAGTGTTGTGAAGAATGCTTTGTATGAACTTTTTAATCATTATGCCAACAATTTGGAAGTTCATAATTCTATGATAGATGCAAGTACTTCCACTCAAACTTGTCAAGAAGGGACAAGTATTTCAACATTACCAGCAGACTATGATGTAAGTTATTATACTTCAACAAACTTATTCATCTTTCATCTATTGTACTTGTTTTAATCTTTTAGTAATTATTTGATAGGAATTTGAAGAAGAAGAGAGTAAAGAAACTTTGTTGAATGGAAAATCTGAACTTGACCTCTACTTGGAAGAATCAAAACTTGTGGGTCACAAGGATTTAGATGTTTTGGATTATTGGAGGGATAATAGTCGTAGATTTCCTGATTTAGGAAGGATGGCTAGTGATATATTAAGTATTTCAATTACCACGGTGGCATCTGAGTCCACTTTTAGCATTGGAGGTCGTATTTTGAGTAAGTATAGAAGCTCTTTACTTTCAAAAAATCTGGAAGCTCTCATTTGTGCTCGCAATTGGTTACTTAGGTTCTCACAAGATGGTAAGAATATTTTTTGAAGCTCTTGTATAGCTTTGTTTGTACTTTAAGTTACTACTACTATATGTTATTGTTATGGCTAAATGTATATTTTAATGTGTAGGAGGATTGAGTTCTATTGATGGTGCGAATGAAAGGACAACCAAAGTCAATGATAAAAAGAATCCTTTGAATGCCATCATTGAGGAGGAGGAGGAGGAAGAAGAATGATGTTGAATGAAGATGATAAGCTTCAATGTTTTTTGAGATGGGATCCTACTTATGTTATGCCTTTATGTCTTTTTTTTTTGGTGACGAGATCCTCATCCTAATTTTTTTGTGTTATTTTGTTTGGTACATAGACATATCATATACTTTTCGTGTTACGGTTAAACTTAAATGTATGTTTTTTATAACGATGGATATTTATTATAACTATGGTACATGCATTTCCTATGTTAATTCATAAGTTATAACCATATGAATGGAATGGTAATGGAATTTGTTAGTTAATAAAATGAATTTTAAAAAACAATAAAAATAATTTTAAAAAAACATTATCGGCCCATGGGCTAGCCCGTTTGGCCCGCAGCCCGCATAGGGTTGGCTGGGCTAGGAAATTAGCAGCCCAGTTGATTTTTGACCCAACCCAGCCCAGCCCGAAACTGACTTGGCCCGAACGGGCCGGCCCAAATGGGCTGGATCAGCCCGTTTTGACAGCTCTAATTACAACAACCGCAACAGCAACAGTACGGAAAACAAACCTCTTCACTCTTTCACTACCATCTAATCCGCTCAGCTCTTACACCCGTCGGCTTATAGCATTCTTAATACAGTAGCAGTAGTATGTATAATATAACCCTCTTTTCTTCTGTTGCATCTAGTTTCGTTGCTTCTATATCTCATTTAGTTAATAAAAACTGCTTGGTTGTGATAAGAAATTCTAAAATAATCATTTCGATAGCGTCTAGCAAAAATAATTTCTTTATGTCAGCAAGCTAATGGTACTGTCCATAATTTAGCAAAGGCAGTTCTATTTAAGTCTGGTCCCCATTGTTTCTACTAAATTCCTAACTATATTGCTCCTTTAATATCTAATGAAATTATATAAGCATTTTCCTGAAGAAAAAAAAAATTCTTAATGCCGACATCAAACTTGCTTTAACATTTAGTTAGAATAACATTTCTGTGCCTCTGCGGCTAGAATTGAACATGAAAATACAGCTTGGAAATAGATAGTCTTTAGAATTCTAATTTCTATGTTCATACTCATTTTAAAGTTAGAATCATAATTCCGGTGATCCATTTAATGAAATTCAATTATTACTGGCTTAAACTTTTTTCAATTCTTAACGTTTACCTTATACACGTAAAGAGACACACAACAGAACGGCTGCCACCCCGTCATTCTCATTGTCACTCACTACTACCATTGTCGATGCCAACTCCACCATTGTTGCCATTACTGTTACCGTTACCACCACCACCATTGCCACCATCATTATCAATTCAAAGAAATTGAATTTAGCAGTATAACTGTAAACCTATTTTTTTTTTTCCCACAACTTAAACATAAAATTTATAATTCTAAACGGACTCAAATTCTATTAGAATTGAAATTAAAAATCAAATTCTAACTACAATTCCAATTCCATCATATATCCAAACAAACCCAAATTGTTCTCTTGCAATTTAGCACGGTTTAAAGACCAACGGTGTATAACAAAAATAAAAATAAAAATAGCAGCGTTGCTTTTGGCTTTGTTTGCTATGTTGTCTTGAGACGTTATTTGTGTATTTGGTTTCACGTTATAAACCTCCAGAATTGATTTTGTCATCGATCAAACGTGATTTTAGTAAAAATGATATGTTTGACTACTGACAGGTAAAATTGATTGTCTCTAGATGCAAGTCTGACTAGAATCTACAAAAAGTAGCTTTTGAGTTGAGTTGAAAATTTTACCCTAAGTTTACATCAAACTTGTTTTCCAAATAAAACATCCAATCATAAGTCACTTCACTTTAAACTCAATTCTAAGCAAATCAATTTTACAAAATCAATTACATTCAAAATACTTCTTTCAAACGTTCATCCAAACACACTTTATTACGTTGCAAAGGTGAAGTAATAATGAGATCCATATTTAATTCAACAATAATACATACATACAAATGAAAACTATTAGCCCCACAAGTGAATGATTGTCTAATAATAAGCAAGGAATATCCCATCTTTCAGGTAATCATGATATATTGAACTCGACTCATTAGAAGCTTTTTATAATGCGCAAGGCTCCTAATAATTGTTCAATCATTTGGTAATCAGTGTTATCCAACATCTGCTTACTTTTTACAATCTGATAAAGTTGATAGCAATTTTGACTCTGCCAACCCATTCGATATTTCTTAATTCAAATCATCTTTGGCCATTAATATCAAACCAACAAACTCCAGGTTTTTAAATTGTAAGTGAGGGAGGTTGTCATTCAAATACCTGGGGTTACCGATTCGTGCGAATCCAAAAAGTGTTTAAACGTGGCAGCCGGTAATTGACTCTATGGAAAGGAGGTTGTCTTCGTGGAAAGGGAGACATCTGTTACTTGGGGGAAGGATTACCCTGATTAATTCCGTATTGAACAGTCTACCTATATACATTTTGTCTTTCCTAAGAATTCCGGGAAAGGTGTTGAAGAAACTAGTGAGTATCCAGAGAGATATTTTATGGGGAGCATCACAGGAAAAAAGGAGGATACTTGGGTGAGTTGGGAGAAGGTCTGTAAACCAGGGGAGGGGAGGGGGGTTTGGGGTTAAGAACCTAGATTGGTTTAATTTGGCCTTTCTAGCAAAATGGCGATGGCGGTTGATAAATGAAGAAAAAGGTCTATGGAAAGATGTGTTTGCTTCTAGATATGGCCCGAGGGAAAAGGGTGGAAGGTTCTCAAGGGGAACTCCACGAGACGCGAGGAGTGCATCTCATTGGTGGCAGGTGGTCTGTAAAATTGTTAAGTATAGGCATCTGGAAGATTGGTTCCAATTGGGGCTGCGTAAAAAGTTAGGAAACGGAGTCTCTATTGACTTTTGGGATGATGTGTGGGTAGGGAATCGTAGTCTCAAGGAATCTTTTCCTAGGATCTTTAGCCTATCGGAGGCTAAGGGTAGGAGGGTTGCAACCTAAGGGGAGTGGCAAGGCGCAAATTGGAAATGGAATCTGAGGTGGAGAAGGATAATGTTTGATTGGGAGAAGGAGATGCTTGAGGAGATACAAAGTTTAATAAACCCAATAGTGTTGATAAGTGAAAATGAGGATAAATGGATCTGGCTTTGGGATGAGTCTGAGGTGTTCTCTACAAATTCAGCTTATAGATGATTGCAATCAAAATGTGCTCTGTTACCTAATCTGCAGGCTGTGGAGGTACAAATTTTCAAAAGTTTTGGGAAAAGGTACCCAACAAGGTTCTTGCTTTCTCTTGGCAGGTTCTTTTAGATAGAGTGCCTACAAAGATAAATCTGTTCAGGAGGAGGGTATTGATAGAGCAAGAGGAATTAGTTTGTGTCTTGTGTGGTGAAGGTGTTGAAGATACACGCCATATGTTCTTATCTTATAGTTATGCTTCCATTGTGTGGAAGGAGGTTTATGTGTGGCTAGGATTTGAGGTTGCTCTACCTGCAACGCTTGCTGATTTGTATTTGATGTATGGGGGCCTTTTTGCAGGTAGAAAAAGAAAGAAAAAAGCTTTTTTGTTTCGGCATACGGTAGTGTGGTCGTTGTGGCTAGAGAGAAACACCATTATCTTCAATAACACCCCTTTTGACATGACTAGGTTGTTAGAGTTGATTAAGACTAGGTCTTGGGCTTGGTTTTCTGCTTTATCAGCTTCTGTCGGCTCAATCCTTTTGTTTTCTAACTGGTGCATGAATCTTGTACACTGTTTAAGTTATTACTGACACCCGTGTGTGAGTGGCCTGTGTCTGAGACATGTGTTGATGATTTGGACTGTGTTTCTCTGGGGTGATTGTTATTCTGATTCTGGTATTCATTTTGGTGGTGCCTGGTATTGTTCTGTTGGTGATCTGCATTTGAGCTTGGGATTCTTAACTGGTTTTTCGAATGGCCTGTGTTTGAGACTTGTGGTGATGAATGGACAGTGTTTCTCTGGTGTGATTGATATTCTGACCTTTGTATTCATATTGGTGGTGCTTGGTATTGTTCTGTTGGTTTTCTGCATTTGAGCTTGGTAATTTTTCTGTTGATTCCTTGTTTTATCTTCTACTGGATCCTTTTTGAGAACCCCTGTGGTGGTTGGTGCTGGACAGAAAACTGTCGTGTGGCTGAGAGTGCCCGTGAGAAGGGAAAAAAAGAGTCACAAGGGAGAGGTAGAGAAAAAGAGCTAAGGCTTTCTAACTGGTTTGTTGTCTGTGCAGGTGAAGATTAGGCTGCAGATTTGGGTTGGAGGATATAACAGAGGAAGTAAATTAGTGGGTGTACAGTGAGGGCACCAAAATTTCTGGATAACAACTCTTCGTGTAGCTTCTGATTCATTCGGAAAATGTGAAAGCTATTGAAATAGGAAGCAGGATGTTTGATGCAGGCTCTTTGATGGAAGTATTTTGATCGGATTTGGAAAATACAGAAAGCAAAGGATTTGGGTATTTGACAAATAGGGGTGCATACTTGTTTTTCTTAGATGGTGGGTGCTTTTGCTTTGGGCGAGTTTCTTCTCTTCAGGGGTATGGCATTAAGGTTTTGGAGTAGCATATGGTAGCCTTTGCCTTAGTTGCTGCTGCTCTTTTAACTTCATCTATGATCTAGTTGGTTTGGATTGGTGGCGTGCAATATCCCTCAAAGTGGGCATTTAACTTTTGCTGCGAAGTGATCTTTTTAGGCTGATTTTAGGATAGTCTCATTTACAAGACTTTATAGCTTTGGTGACGGTGGTGCTTTCGGGCGGGGGAATGTTTTTTGGGTCCTGTATTGGCTCTTTAGTGCTCATCTGGATTGTAAAATTGATGTTTACAGATTTTTCTTTTCTTGGGGGTTTCCTTTGTACTTTTGATTCTGCTTCTCCTTTCAGGGGTATCAATTTTACATAGCTTCCCTTTTTATTTTGTTCTTGTATACGGGTTAGAATATCCCTAATGCTCCCAATCTATATACTTTTTGCTTACTAAAAAAAAAAAAAAAAAGATAGCATAGCAGGGTACCCCAAAAAAAAAGAAGAGCAAAACATGATCGATACAAGATTTTAGGTTAACAAGTATGGAACCTGACGGCAATAATTAAATTTAGCCCAATTCAAGCTACTTAAAACTAGATATTACCATTGGGCAAGAAGTTACCTGGCTCTATCCTCCAAAGCTTTGCCATTACTTCTAACCAAAATTACAACCCGTGCAGAGAGTTGATCATGCTTCACCAATGAATTAAACAATTTACAAGTACGATTTCTGTAGATGAGCTACTGTGAGACAAATTAAAAAGGATAGGGGGAAGGGATTATACAAAAACAATGAGTCGTTGCCATCCTTGACATGCTTGAGTGACAAACATAAATGAAACCTTCCAACAACATTTGGTTGTTGCTTTGGCAAAGCCTCCCACTTAAGCTTGCACAAGTGCTAAGCAATCAAAACAGAGTGCAGATCAATTGATTATAGTTTCACCTTGGCATTCAGCGTTGAGAAACAAATGATAAAATAATGCATTACTTGACAATACATGAGTGACAGAAGAACTTGTTAGTTCTTCAATTCTCTCACCTTAGCAAGCCTTTCTCTTATCAACCCTTAAGTGGATGTTATACCATTTCTTCTTCTTTGGACGATCTCTGGTACTCCTCTTCTCTCTTGCTTGGACGTCATCTTTTGCCTCCTTGGAAGAACTTCTGCTCTTGCTCTTACTTGTACTCCGTTTTAAAGGAGCAGCGGTGTATGATGCATGTATTTCATTTCTTTGTTTCAGTAGCTCATCAATCTGCAGAAGAATAAATAGCAGAAGTTCAATGGGATTGTTGAGTTTTTTTACGGGAAAGGGGTTAGGGGGGAGGGGAGAAGTTGCATAAAACCCTTGGAAAAGAAAAACTCACTGCTTGCATTTCATGCGCATATCTGCTCGTCATCTCTGTGAATTGTGCCAAAACCTACAAATACTCAGCGTCAGATTGATGAAAAGATATGTAATTACAACCATATGCAATGCTTGTGTCAAAGTGCACACCTCACGGTATTCGGTCTCAAACTTTGATATTTCTGCCCTTTTAGACAAAATTTGAGATTCTATATTTCTTAAATTCTCTTTTTCTTCACTAAAAGGAGCGGCACACAGAGCTTCTATTGTATAGTTTGCACTTTTGAAAAAGTTGTCACCTAGAAGAAATTTGACAGCATATAACAGTCAATATCTATAGAGCATAATTCCAATAAACAAACATAACAAGCAGCACTGGGCATAAAAGAATGCATTTACCATAAACAGCAAAAACATGGGTACCAGCCTTCAGTTCTGTTAATTCACAGGGCTGAAACCCATCCAGTTTTCTGAAAAATGATGTATCTGGATCCTTAGCAGCAGCTATCTGTAGATAATTAATTCAAGAACCAAATTTTGGAATGAAAAAAGATAGACAAAATTAAATTTGAAGTGAATAAGTATTCAACTATTCGTTTACAGTAGCAACTCACTGAGTTCATTGTTTGATCCAACCGATAAACAGGAAACCCAAGAAAATACATTCCAGCGGAGGTAACCTTCCCTGTTTTTGCACTGTCTTCCTACAACAATAATTAGTAATGTCATAGAATGTTCAAAAGTCAGAGAATGAAAATGTATGAAATAATTGCAAGAGAGCGACTAACATTCAAAATCAAACAATGCATCAGATATGTTTAGTTCCTAAGGATCTCAAAATGTAAGAAATGATTAAAAGAGAGCCACTAACGTTCAACAACCAAACAATGCATAAAAAATGTTTAATTTCTCTCCCACTCTTTCAAACACACAGTACAACAGTATAATACCTGGAGGGCGAGACTTAATCCACCATTGTCTTCCTGATCAAAATATAATAACTGTGGAAAGCCAATTAATTAACACCATTAAAAACAGATCATTTAAAAACTAACAGATTACCGTTTTCCAAATAATTAAAAATTATATGAAATCAAGAAGAACAATAGTTCAAGTCTGCATATCAATGTTTTACTATGTACAAGGAAAAAGAATATCTTTGAAACTGCAAAAACAATGCATACAAATAAATTACAAGGGATAGTTTCATACTTTAATCAACATTTAATACAGAAATAAGAAACAGAATTATTTTGATACAAGCCCAAGTTCAAGGTTCCCTAACAACTAATCATTAAAGCCAAACAGAACCAATCAGAAATTGCTGATCAAATGCACCTTAGGATCACAGAAGTAGTTTTGGTTTTGGCTACATAACATGTACTAAATTAGAAAAAGAAAAAAGAAAAAAAAAAACTCCCAAATCAATTAGTCTCCTACTTGCATTGAAAAAAATTGAAATTCTTGAATAGCATTATGATTCAATTTTCAACTTCAAATCATCATCACTATTAAAAAACAAGAAAAGGGAGTTACTAGAGTATAAAGGAAGCCCAACTGCAAATATGGAGCAGCATTATATCAGCATAACAATTCAGGGCCCAAGTCATACGAAATTACCTTACAAAATTCTAGAGTACTCAAAGAAATATACTACCACTTTAATCGTTTGAGAAATGAGAACCAAAATAATACTTTCAAGATTTATGCTAAGAGTCACCATGGCAAGAGACTGAAATTTGTTTTGAAGCAAAACTACATAGCAAAAATAGTAAGACTGGCATTAGAATTGCTGGTAAAGCAAACTGACCAGACCTGACACTCAAGCTATTATAATCTTCCGAATTATTCAAACAGATCCAAAACATATGAAACCGCTTAAACTTGGGAAATGATTGTCACTGGGTAATAAACATCCCCCAAAAAGGATTTATAAACAAAATAATAGACAGCATATAATGTGAAGATATTTCTCTCTGTTGTAAATGAATGGAAAATCTGAAAGGATGAGATCATTAACAGAACAAATACTCAAATAGATATAACAGTAAATTTAGGGTGTTTTTAAAATTTGACCAAGAGTTTAAAGTATCTTTTTTTATTTTTCTTTAAAAAAAATCTTTATCTAGAACAGCCCCCACCACACACACCCCCCCAAAAAAAAAAATACAAACCCCCGAAAGTGATCTTTCTGGAAATAGTAAATTTTTATAGAGTTACGTGAAGAAATCTGTCACCACAAAGCAAGAACAAAAACCTTAAGATCAGAGGGTTGATGATAACTTGCATGCTAATTATATAAATGTCAGATATTTAAATCTAACCTTGAACTTGCTTTTGTCTGATGATTGCACTCGACAAACAAATCCAGCTCGTGCTTCCTCTTCCATTATTGTAACTGAAAAAAAGTGTGCACATTGCTTCTCAACCTGACAGATGAAGGCACCAAAACAAAAGTAAACAAAAGAAACTTGTAACTAAACAGGGATCAATGAAAAAATAAAGCAGCTCACCCTTTTAGATATAGAATGCCCCAAAGGAAGTGGACGAATGGTCACTACACCGTTGAGTGCCTCTTCCAAAACAGTTGCAGATACAGTTGTCTTAATTGGAACACCAAGTTTACTGATGTAAAGGAGAAAGTTAATGATGTAAAGGAGGCAAGACCAGAAAACAGAAGGGAAGAATTCAAAACAAAAGGAAACTTATATTTAAGTTTCTAAGCACTCAACAAGAGAAAGGAAGAGAAGGATATTCAGCCTTCTAACCTAAAAAGAGCTGCAAACATGGTATTCACAGCACCCAAACTTGAAAGGTCCAACTCCAACTCTTGGCCATCTGATTCAACGGCCTACGTACAAACATGAAATATTTCATCACTATTGATCCGTGTGAAGAGGCTGAAGAAAAAAACTTTAAAATAATAATAATAATATATTGGGGGGAATTTTTTTGTACAAGATTGGAATTGGAACATTTTAAAAAAAATTAAAAATGCAAACCTGGAGGATTGATGATCCTCCAAAGTCTTAAAGGTTCATATGTTAACTTATATCACCTCAAAACCAGCTGAGTCATACTGACGCCGTTTGTCAGGATCTGATAAGATGTTATAAGAAAAGGTAACCTCTTTAAACATATCAGCTGCTTTAGGATCATTAGCATTCTTGTCAGGATGATATCTGAAATGGAATAGATTTAATTTTAACCAATTAATAATATAAACTGACCCTGTACAGATGAAAAGATAGGAAGAACAGTGAATTCAAAGAATCAGGTATCCCTGAAGAATATTAGTTAGTTTCAGTAAAACTTAAGTCATTAATTTTTACTGTGAACTGCTAAGTGCTGATATTAGATGCATGAAGCCAACATCTTCTTCGGTAGGTTATTTGGGCTTATCTAGATGAACAATCAGCAAGTATGAAAAATTAAAAGCAAACAGGTGCTTTAGATAAAATCAAAAGAAGGTAAAATTGAATGTTTGCCAATATATATCAGCTAAGAGCCTAAGACTATATACTATATTCAGCATACTGAACCAATGTAAAAGAACAAAAACAAAACAGTTGCTTTTTCCCTTTTTTTTTTTTGTCTTTGGTTGGTTACCCCCCACCCCACCAACGCCTAGTCGGAGTGGTGGTTAGGTAAAGCCCTCCCCAAATTGGGACTCCAAGATTTGAACCTCTAAACTTGCAAATAAAACTCGCTTGGAGGCACAGTCCACTTTCACTATGACGAACAGCTGGTGGGGTGCTTTTCCCCTATTAAACTCCCATTATCCTACCCCTTAACATCCAAAAAAAAAAAAGTAAGAAATAATGGGATATGTGTTCCATTCTCGAACAAAACTGAAGCGGAACCAAGGCCAGTAATAACTTGAACACCCTGAATTGGATTTACAGGCTAAAACTGACCTGAAAATAAAAAGAGTTTTCAAAAAAAAAAAATTGCCACAAGTTGCATATCTAGGTAAGGTGATTATGCCCCAACTTCTCCAATGCAAAAATCCCAGTGAATAATAAAATTTTGCAGAGCTAACTCAACGGCTATCAACTAATGATGATGATAATAATTTAAAGTTTTTAGAAAAAATCAGAAAGCAAGTGAGTGGAAGAAGCATACTTGAGGGCCATTTTTCTGTAAGCGGTTTTGATTTCCTGATCAGTGGAGTTGCGGGAGACACCGAGAACCTCATAGGGGTCTCGTCGGAGCTGCTTCGCACCATCGTGCTTCTCCGACTTCGCCCGATTCCCAGGCATCCTTGCCTGAGACTCGGACTCCTCTTGTTTTTTTTTTTTCAAAAACCCTAAAACTCAGCTTCTTCTTGTTCTTCCCTTTTCCTAAGAAAAGAGTCAGAAAGAATTGAAATTGAAGGGTTAGAGAAATATGATTTTCCCGCGTTTGGTGTGGTGTTGAGGGAAATTCATTGGAAAAGTTAAAGGTTGAGAGAGGAATGGGAAATTGTGGCGATGAGATCCAGAAACTCCATGGACCCTCGTCCAAGCTGGAGCTTTGGAGAGAGAAAGAGAGAGAGACAAACAACAGAAAAAAAGAGGGCGAGAAATTGGAGGGGAAATTACGGAATGTTTTTAACTTTTTATCCTTATTTTTTTTCTAATTTAATTTTTCAAATATGTTATAGTTTGAAAACGAATTGTATTGCTGGTGAAGTACAGTTGGTGCGTAATGCGCACTGGGGATGTTAACAATTTAATCCGATTTTATATTTTTATTATATGACAACCGGATACGCTTGTGATGTGTAATGCAGGTAGAATAATTTTAAGATTAAATACCGAAATTGGTCTCAAAAAATTTAGAGGATCCTTTTTTTTTGTCGTTGAGAAAATAAATTATTAATATAATCTCTCAAATTTATAAATGTGGGATATATTGGTCCCTTCTTCTACTTTCAACATTCGTTTATTTGTCTATGTATCCCGTTAATCATCCTGTCTGACTCGTTAGTGGTATTGTGTGGTCTATGACAAATTTCCACAGGGAATAAAAGAACTAAAGTGAAAAAAGCACAAAATTTTAAAACCCTAATATCTGAAAATTGTGTATGTTTTTCACTTTTTATTTGTTTTTCACTATGAAAATTTCTCATGGGTTATACAAGACCACTAACGAATTAGGCAGGATGGTTAACGGGACACATAGACAAGCAAACAAACACTGGAAGTGGAACGAGGGACTAATGTGTCCCGTGTTCATAAATTTGAGAGACTAAATTGGTAGTTTATTTTTTTAAGGACCAAAAGTAAGTCATCTAAATTCTTCGGGAACCAATTTGGATATTTATTCTAATTTTAATTCCTAATCAATTCTTTAATTAATTTTTCTATTTATTTATTATAAAAAGTTAAAAAGTAATTAATTAATTAATGTTCTACCAACATTAGTTAAAGAATAAAAAATAAAATTTTATCCTAAAATGATGATTTATTTAATATATTAAAAGTTTAAAAGTTTTTTTAAAAGGAAAATTTTAAAAGTTATACTTTCGAATATCAATTTTTTATTTTTTATTCTTTAATCAATATTTTTACCACACTTATTTACAAGACAAGACCTTAAAAAATATTGAATATTTTTTCATTCTCAAGATATTAAATGTATTATTTTTTATTTTTTATTAAAATAATTAATGAAAAAAAATTATAAAAAGATATTATGCACATAGGTTAACAATGAAATCAGCCAGCTCATTGGTAGCTGTAGTTCAGTTGTTTTATTGTTAGTTAGTTTTTTAAAAGCATTATGGTTGGTTAGTTAGTTACTGAGTTTAATGAGTCATAGTGTCAGACTATGAACTACTCCCTCCGGTCCACAACATAAAAAATAAATAGGTCTATTTTTTGGGTCCAAAATATAAGAAACATATAACAATTTTCACACTTATTAAATGCTAATTTCCAATGTTACCCTTATTAATTACCATCGTTAATTATAGGCCATCAAAATATTAATTAAAATTAGAAGAAATGTTTTTGAAAATTTATATGAGTATTGATTACAATTAATTCATTCCAATGCATTTTCTTGATATGTGTATTTTAGAGTCTTGTTTCTTATATTGTGGACCGAAAAGAGTAATTATATTCTTTATGTGATTAATTTTATTATGTATTTTTAGTTTAATTTTTTATTTATTAAATTATTTATTTCAATTTGTAAAAAAAGAAAATTGATTTACTTTTTAAATTTAATTTTGAAACCTTTTAATATTAAAAAATACATTATTATTGAATGATGTATTTTCATATTATTAAATAAATTATTTTTTTTGACAAAAAAAATAAAATATACTTTTTTTGAAATATCAAAATTATTTTTAAAAAATATGACAATGTCTTATTATTTTTGTGTTTTGTGATATTATAATATTGGATGAGTGTTAAAAAAACTGAAAATACATTAAAGTTAAAGCTTAATTTTGATATATTATTAGTGTCAAGTTTTTTTATAATATCAATCTGTTGATGGTTTGGCAGGTGCACCAAATCGCGACAAGTAATAATAGCATGAGTAGAGTATCGTCCCAACGAGGATTACGTTTCAAGTAACAACGTGGCTTAAGCAATTGATATTTGAACCTATGAAACTCATAGTTCCAAGAATGTTTATAGATTTTTGATTTTAGAATTATCCAAACAATGAATGAAACAAAGCAATTGATGAATGAATTCAATCAAGGCAAAAGCGATTAGGTGTCGGAATCCTCCAATTATTCACTTGATGTAACTTTATTCAATCCAAATTCCAATTTATTCCACTCAATTGACATTCAAACCACTAACTTAGATTTATCCCTAATTCCTTAGGTGATAATCCTTTTGTACTAATTAAGAAGCCTAATTCCTTAGGTCATTCAAGCATTAGCACAAATATTAAGCACGAGATTCATAAGAATGCATTGAAACATAGTTCTATTCCTAGAATCAACATTTCAATGGTAATCTACTTCAATTCCAATTTAATAACCAAATTTTCAATTGTGAAAGTGAATCTAAAATCAATTATAGGTTGATCAATTCAAGAAAAGCATTAAGCATAGAAGAGATTAACCAAACTGGATGAAATAGAATTGAAATCAAAGATAGAAGTCAATTACATCAAGCTTCAAATTGAAATCATCCTAAACCTAACATGAATGATCTAGGTACTCATATTATAAAGGGAAAAGAGAGAAGAATTTGAGTGGAAGAGTGTGGAAGACTCCATGGAAGTTCCAAATCTTATTCCCAAGGTTGAATCTTCAAGGAAGTGGAGAGAAAGTGATGAACCAGCTGAGTCTACTCAAGTTCGTGCAAAATATGCAAGTTTGGGCAATTTATTTGACTACAACTAACTAACAATTAGGGGCGGTAAAAAAATTAATAAAGAGTTTAGAGCACCCCCTTTCTTCTGCACAATGGATGAGTATGTGCAATTTTTTATTATTATTATTTTTTTACACTGGCTAGCGCTTAGCGCTAGAAATCCATGCTCAGCACCCAAGGTGCAGTGTTTTTTACTGAAATTGCTTTCTGTTTGCGCTCAGCACTCACAGTAGCGCCCGGTGCCCATATAGGGCCATTTTCACCCTTCTTTTGTGTTATTTCTCCCCTTCCTTGGATTCACTTTCCTTAGATGTGCCCTGCATAACAATTCAATGCAATTACACCACATTAGATGACCTACACATCAAGGAACCACTCAACAACTCAATGAACTACTTGTTATTTCATGATAAGGGGAAAAAATGAAGAAAAAAAATGCAAGAAGAAAATATGTGGGTTGCCTCCCAAGTAGCGCTTCTTTAACGTCACTAGCTTGACATATTGTCACCCCATTAGGGTGGATAATATGATAAAAAGAAAATTTCATCCTCCCGCTTTCTTCTTTTAGGTAACAATCCCATATATTTGACATAGGGATAAGAATGTTCCCATGCTCCAACAATTAAGCATTTGGGATATGTGTTCCCCCATTTTTGAAGCATGTAAAACTCATCTTGCATAGGACTCTTCTCTTCAATCACCAAGGGTTGAGTCTTAGTCATATGAATCTCTTCTTGTATCACCCTTGGCTTCTCTTCGATGTCATTATTTTTGTTTTTGTTTTTCATCTACTTCTACAACCACACTTTCTTTTTGTTTTTCATCCACCACTTCTTTTGAGTCATGTTCACTTTTCATTTCTACAAGCACTTCTTCTTCTTGCTCAACCATTTCCCAAGCATGTGACTCTTGCTCTCTCACTAACTCTATCTTTTTCTGCATAATTCCAACCAATTGCTCAGATACATCCCAACTTGAATCTCAAGATTCTTGATTGAAGCTTGTATGTCCTTGAATTTCGTTTGAGTAGCTCCAGTAAATTGAATTAAAACATTTTCAAGGTTGGGAACTCTATCTAGTGACTCATTGGATTGATGGTAAGGTTGTGCATCTTGTTCCCTCGTGAGGTTCTCCATGTAATAAGCCTCCTCTTGTGCATTGAATTGAACTCACAATTTTCAAGTTTATGGTGTTCACCACAAAAATCACATGTAGGTTGCAATGGTTTCATTGCCTTAAGTTGCATGACTTGAAGTTGTTTAGACATCAACTCCAATTGTTTTGCAATAAAATTTTTTTAATCAAGAAGAGTAGCTTCAAAGATGTCCATGGTCTGTAGTGGATACTTTCCTCACAAAACACGAATTCAAAAGTAAAGAAAAGATGAGAATATCCAATATATCAATTATTCAAACAAAAACATAAAAATAACAAAGAAAAAATGATGTTCAAATTAACAACGCTTTAGCCTTGTTAATATTGAAACCAACAATCCCCGGTAACGGCGCCAAAACAATCAATCATGAATTATTCTGTGTAACTTTCAAAGCAATTATGATAAGAGCCAAATAATTTTAATAATGTGATAATTTATGATTGGTTAATGGTGTAAAAAATATTTACACTTACGGTACATACAATTATATCCGTAAACTTATCCTATTCAAGTTTTGTGTATAACTTTAGTATATTGCTGCTATAAATACTTTAATATGATAGCTGTTTTTTACTATAAACTTTCCTTCTACTCATCTTTTCCTTCTTCCTCATCCACCGAAAGGGGGTGGTTTTGGGTATTTTTTGGTCTGAAATCATCCATTTACATAGTTTTTTCTCTCATTTTATCTAAATAAGTGGTTTTTCCGCATAGATATGGTTTTTCTTTATTGTTTTTCTATGTTTTCGTCGTCTGCGTGCGGCGGTGTTTTGTTCGTCGTCTTGTTGCGATGTCGTTTGGTTTCACGTCTTGTTGCGGTGTTCGTTTGGTTCAGATTGGCAGATCAGTTTCGATCCATTACAGATTCAATCAAGACTTGGGCGTCAACGTTACAGATCCGGAGGCATGGGTATTCCGGTCACTTTGATTTTGTCACATTTGTAGGCATTTTGCCGTGTTATACTATTAACCTGTGTGTTGTGAGTTTGTTCGCAGATTCATCCTTTTCGGTTTTTAGCGATGTTGAATTTGTGTTGTTTTCGATGTATTTTACCAATCTGAATGAATGAATATCATTTTTAGTGAAAATAAATACTTTAATATGATATAATTTTATGTAAACTATTTAAATTTATACTAATATAAAAGGTGGAGAGCCATTTTTACTGTACATACACGTGTCAGCATCAGGATTTTTTGCAACTTTTTAATTATATGTATTTTTTAATTTTTTAAAAACAAAAAATAATAAATTTTTGTTTACTTTTAAAAAAATTACGTTTATTTTAAATTTTTTTCAAAATTTTTAAAATTTTAAATTTTTTTACTTTTTTGTACATTTTTTTAAAAAAATTTAAATTGTTTTTTTTTATTTTTAACTTTTTTTCGTTTTCCTTAATTTTAATTTTTTTTTCCTAATATTTTTTTTACTAATACTTTTTATTTGAATTTATTTGTATACACTGACAGTGTAAAGTTTTTTTACAGTGTCAACCAATCGTAAATTAGCAAACAGTAAAAATAGAGTTGTCATGTTCTTGATGTTTTCATTTTTATATACTTACATTTTAATGTATAAATAATTTAATAGTTTAAGATTTAAAATTTTATATTATATTATATATATATTAATATTTTCCGATTCAAACCGAATCAAACCAAACTCATTTTAATTGATTCGGATATTGTTATTGACTTCTTAACGTTTATATTTTGTTTTGGTTTTAAATACTTTTAGATAGGAAAGGTAGCAAAGTTAGTGTGTTCTTCGAAAAATTTAGATTCGGATATTGTTATTGACTTCTTAACGTTTATATTTTGTTTTGGTTTTAAATACTTTTAGATAGGAAAGGTAGCAAAGTTAGTGTGTTCTTCGAAAAATTTAGGGTCGTAAGACTCGATCCAATAATTCGATGAATTTTAAAATCCGAACCAACCAATTAAATTGGTTCATTTTTTTTCTTTTTTGTGCACGACTCCGAATTGAACAAAACCCAATGATCATTAATTCGGTTATTTTGGAACCGAACCAATTATTATATTTTAATATCTATACTAATATAAAAGGTAGAGATACCTTTTTACTGTACAAACACGTGTCAGTGATAGGATTTTTTGACATTTTTTTTTGAAGAAAAATTTTTTTAAGCTTTTTTTTTAAAAAAAAGTTTATTTTTTTATTTATTTTTTTTACGATTAAACTTTTTTTATATTTTTAAAAAATTTAAACAAAAAATTTGTAACTTCTTTTTTACTTTTTTTTTTATTTTTTAAAATTTTATTTTTACATTTTCCTTAATTTTTTAAAAAAATTATAATAATTTTTTCCCCTAACCATTTTTTTTTGAATTTATTTATATACACTGATAGTGTAAAGTTTGTTTATACTGTCAACCAATCATAAATTGGTAAACAGTAAAAGTAGAGTTATTTTGTTCTTGATGCTTTAATTTTTATATACTTATATTTTAATGTATACATAATTTAATAGTTTAAAATTTAATATTTTTTATATTTTTTATTTTTATATATATATATATATATATATATATATATATTTTAATATATTCCGGTTCGAACCGAACCGAATCAAACCAAACCAATAATAAATCTATATTTATACTATTGATAAGGGGAAATTCTGATTTTAGTGTAGCACAATGGTGTAAGCCACATGTCAAGTTATGAAATATTTTTATTATTATTTTATTTATTTTATAAAATTTACATATTTTTTGTTTTATAATGTTTATAAACCGGTAAAGGTACATTGTTTTGGAAGTCAAACACGACAATCTATGTATCAATACAAATATAAAAATGGACTAGCAAATTTTACTTTACATATGATGTGGCAACATCTCCCTAATTTAAGGAGTTTAATATTTTTTTTAATCCATTATTTGTTTCTTATATTTTGTATTATTATTATTATTATTATTATTATTATTATTATTATTATTATACTTGATTGTTTTAATATTATATTATTTGCTTAACTTGGTTGAGGTGCATTAAATGAGATATGACATTGACATCATCACAACTGTCCGGTCATCATTATTTAACTTTTTTTTCACTAAATTGGGACAACTTTATTATTATATAGGTTTAATTATTGAGTTAGTCCCTGAACTAATTTGGATTTTTCAATTTGGTCCCTAAACTAAAAAACATTTCTAATTAAGTTCTTAGGCCTATATAAATTTTCAATTGGGACCCTGAACTAAAAATTTTCTAATTGGATCCCTTAACATATATAAAATTTTCAATTAGGTCCTTAAAGTAAAAAAGTGAATATATAAAATATAAAATAATAAAATGATAGATGAGGAAATTTAAAAAAAACATAATAATAAAATGATAAAAGTATAATTTGAGAGAAAAAACTCACTATTTAAAATAATAATAATAAAAACTTAGTGAGAAAAATTATTGTTTAGTGTAATAATTAAATAAAAATAAATAAATTTGAAAGACAAAAATTACTTCTTTAAATGATAATAACAAAATAATTATTATTTTAAATAGTGATTGTTTTATCTCATATCCATATTTTGTCATTTTATTATGGTGTCAATCAAATTTTTTTTCTTCTAAATTTCATCATCTATCATTTTATTTCTTTTTATTTTATATAGGCACTTTTTTACTTTAGGGACTTAATGGAAAGTTTTATATAAGTTAAGAGACCCAATTAAAAACTTTTTAGGATAGGGACCAAATTGAAAATTTTATATAAGTTTGAAGGACCTAATCATAATTTTTTTAGTTCAATGACCTAATTGAAGATTCCCAAATAGTTAAGAGACCAACTCAATAATTAAACATCTACTATGATATAATGGCTGAACCTCAACTTTACTGTAGCACAAACAGTAATTTGAGGTGTCAGCTTGTAGTAATTTTGGTTCTCTTTTTGAATTTTATTTTATTTTCTTTATTCACATTTAATGCATTCAATGAAGTTACTGTAGCGCAACCGCGACGTTACTGTAGCTGCAGCATTTCTTCCTCTTTTTTCCTTATACATTTAAAATCAAAAGGGCACATTCTACAATAATAATAAAATAAAATAATGTAAAATTAGGTAGAAATTTTTAATTAATTTAAATAATAATAAAATAATAGAATATAAATTTTAAAATATAATTCACTATTTATAATTGAGGAGCAACGAACCAATTTAATGAGGTTCTCGAGTCACCGAATTGTGCAAGAAACCAACACGGAGTGGGGTTTCTGAGCCACTTGATGATTGTGTTATTGTGTGATGTGTGATGTGTGATTACTTTGTTTAATTAATATATGATAATTGATTATGTTGTCGCTATATGATTGTTGTAATTAAATGTGTTTTTATAATGAACATTATTTTGGAAAATTAGCGGGTACCATGGTTGTTTTTTTGGTTACCGCGCCGGCTGAAAGCAACATCTTTTCGAAAACTTTTTAGAACTGTGTTTACTGGCTGAGATTATAAATCTCATTAGTGGTGTTGTCTTTCAGAGTTTACAGGTATTGAGATAGATGATGCAGTGCCTTGAGGAAATCTTGAAGATATCTTGAAGATATTAACTCACGTTTATTTTATTTATTTATTTCTTTTGGGTTTATTAGACGCCGTGTTTTGAGACAAAAACAATTGTAAAAGAATTATGTGGATTTTATTAATTAACTTTTGTGAGACTTTTTTTTTAATATACGAGACACTTTCAGACTTAAATTTATTGTGAAAAGTTTTAAGACCCGATTATTTAAATTTAATGTTTTAAAGGTTTTTATTGAAAAAGTAATTTGTGTTACTAATGTAACGAATGTTACATTTATGGTATCAGAGCAGTTCGATTCTAAATCGGACTGTGGTATGGGGCTTTTTCTAAAATTAAGACATGGGCGTATAGGACTGATGTTAGAGTTATAAAGGTTGCATGCTATTCTTTTAAATGTTGGGTCTGGCCAACCCAATATTTGATTGGTGGTGTATAGATTTATGGCGACTAACATGCAAGGGTATGAGTTTTGTTAGTGAGAAAATGATCTTTTTTAAATTTGTTGTGTGTGAGAAACTTTGGAGTTTACTGGTGGTTGATTGTTTTTTTTGTGTGTTGTTTACCTCCACTTCCAGTTTAACTTGTTTTTTGGTGTATAAGACTTGTTCTATGCTGTTGATTTTGATTAATTATTGATTGTGGTTGAACTTACCTGATATTGTTTGTTGTTATGAAGAAGAAAAAATTTGACGATCTTAATTCACGTCTCTATGGTGTATGTGAATCAATTCATTTCTAATTGCCTGTTATTTTTCTTTTCTTTTCTGTGAGTGTTTAGATGTTGAAATTTCGGGGACGAAATTTCTTGAAGGAGGAGAGAAATGTAACATCCTAAAATTTTAATATAGTCTTTTTTAATAAAAAAAATTAATCTATTAGGAGGTTTATGATAGAAAAGGATAAATTTATTAGAGTTGATTAGTAATTAAAAGAATACAAAGTTAATAAAAAAATATAAAGTTAAAAAAAATAATCAAACAAAAATATGCTAATTAATGTGAAAGGCAACAGCAGGAGATTTATTTAGGAAATTAATATAATAATAATAATAATAATAATAATAGTTTTAGAAAATTAAAAAAAAAATCTTAGCTGAAGGGCCCACACATTATATTATATATATTATGATTTTAGTATAACTTCATGGTATTGTCTTTATAGCAGCGTAATAGTAACATAATTTTAGTTTTCAATTCTTGTAACAATTAAAAATTGGGCCATGCTTTCTATTGAGATCCGAAGGCCGGGTTTTGATTAGGAGGCAAGTAGCGTGACCTATTTGAAGGTAAGAGGAATACGGGGCAGCACTGCTCAGTGAACAACCAAATAAAATAAAAGAAGAATGCTGATTTTACTATCGAGTAGGGAGCTAGACAGAGTAAAAATATTAGCTAGAAGAAGAAAGATTTTTAGTGAAGCACTGGCAATTGTCTTAAATAATTTTTAGAGTTTTTTGGAGGTCTATGAGAGGTAAGTAAACACTTTTTTCTTAAACTTTTATGGTATAGAATTTTAAAGGATTATATTATGAAATTAAGAGTAATTATTTGGGGTTTTGTCTTAAAAATAAAATTGATTAAATTGACTGTTTGATATGAAACACATTCTTGGTATTTGTATTGGTTGATTGATATGCTTGTTGATGTATATTATTCCTTGTGATTGTAGTGGTTATATGATTTGAAAATTTTGTCAATTGTGATTGATGGTTTTATGCTTCGGAATATGGACGAATGAGTATAATGCATGATGTGTGGAATTTGATTATGTTGTCGCTACATGATTGATGGTTTTATGCTTCGGAATAAGAATGGGGCATAGGCTTGTAACATCGCCATTTAATGGGATGTCGAAAAATAAGATATGGGGAAAGTAATACATTTTATGAACGAGGCTCTCGGGCCACCGTTAATGGGAGGCAAGGAACCAATTTAAATACGAGGTTCTCGGGTCACCATAGGGGTAGGGAGTCAATTCTAAAATGGGATTCCCGAGTCACCATGGGGCAAGGAATCAATCCTAGAACGAGGTTCTCGGGTCACCATAAAGAGGGTGGCAAGGAATCAATTCTAGAATGAGGTTCCCGAGTCACCGCAGACAAGGGGCAACGAACCAATTTAATGAGGTTCTCGAGTCACCGAATTGGGCAAGAAACCAACACAGAGTGGGGTTTCTGAGCCACTTGAGGACTGTGTTATTGTGTGATGTGTGATTACTTTGTTTAATTAATATATGATATTTGATTATGTTGTCGCTACATGATTGTTGTAATTAAATATATTTTTATAATGAACATTATTTTGGAAAATTAACAGGTATCATGGTTGTTTTTTCGGTTACCGTGCCGACTGAAAGAAACATCTTTTCAAAAACCTTTTAGAACTGTGTTTACTGGCTGTGATTATAAATCTCATTAGTGGTGTTGTCTTTTAGAGTTTACAGGTATTGAGGTAGATGATGCAGCGTCTTGAGGAAGTCTTGGAGATAATAACTCAAGTTTATTTTATTTATTTATTTATTTTGGGTTTATTAGACGTCGTGTTTTGAGACAAAAACAATTGTAAATGAATTATGTTGATTTTATTAATTAATTTTTATGAGACTTTTTTTTAATATACGAGACACTTTCAGACTTAAATTTATTGTGAAAAATTTTAAGACCCGATTATTTAAATTTAATGTTTTAAAGGTTTTTATTGAAAAATTAATTTGGATTACTAATGTAACGAATGACGTTACAGGTTCAATTATCAAGTTCAAGGATTTTGGAAACAAAACAATTACTATATTTTAATATTTATTTATATACATACTAATATTTTATATTTATTATATTTCTATTTTTATATAAAATTTAATAATTCATTATTTTAATACTTTATATATTTTTTATGTATATATATTTATATATTAATTAATATTTTCCGGTCTGAACCGAACCAATTTTGATTGGTTCGGCTTTTATATTGTTTTATTATTGGCTTTTTAAGGTTAATATTTTTTTAAAAAAATGTTTTTAGCCACGAAAGGTAGCAAAGCTACCGTGTTCTTTGGAAAGTTTAGGGCATAAAGTTACTATGTGATTCCTTTCATGGGAATTAATTCAAAAGCTTGAAAGAAACATTATGAAGTCGTCATGTGGTTTTTTTTGGGTTTTTTTTAAAGTAATTTAATTGCTTAAATTGTTTACATATATCATCATCATCATCATTATCATCATCATCAATTTTGCTACTATAATATAATTGGGAACTCCACTTTTACTATTTTTGTAACAATCAAAACTAAAAGTAGAGTTTATCATGTTGTGGACTCTTTTAATATTTATACATACATATAAAGATATATATATATATATATATATTAATATTTTAATATTTATATGTTTATATATATATATATATATATATATATATATATATATATATACCTTAATGTTTAGTATGTATTATATTTTAATATTTATATATAATTTATAGTTTCAAATTTTTTTATATTATATATATATATAATATAAAAACTTTTATATCAGAGGTTTGAAAATCACTGTTTTCCTCAAAGCCACTGCGGAAAACAGAAGGGCCACTGCTCCTTGAACTAATACAAACAATTCTCGAAGATCAATGGATTATTTCCATTCTTTGAGATTAGCAGGTGTGAGTAATCATCCTGTTATTCCTCAACCGGAATATAGGGTTGAAACCCCTGTTACGGTACCGGTGCAACAGGTAGAACAGAGAGAGTCTCCGACTCTATCTGAGATAAATCAAGCTTTCGAAAATACGAATCAAATTTTTGTTTTGACAAAATTCATTGCTGATAGGCAAAAAGTTCAAAATGAATTTATGAAACCTGAATATGCAGAAAAACGAAAATGGTTCTTTTCGTCTTTTTCTCAAACTGATATTCATAAATTTAAAGAAAAATTTTATTCTTATTTGGAGGAGGTAGAGGATGACACTATTCCCTACTTCGAATGGTTTGAAAATCACTTAATTCAACAAGATCTTCTAGGACCTTCAGGACAGGTCCTAAAAGATCTTGTTGAATTACTCCGGTTTAAGGGAGCAAAACTAATAGAAACATTTCCAGAAGAATACTCAATGGGTACAGACATTACAGAGGATTCTGGCTCCTCGGGAGGCAGAACACTTTGTAAATTCCATTCTAAATTTCTAGAGACTTCATTATGATTTAGTCTCCTTGGTGTAACAGCATTTGATTTTTCTAAATTTACTTGCAAAAGCAACGTATCTTCTTTGGAAGATATGTTCAATGCTTTTGGCAAAATATTTGATCTCATGGCTTTATAATATATTTTATATATTACAGCCATTGGATAGGAATTGGGATTCTAGATTCCTTCCTTTATTTTAATATCCAATTTAATATTATGCTTATTTTTACCAAGACTTTCCAAAGACATGGTATAATTTGGAAAATTATTAAAGAAAGTGGGACCATCATGAAGATTGGTCTCAATTATTGAAAGTATTTGATCCTCGAACTTGGCAGGACGAGTATCTCTTAGGCATACACACACTGGGGTGTCTATACCTAATCTATGCAAAGGTTTGATAGCAACTTGTATCAATCCAATATGTAAAAACTTGTATTTTTGTTTATGTTCTTTCAACATTGAAAGATTCAAAAGGTTTAAAGACTCTTGAGTCTTTTCAACCTTTATGGTGTACTCAGCTGTTTTTATAATAAAATATGAATTGAACTTGTCAAGCAGTTTTGTTTTATATATTTCGGAAACATTAATTGAAGGGATACTCCAATTAGAAAGTTTTTGTTCTATATCAGGCAAAATTATTTGTTGTTCATTTATCAAAGAGGAATTTTGAAATTCATTTTCAAAGGGAGATGAGCTGGGCTCACCTATTTCTTCAATTTTCTCTTTACCTTTTTTAGAAATCATCTTTAAGAGACTCGACATGATAGCCTAGCCTAGAACTCTAATACTTAAAGCAGACCATAGAACTTTTCCTTACCAACATCGGGAACACCAGGCTTACCAACGGATTTACTACCTACCTTAGGGTTTACGACCGGGAACACCCTTCAAGCTTACCAACGCTGCAAGAAGGAAAATTCAAAGACTGTATTAAGTACTAGAACCCTTAGGCTCTGATACCAGAAGGGCCCCTGCGGATCATTTCACTAAAAGATGTTAGAGACATCTTGAAGATAAACAGGTGAAGAAGCAAAAATATTTTAATATCAAAGTAAGAAAATAAAATATCAGAGGATATTAAGAAAATATTGATTGATTTCAATATTTCAAAGCTCACTATATGCCACAGATTTAGGCGAGTGATTACAAAATATTGAGAAATATTACAGAACTTACAAATACAAGAAGCTCTTAGAAAACTTGAGAAAACACTGCAAGATTACACAAGAGAGAGATTAGTAAGTTCAGAGAGAATTAAGCGATGCCTTCCACTGAGTCTTGAGAGTCCTTATATAGATGGAGGATCCTTCAGCTTCGAGACACGGATTTCAAATGTTTCAAATCCGGAAAAGCAGGTACTATTCTTCTTTTGACTTTAGCACCAGCTTTCACTGTTGAACTTTTTCTTTTGTCTGCCATGAATCTGCTTTCGGCAAGCCACGACAAACAACTTTTCTTTTATTAAAGCAGAATGGCACATGGGCGGCCACATTTGTGTCTGAAAGACTCTGCTTTAACAATTATTCTTTATTCTGAGTGGGTATCTTAGCAGAGTAGCTCTGTCGGCCATCTTTTCTTCCACTGAGGAGATGCGACAAAACTAATTTTGAATTATTTTATTCATAATATCCTGCATCTGGATCATTATTTTCCAGATAAGGATTGAATTCTTCAAAGTCTTCGGCTGCAATAACTGGTTCTTCAATTCCTTCCTCTGAACCAACAGTTGAAGCAGCTTCTAACAGTTTCTTCTTTAACTCGGCTGGTGAAGCAGCATCAAAAGTTAAAGTATATGGAGAGAAGGGACTGGGTGGCTGCGATATTACTGATGAGGCAGTTCCAACAATACCCTTATCTTTGTTTCTAACTCGAGAATTTGTTGGGGTAGCAATAGACTGGGGAAGTCTTCTTTTACGCAACCCATGTTTCTTCCATGTTTCAAATTTTGAAAGGACAAAGTCCTCATTAAATTTACGCCACCAAGATACAAGTATAGAAGCGCAAATCCATTTTGGGAAGGGCTCTGGGAGATGTGCATGAATATCATAGCTATATCTGAGGAGCCATGAGATTCCAAATTGAGCACAAAATTTTAACAATTTTTCATGAGCCGGTATTTTAGGGGTTAGGGTCTTATACTCCAAATATGTTGAATAGAGGGCATTTGGGAGTATTTCTACTGATAACCCATAACTCACAAACCAATGCAGAAACCAAGAAGGGTAACTGGATTGATTACTTACTATTATGAAATACCAAGAATGTTTTTCATTTGGGATATTTAAAAAGTATTCCCAAGCACTTTGGTAATCAAAATAGTCATATACTGCTGGGTCGAATACCCGAGAAAATCTTTTGGGTTTTAAAGGATGTTGGCCCCAATCTGCCAGGGACAATACCTTTAATATTTTACACTAAGAATAAGCCACTATTGACTTATCTTTTTCATTAAAATTCTCAGTTATTTCGGCAGACCCTGTGTCTAGAAAAATAAACTGATAAAATTTCAAATTTTTCTTGGATCCATACGATTGAATCCAACCACATCCTTCTGCAAAATATTTTGAATAAATGTTCCAGGGACCTGAAACATTCTGTGAAGGGTCACCCATTTCGGGCTCCAAAAGTAACCTTTGTTCACATTTTGGTTTGTATTTTTGGGTCAGTGGTTCTCTTTCAAGAACTTGGGTTTGAGTATTTTGAAGTGGGCTATTTTGTTGGGCTGGTTTACCCAGAGGGGTAAATCTATTGGTTATTTCAAGAGAGGTATTTTTAGTGGGCTGTTGGACCGATATTGGGGTAGAGGCTATTTTGCTTGCACTAGGTGCAAAGGAGTCTAATGAGAGAGGTCTTGATTTTGAAGAGGAAGGGGATGCCCCACCTCTGGTATGTCCACCTCGGGACCCGCTCATGTTTTTGTAGAATCCTGCAAAAATTCCCTGGTTAGATAATCAGGGATGAAATTATTTTCACCTTTTAAATATTCTATTTCACAATCAAAACAGCTTAAAAGACTTTGCCATATGGCAAAAATATGTTTTGAAACCAAATTTTTAACATCCTTTTCCAAAACATCTTTTGCTGCTTTACAATCTATACGTAATAAAAATCTTTTGTTAAAAAGATCATCTTGAAATTTTGTAATACATAGTACTATAGATAAAATCTCTTTTTTAATAGTACTATATTTTTCTTGTGAAGAGATCCAAAGACCAGAGTGGTATCTGACAATTTGCTCCACTTTTGACTCTGGAAGGATTTGTAGTAGGATACCGCCATATCCTTTATCTGATGCGTCAGTCTGAACTATTAGACGAGCATCGGGATGAGGAATACCAAGACACGGTAAAGACTTGACTTCCTGGTTAATTTCTGCCACTAATCTAGACAATTCTTCTGACCAAGGTTTTGGATTCTTAGTCTTTCTAAGTCTAGCATACAGAGGCTTACACTTTATCCTAATATTGGGGATAAACTCAGAAACATAATTTAAACAACCCAAAAATCTTTGAAGTTGTGTTTTATCTTTTAATTCATTTGGAAAATTATCAGCAAAGGCAATACTTCTGCTGATGGGAGTAATTGTGCCTTGAAATATTTCATGGCCCAAAAACCTCATTTTTGTTAAACAAGGTTTTGTCTTTCTGGCAGACAAAGCCATTCCATTTCTTTTTATCGCTTCTTTGAAAACATTTAAATGCTTGAAATGCAGTTCCAAAGAATTTGAAAAGATGAGAATATCATCAATATATATTAAAGCAAACTCAGAGTGAGGTTTTAAAATTTGATCCATTATATTTTGAAATTCGGACGGTGCATTTTTCAAACCAAGAGGCATAACATTCCACTCATAGTGTCCTAGCGGAACAGTAAAAGCAGTTTTATACTTATCCTCTTCTTTCAAAGCAATTTGATAATATCCGGATTTCAAATCGAATTTTGAAAAGATAACCGCATTGTGCAGTCTTTTAATCAAATCCTTTTTATTTGGTACAGGGTAGCGGATCCACTGTAACGCTTTGTTTAAAGGCTTGTAATTGATGAGCATACGAGGTTCACCACGTTCGATTTCAGAATTGTTATTTACATAGAAAGCTGTGAAACTCCAAGGGGATTTGCTTGGCCTAATCAATTTCTTATTTAAAAGATCTTGTATATCCTTTTTGCAAAATTCCAAAGTTTCACTATTCATCTGAATAGGTCTTGCTTTGGTTGGAATGTTCCTTTCATCAAAATCCTTTTCATATGGTAAAGATACAGTATGAATTTTTCTATTCCAAAAAGCATTTGGAATAATGGAACATACCTCTGTTTCAAATTCTTTTTGAAGAGCAATTACCTTTTCCTTTATCAAAGGGTCTTGTAATTGTTTTTCAATTTTCTGATATACAATTTCTTTTTGAAGAAAATTGATTTGGTTTTGATTTCCATTGAGAATGGACAAAAAGTTTGTTTCAGAAAGAGTATTCAAATCTTTTGATTTGATTGGATTTAAAAATTCAAAAAGAATTTCTTGATTATTCCTTTTTGTAGTCAAGCCATTTTCAGAAACTCCAAAAGGATAAAGTTGAGTAATAAATGGAGTTCCAAGAATAATTTGTTCAGACATATTCTTGACTAACAAAAACGAATTTTTAAAACAAATGCCATTATTGCAAATACTAGCTTCTTCAAGTTTATACTTAACTTGAAGCTTCTCATTATTTGCAGTATATAACTTTTGTATTGTCTTTTGATAATATTGGGTTGGAATCAGGCCTTCCTGAATACAATTTAGGTCGGCTCCAGAATCAATGAGGGCAATAAATGGTTTGTGAAAAGAATTTTTAATTTTCAAATTGACTTTCACATGCCATTTTTGCTGTAGGGTTTTGATTCGGAGAAGAAAAGAATTTTCACCAACCTCAGGATTATCAATATGAAATTCATTTTGAAAACTTTAGGAGGAAGATGAGGCAGAAAGTTTTACCTGTTCTCCTTTCCCCTGGGTTTTTGAAAAATTTTGTTCCAAAATTTTAGCCTAGCCTAGAAGCTCTGATACCAGAAGGGACACTGCGGATCATTTCACTAAAAGATGTTAGAGACATCTTGAAGATAAACAGGCGAAGAAGCAAAAATATTTTAATATCAAAGTAAGAAAATAAAATATCAGAGGATATTAAGAAAATATTGATTGGTTTCAATATTTCAAAGCTCACTATATGCCACAGATTTAGGCGAGTGATTAAAAAATATTGAGAAATATTACAGAATTTACAAATACAAGAAGCTCTTAGAAAACTTGAGAAAACACTGCAAGATTACACAAGAGAGAGATTAGTAAGTTCAGAGAGAATTAAGCGATGCCTTCCACTGAGTCTTGAGGGTCCTTATATAGATGGAGGATCCTTCAGCTTCGAGACACGGATTTCAAATGTTTCAAATCCGGAAAAGCAGGTACTATTCTTCTTTTGACTTTAGCACCAGCTTTCACTGTTGAACTTTTTCTTTTGTCTGCCATGAATCTGCTTTAGGCAAGCCACGACAAACAACTTTTCTTTTATTAAAGCAGAATGGCACATGGGCGGCCACATTTGTGTCTGAAAGACTCTGCTTTAACAATTATTCTTTATTCTTAGTGGGTATCTTAGCACAGTAGCTCTATCGGCCATCTTTTCTTCCACTGAGGAGATGCGACAAAACTAATTTTGAATTATTTTATTCATAATATCCTGCATCTGGATCATTATTTTCCAGATAAGTATTGAATTCTTCAAAGTCTTCGGCTGCAATAAATGGTTCTTCAATTCCTTCCTCTGAAGCAACAGTTGAAGCAGCTTCTAACAGTTTCTTCTTTAACTCGGCTGGTGAAGCAGCATCAAAAGTTAAAGTATATGGAGAGAAGGGACTGGGTGGCTGCGATATTACTGATGAGGTAGTTCCAACAATACCCTTATCTTTGTTTCTAACTGGAGAATTTGTTGGGGTAGCAATAGACTGGGGAAGTCTTCTTTTCTGCAACCCATGTTTCTTCCATGTTTCAAATTTTGAAAGGACAAAGTCCTCATTAAATTTACGCCACCAAGATACAAGTATAGAAGCGCAAATCCATTTTGGGAAGGGCTCTGGGAGATGTGCATGAATATCATAGCTATATCCGAGGAGCCATGAGATTCCAAATTGAGCACAAAATTTTAACAATTTTTCATGAGCCGGTATTTTAGGGGTTAGGGTCTTATACTCCAAATATGTTGAATAGAGGGCATTTGGGAGTATTTCTACTGATAACCCATAACTCACAAACCAATGCAGAAACCAAGAAGGGTAACTGGATTGATTACTAACTATTATGAAATACCAAGAATGTTTTTCATTTGGGATATTTAAAAAGTATTCCCAAGCACTTTGGTAATCAAAATAGTCATATAGTGCTGGGTCGAATACCCGAGAAAATCTTTTGGGTTTTAAAGGATGTTGGCCCCAATCTGCCAGGGACAATACCTTTAATATTTTACACTGAGAATAAGCCACTATTGACTTATCTTTTTCATTAAAATTCTCAGTTATTTCGGCAGACCCTGTGTCTAGCAAAATAAACTGATAAAATTTCAAATTTTTCTTGGATCCATACGATTGAATCCAACCACATCCTTCTGCAAAATATTTTGAATAAATGTTCCAGGGACCTGAAACATTCTGTGAAGGGTCACCCATTTCGGGCTCCAAAAGTAACCTTTGTTCACATTTTGGTTTGTATTTTTGGGTCAGTGGTTCTCTTTCAAGAACTTGGGTTTGAGTATTTTGAAGTGGGCTATTTTGTTGGGCTGGTTTACCCAGAGGGGTAAATCTATTGGTTATTTCAAGAGAGGTATTTTTAGTGGGCTGTTGGGTCGATATTGGGGTAGAGGCTATTTTGCTTGCACTAGGTGCAAAGGAGTCTAATGAGAGAGGTCCTGATTTTGAAGAGGAAGGGGATGCCCCACCTCTGGTATGTCCACCTCGGGACCCGCTCATGTTTTTGTAGAATCCTGCAAAAATTCCCAGGTTAGATAATCAGGGATGAAATTATTTTCACCTTTTAAATATTCTATTTCAAAATCAAAACAGCTTAAAAGACTTTGCCATCTGGCAAAAATATGTTTTGAAACCAAATTTTTAACATCCTTTTCCAAAACATCTTTTGCTGCTTTACAATCTATACGTAATAAAAATCTTTTGTTAAAAAGATCATCTTGAAATTTTGTAATACATAGTGCTATAGATAAAATCTCTTTTTTAATAGTACTATATTTTTCTTGTGAAGAGATCCAAAGACCAGAGTGGTATCTGACAATTTGCTCCACTTTTGACTCTGGAAGGATTTGTAGTAGGATACCACCATATCCTTTATCTGATGCGTCGATCCCGAACTATTAGACGAGCATCGGGATGAGGAATACCAAGACACGGTAAAGACTTGACTTCCTGCTTAATTTCTGCCACTAATCTAGACAATTCTTCTGACCAAGGTTTTGGATTCTTAGTCTTTCTAAGTCTAGCATACAGAGGCTTACACTTTATCCTAATATTGGGGATAAACTCAGAAACATAATTTAAACAACCCAAAAATCTTTGAAGTTGTGTTTTATCTTTTAATTCATTTGGAAAATTATCAGCAAAGGCAATACTTCTGCTGATGGGAGTAATTGTGCCTTTAAATATTTCATGGCCCAAAAACCTCATTTTTAATAAACAAAGTTTTGTCTTTTTGGCAGACAAAGCCATTCCATTTCTTTTTATCGTTTCTTTGAAAACATTTAAATGCTTGAAATGCTGTTCCAAAGAATTTGAAAAGATGAGAATATCATCAATATATATTAAAGCAAACTCAGAGTGAGGTTTTAAAATTTGATCCATTATATTTTGAAATTCGGACGGTGCATTTTTCAAACCAAGAGGCGTAACATTCCACTCATAGTGTCCTACTGGAACAGTAAAAGCAGTTTTATACTTATCCTCTTCTTTCAAAGCAATTTGATAATATCCGGATTTCAAATCGAATTTTGAAAAGATAACCGCATTGTGCAGTCTTTTAATCAAATCCTTTTTATTTGGTATAGGGTAGCGGATCCACTGTAACGCTTTGTTTAAAGGCTTGTAATTGATGACCATACGAGGTTCACCACGTTCGATTTCAGAATTGTTATTTACATAGAAAGCTGTGCAACTCCAAGGGGATTTGCTTGGCCTAATCAATTTCTTATTTAAAAGATCTTGTATATCCTTTTTGCAAAATTCCAAAGTTTCACTATTCATCTGAATAGGTCTTGCTTTGGTTGGAATGTTCCTTTCATCAAAATCCTTTTCATATGGTAAAGATACAGTATGAATTTTTCTATTCCAAAAAGCATTTGGAATAATGGAACATACCTCTGTTTCAAATTCTTTTTGAAGAGCAATTACCTTTTCCTTTATCAAAGGGTCTTGTAATTGTTTTTCAATTTTCTGATATACAATTTCTTTTTGAAGAAAATTGATTTGGTTTTGATTTCCATTGATAATGGACAAAAAGTTTGTTTCAGAAAGAGTATTCAAATCTTTTGATTTGATTGGATTTAAAAATTCAAAAAGAATTTCTTGATTATTCCTTTTTGTAGTCAAGCCATTTTCAGAAACTCCAAAAGGATAAAGTTGAGTAATAAATGGAGTTCCAAGAATAATTTGTTCAGACATATTCTTGACTAACAAAAACGAATTTTTAAAACAAATGCCATTATTGCAAATACTAGCTTCTTCAAGTTTATACTTAACTTGAAGCTTCTCATTATTTGCAGTATATAACTTTTGTATTGTCTTTTGATAATATTGGGTTGGAATCAGGCCTTCCTGAATACAATTTAGGTCTGTTCCAGAATCAATGAGGGCAATAAATGGTTTGTGAAAAGAATTTTTAATTTTCAAATTGACTTTCACATGCCATTTTTGCTGTAGGGTTTTGATTAGGAGAAGAAAAGAATTTTCACCAACCTCAGGATTATCCATATGAAATTCATTTTGAAAACTTTGGGAGGAAGATGAGGCAGAAAGTTTTACCTGTTCTCCTTTCCCCTGGGTTTTTAAAAAATTTTGTTCCAAAATTTTAGCCTAGCCTAGAAGCTCTGATACCAGAAGGGACACTGCGGATCATTTCACTAAAAGATGTTAGAGACATCTTGAAGATAAACAGGTGAAGAAGCAAAAATATTTTAATATCAAAGTAAGAAAATAAAATATCAGAGGATATTAAGAAAATATTGATTGGTTTCAATATTTCAAAGCTCACTATATGCCACAGATTTAGGCGAGTGATTACAAAATATTGAGAAATATTACAGAACTTACAAATACAAGAAGCTCTTAGAAAACTTGAGAAAACACTGCAAGATTACACAAGAGAGAGATTAGTAAGTTCAGAGAGAATTAAGCGATGCCTTCCACTGAGTCTTGAGGGTCCTTATATAGATGGAGGATCCTTCAGCTTCGAGACACGGATTTCAAATGTTTCAAATCCGGAAAAGCAGGTACTATTCTTCTTTTGACTTTAGCACCAGCTTTCACTGTTGAACTTTTTCTTTTGTCTGCCATGAATCTGCTTTAGGCAAGCCACGACAAACAACTTTTCTTTTATTAAAGCAGAATGGCACATGGGCGGCCACATTTGTGTCTGAAAGACTCTGCTTTAAAATTATTCTTTATTCTGAGTGGGTATCTTAGCACAGTAGCTCTGTCGGCCATCTTTTCTTCCACTGAGGAGATGCGACAAAACTAATTTTGAATTATTTTATTCATAATATCCTGCATCTGGATCATTATTTTCCAGATAAGTATTGAATTCTTCAAAGTCTTCGGCTGCAATAACTGGTTCTTCAATTCCTTCCTCTGAAGCAACAGTTGAAGCAGCTTCTAACAGTTTCTTCTTTAACTCGGCTGGTGAAGCAGCATCAAAAGTTAAAGTATATGGAGAGAAGGGACTGGGTGGCTGCGATATTACTGATGAGGCAGTTCCAACAATACCCTTATCTTTGTTTCTAACTGGAGAATTTGTTGGGGTAGCAATAGACTGGGGAAGTCTTCTTTTCTGCAACCCATGTTTCTTCCATGTTTCAAATTTTGAAAGGACAAAGTCCTCATTAAATTTACGCCACCAAGATACAAGTATAGAAGCGCAAATCCATTTTGGGAAGGGCTCTGGGAGATGTGCATTAATATCATAGCTATATCCGAGGAGCCATGAGATTCCAAATTGAGCACAAAATTTTAACAATTTTTCATGAGCCGGTATTTTAGGGGTTAGGGTCTTATACTCCAAATATGTTGAATAGAGGGCATTTGGGAGTATTTCTACTGATAACCCATAACTCACAAACCAATGCAGAAACCAAGAAGGGTAACTGGATTGATTACTTACTATTATGAAATACCAAGAATGTTTTTCATTTGGGATATTTAAAAAGTATTCCCAAGCACTTTGGTAATCAAAATAGTCATATACTGCTGGGTCGAATACCCGAGAAAATCTTTTGGGTTTTAAAGGATGTTGGCCCCAATCCGCCAGGGACAATACCTTTAATATTTTACACTGAGAATAAGCCACTATTGACTTATCTTTTTCATTAAAATTCTCAGTTATTTCGGCAGACCCTGTGTCTAGCAAAATAAACTGATAAAATTTCAAATTTTTTTTGGATCCATACGATTGAATCCAACCACATCCCTCTGCAAAATATTTTGAATAAATGTTCCAGGGACCTGAACATTCTGTGAAGGGTCACCCATTTCGGGCTCCAAAAGTAACCTTTGTTCACATTTTGGTTTGTATTTTTGGGTCAGTGGTTCTCTTTCAAGAACTTGGGTTTGAGTATTTTGAAGTGGGCTATTTTGTTTGGCTGGTTTACCCAGAGGGGTAAATCTATTGGTTATTTCAAGAGAGGTATTTTTAGTGGGCTGTTGGGCCGATATTGGGGTAGAGGCTATTTTGCTTGCACTAGGTGCAAAGGAGTCTAATGAGAGAGGTCTTGATTTTGAAGAGGAAGGGGATGCCCCACCTCTGGTATGTCCACCTCGGGACCCGCTCATGTTTTTGTAGAATCCTGCAAAAATTCCCTGGTTAGATAATCAGGGATGAAATTATTTTCACCTTTTAAATATTATATTTCAAAATCAAAACAGCTTAAAAGACTTTGCCATCTGGCAAAAATATGTTTTGAAACCAAATTTTTAACATCCTTTTCCAAAACATCATTTGCTGCTTTACAATCTATACATAATAAAAATCTTTTGTTAAAAAGATCATCTTGAAATTTTGTAATACATAGTACTATAGGTAAAATCTCTTTTTTAATAGTACTATATTTTTTTTGTGAAGAGATCCAAAGACCAGAGTGGTATCTGACAATTGCTCCACTTTTGACTCTGGAAGGATTTGTAGTAGGATACTACCATATCCTTTATCTGATGCGTCAGTCTGAACTATTAGACGAGCATCGGGATGAGGAATACCAAGACACGGTAAAGACTTGACTTCCTGCTTAATTTCTGCCACTAATCTAGACAATTCTTCTGACCAAGGTTTTGGATTCTTAGTCTTTCTAAGTCTAGCATACAGAGGCTTACACTTTATCCTAATATTGGGGATAAACTCAGAAACATAATTTAAACAACCCAAAAATCTTTGAAGTTGTGTTTTATCTTTTAATTCATTTGGAAAATTATCAGCAAAGGCAATACTTCTGCTAATGGGAGTAATTATGCCTTGAAATATTTCATGGCCCAAAAACCTCATTTTTGTTAAACAAGGTTTTGTCTTTTTGGCAGACAAAGCCATTCCATTTCTTTTTATCGTTTCTTTGAAAACATTTAAATGCTTGAAATGTTGTTCCAAAGAATTTGAAAAGATGAGAATATCATCAATATATATTAAAGCAAACTCAGAGTGAGGTTTTAAAATTTGATCCATTATATTTTGAAATTCGGACGGTGCATTTTTCAAACCAAGAGGCATAACATTCCACTCATAGTGTCCTAGCGGAACAGTAAAAGCAGTTTTATACTTATCCTCTTCTTTCAAAGCAATTTGATAATATCCGGATTTCAAATCGAATTTTGAAAAGATAACTGCATTGTGCAGTCTTTTTATCAAATCCTTTTTATTTGGTACAGGGTAGCGGATCCACTGTAACGCTTTGTTTAAAGGCTTGTAATTGATGACCATACGAGGTTCACCACGTTCGATTTCAGAATTGTTATTTACATAGAAAGCTGTGCAACTCCAAGGGGATTTGCTTGGCCTAATCAATTTCTTATTTAAAAGATCTTGTATATCCTTTTTGCAAAATTCCAAAGTTTCACTATTCATCTGAATAGGTCTTGCTTTGGTTGGAATGTTCCTTTCATCAAAATCCTTTTCATATGGTAAAGATACAGTATGAATTTTTCTATTCCAAAAAGCATTTGGAATAATGGAACATACCTCTGTTTCAAATTCTTTTTGAAGAGCAATTACCTTTTCCTTTATCAAAGGGTCTTGTAATTGTTTTTCAATTTTCTGATATACAATTTCTTTTTGAAGAAAATTGATTTGGTTTTGCTTTCCATTGAGAATGGACAAAAAGTTTGTTTCAGAAAGAGTATTCAAATCTTTTGATTTGATTGGATTTAAAAATTCAAAAAGAATTTCTTGATTATTCCTTTTTGTAGTCAAGCCATTTTCAGAAACTCCAAAAGGATAAAGTTGAGTAATAAATGGAGTTCCAAGAATAATTTGTTCAGACATATTCTTGACTAACAAAAACGAATTTTTAAAACAAATGCCATTATTGCAAATACTAGCTTCTTCAAGTTTATACTTAACTTGAAGCTTCTCATTATTTGCAGTATATAACTTTTGTATTGTCTTTTGATAATATTGGGTTGGAATCAGGCCTTCCTGAATACAATTTAGGTCTGCTCCAGAATCAATGAGGGCAATAAATGGTTGGTGAAAAGAATTTTTAATTTTCAAATTGACTTTCACATGCCATTTTTGCTGTAGGGTTTTGATTCGGAGAAGAAAAGAATTTTCACCAACCTCAGGATTATCAATATGAAATTCATTTTGAAAACTTTGGGAGGAAGATGAGGCAGAAAGTTTTACCTGTTCTCCTTTTCCCTGGGTTTTTGAAAAATTTTGTTCCAAAATTTTAGTTTTAAGTTTCAAATCAGAAATTTCAGATTTTAAAACTTTAATTTCTTTATACAAAAAAGAAAGACTTAAAGGTTCTTGAGCGAAAGAAGATTCTGCAATATTATGAGAAGACATAATTTCTTTCAAAGAATAACCTTTAAATTCTTGTTTTTCAACTTCTTGTGATTCTAATTCTTTATATTTTTCAAGCACTGCTAGTTTAACTTGTGGATCGTCTACTTGATTTATCAAATCAAGCAAAACTCTTGCTTCTTTAGTAATAACGTTAATTGTAAATTTACAATTACAGTTATCACCTAAGCATCCACAACTCAAACAGCCTGCATCAGAATCAGATGTTTCTTGATTTTGATAAATAACATCTGAATCATCATCAGAAGATGATTCTTCTGAAGAATTAGTATCATAAAGAAGAATTTTCGAAATCTAATCCTTAAGATCATCATCCATTTTTAATTCTTTGATCTTTTGTTTCACACGACAGTCTCTTGCCATGTGCCCCACACGACCACATTTATAACAAGTAATATTTTTCTTAAAATCTTTTGAAAAGGGTTTCTTATAAGATTTCCTTTGGGATTTCTTATAAGGTTTTATTTCCTTTTCCTGTTTCGAAAACCTTTTCTTTGCGGGAAAACGTTTTGAAAATTTTTGAGTATTAACTCTTCTCTGTTTCGAGGGAGGAGTTAATTTTTCATAGCCAAACTGTTCACAAAAATTACCCAATTCTTTGGAATTGGTTTTCCTTTCAAATTTCGCTTGGCGATGCATTTTAATATCAGTACAAAATTGTAAACCAACTTTGTTAATTATTGAAATTAACCTTCCATAGGTTAATTCCTCCAAAGAAGTGCCAGGGTACTCCATTTTTAATTGAGCTCTAACTTTAGTAGAAAAATTCTTTGGAAGACCAGATATAAATCAATCCTTCCAATAAGCTTCTCTACAGTCAGTTCTCGTATATATTTTTGTCAAAAAATTGTCTTTATACCATCGGAACTCTCCAAGAGTAGGACATTATAAATTATTTAATATTTCAAGTGATCTATCGGCAAACGTATTGGTGTCGCCAATAAATGCTTGAGATATTCCAAAAATTAAAGTCTCAACTTGTTGATCGACTTGACGTTCAACAGGTTGACCATTTTCCATTTGAGTTTCAGTTTTTACTGAGGTAAAAACCATATTTCTTTCATTTTCTTTCAAATTATTGTCCCACCATCCTTTTAGGCTACCTGTGAAGCCATTAACAATGATTTTGACAGTACTTAGGGCAGTATTTCCTCTAGCCCTATAAGCAGTAGCTGCCATGGACATTTCTTCTAATTTTCGCAAAATTTGATGCTCAGTAAAACCATCAATATTCCACTCAACAATACCTTCACCAGTATATTGAGAGGCATATTCTGATGAAAAATAATCTTCATATTGAATATCAGGCAGAGTTGGCCTGTGGTAATAATTTCGGGATTTTGGAAAAGATTTTGAAGTATTTTTTATTTTATTTAAAACATCAACATCAGAATCTTGAAATTGTTTTTCAAGCTCTAAAACATCATCATTATTTTTCAAAACATTTACTTTTGAAGAAGATATTTTCAAAGAGGCAAGTTGTTTATTAATTTCATCTAATAAAGTATTAGACGATTCATTTCCAATTTTAAGATCCTTGATTTCTGAATCAGACAACTTATACGGAGAAATCAAGGGTTTTTCTATTTTAGAAAATGAGTTTGAAGAAGATTCGACTTTGGTCGAATTGTCAAATTCTTCTGTTGTACTTGCAACTTGATACAACAGTTGATTTGTATAATTTAATTGATTTTGGATATTTTTCAAATCATATCGTGTCGGATTTTGAATAGAAAGGGTTTTGTCATCTTCTTTCATTGATTTGAAAGGAGATGCTGTAATTTCCATGTTATCTACATTTGGGAAAGTAATTTCCTCCAAAGGTGGAATTACTGAAATTACTTCTTTACCCTTTTTGGTTTTCCAAATCTTTCACGCAGAGTTAAGAACTTTTAACTCCAAGTGAGGAAAACAGTGATTTTCAAACCATTCGAAGTAGGGAATAGTGTCATCCTCTACCTCCTCCAAATAAGAATAAAATTTTTCTTTAAATTTATGAATATCAGTTTGAGAAAAAGACGAAAAGAACCATTTTCGTTTTTCTGCATATTCAGGTTTCATAAATTCATTTTGAACTTTTTGCCTATCAGCAATGAATTTTGTCAAAACAAAAATTTGATTCGTATTTTCGAAAGCTTGATTTATCTCAGATAGAGTCGGAGACTCTCTCTGCATTCTCACTTGCTGCAGAGTGCACTGTAACAGGGGTTTCAACCCTATATTCCGGTTGAGGAATAACAGGATGATTACTCACACCTGCTAATCTCAAAGAATGGAAAGAATCCATTGATCTTCGAGAATTGTTTGTATTAGTTCTAGGACCTTCAGGACAGGTCCTAAAAGATCTTGTTGAATTACTCCGGTTTAAGGGAGCAAAACTAATAGAAACATTTCCAGAAGAATACTCAATGGGTACAGACATTACAGAGGATTCTGGCTCCTCGGGAGGCAGAACACTTTGTAAATTCCATTCTAAATTTCTAGAGACTTCATTATGATTTAGTCTCCTTGGTGTAACAGCATTTGATTTTTCTAAATTTACTTGCAAAAGCAACGTATCTTCTTTGGAAGATATGTTCAATGCTTTTGGCGAAATATTCGATCTCATGGCTTTATAATATATTTTATATATTACAGCCATTGGATAGGAATTGGGATTCCAGATTCCTTCCTTTATTTTAATATCCAATTTAATATTATGCTTATTTTTACCAAGACTTTCCAAAGACATGGTATAATTTGGAAAATTATTAAAGAAAGTGGGACCATCATGAAGATTGGTCTCAATTATTGAAAGTATTTGATCCTCGAACTTGGCAGGACGAGTATCTCTTATGCATACACACACTGGGGTGTCTATACCTAATCTATGCAAAGGTTTGATAGCAACTTGTATCAATCCAATATGTAAAAACTTGTATTTTTGTTTATGTTCTTTCAACATTGAAAGATTCAAAAGGTTTAAAGACTCTTGAGTCTTGTCAACCTTTATGGTGTACTCAGCTGTTTTTATAATAAAATCTGACTTGAACTTGTCAAGCAGTTTTGTTTTATATATTTCGGAAACATTAATTGAAGGGATACTCCAATTAGAAAGTTTTTGTTCTATATCAGGCAAAATTATTTGTTGTTCATTTATCAAAGAGGAATTTTGAAATTCATTTTCAAAGGGAGATGAGCTGGGCTCACCTATTTCTTCAATTTTCTCTTTACCTTTTTTAGAAATCATCTTTAAGAGACTCGACATGATAGCCTAGCCTAGAAGCTCTAATACTTAAAGCAGACCATAGAACTTTTCCTTACCAACACCGGGAACACCAGGCTTACCAACGGATTTACTACCTACCTTAGGGTTTACGACCGGGAACACCCTTCAGGCTTACCAACGCTGCAAGAAGGAAAACTCAAAGACTGTATTAAGTACCAGAACCCTAAGGGCTCTGATACCAGAAGGGCCAACAGAAGGGCCACTGCGGATCATTTCACTAAAAGATGTTAGAGACATCTTGAAGATAAACAGGTGAAGAAGCAAAAATATTTTAATATCAAAGTAAGAAAATAAAATATCAGAGGATATTAAGAAAATATTGATTGGTTTCAATATTTCAAAGCTCACTATATGCCACAGATTTAGGCGAGTGATTACAAAATATTGAGAAATATTACAGAACTTACAAATACAGGAAGCTCTTAGAAAACTTGAGAAAACACTGCAAGATTACACAAGAGAGAGATTAGTAAGTTCAGAGAGAATTAAGCGATGCCTTCCACTGAGTCTTGAGGGTCCTTATATAGATGGAGGATCCTTCAGCTTCGAGACACGGATTTCAAATGTTTCAAATCCGAAAAAGCAGGTACTATTCTTCTTTTGACTTTAGCACCAGCTTTCACTGTTGAACTTTTTCTTTTGTCTGCCATGAATCTGCTTTCGGCAAGCCACGACAAACAACTTTTCTTTTATTAAAGCAGAATGGTACATGGGCGGCCACATTTGTGTCTGAAAGACTCTGCTTTAACAATTATTCTTTATTCTGAGTGGGTATCTTAGCACAGTAGCTCTATCGGCCATCTTTTCTTCCACTGAGGAGATGCGACAAAACTAATTTTGAATTATTTTATTCATAATATCCTGCATCTGGATCATTATTTTCCAGATAAGTATTGAATTCTTCAAAGTCTTCGGCTGCAATAACTGGTTCTTCAATTCCTTCCTCTGAACCAACAGTTGAAGCAGCTTCTAACAGTTTCTTCTTTAACTCGGCTGGTGAAGCAGCATCAAAAGTTAAAGTATATGGAGAGAAGGGACTGGGTGGCTGCGATATTACTGATGAGGCAGTTCCAACAATACCCTTATCTTTGTTTCTAACTGGAGAATTTGTTGGGGTAGCAATAGACTGGGGAAGTCTTCTTTTCTGCAACCCATGTTTCTTCCATGTTTCAAATTTTGAAAGGACAAAGTCCTCATTAAATTTACGCCACCAAGATACAAGTATAGAAGCGCAAATCCATTTTGGGAAGGGCTCTGGGAGATGTGCATGAATATCATAGCTATATCTGAGGAGCCATGAGATTCCAAATTGAGCACACAATTTTAACAATTTTTCATGAGCCGGTATTTTAGGGGTTAGGGTCTTATACTCCAAATATGTTGAATAGAGGGCATTTGGGAGTATTTCTACTGATAACCCATAACTCATAAACCAATGCAGAAACCAAAAAGGGTAACTGGATTGATTACTTACTATTATGAAATACCAAGAATGTTTTTCATTTGGGATATTTAAAAAGTATTCCCAAGCACTTTGGTAATCAAAATAGTCATATACTGCTGGGTCGAATACCCGAGAAAATCTTTTGGGGTTTAAAGGATGTTGGCCCCAATCTGCCAGGGACAATACCTTTAATATTTTACACTGAGAATAAGCCACTATTGACTTATCTTTTTCATTAAAATTCTCAGTTATTTCGGCAGACCCTGTGTCTAGCAAAATAAACTGATAAAATTTCAAATTTTTCTTGGATCCATACGATTGAATCCAACCACATCCTTCTGCAAAATATTTTGAATAAATGTTCCAGGGACCTGAAACATTCTGTGAAGGGTCACCCATTTCGGGCTCCAAAAGTAACCTTTGTTCACATTTTGGTTTGTATTTTTGGGTCAGTGGTTCTCTTTCAAGAACTTGGGTTTGAGTATTTTGAAGTGGGCTATTTTGTTGGGATGGTTTACCCAGAGGGGTAAATCTATTGGTTATTTCAAGAGAGGTATTTTTAGTGGGCTGTTGGGTCGATATTGGGGTAGAGGCTATTTTGCTTGCACTAGGTGCAAAGGAGTCTAATGAGAGAGGTCTTGATTTTGAAGAGGAAGGGGATGCCCCACCTCTGGTATGTCCACCTCGGGACCCGCTCATGTTTTTGTAGAATCCTGCAAAAATTCCCTGGTTAGATAATCAGGGATGAAATTATTTTCACCTTTTAAATATTCTATTTCAAAATCAAAACAGCTTAAAAGACTTTGCCATCTGGCAAAAATATGTTTTGAAACCAAATTTTTAACATCCTTTTCCAAAACATCTTTTGCTGCTTTACAATCTATACGTAATAAAAATCTTTTGTTAAAAAGATCATCTTGAAATTTTGTAATACATAGTACTATAGATAAAATCTCTTTTTTAATAGTACTATATTTTTCTTGTGAAGAGATCCAAAGACCAGAGTGGTATCTGACAATTTGCTCCACTTTTGACACTGGAAGGATTTGTAGTAGGATACCACCATATCCTTTATCTTTGGTACAGGGAAGCGGATCCACTGTAACGCTTTGTTTAAAGGCTTGTAATTGATGACCATACGAGGTTCACCACGTTCGATTTCAGAATTGTTATTTACATAGAAAGCTGTGCAACTCCAAGGGGATTTGCTTGGCCTAATCAATTTCTTATTTAAAAGATCTTGTATATCCTTTTTGCAAAATTCCAAAGTTTCACTATTCATCTGAATAGGTCTTGCTTTGGTTGGAATGTTCCTTTCATCAAAATCCTTTTCATATGGTAAAGATACAATATGAATTTTTCTATTCCAAAAAGCATTTGGAATAATGGAACATACCTCTGTTTCAAATTCTTTTTGAAGAGCAATTACCTTTTCCTTTATCAAAGGGTCTTGTAATTGTTTTTCAATTTTCTGATATACAATTTCTTTTTGAAGAAAATTGATTTGGTTTTGCTTTCCATTGAGAATGGACAAAAAGTTTGTTTCAGAAAGAGTATTCAAATCTTTTGATTTGATTGGATTTAAAAATTCAAAAAGAATTTCTTGATTATTCCTTTTTGTAGTCAAGCCATTTTCAGAAACTCCAAAAGGATAAAGTTGAGTAATAAATGGAGTTCCAAGAATAATTTGTTCAGACATATTCTTGACTAACAAAAACGAATTTTTAAAACAAATGCCATTATTGCAAATACTAGCTTCTTCAAGTTTATACTTAACTTGAAGCTTCTCATTATTTGCAGTATATAACTTTTGTATTGTCTTTTGATAATATTGGGTTGGAATCAGGCCTTCCTGAATACAATTTAGGTCTGCTCCAGAATCAATGAGGGCAATAAATGGTTGGTGAAAAGAATTTTTAATTTTCAAATTGACTTTCGCATGCCATTTTTGCTGTAGGGTTTTGATTCGGAGAAGAAAAGAATTTTCACCAACCTCAGGATTATCAATATGAAATTCATTTTGAAAACTTTGGGAGGAAGATGAGGCAGAAAGTTTTACCTGTTCTCCTTTTCGCTGGGTTTTTGAAAAATTTTGTTCCAAAATTTTAGTTTTAAGTTTCAAATCAGAAATTTCAGATTTTAAAACTTTAATTTCTTTATACAAAAAAGAAAGACTTAAAGGTTCTTGAGCGAAAGAAGATTCTGCAATATTATGAGAAGACAGAATTTCTTTCAAAGAATAACCTTTAAATTCTTGTTTTTCAACTTTTTGTGATTCTAATTCTTTATATTTTTCAAGCATTGCTAGTTTAACTTGTGGATCGTCTACTTGATTTATCAAATCAAGCAAAACTCTTGCTTCTTTAGTAATAACGTTAATTGTAAATTTACAATTACAGTTATCACCTAAGCATCCACAACTCAAACAGCCTGCATCAGAATCAGATGTTTCTTGATTTTGATAAATAACATCTGAATCATCATCAGAAGATGATTCTTCTGAAGAATTAGTATCATAAAGAAGAATTTTCGAAATCTGATCCTTAAGATCATCATCCATTTTTAATTCTTTGATCTTTTGTTTCACACGACAGTCTCTTGCCATGTGCCCCACACGACCACATTTATAACAAGTAATATTTTTCTTAAAATCTTTTGAAAAGGGTTTCTTATAAGATTTCCTTTTGGATTTCTTATAAGGTTTTATTTACTTTTCCTGTTTCGAAAACCTTTTCTTTGCGGGAAAACGTTTTGAAAATTTTTGAGTATTAACTCTTCTCTGTTTCGAGGGAGGAGTTAATTTTTCATAGCCAAACTGTTCACAAAAATTACCCAATTCTTTGGAATTGGTTTTGCTTTCAAATTTCGCTTGGCGATGCATTTTAATATCAGTACAAAATTGTAAACCAACTTTGTTAATTATTGAAATTAACCTTCCATAGGTTAATTCCTCCAAAGGAGTGCCAGGGTACTCCATTTTTAATTGAGATCTAACTTTAGTAGAAAAATTCTTTGGAAGACCAGATATAAATCTATCCTTCCAATAAGCTTCTCTACAGTCAGTTCTCGTATATATTTTTGTCAAAAAATTGTCTTTATACCATCGGAACTCTCCAAGAGTAGGACAATATAAATTATTTAATATTTCAAGTGATCTATTGGCAAACGTATTGGTGTCGCCAATAAATTCTTGAGATATTCCAAAAATTAAAGTCTTAACTTGTTGATCGACTTGACGTTCAACAGGTTGACCATTTTCCATTTGAGTTTCAGTTTTTACTGAGGTAAAAACCATATTTCTTTCATTTTCTTTCAAATTATTGTCCCACCATCCTTTTAGGCTACCTGTGAAGCCATTAACAATGATTTTGACAGTACTTAGGGCAGTATTTCCTCTAGCCCTATAAGCAGTAGCTGCCATGTACATTTCTTCTAATTTTCGCAAAATTTGATGCTCAGTAAAACCATCAATATTCCACTCAACAATACCTTCACCAGTATATTGAGAGGCATATTCTGATGAAAAATAATCTTCATATTGAATATCAGGCAGAGTTGGCCTGTGGTAATAATTTCGGGATTTTGGAAAAGATTTTGAAGTATTTTTGATTTTATTTAAAACATCAACATCAGAATCTTGAAATTGTTTTTCAAGCTCTAAAACATCATCATTATTTTTCAAAACGTTTACTTTTGAAGAAGATATTTTCAAAGAGGCAAGTTGTTTATTAATTTCATCTAATAAAGTATTAGATGATTCATTTCCAATTTTAAGATCCTTGATTTCTGAATCAGACAACTTATACGGAGAAATCAAGGGTTTTTCTATTTTAGAAAATGAGTTTGAAGAAGATTCGACTTTGGCCGAATTGTCAAATTCTTCTGTTGTACTTGCAACTTGATACAACAGTTGATTTGTATAATTTAATTGATTTTGGATATTTTTCAAATCATATCGTGTCGGATTTTGAATATAAAGGGTTTTGTCATCTTCTTTCATTGATTTGAAAGGAGATGCTGTAATTTCCATGTTATCTACATTTGGGAAAGTAATTTCCTCCAAAGGTGGAATTACTGAAATTACTTCTTTACCCTTTTTGGTTTTCCAAATCTTTCTCGCAGAGTTAAGAACTTTTAACTCCAAGTGAGGAAAACAGTGATTACACTCTAACATCTTTTAGTGAAATGATCCGCAGTGGCCCTTCTGGTATCAGAGCCTAAGGGTTCTGGTACTTAATACATTCTTTGAATTTTCCTTCTTGCAGCGTTGGTAAGCCTGAAGGGTGTTCCCGGTCGTAAACCCTAAGGTAGGTAGTAAATTCATTGGTAAGCCTGGTGTTCCCGGTGTTGGTAAGGAAAATTTCTATGGTCTGCTTTAAGTATTAGAGCTTCTATGCTAGGCTATCATATCGAGTCTCTTAAAGATGATTTCTAAAAAAGGTAAAGAGAAAATTGAAGAAATAGGTGAGCCCAGCTCATCTCCCTTTGAAAATGAATTTCAAAATTCCTCTTTGATAAATGAACAACAAATAATTTTGCCTGATATAGAACAAAAACTTTCTAATTGGAGTATCCCTTCAATTAATGTTTCCGAAATATATAAAACAAAACTGCTTGACAAGTTCAAGTCAGATTTTATTATAAAAACAGCTGAGTACACCATAAAGGTTGACAAGACTCAAGAGTCTTTAAACCTTTTGAATCTTTCAATGTTGAAAGAACATAAACAAAAATACAAGTTTTTACATATTGGATTGATACAAGTTGCTATCAAACCTTTGCATAGATTAGGTATAGACACCCCAGTGTGTGTATGCCTAAGAGATACTCGTCCTGCCAAGTTCGAGGATCAAATACTTTCAATAATTGAGACCAATCTTCATGATGGTCCCACTTTCTTTAATAATTTTCCAAATTATACCATGTCTTTGGAAAGTCTTGGTAAAAATAAGAATTATATTAAATTGGATATTAAAATAAAGGAAGGAATCTGGAATCCCAATTCCTATCTAATGGCTGTAATATATAAAATATATTATAAAGCCATGAGATCGAATATTTCGCCAAAAGCATTGAACATATCTTCCAAAGAAGATACGTTGCTTTTGCAACTAAATTTAGAAAAATCAAATGCTGTTACACCAAGGAGACTAAATCATAATGAAGTCTCTAGAAATTTAGAATGGAATTTACAAAGTGTTCTGCCTCCCGAGGAGCCAGAATCCTCTGTAATGTCTGTACCCATTGAGTATTCTTCTGGAAATGTTTCTATTAGTTTTGCTCCCTTAAACCGGAGTAATTCAACAAGATCTTTTAGGACCTGTCCTGAAGGTCCTAGTACTAATACAAACAATTCTCGAAGATCAATGGATTCTTTCCATTCTTTGAGATTAGCAGGTGTGAGTAATCATCCTGTTATTCCTCAACCGGAATATAGGGTTGAAACCCTATTGCGATGCGTCGGTGCAACAGGTAGAACAGAGAGAGTCTCCGACTCTATCTGAGATAAATCAAGCTTTCGAAAATACGAATCAAATTTTTGTTTTGACAAAATTCATTGCTGATAGGCAAAAAGTTCAAAATGAATTTATGAAACCTGAATATGCAGAAAAACGAAAATGGTTCTTTTCGTCTTTTTCTCAAACTGATATTCATAAATTTAAAGAAAAATTTTATTCTTATTTGGAGGAGGTAGAGGATGACACTATTCCCTACTTCGAATGGTTTGAAAATCACTGTTTTCCTCACTTTGAGTTAAAAGTTCTTAACTCTGTGAGAAAGATTTGGAAAACCAAAAAGGGTAAAGAAGTAATTTCAGTAATTCCACCTTTGGAGGAAATTACTTTCCCAAATGTAGATAACATGGAAATTACAGCATCTCCTTTCAAATCAATGAAAGAAGATGACAAAACCCTTTCTATTCAAAATCCGACACGATATGATTTGAAAAATATCCAAAATCAATTAAATTATACAAATCAACTGTTGTATCAAGTTGCAAGTACAACAGAAGAATTTGACAATTCGACCAAAGTCGAATCTTCTTCAAACTCATTTTCTAAAATAGAAAAACCCTTGATTTCTCCGTATAAGTTGTCTGATTCAGAAATCAAGGATCTTAAAATTGGAAATGAATCATCTAATACTTTATTAGATGAAATTAATAAACAACTTGCCTCTTTGAAAATATCTTCTTCAAAAGTAAATGTTTTGAAAAACAATGATGATGTTTTAGAGCTTGAAAAACAATTTCAAGATTCTGATGTTGATGTTTTAAATAAAATCAAAAATACTTCAAAATCTTTTCCAAAATCCCGAAATTATTACCACAGGCCAACTCTGCCTGATATTCAATATGAAGATTATTTTTCATCAGAATATGCCTCTCAATATACTGGTGAAGGTATTGTTGAGTGGAATATTGATGGTTTTACTGAGCATCAAATTTTGCGAAAATTAGAAGAAATGTCCATGGCAGCTACTGCTTATAGGGCTAGAGGAAATACTGCCCTAAATACTCTCAAAATCATTGTTAATGGCTTCACAGGTAGCCTAAAAGGATGGTGGGACAATAATTTGAAAGAAAATGAAAGAAATATGGTTTTTACCTCAGTAAAAACTGAAACTCAAATGGAAAATGGTCAACCTGTTGAACGTCAAGTCGATCAACAAGTTGAGACTTTAATTTTTGGAATATCTAAAGCATTTATTGGCGACACCAATACGTTTGCCGATAGATCACTTGAAATATTAAATAATTTATACTGTCCTACTCTTGGAGAGTTCCGATGGTATAAAGCCAATTTTTTGACAAAAATATATACGAGAACTGACTGTAGAGAAGCTTATTGGAAGGATAGATTTATATCTGGTCTTCCAAAGAATTTTTCTACTAAAGTTAGAGCTCAATTAAAACTGGAGTACCCTGGCACTCCTTTGGAGGAATTAACCTATGGAAGGTTAATTTCAATAATTAACAAAGTTGGTTTACAATTTTGTACTGATATTAAAATACATCGCCAAGCGAAATTTGAAAGCAAAACCAATTCCAAAGAATTGGGTAATTTTTGTGAACAGTTTGGGTATGAAAAATTAACTCCTCCCTCGAAACAGAGAAGAGTTAATACTCAAAAATTTTCAAAACGTTTTCCCGCAAAGAAAAGGTTTTCGAAACAGGAAAAGGAAATAAAACCTTATAAGAAATCCCAAAGGAAATCTTATAAGAAACCCTTTTCAAAAGATTTTAATAAAAATATTACTTGTTATAAATGTGGTCGTGTGGGGCACATGGCAAGAGACTGTCGTGTGAAACAAAAGATCAAAGAATTAAAAATGGATGATGATCTTAAGGATCAGATTTCGAAAATTCTTCTTTATGATACTAATTCTTCAGAAGAATCATCTTCTGATGATGATTCAGATGTTATTTATCAAAATCAAGAAACATCTGATTCTGATGCAGGCTGTTTGAGTTGTGGATGCTTAGGTGATAACTGTAATTGTAAATTTACAATTAACATTATTACTAAAGAAGCAAGAGTTTTGCTTGATTCGATAAATCAAGTAGACGATCCACAAGTTAAACTAGCAATGCTTGAAAAATATAAAGAATTAGAATCACAAGAAGTTGAAAAACAAGAATTTAAAGGTTATTCTTTGAAAGAAATTATGTCTTCTCATAATATTGCAGAATCTTCTTTCGCTCAAGAACCTTTAAGTCTTTCTTTTTTGTATAAAGAAATTAAAGTTTTAAAATCTGAAATTTCTGATTTGAAACTTAAAACTAAAATTTTGGAACAAAATTTTTCAAAAACCCAGGGGAAAGGAGAACAGGTAAAACTTTCTGCCTCATCTTCCTCCCAAAGTTTTCAAAATGAATTTCATATTGATAATCCTGAGGTTGGTGAAAATTCTTTTCTTCTCCGAATCAAAACCCTACAGCAAAAATGGCATGTGAAAGTCAATTTGAAAATTAAAAATTCTTTTCACAAACCATTTATTGCCCTCATTGATTCTGGAGCAGACCTAAATTGTATTCAGGAAGGCCTGATTCCAACCCAATATTATCAAAAGACAATACAAAAGTTATATACTGCAAATAATGAGAAGCTTCAAGTTAAGTATAAACTTGAAGAAGCTAGTATTTGCAATAATGGCATTTGTTTTAAAAATTCGTTTTTGTTAGTCAAGAATATGTCTGAACAAATTATTCTTGGAACTCCATTTATTACTCAACTTTATCCTTTTGGAGTTTCTGAAAATGGCTTGACTACAAAAAGGAATAATCAAGAAATTCTTTTTGAATTTTTAAATCCAATCAAATCAAAAGATTTGAATACTCTTTCTGAAACAAACATTTTGTCCATTCTCAATGGAAAGCAAAACCAAATCAATTTTCTTCAAAAAGAAATTGTATATCATAAAATTGAAAAACAATTACAAGACCCTTTGATAAAGGAAAAGGTAATTGCTCTTCAAAAAGAATTTGAAACAGAGGTATGTTCCATTATTCCAAATGCTTTTTGGAATAGAAAAATTCATACTGTATCTTTACCATATGAAAAGGATTTTGATGAAAGGAACATTCCAACCAAAGCAAGACCTATTCAGATGAATAGTGAAACTTTGGAATTTTGCAAAATGGATATACAAGATCTTTTAAATAAGAAATTGATTAGGCCAAGCAAATCCCCTTGGAGTTGCACAGCTTTCTATGTAAATAACAATTCTGAAATCGAACGTGGTGAACCTCGTATGGTCATCAATTACAAGCCTTTAAACAAAGCGTTACAGTGGATCCGCTACCCTGTACCAAATAAAAAGGATTTGATTAAAAGACTGCACAATGCGGTTATCTTTTCAAAATTCGATTTGAAATCCGGATATTATCAAATTGCTTTGAAAGAAGAGGACAAGTATAAAACTGCTTTTACTGTTCCGCTAGGACACTATGAGTGGAATGTTATGCCTCTTGGTTTGAAAAATGCACCATCCGAATTTCAAAATATAATGGATCAAATTTTAAAACCTCACTCTGAGTTTGCTTTAATATATATTGATGATATTCTCATCTTTTCAAATTCTTTGGAACAACATTTCAAGCATTTAAATGTTTTCAAAGAAACGATAAAAAGAAATGGAATGGCTTTGTCTGCCAAAAAGACAAAACTTTGTTTAACAAAAATGAGGTTTTTGGGCCATGAAATATTTCAAGGCACAATTACTCCCATCAGCAGAAGTATTGCCTTTGCTGATAATTTTCCAAATGAATTAAAAGATAAAACACAACTTCAAAGATTTTTGGGTTGTTTAAATTATGTTTCTGAGTTTATCCCCAATATTAGGATAAAGTGTAAGCCTCTGTATGCTAGACTTACAAAGACTAAGAATCCAAAACCTTGGTCAGAAGAATTGTCTAGATTAGTGGCAGAAATTAAGCAGGAAGTCAAGTCTTTACCGTGTCTTGGTATTCCTCATCCCGATGCTCGTCTAATAGTTCAGACTGACGCATCAGATAAAGGATATGGTGGTATCCTACTACAAATCCTTCCAGAGTCAAAAGTTGAGCAAATTGTCAGATACCACTCTGGTCTTTGGATCTCTTCACAAGAAAAATATAGTACTATTAAAAAAGAGATTTTATCTATAGTACTATGTATTACAAAATTTCAAGATGATCTTTTTAACAAAAGATTTTTATTACGTATAGATTGTAAAGCAGCAAAAGATGTTTTGGAAAAGGATGTTAAAAATTTGTTTTCAAAACATATTTTTGCCAGATGGCAAAGTCTTTTAAGCTGTTTTGATTTTGAAATAGAATATTTAAAAGGTGAAAATAATTTCATCCCTGATTATCTAACCAGGGAATTTTTGCAGGATTTTACAAAAACATGAGCGGGTCCCGAGGTGGACATACCAGAGGTGGGGCATCCCCTTCCTCTTCAAAATCAAGACCTCTCTCATTAGACTCCTTTGCACCTAGTGCAAGCAAAATAGCCTCTACCCCAATATCGGCCCAACAACCCACTAAAAATACCTCTCTTGAAATAACCAATAGATTTACCCCTCTGGGTAAACCAGCCCAACAAAATAGCCCACTTCAAAATACTCAAACCCAAGTTCTTGAAAGAGAACCACTGACCCAAAAATACAAACCAAAATGTGAACAAAGGTTACTTTTGGAGCCCGAAATGGGTGACCCTTCACAGAATGTTTCAGGTCCCTGGAACATTTATTCAAAATATTTTGCAGAAGGATGTGGTTGGATTCAATCATATGGATCGAAGAAAAATTTGAAATTTTATCAGTTTATTTTGCTAGACACAGGGTCTGCCGAAATAACTGAGAATTTTAATGAAAAAAGATAAGTCAATAGTGGCTTATTCTCAGTGTAAAATATTAAAGGTATTGTCCCTGGCAGATTGGGGCCAACATCCTTTAAAACCCAAAAGATTTTCTCGGGTATTCGACCCAGCAGTATATGACTATTTTGATTACCAAAGTGCTTGGGAATACTTTTTAAATATCCCAAATGAAAAACATTCTTGGTATTTCATAATAGTAAGTAATCAATCCAGTTACCCTTCTTGGTTTCTGCATTGGTTTGTGAGTTATGGGTTATCAGTAGAAATACTCCCAAATGCCCTCTATTCAACATATTTGGAGTATAAGACCCTAACCCCTAAAATACCGGCTTATGAAAAATTGTTAAAATTTTGTGCTCAATTTGGAATCTCATGGCTCCTCAGATATAGCTATGATATTCATGCACATCTCCCAGAGCCCTTCCCAAAATGGATTTGCGCTTCTATACTTGTATCTTGGTGGCGTAAATTTAATGAGGACTTTGTCCTTTCAAAATTTGAAACATGGAAGAAACATGGGTTGTAGAAAAGAAGACTTCCCCAGTCTATTGCTACCCCAACAAATTCTCCAGTTAGAAACAAAGATAAGGGTATTGTTGGAACTGCCTCATCAGTAATATCGCAGCCACCCAGTCCCTTCTCTCCATATACTTTAACTTTTGATGCTGCTTCACCAGCCGAGTTAAAGAAGAAACTGTTAGAAGCTGCTTCAACTGTTGGTTCAGAGGAAGGAATTGAAGAACCAGTTATTGCAGCCGAAGACTTTGAAGAATTCAATCCTTATCTGGAAAATAATGATCCAGATGCAGGATATTATGAATAAAATAATTCAAAATTAGTTTTGTCGCATCTCCTCAGTGGAAGAAAAGATGGCCGACAGAGCTACTGTGCTAAGATACCCACTCAGAATAAATAATAATTGTTAAAGCAGAGTCTTTCAGACACAAATGTGGCCGCCCATGTGCCATTCTGCTTTAATAAAAGAAAAGTTGTTTGTCGTGGCTTGCCGAAAGCAGATTCATGGCAGACAAAAGAAAAAGTTCAACAGTGAAAGCTGGTGCTAAAGTCAAAAGAAGAATAGTACCTGCTTTTCCGGATTTGAAACATTTCAAATCCGTGTCTCGAAGTTGAAGGATCCTCCATCTATATAAGGACCCTCAAGACTCAGTGGAAGGCATCGCTTAATTCTCTCCGAACTTACTAATCTCTCTCTTGTGTAATCTTGCAGTGTTTTCTCAAGTTTTCTAAGAGCTTCTTGTATTTGTAAGTTCTGTAATATTTCTCAATATTTTGTAATCACTCGCCTAAATCTGTGGCATATAGTGAGCTTTGAAATATTGAAATCAATCAATATTTTCTTAATATCCTCTGATATTTTATTTTCTTACTTTGATATTAAAATATTTTTGCTTCTTCATCTGTTTATCTTCAAGATGTCTCTAACATCTTTTAGTGAAATGATCCGCAGTGGCCCTTCTGGTATCAGAGCTTGGTTGTGAACTGTTTTTAAATGTTATATACATGAAAGGTAGCAATACTACTATGTTCTTCGGGAAAGTTTATGAGTGTATGACCCGAACCAATAATTTGACGAGCCTGAACATCTGAATCGAACCAATTAAATTGGTTCGTATTTTTTTTGTTAGGTTTTGAACCAAACCTGATGGTCATTGGTTCCGTTATCAGGTTCAAGAATTTTGGAAACGAAGCAATTACTAATATTAGTATAATATAATTATAGTATAAATAATTTAATATTTTGTTTCAATCAATAAAATATAATGTAATTATATTTCAATATAAAAATAGCAATTACAATTGGGTTTGAATTAAATATTGTAATAATTTATTTTGCAAGAAAATTTATCCGTGTGTTGCACGGGTACACTACACTAGTTCTTAATTATTACTCTACTGCTATTCTTCAAAAATGAATAATAGTTAGGTTTAGGGATGACAATGGGTAGGGTACTATAGTACCCGTCTCCATACCCTCGTGGGTAGCAATTTTAGTACCCTTACACGTACCCTCTAAATACCTAAGTACCTGAACCCGTTACACGTACTTTAACTGTGAAAAACAATAAATAACAAAAGAAACCTTATAACAATTAAAAAACGACTAAAAAATCTTTTAAATCTACTCATAAAACATTACAAATCAAAATATTTAAATAAATAAAATATCCAAAAAGGAATTATAGATGCAATTATGTTTAGGAAGTTAAGAATTTTTAGATTAATTTTGCTTTTAAAATTTGTGTTATAGTTAGAATTATATATATTAGACTAGACCCCCAATTTGGTCCCTGAGAAAAACACTCGGGTCTGAAATAGTCCCTAACCAAAAAAAACTATCCGTTTAGTCCTTAAGAATGTATTTCCGGGACAGATTAGTCCTTCTGTCGCAAATTAGTCCCTAACAATTTTTAAGTGATACCAGTAAAGTCCCTAAGAATCATGACCGTGAGCCAAATTAGTCCCTATTAACATGCACTAAACATGATAGAAACACTACAAAATATGACAGAAGGACTAATCTGTCCCGGAAATACATTCTTAAGGACTAAACGGATAGTTTTTTTTGGTTAGGGACTATTTCAGACCCGAGTGTTTTTCTCAGGGACCAAATTGGGGGTTTAGTTTATATATTAGTAATATAAATAAATAATTACATACACATATTCATATGTGCGGGTGCGGGGCGGGGTGGGTACCATAGTATCCATACCCGCACCCATACCCGTTTAAATATGCGGGTAATTACCCTGACCCTTATCCATTATGCGAGTAATTACCCTACCCATCGTGGGTAATTTTTGCGGGTACCCAATTGGTATGGTACAAATTGCCATCCCTAGTTAGGTTTAATTATTGAGTTGGTCCCTAAACTATTTAGGAATCTTTAATTAGGTCCCTAAACTAAAAAATTTCTAATTGGGTCCCTGAACTTATATAAGATTTTCAATTGGGTCCCCGAACTTAAATTTTTCTAATTGGGTCCCTGAACTTATATAAACTTTTCAATGAGGTCCCTAAAATAAAAAGGTGGATATATAAAATAATAAATAATAAAATGATATATGATGGAATTTAAAAAAATTATATTGTTTTACATGAAAATAAAATGACAAAAGATGAATATTATTTTTTTGGTTCCTTAAAGAGTGCCCTAAGACACTCATTAGCATTTTCCTTAAGTTATTAAACTATTCTTTTTTGAAACATCCGAGTCAAATATTTAATATTTGAAATAACATTAAAATAATAACAATAGACATAGAAAGCAAAAATATTATTTAATAAATATTAAAATAATTTAACAAAAACCTCAATTAAAATATAAAATAACATAACTAAATTTTGTCTCTCAAATTTATTTATTTTTATTTAATTATTATGCTAAAAAATAAATTTTCTCACTAAGTTTAATTTTTCATTTTATTATTATTATTATTATTTTAAATATCTTTTGTCATTTTATTATTATGTCAAACAATATTTTTTCCTAAATTTCATCATCTATCATTTTATTAATTTTTATTTTATATAGTCATATTTTTACTTTAGGAACCTAATTTAAAATTTTTTAGGGTCCCAATTAGAAATTTTTTAATTTAGGAACCCATTTGAAAATTTTATATAAGTTTAGGGACCTAATTAGAATTTTTTTTAGTTCAGGAACCTATTTGAAAATTCTCAAATAGTTCAGGGACCAACTCAATAATTAAACCTAATAGTTACTATGCAACCGGTGAAAGCATCATTTAATGATTGGTCTAACACTTTGTTTGTTAGAGTAGAAAATGAGGAGAGAGAAAATGAGGAGAAAATGTATTTTCTCTTGTTTGGTGGAGGAGAGAAATAGAGAAGAGATAACAAAATTGGTGGGACCCACCTCAATTTTTTTCTCTTCTCAAGTGAGAAAAAAATGGAAGAGGGAGATAGTGTTTCATCTAAAATGACTTTTGTATCATTCTTTTTGGGTTCTCATTCAATTATTTAATAAATTTAAGTAAATTAAATTAAATTAACCATTTATTTAATTAAATTAAATTGGAATCAATAAAATAATTATATTAAAAAAATAAAATTATTAGTTAAAATAACTTAAATCAATTTAATTTAAATTAATTTATTATTTAAATTAACTTAATTTATAAAATTAAAATATTTGTATATTGATTTTTTAGTTAAGGGTATTTTGTCTTTTTAAAAACCATTACAATTATCTCTTCTCGCTTTCTATCCAACCAAACAAATAGGGATGACAATGGGGAGGGTCTGGGTAGAGTACTATAGTATCCGTCCCCATACCCGCGTTTGAAAAAATTACCCATATCCGGACCCTTGTGGGTAGCAACTTTAATAGCCTTACCCGTACCCTCTGGGTACTTAAGTACCTGTACCCGCACTCGTTACCAGCACCTTAACAATTAAAAAACAATAAATAACAAAAGAAAGTTATAACAATTAAAAAACGATTCAAATGTCTTTTAAATTCACTAATAAATATCACAAATCAAAATATTTAAATAAATAAAAACATCCAAAAAAAATTTATAGATACAACTAGGTTTAAAAAGTTAAGAATCTTTAGATTAATTTTGATTTTAAAATTTGTATTATAGTTAAAATTATATATATTAGTATACATACCCTAAATTTTTATCAACCCCGGGAACTCGTTTTGGAATAACTGGCCGGAGTTGGGCTAAATCCATAATCTTGATGGAAGTAAGAAAAATATTCACATGTTAAAATAAGAAGAGTGTTTAACGGTTATGAACTCACACGGTAAAATTTTTTATATTGTCAATCAATCACAAATCATGATATAAATGACTTTTAAATTAATTAAGGTAAAAGCTAAATTTTTTTACTAATATAATAATTTATGATTGGATGTCAGTGTAAAAGAGTTTTATATTATCAGTATATATCAATTAAATTCATAAGAAAATTTAATAGACATCACAAGTTTTAACTAAAATCAACAAAGTAAAATTTCAAATAAATTAAAAAAATTTAACAATTAACAAGTCTTAAACAAGTGTAAATCTAATCAAGTGGTTGAGTGCAAGTGGTTAACGCACTGCTACTTAAGGACGAATCGTTCAGGCTCTACCCGAGTTCGATCATTGGGTATGCAACAACCCCTGACCAGACTTTACTAACCGCACGGCCGACTTGGAGATTAGTCTCGTAGCGGGTCCAAAGGATCTAAATCATGGGGATATTTCGAGGGCTCACTCGATCCCAATGACTAATTATGGTGAGTACTAAACCAAAAATAAATGTAAATCCCAAATGAACTCGTGCAACATATGAATCGTAGTAATCATTCGCTCAATTGTTTAACTTTTTTTTTTACAAACTTGTCATCACTATGAATTGGTTTCTCATCATAATAGGCCATAAGATGCTTTATCAATTTTTCATTTATTTTTTCTTTAATCACAGCATGACCATATGATGCACAGTTAAATTTAAATGGTTAAACACAAAATTGATTGAAAAGAAAATGACATACTTTCTATGCTCTATGCTCTATCACTATATATTAATGACTGTTTGGGGTTGTATAATGTGAAAGGAACTTTGAAATTCTTTTAAAATCAAAATTAAAAAGCAATTCAATATTAAATGAAGTTTTTATTTGCCCATTCAAGCAATCTAAAGTGTTATAACTTAGAAGTTTATAAATATTAATTCTGGTGAATCGGCTTTTATGACACTTTATCCCAGGTCACTTATATAGTAACCACTAATTCATTATCATTATTTTTTAGCCACATGACTACGTAACCTTACTACGGAAGTTTTAAAAATCATCAAAAGTGACAATATACACCGATGAAAACAATATTTTAACTTATATTTAAAAAGAAGATCGCAATCACTGAAGTAATCTGAATGAACCCATTGATGTTTAAATTTGGTCTTTAAGATGCTAAAAGGAGGACAAAAATTGACTCGTAAATTGGAGGCGAGCTCCATTGGAGTGAGTTATACTGGAAGTATACATTTGGGATCAACTTAACAACTACACCGCACCACACATCAATTATCATTTAATTAAAACTTCATTTTCTGTGGTTGACCCTCATCATAATATCAGCTTGCTGATTAGTCACCAAAAAGGACCTCTCAACTCAACCTTAACTTCTTAAAGCACATCTAAGACTAGAATCAAATCAAAACACAATGAAACACTTGGCTCTATTTGTTTTGTTTTCAGTTTCCTGTTTTTATTACCTGTTTTCAGAAATAATTACAAAATTATCATCTTGTTTTCTTTCTGTTTCCTGTTTTCAGAAATCTGTACAGGAAATACTGAAAACAACATTTTTCTGTTTTCAATGTTTCCTTTACAAATTTCTGAAAACATGAAACAGAATGAAAACAAGGTGACAGATTTGTAATTATTTCTGAAAACAGAAAATAAAAAAGGAAACTGGAAACAAAGCAAACAGGCTATTGGTTATTGTTTTCAAAAACAAAAAACGTATGTTAGAGAGTGCATATTTTTATCTGAAATTTTTAAAACAATATTCTCATATATGTGTTTAAAAAAAGTAGAAAAATGGAAAATATTTTTGGATGTTCTCAAAAGATATTTTTTTTTAATAGTGGAAATGATGTAATTAGTATATGTCTCACTAAAGAATGTGAACACCTCTATGTCCTATCTCTTTATTTATTTTATTTTATATTTTTTACTAACATTTTTATTTATTTATTTTGCATTTTACAAGAATTTAGAAAAAAGGGGTGAAATTTATATAAATATTTTGGACAAATTAAAGTGGAAATTTGAAAATAAAATAACTGAACATCGTTCTATGTTTAAACTTGTTTCACTTTTAATCTTATTCATTTTGGGCTCAGAACCACCATTACTCAAAATCAAATTTCAACCCAAACCGGATTACCCTTGACTCGAGTTCACACTTCTCTTCTCTCACCCAATTGTGAACCCTAGCCTACTCTTGTCTTGTTTATCAAGAAATTTAGCCACACACTTCCTTCAATTTCGTAACCAATCTCATGAATCTCTCCCTCCTATGGGAAATACCCTTCTGTGCATAATAAAACAAACGAGAGCATCATCGACCAATGGTTGTTTAAGTGGTAAGCATCTTGACCACATAAGGAGAAGAACACAAGTTTGAATCCTAGTGGCAACACTCTAGTTGAGAGGTTACGAAAACCAACGGTTAATTCCCCACCCTAAGCAACAAACTAAAGATTAATCTCATAGTCAATGTAAAGGATCAAAGCTTGTAGGTATACACCAGGATGCTACTGTGGAGCTTAAGCCCCTAATTACGGTGGTTCACGAAATAAAAAAAACGAGAGCATCGAGAATAGGATGAGTTAACATAATCTTAGGCTAGCTAAGTGCTTAGTGGATTTTTCTTTATGCTTCTTGACGTAAATAAATATTTGATTTGAGTCATATGCTAGTATTTGCTTCTAAATATGGTTGTCTTGAACATGTTAAGGTGGGTCCCACCAATTTTGTTATCTCTTCTCTATTCTTCTCTCATCCACCAAACAGTAGGAAAATGTATTTTCTCCTCTTTTTCTCTCTTCTCATTTTATATCCTAACAAACAAGGCATTAGCAAATGATAGAATGTGCTCTACAACCCTTCAAAGAATGTGGGTAGAGTTTTCTCATTGTAATTGTTGGAGTCCCACATTAGATAGTGATATGGCCTGAAGAGTATTTATAAGTAAGGGGCAACCCTCACCTTACAAGCTAGCTTTTGGGGTTGAGTTAGGTCCAAATCCAAATTCTCTGATGGTATCAGAGCCTATCCATTGGATAGTTATATGACCTGAAGAGTATTTATAAGTAAGGGACAACCCTCACCTTACAAACTAGTTTGTAGGGTTGAGTTAGGTCCAAACCCAAATTCTAATAGTAATGTTGCAGTTAGACAGAATAAATTATTTAATTTATCGAGAAAAAAAAACCCAAATGAAGCCGTCGTATTCTTAAAATTAAAATATCCTATTGAGCTCATGCTCGTGAACCTGTGCCTACACATTTTATGGTATTGAGGGGGTCCATCGATATTATTACGAAAACTAGCTATGGAGAACAATTGCTTTGACATACTTTTTTTTGGGTGAAGTTAGCTAGTTTGAATCACGGGCCAAACTCTTAACCAGTAAACTTGGAACTAATTGGGTACTGCAGTAGGCATATGATATTACAAAATCATGCTAGAACTACGTACAGGCTAGCAATACCAATTATTTTGCCACATCTGCTGGTCAAGCACGAACTAGCAAATTAAACTGATTAGAATGCACGGTAATGATACTCGTACATCCAAATGGATGTCCCATTTGGGACATCTGATTAATTACGTATAAATAGTTGGTTAATTCAGTTTATTATATGGTTAATGGGCTTATTTTCTATAATTATATAAATATTTGGTTAATCACATGCAAATATCTGATTAATTCGATTCTTTATATGATTAATGAGTTATCATGAATAAATCAAATATTTACACGTGATTAACCATATAATGAACTGAATTAACCAAATATTTATATGCGATTAACCAATGTGTCCTAAATGGATGTCCTATTTAGATGTACAAATAACATAACCGTAGAATATTCGGGTGGAAGCGGTTTGGTTGAGGAACAATATTACGAGGGTGTTTGGCCCAGTGGAGAGAACTTCACAATTTTGGACCTTCCTCCACGAGGCTCAAACAAATAGGTTTCCCTCATGTCTCACCCACTGGTTACAAATTTTCTGCCCGTGTACAATTAATTACACTTTTAAGGTCAATCAATATTATGTGTGCTTATATTTATATGCTTTTAAACATGTGAAAAATGTATTGATAATAACATCCTTAGAACCAAATCCTAGTTCAATTTGTTTGGATTTGCTTCAATTCCTTCTTAACTTGTTCATTTTTATCTCCTGTTTCTTATTGATGATTGATATCTTGTAGTTTTTTTTATAGGCCAATTGGTTAAAAAAGTTAGTGGATTAGTTGTTAGAGGGGGTGGGGGAGGGGATCGAACCTCAAACCTTGCGGACTCGTTTGGTGGTCATGATAGGATAAGAACGGATATGATAAGAGGGAAGGATAGGAGTATGATATGATAGGAGTAAGATATATTGTTATCATATCCGACGTTTGATGTCCACCTAATAACCAAGAGGATAGTATTAATTTATCTTATTATGTATTTAGCAAATGACATAATTACCCTTATGTCATGACACTGTCTTGCTCCCATTGTCCTTCTTCTCTTTCAAACAATCACCATTGATACTCAACACACAAGCTAATCCCATCACAAAGATGATAAATTATGAATGAATTTTAATATTTTTTTTTAAAAGATAACAAACCAAATGAAAAACTCAGAAAAATAGAAACAGTACTCTTTCTGCAGAAATAGTAACGAGACATTTTTTTTTCTTTTTCAAAACCCAGTCATCCCTACCCTTTCCCCATTGTTAAATTTTTTTCCTAATCTTTCTTCTTCAGAAATAATGAATTTCATCTTCTCCCCCTTTTCAAACTTCTCTATCTTTCCATCTTTCTCTCCATCTCTCTCGTGAACCCCTCTATCTTCCCTCTCCCTCTTCCCTTCACGTTACTGAACGGCGATAAAGCATGCGTAGTTCGCAACGGCGGTGGCGACCAACGGTTGACAGAAGCGTGAAGTAGAGCATCGCTGGATCACGCAGTTGGCAAACTCGCGGTGGAAGGGGCGGATCTACTAGAACGTTACTGGATCTGCTAGATCTGGTTTGGGTCGCGGTGGAGGCTACTGACCCACATATATGTGCGTGACTGAGACAGGGATGGTCATGGGTTCGAGCCTCTGTTGCACACCTCCACAAAATCGTTGTCATCGAGCTCTACCGCCAGAGTCATGCCGCCATCTTGCCGGAGTCACCGTGCCGTCGTCAACCCATGAACCTAAGACTTACAGAAGACTCAGAGTGAGGGTTGGGGATGGGGGTTAAAGGGGAAATGAATTTCCTTATCATATCCTATTGATTCTAACCCAGCCCCCCCCCCCGGATAAAAATTTAACTGACAAATAGGATAGGATAAGCCAACAGGATAATCTTATGATATCCTATTGGCTCACCAAACTAAAGATTAAAACAGGATATGATTACTGATCCTATCCTGTCTCCCTTATCCCTGGCCACCAAACGGGCCCTGAAACTCCTGATGTCCTTTGGCTACCTCTTGAGCCACCTATGCAGGACAAATATGAAATAAATATTAAAGATATGTAAGACATATACAAGTACGAGAGAGATTTATTTCAAAAGGAAACTAGGGAGATTGTAATGGTTGATTGTTAAGCAAGTTCTCGTGAGTTATAAATTCTTATATTAGAGAATGGAAAATACTGTTTAGTACAAATATGTTTTCGTACCAAACGCACGATCACCTTGCAGGGCTGGCCCAAGGCCCAAGCGAGTGAAGCCCTTGCTTTAGGCCTCTCAAAAAATTACTTTTTCTTTAAAAAAAACCCAATTTGTATCTTTTTATATTATATCTTTATGATACTTTTAATACATGGACAAACATAAACTAGCCCACTTGGTATGAAAGGTTATCATTAGTTGCAAGGTCTATGGTTCAACTTCTCGTTCTGTATAAAATAAGTATCTTTTTTTAAAAGGCTTCGCTACAAAGTTTGCTTTATGCCTCAAATGGTATTGAGCTGGCCCTGCTACCTTGAAGAGGAATGCTGGCACTATCAACATAAAGATGTGGGTTTCTACACTAGTGCAAAATATGCTTTTAACATCAGGATCTAACATCGGTTCCTTTTTAACCGATGTTAAAAATGAGACGGTGACAATTTTGAAATTAATGTCAAAACTTTTGACACCGATTATGAAAATAACCGATGTTTAAACTTTTTAACATCGGTTCCTTTTAACACCCAATGTCTAAAAGTAAAACAAAAAAGAAATTTGAAATTATGCTTAATTTTTGACATCAATTCTTTTGTATCAGATGTCTAATGTCTTTAAACAAAAAGAAAATTTATGCCTAATGTCAACAAACAACATCAGTTTTCTTTACAATTGATGTCTATTAACTCGGAACCCATTTTGTTTTCTACTCACCCCCCTTTCTCACAGCGCCCTTCCTCTACACCCATTTGTTTCCTAAACCTAAACCCTTTGTTCTCACCACCAAAAGTCCATCGTCTTTCACCGCCAAAACCACCTCACCGACGTTCGCCGTCCATCGTCTTCTTCTTGCACCGTTCGTCGTCTCTCACAGACGTAGAGGTTGGAGCGCTCTCCAGTCACCACAGCGTATTTGTTAATAGCCTTTTGGAATCGAGAATATTAGGGATTTCAGAGCAGATTAGGGATTTCACCTGCACCGCACCTCCGTCCGCCCTACGTCATCGCGTGCTGCTCCTCCGATCACCACTCTCACTCCCCCTTCTCGTGCTCTCGATTCTCTGTAAGTGATTCTCAATTTCACAAACCCTACGCCGTCCTCCGTCATTCTCTGTTTGGTACATCAGTACGAACCCTATTTCCTTCATTTTCAATTTCGCCTTTGTTTCAGTGGAACCTTGGGCTTCCTCATCCTAGGGATCCATGCAAGTTCTTCGGCAAAGGAGCATGTAGCATATTGATATGTATTTATTTTTTCATTTTCATTAATTTCTATCCGTGCGCTGTGTTTTAGGAGCGATTCGTGAAATCGGTTCTAAGTAGAAATGGATGGTGCATTTGACGATGAAGCTAAGCCAGCTGTTACAATCGGCGAATACCTTGAGGAAGTTGAGGAACGAGAGTTGTTCAAAATGCCTCTCATCACCTCAAAATACCTGCTGTTTATGGAGTTCGCTTGACTACCTTCGAAGACTCGGAAAAGGAGAGTGAATATGGCTACATTCACAAGGTACATCATCATCGCTGTCTTACATATTCAATTTCCATGATTCGATCCAATCAAGTGCTTCATAGGTGCTCTCTCTGTTGTTGTGCATTTGATCTCTTCATTCTATCATCTAATTTTATGATTGGTTTAGTTTACTACTAGCATCTTGATTTATCTTTTATATATTTACAGGATTTATCTTCTGTTTAGTGTTTTCTTCCTTGTTTGATGTTTTTATGTAACAAAGGATACACTATTTGTAAGCTGTTGTTATAATTACTTACTTCATGATACTTTACTTTTATTTCATTGAGGATGTGATAATTTTTCAACCAGTTCTAGCAGTGGAATCGCATAACTCAATTGCACATACTTCTCTTCAATTAATTAATTACTTGGCCATGAAGTTCATGGATGTTAATTTTGTTCAATTATATGTTTTTCCCAATCAAAGCAGGTCAGGACGAGTCGTGGTTACTGATGGTATGGCAGGGGCTGCTATGTATGAACTCGTGCGTGTTGGTCGTGATTACCTCATTGGTGAAATCATTCGTCTCGAAGGGGATTCCGCTACTATTCAAGGTTTTCTACACTTTGAAATCAAATGCCTTCTATAATATGATTGCATACTACTGTTTAGAGGATACAAGATTTGCCTCTCTTTTTTAAAATTATTCTATTTCCTTTTCTTTCTTTCGAATGAGAAATTGTTTGGTTATATGCAATTTTAGTTTATGAGGAAACAACTGGTTTGATGGTTAATGATCCTGTACTAAGGACGCACAAGGTTAAATTTTATATCCCTTCCTTTGTAACTTTGTACAGGAAGTTCTGACACAAGTTCTTGAGGAAGCAGGCTATAACAAGGATTCTTTATTAGTCTTGCATGTCTGACTTCATGAAGGTACTGAAACAACTAATATCTAGCATGACTTGCTGCATAGGAATTCCTAAATTTAGTATATATATATAAATATAAACATGTTAATAAGCAAGTGGCAACTAAGGGATAGTGCAGTGATCTAAATCATTTATTTTAAAGACATGGAATTTTTTTGCCTGAATAGTTGCAAACCATTCATGTATGCAAGTTTGTGCTTGTAGGTATGATGCATTAAGCTTTACAGTTGTTCAGTAAATGCAAGATGAAGAGATAAAACCTAGAAAGGTAAAGTTGATAATTTACCACTTGCTTGCTGATATTATTAGGTGTTGAAATTGTTGGAACATACACACTATCAGTTTCACTCACTGATACACTCACTAGCTAGCACAGCAGGGCACTCACACTTACACACACTAGAAAGAAGAATTAGAGAGAAAAAGAAATATCACAAACTGAAATTTTATTCCTTTACACACTTCTACACTTTTCTTCACATTTCACACATTAGCATCTCTATTTATACAACATAAAGTCCCACATGGACTCACTCACACATTGAGTTAGTTACAACAACTAACATAACTATCATGTAACTAACACTAACTAATAACAACCACTACAACTAATTATTGATATTTGAATTATTTCCAACACACCCCCTTAATTCAAATATCCCACATACACTATTTTTATTATTACACTAAACTTGCATTCAATAATGCACACTTTTTTATTATCACTAACACACACATTTGTCCACCTGGATCCCATGGAGAATTCAACAAGTATTGGGTTTGGCCCATTTGATCAGAAAAATAACCTTCATTCCAAAAATGCCATTTCTGATTTCTTCTAACATGGACTTGGCCCATTAGGTCACAAGGGGAACTAATATTTCAAAATTCCATCCATGCACCTGCCATCATCTTCTCCTCCATGACAGCAACACTCAGCCGGCAGTGGCTTCCTTCTTCAGTCAGAAACCCCATGTCGGCAGCCCTCTCTAGGCTCGCGACTGACTGTAATGCATCCTCCACTGCACTGAGTTGCCCTTTCTCGGCGTCATCCTCGCTCCACACCCAATCGATTTCTTCTTCAAAACGCAGTCCCATGGTCCACGCCCATGGTGGTTCAACCAGCGATTCTGGTGGCTTTGATAGTGGTGGACTCAGTGGTTCCAGCAGCATCTTTACCGTCGCCTCACACTCTTGGCGCTCCAACGCCTCCTTAGCCGCAAGGGTCCTCATTCGAGTATCACCGTCCGATGACTTCGGCAATTTCGGCAACCTCAAATCAAACTCTTCCATCACACCATCTCTAGTCATCGCCACCATCAACAACGACTCTGCGTTCGTCGAAGACACGAACAGAGCCTTATCTCCGTGCGTGGGTACCATATTGCAAAGATCTGATAGATTCACGAAACCTTCTTCACTTATGGTTTTCTCTTTCGCAGCGGCTATAGCCTCAGGCGCCGCCGTAGGAAGATCTCGGTCCGACGGTACCGGCGATACTGTGTCTGACTCAGGTCTAATCATCTTCGTCCGAACTTCCTTCTCCGTCCGAACCTCCACCGTTAGTTGTAGATCCGGAATCGCCACCTCTGTCTCAGTCGCGTTTCGATCACCTCACAGCACTGCCACAACAGCATCCTCTCCGGTGGGTTTCTCATCAACTTCACCATATTCAACCTTTGTTGATACTATAATCTTTGAGCCACTATCAGTTTTTGCTGTAGATTGAAATATCAGAGTTTGGCTATCCCCTTGGGGTTCCTCTCGACTCATTCCTTTAGGCATAAAATTGCCAGCTTGGCTCATCACTTCAGCAATTAGTTCAACATGGCCTAAACTTTCACCTCTATGAACTGACATATCAGTCCCATGGATTTCAGCTTCTTTTACCTCAAGCATCTCTTGCGCACAACTCTTGTTGTTCTTCACCTACGACGGCAGCGGCGGCACGTTCGCACAGATCTTTGAACCTGGCACCATCTTTTTCGCCTCATCTGCTTTCCCATTCTCAACAAAACGCTCCATCTCAGTGATACTACACCACGACCGCTTCTTCTCCGACGCGGCGTTCCAGTGAAACACCGTCTGGAGCCCCAACGGATTCGAGTCAGACAGCTCCGCCACCCTCCTTTTCTTCTTCGGTTCATCATCACTTGTAGACTCCCCGAGGTCTTGTTGCAGAGATACCACCATATCGGCTTTCACCGCCGCCATTGAAGATATCTTGGCTGATCCTATCCTTTGTTCCTCGGCTTCCACGATCTCACCCTTATCACCAGAAATGTAATCTTGATTACTATTCTTGTATGAAGCCTCTTCATTCCCTTTCTTGAATGAGTGATCATCAACTTCTTGCCGCTGATTTGGTTTCAGCAAAACTTTCCCTCTTTCAATTGCTGCGGCTCCTGAAATTGCTAGATTTGCCTCTTCTGGTGGCTTCTTTTGTTCACTGCGCAAGTGGGCTTCCATATCATGCAATTCTTGATTAAATGATACACATTCAACCTCAGGATCAGACTTGGAAGATCGCATTCCCAGTGCCTTCTTGACTTTCTCGATTCTGAGATTGTTTGCCTCTAGATCACCACTGATCTGTCTTGTCCTTGTTTGCCTCAAGACCATCATCACTCCTCTCTTTTCTCCATGTGTTATCTTCTTCACTCCTTTTGACACTCTTGATTTTCTCCCTGGCTGCGACACCTTTCTCCACTTTATCAGCACCTCCGTAGATCTTGTGCAAGATGACCCATGCTTCTTTGGCTGTGTTGGCAACAACTATCTTCTCAAGAATTCCTTCATCCACACATTGATGAAGAATCAAGAGAGCTTTATAGTCTCTCTTTTTGGAAGCACAATCTTCCACACCTTGAACACCTTCTTGCACTACCTCAAGCACCTCATAGAAATTGAAAATGTTTTCCATCTTCACCACCCATTGATGGAAGTTCTTGACATCAAGAACCGGTAATGGGATTGATAAATCCCCACTCACAATCTCTTCAATTTCTATACTCTTGGATAGACCCTCACAAGTCCCTAGTCTTGTGGCTCTAGATACCATTGTTGGAACATACACACTCTCAGTTTCACTCACTGATACACTCACTAGCTAGCACAGCAGGGCACTCACACTTACACATACTAGAAAGAAGAATTAGAGAGAAAAAGGAATATCACAAACTGAAATTTTATTCCTTTACACACTTCTACACTTTTCTTCACATTTCACACATTAGCATCTCTATTTATACAACATAAAGTCCCACATGGACTCACTCACATTGAGTTAGTTACAACAACTAACATAATTATCATGTAACTAACACTAACTAATAACAACCACTACAACTAATTATTGATATTTGAATTATTTCCAACAGAAATGTCTATAGTATGACTAACATTGTCCTCTTCACTACTCTGCTATATTTGTTATTAAAACTTATGTTTTTTTTTTCAAGTTTGCTTGTTATGACTTACCAACAATTATCTTTGTGTAGGAAAGCATATGTGCTAACGCAGCCTCCTTTGTCTTGGGTGATGATTGTCTTGTAGTTTTTCAGAAGTTAGAGTATGAGATTAGGATAGTTTAGAGATGTAGTTGCCATGTAACTTGAAGTTTGTATCTTGAAATGGCATTGTAAGTTGAAGTTTGTATTTGAAAATGAATTAATGTTATGGGGAACATGTTTAAGTTCATATCCTGTGTTCATTTTGATGTTTATTTTGTTGAATACGTGACAAAATTGATATAACAAACCTATTTTTTTAAAAGACTTTTAACATCGGTTATTAACGATAAACGATGTTAAAAATGGTGTTCTTTGTTTTAAAAACTGTTGAAGAGAACTTTAGACATCGGTTCTAAGAGAGAACCGATGTTACGTGAGACATCGGTTCTCACTAATAACTGATGTCTAAAGTGCTATTCTTTTCTTAAAAAATCGTTTTAAGAGCACTTTAGAGATCGATTTTTGCTAAGAACCGATGTCTAAAACGCCCACATACAACATTGTCCGTTTCAACATCGGTTCAAAAACCGACTTTAAAGAGCAATTTTAACCGACGTTAAATCCATTTTTTGCACTAGTGCTAATATGTATATATATGATTTTTTTTTGTTTACCATGACATACGTGCGAAGTATCAACCGACTTCGCCAATCACTAATCTTCGTCGGGAAACCTGGCAGGCCACCTTTAGCGGGGTTTCATCTACCAACCATGTTTTTTTTCCATCCATAAGATTCGTACTCGAGAACTGGCTTAAGGGATCCGGGCTCAGTTCCATTCGGACTAACGTAATGTTGGTTCTAATATGTATAGATGTAGAATTAGAATTAGAATTAGAATTAAACTAAAATTATGCAGGAATATGCACTATCAATATAAATATTTTTTATACAGTCAATTAATCCTGAATTGACATGTCGTTAAAAATGTTTGATTTTTATAATAATTATATTAAGAGTTATATTTGTAATTAGTTGACAGTATAAAGGCTCTGTTTGTCAAGTCCAATAAGCTAGCTCATAACTTATTTGACTAGCTTATAAACTTGTTTGACTGAAATAGATGTGTTTGGTAAACAAGCTTATCTCATTAGCTTATAGTTTTTCCTCATAAGCTAATTTATTTAGCTTATAGCTGATAACTTATAGCTTGTTAAATTTTCTCTCGATTTTACCTACATTCATTTAATGAATTCTCACTTTACCATGCATATCATAAATATGTCATTTTATGTCGTTTTATATTAATAAGCTAGTTCAACCGCTAATTTTACCAAACACTTCAAATTCAATCAGTTAGCTTTCCGGCTATCTGCTATCAGCTAAAAATTAGCATATCAGCTATCAGCTAACTTACCAGCTATATTTACCAAACAGAGCCAAAATCTTTATACTAACATTATATAAAAAAACAAACTCATTTATTTATCATTATATAGAATTCAATCAAGATATTTTATGAAAGTGTGTAATGAAATGATTTTGATAAGTTCTAATTAAAGATGATAATTTTTTTTTTAGATATGATCTTATTCGATTATATTTTTTAGGGTGTTACTTTTTACACCGTAAATTTTTTAATATACCACAAATTTTTTTAATATATCTCCTTTGACCTTTCTGGTATACATGTTTAGGGTGTAGTTACCGGAAATATATTTATGATATTAAAAAATTATAATATCGAAATTAAAGTTATGATATATTGCCGACATTAAAATTACAATACCTGAAGTATATTTCCGATATCTTACTCGAATTCTGATAAAAATTATAATACTGAAAGTATTCTTTGGATATGTTACCTCATTGGTGTTTAAAGGATTAGTTTCTATTGAAACATGTTATAGCTGAATGCATTGCATGATACATCTTAATAAAGATAAGCCTCCATATAATCACATTACCATAACCAACAAAAAATGGCAGTGAGAACGACACTGTTTATAGGTTTTACAAACGTCGTGGCGGCATCACCGGATATATTTATGTCAATTATGTCTCAACACCGCACTCTAGAGAAATGGTTGAGCGTTGTCCCAACGGTGTCTCAGTTGTTGTATGGTATGATATATGCCTTGTACGTTATTACTCTGACCGTAGTATATATGGTGACATAAGTTTAAGCCTAATATGGAACGTAACGGGGTCAGAGAACATGAAGGATTCAACTGAAGCTGTGAAAGTTGAGGATGTCGTGCAGGGTTTGATGAGAAAAGCTACTGTAGAGAGCAACCAGTCTTGGGCAATGAGTGAGTTCAATTGGGGTGGCAATGAAAATAGGTATGGCTTGGTGGAGTGTGCGAGGGACCTTACTATTGATCGGTATAGGCAATGTTTGCAGGCTGTGTTAGATAAAGTTCCAGAATATTGTGGGACAAAGGTAGCATGGGTGGTTATGGCTCCAAGCTGTGGGACCAAGTTTGATCATTATATGTTCTCATCACAATTTAGTAATCAAGCAACATCTCGATCTCCACTTCCTAATCCAGGTAACATTAATTAACTATTCGGCTTCCTTTAATTTATTTGTTCCTTGCACCCTGCGCTCAACAATGAGTTAAAGTGTAACATCATAAACATATCAGAGGTATGCTTTCGATAGCGTAATTTTTTCAGAATTTCGATAAGGTATTATAATTCTATAATACCGAAAATATATTTCCGTTAACTACACCCTACATATTTACCGGAAAGGAGACAATGGGGTATTTTGGGGACATTAAAAAAAATTATGGTGTATTAGAAAAAAATTGTGATGTCAAAAAGTAACACCCATTTTTTAACTATGGCTTTGTGATATGGAAATCAATGGACAAGTTATAGGCCCATATTGTAACGACAAACAGAATGCAATCTAGTGTCGTTTCTACCTTTGTTTAAAAATATTTAAAAAAACAACACAAACAATCTCCACAAATTTAGCCTAGTCCATATTCATCGCACAATGGTCCAGCCATAAATCCAAATCAAATTTGGGCTTGGTAAATGTAGATCAGTCAAAGATTGAATTTCAGTCGGTCTGGCCATTTTAGATTGAACCACTTCTATGACTAAAAAATATGTTAAGCGACAAAAGAAGAAGAAGAAGAAGAAATTACTCGAATTTTTATTGAAATCAACTATATTTAAGGGTCCAAACGAAATATAAATATATATTTAAGGGTGATGAAAGAAATTTAAACTTAGCAGTTAGCGCACCTAAATTAGACTCTCGTGCAACGTTGTTGAGCATTGTGTGAAGCAAATTATTGTGCCGAGGCTATAATATAAGATATTTTTAACATAAAATACTTTGATTTTAATTATTATGTATTGGTCTGTTATAAAAAATTGTTATGTATTATTGTTAGTGTAAGAATTTTTATACTGTTAACAAATCACAAATCGTTATATGAACGATTTTTAAGATATTTAGGATAAAAATCAAATATTTATGATTGGTTGATAATATCAAAAAAAATCTTTAAAATAATAATGCATACCAATTATTAAATCTAAAAACTTATTTCAATTACAAACCTGATATATCACTACAACAGAAATGACTTTAGATAGCGTTTCCGGATGCCTTTTAATAGCGTTTGTAACCGCTATCTATGTCACCGCTATTAAAACTCGTTAACAAATATAGCATTTATGAAGTGCTATTAAAAGGTGACTTTAGATAGCGTCTGTTTTAACAAACGCTATCTAAAGGCAGACTTTAGATAGCGTTTCCGTGTACAAACGCTGTCTAAAGTCAGACTTTAGACAGCGTTTGTACACGGAAACGCTATCTAAAGTCAGACTTTAGATAGCATTTGTTAAAACAAACGCTATCTATTCCCTTTTTTTTTTAATTTTACATATTTCCCAGTTTCAACATCATCCAAAACAAAGGGAAATGAGCTTAGAGTGTATACATCGATGGCGGAATTAAATAAGAGGAATGCAAGTAACAAATATATATAGTGGAGCACATAATTAATTTTGTGCCCCTCCCATATCATTCATGTCTATCATCAACACCTAATTACAGTCAGACATGTACATCTAAAGTAAAAGCAGAAAGCTAGCAGCAACTACAAACAGGCAGACATATGAAGTTACAAAAAATAATTCGGAGTCTTGCGTTCATCTGGATCAGACCACAAGAGATCACACATTGGTCCTTCATGTGGAACCTGTAATGCACCAGTACAGTTGTTAGGCAACCTAACTTAGGTGGCACAATCGCCAGGCACTGAATTAACGTCATCAGCATGTGTAAACATGAGTAAAGTAATGGCATTCCATTATAGACCAAAAGATGAGACATTACTAAAAGACTTCTGCACCTGGCTAGGCTTCCGATAACATTATATATTTGATGAAACTAAATAGAAGAGAAATCGAGTCATTCTTGTAGGTCCTAGATGAAACATTTCCAGAGCAAAACAAGAGTATTACAAACTGCAATTGCAACATAAAATAAATATTTCCCAAACCATATTAAGCATCAAATATATATCTAGCTGAAGATATCATTCTTCTGATAAAAATGTTCTATAAAACATACTAGCCACTACACACAAACCTCTTGTATACGATCCAATGCCCTGATATTATCAAGTGTATCCAAAGAAGGTGAGAGACCTCCATGCAAGTAGAAAATCTGTAATATATACATGGAAGTTAGACACTGGCATGCATAAAAGTCAGATGAACATTCTGCAACATATTTAACTCAAACCTGACTCTCAATAAGGGCAGTCAGAGGTAAATAATCAAACAAGTCGGTAAAGTATTTCCAGACATTGGCATTTTCGTATTTTCTCAAGCATTCACCAATGACACCAATGACATCAACATTCTGTTGTTGCTGCACTTGCATCTCCTCCTCAGCTTGTTCATCCTCCAATGGCAACCTCTCATAAGTAGCATTAGCAAAAGTAGCAGCAATCACCATCACCAAAAGCCATACACCACCTGCTAATGAGTTTTGATTAACTAAAATGTTGATGTGGATCTCTAGTTAGAAATCTAAAGCATTATTCACATACCAATGAGTATTGCTGCAACTACTGTGATCAATTTGACATAATCAAACGAACTTTTCAAAAATATAGCGACACCAATCTTCCTTGACTTCAGATAGTTGAGCAGTGGAGTATGTGGAGCATTTGAAGTCAGGGAAGTACTGCGACGTAAAAATTAAATAAATTAAGTTACAATTGCTAAAACATTTGAACAGTCACAGTTAAAAGCTAAGTAAACAACATACCGCCATTGGTATTTTAACTTGGTTCTGCAAGATAGTTTCCTTCATGAAATGCATGACATAGTACCCACAATCTGTACTGTTGGGTTGTCTTGGGCACTATAAAAAATAAAATAGTAAATCAATATAGTTTTTTTTATATCTAATTGCGCATTAAGTTTTTGCAAATAGACCTCTATCTGAATCCATTTAATGTTGGTTGCCTTTAAACGCGACACCTTAGCTCCGATATTTGCACAATAAACTTGCAAAGCACTAATCACAAAATCAAACAGACTTCATTAAGAAACATATTTTCAATCATCACAAACACACGCATGCTTTTTTTTTATTTTGAACCACAACAGCCACAACCCAGTATATGTCAATTCAACACAATTATTCTAATGTCAAAAATCAAAAGCACATTAGGACTATGACAACTTGCAACATGTATCTACCATGGAAGCCATTCGACAGAATCATAGAAAATCAGAAATATAAAAGCATGCTTACTTATCGAACAGATTCTTTAATTCTGGGCGATTCCTAGGATCAACATTCAAGGGATCCAGATAGTAAATAATCTCTTCAACAATATTTATCGCGCACAGCACCCAATGATTCCTACAAAAATGTTGAGATAACAAATCCTAAGCACCTCAACTTTTATGTAATTCATTATTGTGAATTAAGTCCTATAGGATAAGCGACTCACCCAACATTGCACGGCGCTAAAAACAAGGGCTGATATTCTCTTTCTTTAGTTGCAAACCGGTCAGCTATATACGTTGTCTGTGAATCCCTCCCGAAGTAGCCGTATGTATTTGTTTGGTGTGGGGACAAGAACAGAAACCTCCTCGTTCTTTCCTTTGGAAGCAACAATTCTTCATACAAATACCTTCAATTAAAATATAAAAATGGATTACACCAATGACATCAATACTTAAATGGAAAGACTAAAAAAATATTGTACACTTTAAGCCTGATTTAGTACCTGATATATACGGAAATAACGGAGGCAGATACCCATTCATGATTTAAAATTTCTCTGATATTTTCAGTATTGATCATCTCAATGATATGCTGACCAAAAATATTTTGTTCCATCTCTATGTCCAATTGGTCATCATTTTTCATATTCTTTCGTTCATGTATTTTAAGAAAATTCAAATATTCCAGAGAAATTGTAGTTGAACCATTTGTAGGAGGGTTGGCCTCGAGTTGCCTCCTTTATTTTTCTCGGGGTTGTAATTGACTCATTTGTATATCCCGGACACTCGCCCTTGCCTTTAGATTTTGCAGGTGCCTGGAAATTTTGCATTTCAATATGCCAGTTAGTGATCAACTAATGTAATAAATATATGCCGTATATGAAAAGGTGGAAAAATGTAATTACATACCATATTAATTACAACCACGAGATCAATTGGCCATGCCACATAAGTACCTATTGCATCTCTTCTTGTCATTACATCCGCACCATCGATAGGTACCGGCAATGGCGCATCCCCCTCAGTTGCAACATCAACTCCAACTTTCACATGGTTAAGGGGTACTGGTCCAGTGTGCAGTGTAACACCCGGCTCATTGTATACTTTACCCATACCAACCATACTATAGTTTGGGGTTGATAAATATAGCTGACATGAGTTGACGCCCTAATCCAATGATAGATGAATAAGCTGTGAATTAAGGCATCCAATTGAATGTATTTAACTGCGAATGCAATACTAGTAAAAAAAAAGGCATGCATTACCTCTGGAAGCCTGATGGCAGATGGTAGAGTGCAACTATCTTTGACGCTTGCTGGGGCTGTGAAATTAGCCTGCCTCTCCTCATCCTCCTTTTTTTTTCAGCTTTTCTTCCAAAATGTTCAATCTTTTTGAGAGTTGAGACACCAATGTCTCCCACCTTTTCGTTTCAGAGTTGTGTTTTGCACGACCTTCAGGTGGGAAGTAGTCTTTTTGAGAGACGCCAAAACCCACACCCCTAACACGACCAGGGTTCTCTGGCACACCTAGGGCTTTAGCAAGAATATCCTGGCGACCAAAATCTTGTATCTCTCCCTCTACTGCAGACTGTGACAGTTCCTCCTAACACATAGTTATTGGTGAAATGCAAATGTTAAAATTATTATATATTATCATAAGAAAATAACAAATAAAAATGTAAACGTTAGTCTACTAACACATTTATTCCACACGGTCTGCGTATTTTTGTTGTCAATTACACCCGCCTTGTTCTCGCGGGCTTTCCTCCACACAATATGGCGTTTAATTTTCTTAACTTCTGGCCCCGCCTCTTGCATCTGTATATTGAGATAATATATATTAACCAAATAGTTTAAAAGTCATATTTACCACACATGCAGTTAAATATATATATATATACATACCAATTCATCCTCAATGTCAGCATACCCCTTACGTGATGCTTTGTAAGGGCATGCAGGATCTAACGCTCTGTTGCGATTTTCATTGCTTAATTTCTATTCAGACACATATAAGTAATATTAATACATGGTTAATGTCATATGTACGTATACATATAATTATAAGGACTAACGTGATATTAAACATACCAGGAATCGAGCATCTCCTTTGCGTATTGCTATAAAATCTATCCACTCATCCCTTGATATGTGTGGATATTGTGATGGAGGTTCCTCTATGATACTCCCGTTGGCATCTCTTAGAAATTTTTGGTCAATCTAGTTCTGAATGCCCTATGTAGGTTACCAGCTTCCTGAAGTACAAATTTTTTCCGAGATTCATCAACATTAAAAGACATCTGCAAAACAATATAAACAACGTGTCAAAGTAAGTATGTTTACATAGTTTACAATATAATTCATAAATTTTAACAATTACCTGTACATCAGCCCATATGCTCTCTTTGAAAGCATCCAAAGCTTCATCCTTCCAATTAGAACAAATAATTGGGACCGTTTGCCGAACAACGGCCCCAATGTAACTCTTCAATATTTTACCATTAGCACGAATTGGTTGGTCCAAATAATTCCATTCAACCTAATAAAAATAATAAAGTAATTAAATCTAGATATCAAACAACATTATGAAATCCTTAGATTAGTAAGTAAATTACCTCAAATTTTTGTCCTTTACTCCTAGCGCAGATGACCGCCTTCATAACTGTTGGCCCACGTCTCGTCGCTTTGGCAGCACTAGAATTACTTGAAGATGCCATTTACCTACAAAAATATTAGACACACGTAAAACATCAATGGATATTAATATAATATTAATTGATGCAAAATATAAAACAACAATTGATAACAAAATCAACACTAGCATTACCGGAAGATGCTAACTATAATATAAAAGGATCAGAAAGTTCATTTAAACACAAACACTACATACATGTTTAAGTCAACCTTTTTCTTTTATTCATTGGATTGAGATTTGTTTGTCCTTTATTAGTACGAAATGGTGGATTGACCAAAAGCCCCTCATCATGATCATCTCTCATATACATACCATCATCCCTAGTTGGATCAATCTCAAGTGATTGTAATGTCCCGACGAAAGGATCATCTTCAATATCAACATCTCCATGGTCTTGATCATCAATCTTAGTAATTATTTTGTTAGTCAAAAGAACAATGGACCTTTTCATATCAGCTGGATCAGTGACATAGAACACTTGTTGAGCTTGAGATGCTAATATAAAAGGCTCATCTTTATACCCCACCCTATTAAGATCCACCTGCATGAACCCCGACTCATCAATCTGAACACCGTTATTATTGTCAACCCACTTACAACCAAACACACCAACCTTAAACTTTGTGTAATCCAACTCCCATATGCGTTCAATGACGCCGAAGTATGACATATTTGCATATATCGGGTTTCTGTCTTTGGCACTTGAGATATGCATCGACTGAGCTACAAGAGTCACACCACTGTTTTGCATTGTACTACGACCATCTTGTTCTTTTGTATAGAATGTGTACCCATTAATTTGATAACCGTGGTAAGAGAAGACATGCAAACTTGGACCTTTGGCTAACCATCTCAATCTATTTGAAACTGAAGTAGCATTTTCAGTCAACTCTGCATAAATGTGATCTCTTAGCCACGTTATAAAACAACGATTGTGTTCTCTAGTTAGCCGATTTTGATTCTTATTTGGATACAAACTCTTAAGCATGTCCTTGTGTTTTTCAACATATGGCTCAACCTCATCGGCATTGTGCAGAACATATAAGTATGCTTGCTCCCATTCTGTCCTTGATATAGTCACTATTTTAGTTCCAATAATTCCTTGCCCCATCATTCTCCATGTGTGACGAGACTTTGGCATCCCTATAGAATCAGCATTGGATAGGTATTCGGTACAGAATTCAACAGCTTCTTCGACAATATACCGTTCAACAATACAACCTTCTGGTCGTGATCGGTTTTTCACATACCCTTTTAATATCTTCATATAACGCTCAATCGGGTACATCCATCTCATATAAGCTGGCCCACACAGTTGTGTCTCTCTAACAAGGTGAATGGTTAGATGAACCATTATGTCAAAGAATGAAGGTGGAAAGTACATCTCAAGCTCGCATAAAGTCACAACAATTTCTCTTTGCAATGATGGCAACTTCCCGGGGTCAATCACTTTGCCGCAAATTGCCTTGAAGAAGAAAAAACAGAGTTTAGTTAAGGCCCCCGCACTTTGTTAGGTAAAATAGACCGTATACCAATGGGTATCAACTGCTCCATGAGAACATGACAATCGTGGGACTTTAGACCTTTTAACTTGAGATCTTTCATCGATACGAGGTTCCTAATGTTTGAAGAGTACCCTTCGGAACCTTAACTCCTTCAAGAAACTTACAAAAAACAGTTTTTTCTTTTCTAGATAGAGTGTAAGCAGCCGGAGGAAGATATGTACTTTTACCCTTCATCGTCGGTCCCAATTCTCTTCTTATTCCCATACTAACCAAGTCCAACCTTGCATTGATGCCATCTTTAGTCTTCCCTGGCACATTGAGTAAAGTACCAATGACACTATCACGAGATATTTTTTTCAACGTGCATCACATCGAGGAAATGTCTTACATATAATGATTTCCAATATGGCAACTCAAAGAAAATCGACCTTTTCTTCCACCCTCTTGTGACAATATCTCTCGCAAAAAGGTTTACCGAATTGGATATTCAAATCCTTTACCTTTTCAAAAGTTGATCACCCGTCAAAGGTGAAGGAGCTCTACCTTCTTCCGAGTTCCCATTGAACGCCTTTCTCCACCACCGGTAATGATGACTTGGATGCAAAAATCTACGATGCCCAAGAAAGACATTCTTCTTACAATGTTCTAACCACATCCAATCCGTACCCTCTTCACATATAGGGCATGCACACTGACCCTTGATGCTATATCCTGACAGATTACCGTAGGCTGGAAAATCATTAATTGTGCCAAACAACATAGCTCTCAAATTGAAACTTTCTTCCTTATACCCATCATACACCTCCACACCTGTCTCCCACAGTTGTTTCAAGTCTTCAATCAAAGGAGTCAAATAGACGTCTATATCATTTCCTGGTTGTTTGGGCTCAGAAATTAACATAGATAACATCATAAATTTGCGCTTCATGCATAGCCATGGGGATAGGTTATAAATCACAAAAATCACAGGCCATGTACTGTGAGAGCTACTTTGAACACCATGCGGGTTAAATCCGTCAGTAGCCAATGCAAGTCGTAGGTTTCTTGATTCATGCCCAAAATCAGGATAATCATGATCAAATTTCTTCCATTGAGGAGAATCTGCCGGGTGCCGCAGCTTGCCATCTTTGATCCTTTCATCCTCATGCCATGTCAAGTGCTTTGAATCTTCTGAACTACGGTTCATGCGCCTAAATCTGGGTATTATGGGAAAATACCACACAACCTTCTCTGGATCTGATTCTTTCTTCTTATATCGTGAGGCATTACATTTAGGACACATCTTTAACGATGCATATTCATTCCGAAATAAAATGCAATCGTTAGGACAAGCATGTATCCTATCGTAGCTCATGCCAATAGAGCGTAACATTTGTTTAGCCTCATATGTCCGACTAGGAAGCACATTATCCTCTGGCAACATGTCTTTCAATAGTGTGAGTAAGTCTGTAAAGCTCTTATCAGTCAATCCGTTGCCCGATTTCAAGTTATACAACTTTAACATCGCCGACAATCTTGTGAATTTAGTACAACCATCATACAATGGTTGCTCTGCATCACTTACCAACCTCTCAAACATTTGAGGACAATCCCGAAGATCCTCTTCAACAGCATTTGCAATGTCTTCAAAACGATCGCCCTCATAAGTATTTGTGTCGGTATCGTATGATGAATATCTCACACGATTCCTCATTTCACTAGACTCAGCTCTTGTCTCACCATGTTTTGTCCAACATGTATAACTTTGATCGATTCCATTACACACTAAATGTTCTTCCAAATCGGCTGCACTAACTCGCCTTGCATAACAACAATCTAAACAAGGACATATGATTGTACTAGGGTTTTCCGCATGCCGAACTGCAAACCTAATGAACTCTTTCACCCCATCCTCATACTCCTTCGTTAAACGATTGGCAGACATCCATTTCCGATCCATGCTTTCCCGATCTACAAAAATATTTATTAAACATATTTACTTTGAGTTTAGAGTGGTTGATGTCTACATGCAATGTATACAGATTAAAGGAATGAAAGGAATGAAAACTGTTACCGTTTTTCCGCATGGCAAATTGAGTGTGGACAGGGGCTGTGTATTAGTGGGGAAGCATCAAAAGGGAAAGATGGGAGAGAGGGGGGTATTCAGTTGGGTAAAGGAAAGGATCGGTGTTAGCGCTTTCAGGTCCCTTGAAGAACCTGTTGTATCTTTTCTGTTCAAGGAGAGGATGAGGAGCATTGAAAGAAAGTTAATAAAATTGTACTTATCTTCAGTTTTCTATCATATCATTACAGAGTATAGCATTCCATTAACTATTGCATAAGATAGAATACTAAGTGTGTTTAAAAGATTAATCAGATTTGTTAGATTCCCATGACACCGTCCTAGTACCAAGGACACCTTACAGCAACATCATAATATTTCTGTATCAACTTCAACTCAGCATAAGGAGCATAAAAGAAACTTCCATAAACTCACCTCACCTGGATGAAAGAACTACTTGTGGAACAAAAGGTGTGTAAGCTGTTTCCCTCCCAGCTGCAAGACGCTGTGCCTTCTTGGATTCCTTCAATACTGCCTGAAAATCTTTTGCAAGCTTAGCATATGCTATCTTCTTGTTTGCCCGCAAACACAAGAAAGACCTTCAATATATCCTTTTTTTCAAGGTAAAAGTCCCCCCATCACTTTTAATATCACTTATGCCATATGATGCCTCTTAGTGTCCAAACCAAACCTCAACATTCAATCAATTCAACTTCTAACTCAATGTTTGATAACATTGAAAAGAAGTTTCATCAACAAAACAACCAATTTTGCAACTGACGAAATAAAGAAAAACAGCATTAAACTGATCATAAAAACTACACTATCTATTAAAAGCTTGTTAAAGAATGTTGATATTCCAAAACACAAGTCTTTGACATAAGTTGCAACGGTAAAAACTCTCATAGTCTCATTACAGAAATAGGTACAAATTGCAGTCTCTTGAGGGCAAAGGTAGCAGTTAAGGCTCCTAAGGAAATAGACTATGCATGCAGAATGATTACATATTAAAGGTTGTCATTCGATACACCATACCAGCTTATTGTCAAATATGCTTACTTAAAAATAGCAGCAGTAGATTTATTCTAAAAGATCAATTTACAATCCAATCAATTAACTTAAAGCAAAATACCATTCAAGAAGACTAGAAGAGTAAAAGCAACTATATCTATTTGTCTGACTGCACTATGATCAATTTACAAATCACAACATATGTATTGTCCAACAACTACTGAACAACAAGGACTGTGAGCAAACAAAAGATGACAACCACTTACCAAGAAATTCATATTCTAATTTTAGCATTATTACATTTATCATCCAATCCAACTGAAACTCCACATTTGTAACTTCAAACTACCAAAAACAAATCTCTCGCATTATATAGTTAAAGTAAAGAACCCCAAACAACCTCAAAGTACTTCTTTTTAAAAAATATAGAATATCTCAATCTCAATCTATCAAAAAAGAAATTGAAAATCATTGGGGCAAACAAATTCAACCCCCCACCCCACCCCCCTCAGCATAAGTACCCATCACCATGAGTTAAAACCCACAAGAAGCTAGGAAACAAATTGCCAATCCCAAAGAACTGTGCACGTAAGGATCTATAGCTTAAGACTCTAACATTACACTCTAGCTTAGAATCTTGTGCCGAGAGCTCTACATAACTTCTAAGAGCTTACCTAGAGTTAGGATGAACACACCAAGAGATGTGTCAAGGACTCAAGGGTGAAACCAAGAATCCTTAAAGCAGTAAATCCATTGGCAGGAGAAAATACAAAGCATCATTTTAGCAGGGAGAGGATTCAACATAACTTTATCACCACTGCTTATGTTTGAACAGGCAAGCTGTTGTAATAAGGTGCACAAACAAAGAACAGGGGCAAAATATATAAACACAGAATTTCATGTGGTTCAACCAACAGTGTACTACAGGCCTTCCTCCACAAGCAAAGCAGAGAGAAGAAACACTAAGATCAACAAAGATTACAATGAGTAGCTGCTCAAGCCCAAAATTAAATACAAGCTTGCTATTTATAACATAATCGTCAATAACTCTCACCTCTTACAAATAGCCTATCTCACTATCTCTCAACAAATAATGTAGAACTTCTAATTACCTGTATATCACGAAATTTAGCTTCTTCAATACCAATTTGGATGCTATTTCAGCTACTTGTTTGAATTTCTCTTCATATTTCTTGCCCAATGTCTCTGCCTGTAACATTCCACCAAATGAGAGCTAATTATTTTCACATCTTAAACTTATATCACATTTTCAGAAAAAGGATCATACCTCACGCTTATCTGCAGATGCCCTTTCTGTAATCTCATTTAGTCGATTATCACATCTGCTTTTATATAGAACCTGACATACAAGTAAACAAAAAGAAGGGGGACACTAAGTTAGTGCATCACACTAGTTCAAGCCCATCGCATAAGTATCAATCTAAGCAAACAAAGTGACCAATACTGTTGCATCCAAACTCCAATTAAAGCCAGCATAGCAAACATAGGATTGAAATTGAAGCATTTTGAAGTTTTTGAAAAATCTTCCCCTGTTTCCGACTCTCAGAGGATTGAAATTGAACAATTGTCCACCATGCTCTCATTCACACTATTGTTTTCAAAGAGAACAAATGCAATACTACTATAATTTTTCAAAAAATAATAACATTATCCTCTCTTTCTGTCTCTATCCGTCCATTTTCTCAGCAACCAAACAAAGTATTTATATAATGTATCACACTTACATGATGCGTATGATTAGAATGCAAGCAGAGGTTCAGTAAGACAGATAAAAAAACCAAGAGTAATGTCATAATAAGCATCCTTTCCAACAAGGGAGAAAAAAGAGAAACAAGGGGACTTACCAAACAGCGAAGAGGAAAAGGCGATGGAAGAGGGAAGGGCTTGAACGGGCGGTGACGGCTGCAGGATGGTCAACAACAGCAGCGGCGGCGGCGGGATGGTCAACAACACCAGTGGTGACGGTGGCAAATCAGGGTTCCCGCAATGGCAACGAGCTACAGTAGGGTTGGGGCTGTGTGTATCGAGTGGAATGAAGAGAGCAAGAAAAAATAGGGAAGAAAACCAAGGTCCCGCGTTTAATTTGCTGTTCTGATCAAAAGGTGCACCTAAGATATCGTTTCCTTTAGGAAACGCTATCTTAGGTATCACCTAAGATAGCGTTTCCGTGTGGAACCGCTATCTTTTCCTAAGTGGCACTTTTAATAGCGGTTCCACACGGAAACACTATCTTAGGTGATACCTAAGATAGAGTTTTCTAAAGGAAACGCTATTAAAAGTCCCCCCATCACTTTTAATAGCATTTCCACACGGAAATGTTATAAAAGATGCGTTATTAAAAGTCTAATCTGTTGTAGTGTATAATGAACATATAATGGAAGTTTTAGTCGTGCAAACTCCAAGGGGTTGCTCTAGCAGAGCATGACAGGGACTCGTATTTGACAGATTGCAGGTTCAAGTACCCACTAGACTCCTTGGGAGGTGTTAAATGTAAATTTCTTTATAAGTGCTCATAAAGCACAAAGGTTTTCCCTATTAATAATAAACTACAAATCATTAGTGATTTAATAATTTAATTATCTTAAAAATTAGAGGTGTAACAGTCGTAATTTCAGGTTTTGTTTACGTAAGAGGATTAGTTTTAATGCTTAAATTACATAGTTGAGAGGTTGTTTGAGGTTTAGAGACCTTTGCATGGAAAGTACGCAGCCATCGTGGGTGAGTTTGAACGTAAGAACAACTTAGGGTTTTCCCCGATTATTGTCTTTAAGACGTATGAGTGTGAAATAAGACATTTGGAGTTAGAGTTGAGATTAGACATTTTTTATGGTTTGAGGTTGTTTATTAGGTCTTGATGAACCTATATCTCAAATTTGAGCTCAATTGGACATCGAACGGACCCGAAACGCAAAGAGTTGACTTCTGGTCAGTGGTCAACACTCGAGCGTGGGTGTACCAACGCTCAAGCGCCCAAGTCAACCTGACCAGCTCTGGCATTGACCTCCACGTGTCAAAAGGGGCACACGTGGCATGGCAGGAATGGTTGCATGTGCGGTGGTCCTACCTGCCTCCAACGCTCGAGCATCCCAACACTCAAGCATTGGAGCGCTCAAGCGCGGGGTTCCCAACGCTCGAGCACTGGCGCAGAATTTAGCAACATAAAAAGGGCTTAAGTGACTTATGTCACTTAAGCCAAAACATAAAGGCAGAACACAGAAACGTGAGGAAAAACACAGAGAGCAGAAAAGAGAGGTTTTAGAGTGAGAAGGAGAAAAAACCTAGAGAGAGAAAGAGTTCTAGCTTGAGTTGTGATTTGTTCGATCATCCCGTCATGATTCCGGTTACGTGGTTGCGTTCGTGGTGACGATATCTTCATCTTCTGTTTCTTCTTTTCTTCTAAAGTGAAGGTAAAATATCACTCCCTTTATGTCGAAATGTTATCTGTTACGGTTTTAGAAGTATCTTTAGTTTCGATTATCAAAATTCAATTCCGTCTTCGAATTTGAACTCATGGTAATGTACGCTTCGTAATATGATGCTTAGGTGAAATTTTGGAATCTCGGAGGACTTAGATTGGCGCAAGGCAGAATCGAGAGGAGTTGAGGAGGAATGTTTTCATTACGTTCGAGTCGTTATACGACCTTTCCAGGTGGGGGAAGAAGCCATTTAACGTCGGAAACAACAAAGTGGCATTTAATTCAATAATGGCGTAGGGCGACCTAAACCCTATTAGAGAGCTAGTAAGGGACAATGTCCATATCGCATTGGGGACTACTCAGTAGTACCAATGATGATATTGAAATTATACGTTTATCGCCCTAACATATAAAATATATTATTTTATTATTAAGGATTCCATGTTTTGACTGATTGGGCTATTATTGGTATTGGTTGATTTTATGATGATGATTTGTGGATTAATGGTGCCGTTAGAATATATATATATATATATATATATATAATTTTATTATATCTTGAAATGATTGCAATGATTGTAATGATGACATGGTGCTATGACGGTAATGATTGCGCTTAGAATTGAATAGTGATAATGCATGATGAGTCATGGTTGTGGGAAATTCATAATACATGATACAGTAGTGCCTAACCGAGATAATTATTGTGATATGGTGATGAGAATTATGAGATGTAATTATGATTGAGGTTATTTAAAAGTGATAAGAGGTTAAGGCACTAGGGGGTGACCTGAAACATGGTCTGTGATATGGTGACCTGAAACAAAGTTTGTGATCCAGTGTTGGGGCACCAGGGTTTGGATTTCTCGGAGGGTGTTCCCGGGATTTCAGACTATCAACAGCACCGTCCCAGAGAGTATTTTATTATAGTAGCAGCTATAGTTCATGCATTGCATGAGCAGCCTGGCCGAGGGATCAGGATGTGCATCGAGGAGATTTGTGCAACTATAGTGTCATTGCTTTGCATTGGTATCCTCCCTCCGTGGACGAGGATGTGCGCTGGGGGCTCTGGAGACGGGGTGTTGTGGATATCCGGATATGTGGCCGAACTTGGTGATTCATACAACATTTGCATTGTAGCATGATGGAGGGTAGAGGAAGAATTTTAGACGTTGTTTGAGGATGATTGTTATATATAAATATATGGAGATGGATGTTTAGTGTGGGCTGTTATAGAATTATATGTTACTAAACCCTTTCCACGTTTGACGTTATATTGTTTCTTATCCCTATTTCTTTTGTTGGGACGTTGCTTTGTTTTATTTTTGAACTTTAGATCCTGAGTTCGAAGATGGCACATTGGGATCATCCATGGATGACCCAGGATGTGGGGTTCCCCCTCACGGGGACGTTTGAGTTTGAGGTCGTGGACCCTAACGGGTGGCTCGTGGACCCGGTCACTCGTTTCACTGTATATACAGGTCCCGTTTCTGTTACGACCGGACTTGGGCAAGGGGCTCCCCTAGGTTTGGTTGACATTTTTAGAGCTGGCATGACCCTCCCCTTCCCTATCGGACACCCAGACGAGCAGATACCTTTGATGCCGCCGATGCCGGGCATGGCCCCAGTTCCTTTCATGGTACCCTTTGAGGTACTTGTGCCAGGACCAGGACCTGCGCTTGCACCCGCACCTGCACCAGAGCCAGTGCTTGAACCGGTACCCGAGGAGGATCCAGTTGCACCAGTTCCGGACCCGATGCCTGCTCCTGAGTCACCAGTACCTCCTGAGGTCAGAGCTACAAGTTCGGAGTCTTCACGCGTGTCCTCCAGACTACATCCCAGGGATAGCAGGATTTATCGACAGATGTTCCAGCAACCATCGGATAGGAGCTCTTCCAGTAGCAGCGGAGGAGTGGCTGGACAGTCAGGACCACAAGATGCTAGTGAGGGTGGTAGTTTATGATAGCTCAGGCCAGTGCTATCTATTTAGGTGTGTGTGAGGTTTTTCATGTATTTTTGAGATGAGTATGGGTGTGGAGAGTCAGTGAGGCATCTTTTCTTTTGTATTTTGATGTATTTTTGTTATCTCACTTGTCTGTACATATTAGGATCCTACTGATGGGATTCCCTTCACAGTACTGTACCCAGGAGGTTATGTATATATGGTTATGTTGATGCATGTATGTATATGTATGTTTATACATGCTGTAACAACCTGATTCTTAATTACGCTGTTTAACCGGTTAAAATATAATTAATTATATTTTAATCTGAGAGTTAGAAAGTGATTTTAAATAAAATAAAATCATATTTATAGTCTTTCTTATGGTAGAAGGCCACGGTGAAATTTTGGGTTGAAAATTCAGACGGAGCCCGGTCCGTGTTTTTTAACTGACAATATAATTTTATACTCACAGAAAACCCTAATCTGGTTCGAAAACTGAAAATTGTAGATTTTTTATATTTTGTCCGTGAGGAAGTCTACTTTCCAAATTTCCGATCAGAAATAAAATATTATGTTTATTCGGACGAATTTTTGGTAAAAGTTCGGACGGAAAACAGTCGGTGTTTTCACTGACAGTAAGATTCTAATGATCAGAAAACCTAATTTTGACTTGTGAACGAAATGGTTTATATTTAAATCATATTTCTAACGAGTTTGATTGTTTTGAAAATTTTCAACCGAAAATGAAATATTACGCTTTTTACGAGCGTAAAACCCTAATCGGGGAACCGACGGGGTCGGAAACGAAACTGCGGAGACCTGTCAAGAGATCGGGATAATGAGTCATACATGATGACTCATGGAGGATGAGCCACCAAGCATTTATGAGCATTAAATGCTAGTAATCATGACTTTTAGGTGAAAAGACCAAAATACCCCTAACCTTTCGCGGGTATTAACAAAACACATCCACGCACTCTTAACCACTCATTTTACGTGATTTTAAACCTCCCACATCTCCTCAATTTTGTGCATCCATATATACTCAACGATACCTATTTCATTTTGCTTTCGTTTCATTATTTTCCTCTCAAAAACCGAAATCGGGTAAATGACGGAGCTGTGTACGGAATTTCCGGGAACCGCTAACGGATAGGATCGGTGACTCATTGGTGAGTCACTATGTGTGGCCCAAAATCAGTCACACCTCCATCAAATGTGAGCCACATATTATTAACTACGATTAGCCAAAATAACCTTAGTTAAGTTAATTATTAACTATGGTTAAGCTTATATTAATTAAATATTCCTAAAAGCTATTAATCTAAGCTTAACAAACCAAACAAGGCATAATATTACTCCTATATATATACCCTCCAAACCGTGGCCTCCCTCACCATTTCACTCATCTTCTTCATCTTCTTCATTTCTTCACCAAAAACACTTAAACTCCACTTTCATTCTTCAAGAGCTCCAAGTGATTCCATTACAAAGCTTGCCAAGATCATCATCTATTCTTCTTCTACTTTCCTAACTTGAGGTAACATGATCATCTCATCTCTTGTTTAAGCTTTTGTTCTTCATATTTCATATTTTTCCATTTCTAGATCTAGAACTTGTAATAATTCTAGAAAATTGTAGAAAAATCATAAAAATGTGAAACCAATTTCTATGATCTAGATATGATACCTACTTTCATTATACAAAAGCATGTGATCAAAGTCATTTTCCTTCCCTATTAACCATTCTTGGCCGAACCTAGGTGAGAAAGTGAGTGTGAAGTTTTTGTGTCATTACTCAATTCTATCACTTGTATCATGCTCTCTAATACCTATATGGTTATAATCTAAGAGCTTAACTTCAACAAATATTTCTATCCTAATTTTATGGTGTTGGCCGAAAATCTAGGGTTTAGGAGTTTATAGATTTTGTTAATTTAATGAATTCTAATGATTGGTTAATACTCTTAAGTATCTATGTAATCTAAAACCAATAGCTTGAATCAAAATGAATTTCCTAGCCTATTTTACTAAGTGAGGCCGAAACTTAATTAAAAAGAAGATTAAATTATTTTGTTAATATTTCCAAGTTATGATAATTTATCTAAGCTATCTAAGACTATAGGAACTAGAATCCAAAAGCTTGGAATGAGAAAAGAATCCTAACCCTACTTTGAATTAGGAGGCCGAAACCTAGCTAGTTAGGTTAAGAGTGATTTTATTGATTAATTATAGTTGTATTGTTTGGTTGAAGGAGAAACCGTTAAACTGTGGTGTGATAACGAGGATCGTCGAAGTCGGAATTCCGGTGCTAACTCAGGTGGGGGAAAGAATCAACCTATCGTCGGAATCGATAAGTAGTAGATTATATGATAGTTGTGTAGGGCGACCTAAACCCTACTAGTGGTCGAGTAATCGACAAGATCAAAATCCCATTGGAAACCTTTTCTGTTAAATAATGGTGATTCGGGGATTGTAGGTTTATCGACGTTAGGATGATTTTATCTTATTTGAGGTTGATTGAATTTATGATTATTATTGAATTGCTTATGTGATATATTGTGGTGTTTGAATGTTTTATGATGTTATGTTATGCATAATCTGCCTGGTTGTTAATATTGTGCTCAGTGGATTTTAAGCAAAGATATATATGTTGTTCGAGAGATAGTTGTTTGTTTTGGGTGTGAGAATAATGGTGACTTAGAGGTGCCTGACCTAGATGATGTATTTTAATGCGGTATGGTGACCTAGAATATGTGTTGAGTTCTAGTGGAAGGTTAAGGCACTAGGAGGTTGTTAAAATGGGTTGGTGAGATTCACGTGTATTGGTAATGTAATACACAAGGTCGGTGTTGTTGTTCACAACCGTGTATTGGTAATATAATACACGAGGTCAAGAGTTCTCGCTAGACCGTTCCACCTTAGAAATAGGTTTTGCAGCTATAGTGTCATTGAATTTCATTGAGCACCCCCGGGAGTGGACGGGGTGTGCACCGGGAGCATCGTGCAGCTATAGTGTCATGCTTTACATGAGCGTTCTCACCATGGAAGAGATTGTGCACCGGGAATTTGGAACCCGTCACTTGAACAATTGACTGACATTTCCCGAGAGGAATGCGTGAAAGAAATCCATGGTGGCCACGTGAGTATGAAAGTCTAGTTGTACGAGTTTGGGGTAGAGGATGATACATTAAATTGAGGATGCTTTGTTAGTTAGGTTTTGGATGATGGTATGTCTGTGACAGTTACTGTATAATTTACTATTACTCTTTTCCGCTTTTGATGATAGAACTGCTTCTTATCCCCTATGTTTCTATATTATTGTGTGTTACTTTACTTACATTAGAAGACCCGATGGAGGATTATGTTGCTGAGGAGTGACAGCGCGCCGCTCGTGCGACGCTTGCGTGCGTTTCCGGCAAGTGTACCGGACTGTCGCCAAGTAATAAAAGATATCGATCCCACAGAGACTGTGATCTCGAATCGCAATCAATTCTCAAATCGAGTAAATCTGGACTGTATGAAAGGGTTTTGAAAAAGGTTTTAATTAAGAGATAAACAAACAGAATCAAATAAAACAGAAAACAAATCTTTTTTGGTTTTTCATATCTAAACGGGTTCCTAGGGATTTTAGGTTACCAACAAGATCGTTTACGTTGCTTAGTCGATTACCCTTGTTAATTAGCGAAATTGCCTTGAAGGCGAGTTTATCCTCTAATAGCTTAAGCTCCCTCTCGGGTTACAAAAGCCGTGCCCAATTGACCCAACCCCTACTCTCGTGGTAGTCGAACTCAGATTGGACCCTTTGCGTTTCGTGACAACTCGTTGATCCTCGAGGGACGGCTTCTAACTCTCGTGATTTCAGTCCCAAGCCTGACTTCTATAGATCCGACACCTAAGTTCACCGCTAGGTTCCTCCTTAGAATGTCTAAGTCATGCAAATAAACCTAAGTTCACCGCTAGGTTCCTCCTTAGATCATCCACTTATCGCAAATAAGCAGCCGCCGAATTTTACGAGTGAAAAACACTAGAAATCCTATGTTCACCGCTAGGTTCCTCCTTAGAATGTCTACGTCTCGTAAATGAGTGGTCGCCGAATTTACGAGTGATTGAAACACTAGAAATCAGATCTAAAGCAAAATCGAAATAACAAAGATATTACATCAAATTCAACATCATAAACGAATCTCGGGCATATCCCCAATCCCTAGAAACTAAGCTACTACTCACGCCTTGCCATGGAGATGACAGGCATGATTACAAATAACATGAAAAATAAACTAAGAGAAGAAGGAGAAGAGAGAGATCCTAAATCTATGCCTAGAGTAGTATCCCAAGTGTAATCTCTATTGATGATCTAGCTCTCATTTGCCTGGTCCATATTTATAGATTTGGGAAGTTAGAGTCCCAATCTAACTCAAATTCTGATCCAATTCGGTTTCTTCAGGTCCAAGTAATGCGCGTCACGGCCGTGATGGCCATCACGGCTAGGTCGTGATGGCTTCTGTTTCTGGCATTTCTGGTACAATTCAAGATTTCGCGATGCGAAGGGTGTCTCGCGACGCGAGCCTCCATTTCACGGTCATGACAAGAATAACGGCCGGGCCGTGATGGGCTCTGACTTGTGGGGGTTTTAGGTCACGGCCGTGATGGATATCACGGCCAGGCCGTGACAGACTCTGACTTCAGCCTTTCTTCTTTTTTCAGTTTTGCTCGATCATGGCCGTGATGGGCATCACGGCTAGGCCGTGATGGGCTCTGTTTGGCTCATTTTCTTCAGTCTTCAAGCCCTATTTTCATCCAAACTCCATCATGGTTGATCTTGAGCATTTTACCCTTGATTTCTGCAAAACAACACCACACAAACCGCCTTACCCGTTCCAAAGGAAAATTAACCAAAAATAAAACTAAAATGTGCCTAAACTACATGAAAATGCATGCAAAATTATAGACGAGGATGATGCGAAATCACACTCATCAAGGAGCTGGACGGAGCTCTGTATGAAACAGAGGTTGTTGAGGAGTTGGATGGAACTGCTTACGAACCAGACGCTAGAGGTCGAGCCGTAATCCAGGGCGATTAGGGTATAGATAGTATGACCAGTGTGTCTAAGAAGGAGTATTTTTTTATATGTGTCCGCTAAGTATGGCTTTTATTTTAAGTTTATGCCTGTGAGGGATCCTACTGAGAGGATACCCTCAACAATGTTTTGGTAATGTAATAAATAAACCAGTGTGTATTTATATATTACAACCTTGGTGTGTTTAATTTACAGAATTTATATGATTGTTTAAATAAAGTTTTAATTTTTACGCACTTTTCATTCTAAGCGTGCAATTAAGGAATTAATTAATAAGGTTTTAAGCTAATAAAACACCGGGGGGTCTCACATGTTGTTTTATATTTTAATTTTTAAATTTCTCCTTCATTTTAGTAACCGCTTAACGCTAATAACACATTGAGGTTTTAATAATTTCAGGTTTTTCTTTAATGGGACGTCGGGGCGTCTCATTTGGTAGTATCAGAACAGTTCGGTTCTAAGCGGACTGTGAGATAGGGTGTACCGGCTGTTAGTTGAATCCATACTAGATAACGACTATGCTTAGAAGTTGGGGTAGTGAGTCTGAATCCGACATTTCTATGTTATATTGATGTGGGCTAATGATTTCTTTTAACAGAATCATGGCTCGAGGCAGAGGTCGAGGACGTGACAGACGTGGTGGTGGTAGAGCTATAGAGAGTATTGAGGATGAGCATCAGCCAGCGACAGGAGTTGGAGGTGGAGGGGAGTCATCCGAGACTCTTCAGACTATCCTTGAGTTAGCATCTGTTCTGTTGTAGCAGGCGCAATAGAATGCTCAGAGGATCCAGAGAGATGTAGAGTTACAGGAGCAACAAGATAGGAGGAGAGCTACTGAAGCTGAGGATGCGGGATTGGCTACCTTTCTGAAAGGTAAGCCACCATAGTTCGAAGGAGAGTATGACCCAGAGTGAGCGAAGTGGAGGATACAGGAGCTTGAGAAGATCTTTGACACCATGAGATGTAGAGATGACAAGAAGGTGACTTATGCTGCCTTCATGCTGACCGGAGGGGCATAGTCATGATGGAGAGGCAAGAGAAGGTTGCTTGAGGTAGAGAGCAGGTTGATCAGATGGGAGCTGTTCCGAGAGTGTTTCTTTGAGAAGTACTTTCCGCGGTTGGTCATACGCGAGAATGAGAAAGATTTCATGAGTCTCCGACAGGGGGATATGTCTGTGGGTGACTATGCAGCGAGATTTGAGGCTTTGATTCAGTTCTCCAAGTTTTACCAGAGATTCCCATATGAGGATTGGATGTGCCGGAGGTTTGAGGAGAGTTATGGCACGAGTTTAGGAGGGCTATAGTGCCCTTGGATATTTTGAGTTTTCCAGAGAGGGTGGAGAGGTCCAGTGCCATTGAGAGTATAGACCAGAGACAGGCTGCAAAGTTGAGACAGCAACGACGTGGGGGTCCTACCAGAGCAGGTCATCAGAGGAGAGGGAACAGAGGTTCTCAGTGGAGGGGAGGACAATAAACTAGACCAGGGCACAACACTCAGACATCTACACCACCAGTACCAGCCACAGCATCAACACCAGTTAACAGAGAGGACCAGCAGCAGAGAGGCCCGGTTTGTTTTAGATGCGGAGGTCCGCATTATCTTAGGGAGTATTCGGAGGGCTCTAGTTGTTTCATATGCGAAAAACAGGTAATTTTGCTAAGGAGTGCAGACAGAGAGGAGAATGTCAGCAGCCAGCTACTGGCAGGGGAGCCAGTACTCACAGAGGTGGAGCTGGGAGAGGAGTTCTAGCGACAGGACGACAGACGGCAAAACCTCAGGCCATGGGGAGGGTGTTTACTGTGAGAGGATCTGAATCCTCTCAATCTACAGATCTTATTCAAGGTATGTGTTTACTATCTGACAGACTCTTGCGTGTGTTGTTTGACTCAGGGGCTACACATTTATTTGTTTCGCACGAGTGTGTAGATCATTTACATTTGCCCGTTTCCCAGTTACCATATACACTTACAGTATCTACCCCGACCAGTGATCCTCTGATCACTATGCCCGTTTGCCTACAGTGTCCTATAGTTGTTAAGAATAGGACATTCCTTGCAGATCTTATATGTTTGCCTATGCAACAGATAGATGTCATTCTTGGCATGAATTGGCTTTCGGCTAACCATGTTATGTTAGATTGTGCCCAAAAGACCCTATCTTTTATTGAGCCTTCTATCATAGTATCTGCCAGTGAAGGAGTAACTATGAGGAGTGACGATTCTCAGTAGTATGTGATGCTTTTCTCTTTGGAAGCTAAGGAGACTCCGAGTATAGATTATATGCCTATAGTGAGAGAGTTTCCTGAGGTTTTCCCTCCTGATGTTCCAGGTTTGCCACCAGAGAGGGAAGTTGAGTTAACTATAGATCTCATATCAGGAACATGACCTATATCAGTAGCTCCATATCGGATGTCACCCATAGAGTTGGCAGAGTTGAAGAAACAACTGGATGATATGATGAAGAAGGAATTTATCAGACCGAGTGTTTCGCTGTGGGGAGCACTGATATTGTTTGTTAAGAAGAAGGACAGAAGCTCTAGGTTGTGTACGGATTACAATAAATAAGGTTACGATCAAGAATAAATATCCATTTCCTAGGATAGATGATCTGATAGATCAGTTGAAGGGAGCTTCAGTGTTTTCTAAGATTGATTCAAGATTCGGATACCATCAGATTAGTGTGAAGAAGGAGGACATACCTAAGACAGCTTTCAGGACGAGGTATTGACACTATGAGTACCTAGTTACACCTTTTGGTGTAACTTATGCTCCTGCAGTGTTCATGTATTACATGAACAAGATCTTTAGACCGTTCCTCGACAAGTTCGTTGTAGTGTTCATAGATGATATTCTTATTTACTCCCGTTCACGAGAAGAACACGAGGCACATCTGAGAGTTGTATTGCAGGTATTGAAAGATAGGTAGTTGTACGTTAAGCTATCCAAGTGCGAGTTCTGGTTAGAGGAAGTGCAGTTCTTAGGTCATATAATCAACAAGGAAGGGATAGCTGTGGATCCAGTTAAGGTAGAGACTGTGATTAAGTGGGAAAGGCCTAAGTCAGTGAGCAAGGTGAGGAGTTTCCTAGGTTTAGTGGGGTATTACAGGAGGTTTGTTGAAGGCTTATCGAAGATTGTGTTGCCTATGATGCAGTTAACTAGAAAAGGTACGACGTTTGGTTGGACGGGAAAGTGTGAAGAGAGCTTTCAAAAGTTAAAGGAGAAGTTGACTACATCTCCTGTGCTGATATTACCAGATCCATTAGGACAGTTTGAAATGTACTGTTATGCGTCATACCAAGGTTTAGGTTGTGTTCTGATGCAAGAGGGAAGAGTTGTGACTTATGCTTCCCGACAATTGAGGGTTCATAAGAGAAATTATCCAACCCATGATATGGAGTTGGCAGCCATAATGCTCTCATTGAAGATATGGCGACACTATCTTTATGGAGCTAAGTTTAACGTGTTCAGCGATCAAAAGAGTCTGAAGTATTTGTTTGATCAGAAGGAGCTGAACATGAGGCAACGGAGATGGATAGAATTCATTAAGGATTACGAGTTTGATCTTCAATACCATCCAGGGAAAGCGAATGTAGTGGCGGATGCACTGAGCAGGAAATCTTTGCATGTGTCCGCAATGATGGTGAAAGAGATGGAGTTGCTTGTACAGTTTAGAGATATGAACCTAGGTATGGATTTGACCGAGGATAGAATATGCTTAGGTATGATCACTATCAGAAGTGAGTTTTTGAGAGACCTTAGGATTAAGCAGGGTCAGGATGAATATTTGCAAGAGGTGAGCCGAGGCATAGATGAGGGTAAGGTTTCAGAGTTTAGGAGAGGATCCGATGATATGTTGAGGTTTAGAGATCGGATATGTGTGCTAGAGGATTTAGAGCTTAGAAAAATGATATTAGAAGATGCACATACGAGTAAGCTGAGTTTTCACCCAGGAGCCACCAAGATGTATCAAGACTTGAAGAAAATGTTTTGGTGGCCAAAGATGAAGAAAGAAGTGGCAGAGTATTTTCTATCCTGTTTGGTTTGTCATAAAGCTAAGATAGAGCATCAGAAGCCGCATGTTTGTTGCAGTATTTGGATATCCCATAATGGAAATGGGATAGTATAGCTATGGATTTTGTGGTTGGATTACCACGAACTCCTAAGAGGTTTGATGCGATTTGGGTTATCATCGATAGGTTGACAAAGTGTTCTCACTTCTTACCTATTGGTGAGAATTACAGTCTTGAGAAGTTGACCCAGATCTACATCAAGGAAGTTGTGAGATTGCATTGCGTGCCGTCGAGTATTGTCTCCGACCAAGATCCTATATTTACATCTAGATTTTGGAGACAGATACACAATACTTTGGGAACAGTTTGAGGACGAGTTCTGCTTATCATCCTCAGACAGATGGACGGTCAAAGAGAACAATTCAATCACTGGAGGATCTTTTAAGAGCCTATGTGTTGGAACATGCTGGTAGTTGGGATGAATTCCTACATTTGATTGAGTTCACATACAGTAACAGTTTTGATAGCAGTATCGGGATGGCACCGTATGAGGCTCTGTATGGGAGAAAATGTAGGACTCCGTTGTGTTGGTATGAGATTGGCGAGAGCCAAGTGTTGGGTCCTGACGTAGTACAACAAACAACAGAACAAGTCAGGAAAATAAGAGAGAAAATGAAGGAAGCACATGATAGACAGATGAGCTACAGTAACAAGAGGAAGAGACCCTTAGAGTTCCAAGAAGGTGATCATGTGTTTTTGAGAGTCACTCCGAAGACTGGAATTGGCAGAGCTATAGAGTCTAGAAAGCTTATTCCCTGATTCATTGGACCATTTCAGATTCTTCGACGAATTGGTCCAGTAGCTTACCATATAGCCTTACCGCCTAACCTTTCCAACCTTCACGATGTCTTACATGTTTCCCAGTTGAGAAAATATTACCCCGATCCTTCTCATGTCATTGAGCCTGAGTCCATACAACTCCGAGAGAATCTAGAATATGAGGCTTTACCGTCTAAGATTGCAAATAGAAGGATTAAAGAACTTCGTGGTAAATAGATTCCCCTGGTTAAGGTCATCTGGGATAGTGTTACTGGAGATGCTACTTGGGAGCGTGAGGCGGATATGCAGCAGCAGTACCCCCATTTTTTTTTCCAGGTATGTAAATTCCGAGGACGGAATTTCTTTTAAGGGGGGTAGAAATGTAACAGCCGTAATTTCAGGTTTTGTTTACATAGGAGGATTAGGTTTAATGCTTGAATTACATAGTTGAGAGGTTGTTTGAGGTTTAGAGATATTTGCATGGAAAGTACGCAGCCATCGTGAGTGAGTTTGAACGTAAGAACAACTTAGGGTTTTCCCCGATTATCGTCTTTAAGACGTATGAGTGTGAAATAAGAAATTTGGAGTTAGGGTTGAGATTAGTCTTTTTTAAGGTTGGAGATTTTTTATTAGGTCTTGATGAGCCTATATCTCAAATTTGAGCTCAATCGGACTTCGAACGGACCCGAAACGCAAAGAGTTGACTTCTGGTCAGTGGTCAATGCTCAAGCGTGGGTGTACCAACGCTCAAGTGCCCTAGTCAACCAGACCAGCTCTGGCGCTGACCTCTACATGTCAAAATAGGTACACCTAGCATGGCAGGAATGGTTGCATGCGCGGTGGTCCTACCTGCCTCCAACGCTCGAGCGTGCTAACACTCAAGCGTTGGAGCGCTCAAGCGCGGGGTTCCCAATGCTCGAGCCTTGGCACAAAATTCAGTAAAATAAAAAGGGCTTAAGTGACTTCTATCACTTAAGCCAAAACATAAAGGCAGAAGACAGAAATGTGAGGAAAAACACAGCAGAAAAGAGAGGTTTTAGAGTGAGGAGAGAAAACCTAAAGAGAGAAAGAGTTCTAGCTTGAGTTGTGACTTGTTCGATCATCCCGTCACGATTCCGGTTACGTGGTTCCGTTCGTGGTGACGATATCTTCATCTTCCTCTTCTTCTTTTCTTCTAGAGTGAAGGTAAAATATCACTCCCTTTATGTCGAAATGCTATCCATTACGATTTTCGAAGTATCATTAGTTTCAGTTATCGGAATTCAATTCCGTCTTCGAATTTGAACTCGTGGTATTTTACGCTTCGTAATGTGATGCTTAGGTGAAATTTTGGAAGCTCGAAGACCTTGGATTGGCACAGGGCAGAATCGAGAGGAGTTGAGGAGGGGCGTTTTCATTATGTTCGAGTCGTCATACGACCTTTCCAGGTGGGGGGAAGAAGCCATTTAACGTCGGAAACAACAAAGTGACATTTAATTCAATAATGGCGTAAGGCGACATAAACCCTACTAGAGAGCGAGTAACGGACAATGTCCATATCGCATTGGGAACTACTCAGCGCTACCAATGATGATATTGAAATTGTACGTTTATCGCCCTAACGTATAAAATATATTATTTTATTACTAAGGGTTGCGTGTTTTGACTGATTGGGCTCTTATTGGCATTGGTTGATTTTATGATGATGATTTGTGGATTAATGGTGCCATTAGAATATATATTTATATTATTATTATTTTATTATATCTTGAAATGATTGCAATGATTGTAATGATGACATGATGCTATGATGGTAATGATTGCGCTTAGAATTGAATAGTGATAAGACATGATGAGTCATGGTGATGTATGTGAGAAATTCATAATACATGAGATAGTAGTGCCTAACTGAGATAATTATTGTGATATGGTGATGAGAATTATGAGATGTAATTATGATTGAGGTTATCTAATAGTGATGAGAGGTTAAGGAACTAGGGGTGACCTGAAACAGGGTCTGTGATATGGTAACCTGAAATAGAGTTTGTGATCCAGTGTTGGGGCACCAGGGTTTGGATTTCTCGGAGGGTGTTCCCGGGATTTCAGACTATCGGCAGGACCGTCCCTAAGAGTATTTTATTATAGTCCCAGCTATAGTTCATGCGTTGCATGAGCAGCCAGACCGAGGGATCAGGATGTGCATCGAGGTGATTTGTGCAACTATAGTGCCATTGCTTTGCATGGGCATCCTCCCTCCGGAGACGAGGATGTGCGCCAGGAGACTCTGGAGACGGGGTGTTATGGATATCCGGATATGTGGTCGAACTTGGTGATCCTACTGATGGGATTCCCTTCACAGTACTGTACCCATGAGGTTATGTATATATGGTTATGTAATGCATGTATGTATGTGTATGTTTATACATGTTGTTTTATATTTTAATTTTTAAATTTATCCGTCGTTTTAGAAACCGCTTAACGCTAGTAACATGTTTAGGTTTTAACAATTTGGAGTTTTTCTTTAATGGGACGTCAGGGCGTCTCAAGAGGAATGTTTTTTAACACAAAATCGGGGACACCGCTATGGTTTCCCTTTTGTTTTTTGATATATTTTCGAGATGTGTGTATACAAAGATGATACAAAGTAAGTGAGAGATAGAAAGAAACACATACGATGTCACGTACAATGTCTAAAATTTGTGTTCAAATAATACAACTCAAAAATTAAAAGAACACAACTTCATCTTTTCATTATTATCTCAATATATTAATACATAAAACAAATTAAAAAATGAGATCAAACAAGTTATTTATACAATAGAAAAATCCATCCTAGCTTGCATGGACATCTTATATTCTTCCCATTGGATGGAATCAAAGCTGAGAGTGAATTCATCAATTCAATTTGTGTATACTAATCAAAACTCATAACAAACATCATTCTAATATAAAGTTTTTTATGTTATCAATCAATTAAAAATCATTCTATATGTATAACTTTTTTTTGAGGTGTTATTATTGGCCAGTGCCATTATTTTTTATTTTCCTTTCCAAACTTTGGTGTAAGTTTCATTCGGAGACAGGTGAATATTGTAGCTCATACGCTTGCTAGGGCGACACTTTATTTATCTAGTTCCCAAGTTTTTTATCATGCACCCCCTTGTATTGCTTCTTTGATTATGAATGAAATGCAGTAAGCTTTTACTCTAAGGTAATGTTTGGTTGGAAGGGAATGGAGGGGAGGGGAGGGATTTTTTAAAAACTTTTATGTTTGGTTCAACTTTCGGAGGGGAGGGGAGCAAAATCCCTCCTTAAGTGAGTTTTGGCTCCCCTCCAATAATGGGGGGATTTGGAGGGGATGGATGGATTTTAAAACATTTCACATGATTTGACTAAAATATCCACACTTATCCATTTTAAAATAAATAATTATAATGTTTAAAAGTAAATTTGTTTTAAAATCCCTCTCCTCCCTTCCTCAACCAAACATGAAAGTAGTACTATTTCCCCTCCCCTCTGTAACACCCTAAACCCGACATCACATGGTTACCCAATTGCGGAAATATTTCTGATTTACAATACTGGTTACTTTCGGAAAGTATCATTTTCTCGATGGATGAGTACACTAAAAATGGTAGTTATTTTTCTTAGAAAGGATGAAACAAGATAAAGGTGATGAACACTCAGAACATGAATTGAAGACAACATATATATATTTATATTCATAACATGTTCCAATGAGAGCCACTTTCTAGTACATAAGTTAGGGCCTTATCAACGGCCATTGCAACAGAATTAGACATCTAGAAGATACAACTTAAAAGAGAGTAAGTAAAACACGGGGAAAGAGGGTCCGGAACCACATCCAAAAAGGTAACTCTAAAAGTCAAAAGATGGAAGACTATCCACAAAACGCTCCGAACTGGTTACCGACACTGGCTGCAAGCAGGGTCTCCACAAAAGCTCCCACGAGACGAGACATCAGGTAATGGATCTATGACGTCGGCACCCTCATCTACGGAATCGTCATCGTCGTCATGATCCATGACGTGATTCTCAGGCTCATCCTCCTCCATGACCTCATAGAAGTCCTCCTCAGGGTCTTCCTCGATCGGTGCTGCCTACTCAACGTCCAGAGGTGGTGGCTCATGTAGCAGTCCGTTAGCTCGTAGTGCGTGAAGGTAATACAAAGTCGGAGGCAGAGCTATCCTCCTACTCTCCACGATATGACTCCTGTGGATTGGGTCCCCGTTAGCATTCAAATATGTTGTGGTGATTGATCCGTGGTACGTGGCAGATGTCGCCCCGGATGTATCAGCCATGCCCCGACATTCCCCGCATCGTCGAAGACCTCAGTCTTCGATATTGTCGACACAAGTGGGATATTGGGATCCATCTGAACTCATATACATACGGCGATACCAAAAAGGAATAGAGAGTAACAAGTAGAAATGAAAGAGTGAGATACCGACAATGGATATATCGCACAACAACCATATACATGATACATACAACACTTTGGCATACTAACATTTTAAACATTATTCATAGGTAAACAACAAGTATTACTTTAGTGGGTCTCATACCCGAATCAATCAATTTTATAAAGATAATACATGACACTTCAATCATCAGGCTCTAAACTTAATCTCATGAGATACCATCACCGTTTTATCATTAAGAAAGAAAGAGTTGATCAGGCTCGCATGCCGCATTGGCAAGTTGTCTCCATCACCTCATGCACCCGGATCAACATCATCACGACTCCCTTATAACGGCCATCGGATGTATACATCATCGAATACCACATCTTAAGCGGGTATTCGGTAACTCAAGCACGTCTGTTAAGGGGAAATGCATATGAATAAAAGACTTTTCATTATCGAGACTTTTCTTTGTATTCACTTTTTTCCGTTGTCGAAGCCCAAAGCTAACGACTATTCACAATTTTCATTACTTGAAAATCAATAACACAGGACGCGCAGTCCGAGTGCTCAATCACAACACCTTAGACCGATGCCGCAGTCCAAGGTTGTGGTCGTAGAAACAATTATAATTTTATCCATGTTTTATTTCAACATGATAAGGACTCCTAGCCCATAACAACGAAATTAGGACACAAAGTCCTCAATTCCAAGATTAGGACTCCTAGCCCATAATATCACAATTAGGACCCTTGATCCATAATTCTTGACACGGATCCCAGATCGCGTGCTTATAACTGAATACTAGAGGTGACGTCTCACGAACTAGATTCTCTTTCACATGTGCTTACTTTTAGCTCAGTTAAAATCAAAACCAAAATAAAACATCGGTCACTTATCCAAGTAACCGGAACGTTTCTAAATCATTTAGGAGAAAATCTTTTCCTTTACAATTCTTTTATAAAACATTTAGGAAATTCGTTTGCTTTTGAAATCCTTGACGGAATAAAATCAAATATTTTCAAAGGGGTTTTTCCTTCATAAAACACATAGTTCGAAAAAGGTTTTCTCTTGTATAACTCTGGATCATAAAAAGGTAGTTTCTATTAACTTAAAAACACTTCAACGTTTCTTTTCAAAACACAAATCTCATTCTCTTGAAGTAAGCGCTTTAAACAAGGAACTTTTATAAATGAAATCAATACTTTCAAAGTTCTATTCAAAGCTTATTAAGGCTTTTAATCCTTATAATCATTGAGCATAGACTCAAGTCTGGCTTCTCAAACTTCAATCAACAATAATATATTCTCAACAATAATATCACAGTTAACGACAGTTCATCACATATATACAATTCACAATACTTTAAGGCAAGTAATAATCAACTTCAAGTAATAATTACAATAGTTCAAGTAAACAAGTCATTCAAGTGTTTGATCCACGTCATGATAATATTCAAACCACTCAAGCAAACACATACACACATGCATATAGTCATTAAATATCCATAGGCAATCCCCTCTTACCTTCTGTGAAGGTAAGGAGATTAGATGCTCGAAGAGGTATACTACGAACGTCCTTGTTTCCTCCGCAATGGAAGTTTAAGGTGTTAAGTCTCTAAAATGTCTGATGTGCATTTCCCTAAGTTTTGATGAGAACTAAACATTGGTTAATGATTTAATTAACCTTCATATTGGTTGCTAACCTATCTATCGAGTGTGCAGATTAAATAAGAGAATCATTCGTCCAACACTGTTTGAAGATAAAAACTCACGTCCAACACACAAGTGTTTTTAAACAAACGTCCAACACTGAAGTGTTTGAAGCGCACGTCCAAAACGCAAGAGAAAGAAACCCGCGTCCACTAAAAGTGTCAGAAGGCCGCGTCTACTTAAAATAACAGAAGGCCGCGTCTACTTAAAGTATCGGAATAACGCGTCCATCAAAGTATCAGAAAAGCCCGTCCAGTGAGGTATCAGAATTATCCGTCTACTAGCATGGCACTTGGAGCTCGTCCATTAAAGTATCAGAACAGCGCGTCCATTAAAGTATCAGAATAGCGCGTCCATTAAAGTCAAATTGTATCCGTCCAATGACGTGGCAAAAGACTCTCGTCCACTTGAGTAACAGAGGCTCTCGTCCACTAGAGCAACTGAGACTCTCGTCCACTAAAGTAACAAAGGCTCCCGTCCACTAGAGTAACTAAGACCCTCGTCCACTAAAGGTGACAGAAACGCTCGTCCACTAGTCTTTGGACTTGCCGAGTCCTTAATATGGAGCTCATCTACTAGCCCGAATGAAAACTCAAACGACTAGATAGACGTGATTATTTTCAAGATGGAAGCACTTATCTTATGAATGCGAAATTCTGAGGACTATCAGAATCGTTTTTCAAAAGCTAGAAAGAGACTTAAAGTCTTCTCTCCTACTCAGTTTCACGATTATCAAGAAAAGAAGACTACTCTCTCAAGCAACCTTGGTTAATCTAAAAGAATGCGTCCAATATGCTTTATTCCACAAAAAGGGGAGTGTACTCAGCAAAGTAAAAAAAGCTCTCTGCCCAACTCTGACATGGCTGTATCTCAATGCTTAAAGCCATGATCCTACATGTTAGAGTACAACCAACGTTCCTATTGCATTAATGGCTGCTCAGAACGACTCTATTGCATTAATGGGTGCTCAGAACGACTCTATTGCATTTAATGAAGTTCTGCTTGAAGCCAACATCGAAGAGAATGTCTCTAACGGATCCTAAATGTTTGAAGACTATAAATACAGAAGTCATTGAAGATGAAGACATAGAGAATACACACTGCATTAAAACGCCATTACTCTGCTCATTAATTCTTTCATTCTTTCATTTTGTATTCTTCAAACATTTGAAGTTATTACGCAGAATTTCCTAGACTTCACATTTAAACCACTCTCTGAGTGTTAGTGAAAGATATGCTTGTGAGAAGTTGTATTTTTTACAAACCCAAACTCTCAAACAAACCTAAGTGAGCCTGAAGAGGCTAGGTGTGAAAATAATACTTGTCTTGAACCTGAAGAGGCTAGGTGTGCAAATAATACTTGTCTTGAGCCTGAAGAGGCTAGGTGTGCAAATAATACTTGAGTCTATAACCTTATCAGTTATAGTGGATAAATCTTGGTGCTGCCAAGGACTGGACGTAGCTCTTTGATTTGAAGAGTGAACCAGGATAAATCACCGTGTTAATCTCTCTTTCATAAACTCTTTAATTGCTTTAGTTTTTCTTGCATCTATCAGTGGTGTATTTGCAAAAGTCATCCATTCATCCTGTATTCTTCCACTCGTCCAAATCTAGATTTCTGTTTGCGAAAAGATTTCAGCTTTGCTTAAATTCTGATAAACACAATTCAACCCCCCTTCTCGTGTTTATAGTTATCTATTTCAATTGGTATCAGAGCTCAGCCTCTGGGTTGAGCATCTAACAGTGTAGAGGTAAAAGGTCCTGAAGAATAGAATTGACAGCTAGAGCTAGTTCAAGTGGAAGTCATCAGACTGAAGGAGCTTCCCTAACCAGACCTCCTTACTTCAATGGAGAAAACTACAACTACTGGAAGGATAGATTTCAATGGTTTATTCTATCCACAAACTCTGATCTTTGGGATGTCATCACAGATGGTCCATTCATTCCCAAGAATGATGATAACACTGACAAACCAAAAACTCAGTGGACTGCTGCAGAAAAATCAAAATGGGAGCTGAACCACAAAGCCAGATACAACATCATTTGTGCTCTCAGTCCGGAGGAGTTTGAGAAGGTATGTGCCTGTGACTCTGCAAAAGAAATATGGGACACCTTAGCTGTCACACATGAAGGAACAACAAAGGTCAAAGAGTCAAAGATTGCCATACTTGTTAGAAAGTATGAACTGTTCATCATGGAGGAAGGAGAATCTGTTGCTCAGATGATAGGAAGATTTCAAACTATCATCAACAGTTTAAAATCTCTTGGTAAAGTCTATACCAATGCTGAGAAGGTTGGTAAGATTCTGAGAAGTCTACCTAAACAGTGGATACCTTTGGTCACTGCTATCTCCCAAGCCAAGGATCTCACTACCTTGACTATGGATGAACTTCTTGGAACACTCACTGTGCATGAGCAAGAACTTGGAGATGAAGCTGCACCAAAGAAGGGCAAGTCAATTGCTCTGAAAGCTGATCAAAAGTCAGCAAAAGGTTCCAAGGCTCAAGGCGAGATGAGTCATCCAAAGTGATGCTGACCTATCAGAACTCGAGGATTCTGAGAGTGATGAAGAATTGTCTCTCCTGACCAGGAAGATAAAGCTTCTCCTACAGAAAAAGAAGTTCAAGAGGGATAGGCCATTCAGAAGGTTCAACAAGGACAAGAACTTCAAAGAATCCACCCCAACAGACAAAAGTCCAATTGTTTGCTATGAGTGCAAGAAGCCCTGTCACTTCAAGGCTGAATGTCCTCAACTCAAGAAGGCCCCTTTTAAGAAATTCTTCAAGAAGAATAAGAAAGGAATGATGGCTACTTGGGAGGATCTGGAGTCAACATCTTCTGATGAAGAAACTGAGGAAGAAGCCAATCTCTGTTTGATGGCCAACACTGACTCAGACTCCGACGATGAGGTACATCCTGACTATGAGGAATTACTTGATGCCTATGAGGAGTTGATGGAGGAATCCAACTGCTTATCTAAAGCCTTCAAATCCCTCAAGAGAGAGTATGTAAAGCTCACCAGTGAGCATAAACAGAAATCTCAAGAGTGCGAGAAGCTGGCTAAAGAAAACAGTGAGCTGAAGACTGAAAAGTCTAATGAAGTTAAGATCTCAAGTGAAACGTCACAATCTGAAGAAGTTGTAAAACTTCAACAGAAAGTGGAAGAGCTCACTTCTTGTCTTGCCAAATTTGTTAATGGTAGAGACAATTTGACTAAGCTACTTGATAATCAGAAGCACTCTCTTAACAAAGAAGGTATTGGATATGTCCATCAGACACATCATAAAGTATCAACTAAAGCTTCTAAAGTATCTGTTAAGTCAACTGTGACCAAATCAACACCTATTTGTAAATTCTATGGAAAAACTGGGCATGTTATGTCTAAGTGTATCCATAAGAAGAGAAGGAAGTCCTCACATACTCCTAGAACTAACAGAAAAGGACCCAGAAAAATATGGGTGCCTAAAGATCAAATAATCTTTGTTGCAGATGTCCTCAACAAGACAAAGAAAACACCACTGCTGGTACCTGGACAGTGGCTGCTCGCGACATATGACAGGAGAAAGGTCTATGTTCCTAGACCTCCAACTTAAGAAAGGAGGACACGTTACCTTCGGAGGGAATCAGAAAGGGAAGGTTATAGGAATTAGTACTATTGGTGGTAAACCCCTCTTCCCTCTATATCTAATGTTCTCTTGGTTAAAGGATTAAGACACAACCTGCTTAGTATAAGTCAATTATGTGATAGTGGTTTTGATGTTTCCTTTACCAAGGATGTATGCATAGTTAAAGACTGTAGTGGCAAAACCTTCTTTTTAGCTAAAAGGCAACAAAATCTTTATAATATTGAACTGTCTGATCTCTCATGGCAAAGTGTAACCTGTCTGATGTCTAAAGAGGATGAGAGATGGTTATGGCATAAGAAACTAGGACATGCTAGTATGAAACTAATTTCTGAATTAAAAAGGAATATCTCGTGAGAGGATTGCCTGATATTAGCTTTAAGAAAGATGTCTTGTGTGATGCATGTTAGAGAGGTAAACAGATAAAATCAAGTTTCAAATCTAAAAACCAATAATATCAACCTCTAGACCTCTTCAGTTGTTACACATGGATCTGTTTGGACCAGTTAGTGCTGCAAGCCTGGCTGGAAGAAAATATGGATTTGTCATAGTTGATGACTATTCTAGATACACATGGGTACTCTTCCTAACACACAAGGATGAGTCTTTTAAGGCTTTCTCAGTATTCTGCAAAAGAGTACAAAATGAGCAAGGTTTCTGTATTTCTACCCTTAGAAGTGATCATGGGGGAGAATTTGAAAATGAGCAGTTTAGACAGTTCTGTGAGGAGAATGGAATCTCTCACAATTTCTCGCACCTAGAACTCCACAGAAAAATGGAGTGGTTGAGAGAAAGAACAGATCTCTGCAAGAGATGGCTAGATCTATGCTCAATGAAAATAATCTCCCTAAGTACTTCTGGGCAGAAGCTGTAAACACTGCTTGCTATGTACAAAACAGAATACTTATTAGGCCTTTTCTAAAAAGGACTCCTTATGAATTGTGGAAAGGAAAAAGCCCCAACATATCTTACTTTCATGCTTTTGGATGTGAATGTTTTATTCTGAATACCAAAGATAATCTTGGAAAGTTTGATTCTAAGGTAGATAAAGGTATTTTCGTAGAATATTCTGAAAAGTCTAAGGCTTTTACAGTTTACAATTCAAGAACTTGTATTATTGAAGAATCTGTTCATGTTAAATTCAATGATGGATTAAAGACTGATAAAAAACTATCAGATCTAGAAGATGATCTTGCAGGTCTTGATATAAACAAGCCAGAAAGTCAACAACCCGATCTAACCAAAATAGAACCTGTGCCTGAGGCTGAAAGACAAGTGGAACAAACGAGTCAGCAGACAAGTCAAGATCTTCATGATGATAACAAAAGGGATTGGAAGTTCAACACTCATCATCCTAAGGATCTTATTATTGGAAATCCTTCTGAGGGAGTAAGAACCAGATCCACATTAAGAGAATCAAGCAATGTGGCCTTTATTTCAGATTTGGAGCCTAAACGCATTAAAGAAGCTCTTGAGGATGAAAGCTGGATTCTTGCTATGCAAGAAGAACTTAACCAGTTCACCAGAAATGATGTCTGGACTCTTGTCTCTAAGCCTAAAAACAAGTCAGTTATTGGAACAAGATGGGTCTTCAGAAACAAATTGGATGAAGATGGTAAAGTTGTCAGAAATAAGGCAAGGTTAGTAGCTCAAGGCTATAACCAACAAGAAGGTATTGATTATACTGAAACCTTTGCACCTGTAGCTAGAATAGAAGTCATACGCATTTTAATGTCATATGCTGCACAACACCAAATTACCATGTTTCAAATGGATGTAAAAAGTGCTTTTCTAAATAGTATAATTGAAGAAGAAGTGTATGTTAAACAACCCCCTCGTTTTGAGGATACTGATAAACCAGATCACGTTTTCAAACTTAAAAAGGCATTATATGGTTTGAAACAAGCACCTAGAGCATGATATGATAGACTCGGTTCTTTTCTCATGCATAATGATTTTACTAGAGGACAAGTAGACACTACTCTGTTAAAAAAATTCTCTAAAGAGAACTTTATTATAGTTCAAATATATGTTGATGATATTATTTTTGGAGCAACTAATGAAAAGCTGTGCAAGGAATTTTCAAGTCTAATGCAAGCTGAATTTGAGATGAGCATGATGGGAGAATTGAAGTTCTTCCTTTGATTACAAATCAAGCAAACAAGTGATGGAATTTACATTCATCAACAAAATTATACCAAGGAGATACTCAAGAAATACAAAATGGAAAATGCAAAGCTCATGAAAACCCCTATGCAACCCAATGCAAAACTAAGCAAAGATGACGAAGGTAAAAAGGTAGATCAAACTGTCTACAGAGGTATGATTGGCTCTCTACTATACTTAACTTCAAGCAGACCTGACATTCAATTTAGTGTCTGTATGTGTGCAAGATTCCAATCTGATCCTAGAGAATCTCATCTTAAGGCTGTAAAAAGAATATTTAGATATTTGCTTGGAACTACTAATCTTGGTTTGCTGTATTTAAGATCAAAAGAATACAGATTAGTGGGATATTGTGATACTGATTTTGCTGGAGACAGAATAGAAAGAAAAAGCACCAGTGGAGGATGTCACTTCATTGGAGCAAGTTTAGTCTCATGGTCAAGCAAGAGGAAGACAACCATTGCCCTATCTACTGCTCAAGCAGAATACATCTCTGCAGCTAGTTGCTGCTCTCAACTCTTATGGGTAAAACATCAACTTGAGGATTACTCTATTTATGAACATAACATATCTGTATGGTGTGATAATTCGAGTGCTATATGCTTAACTAAATATCCAATTCAGCATTCTAAGGCTAAACATATTGAAATCAAACATCATTTCATTAGGGATTATGTTCAAAAAGGCATTTTTGATATTAAGTTTGTTAAAACTGAAAATCAATGGGCTGATATTTTCACTAAACCCCTCGCAGAAGAAAGGTTTTTATTTATTAGAGATAATCTAAACATGCATTGCGTTGTTGAATGACATGTATGAATGTTAACGAGTCTATACTAAATCTGTCATTACTCCTATATACATGTTCTTTCAACTAAGCATTAGTTCAGGGGGAGTAATGATACAATAAGTTAAGTGGAATATGTCTAATATGCTTGCTGCATTACTATGATTTTCTTAACATGTTATCTTGCCTTTAACATATCTCATAAATAAAACTTGATAACCCTTTTTGATGTTGACAAAAGGGGGAGAAAGGGAGAAATGAATAGGGAGAATGGGAGAAATGAAAATGGGAGAATAGGAGAAATAGAATGAATATGATATGACCTGTTCACACTTAAGAAAATTTCAACCTGTTTATTTATGCTATTTTCTTTGTTGATATTTTCTGAGGTTCATTAAATCATCTCAATGTTTGTCATCATCAAAAAGGGGGAGATTGTTAAGTCTCTAAAATGTCTGATGTGCATTTCCCTAAGTTTTGATGAGAACTAAACATTGGTTAATGATTTAATTAACCTTCATATTGGTTACTAACCTATCTATCGAGTGTGCAGATTAAATAAGAGAATCATTCGTCCAACACTGTTTGAAGATAAAAACTCATGTCCAACACACAAGTGTTTTTAAACAGACGTCCAACACTATAGTGTTTGAAGCGCACGTCCAAAACACAAGAGAAAGAAACCCGCGTCCACTAAAAGTATCAGAAGGCCGCGTCCACTAAAAGTATCAGGAGACCGCGTCCACTAAAAGTATCAGAAGGCCGCGTATACTAAAAATGTCAGAAGGCCGCGTCTACTTAAAATAACAGAAGGCCGTGTCTACTTAAAGTATCATAAAAGTCCGTCCAGTGAGGTATCAGAATTATCCGTCTACTAACGTGGCACTTGGAGCTCGTCCATTAAAGTATCAGAACAGCGCGTCCATTAAAGTATCAGAATAACGCGTCCATTAAAGTCAAATTGTATCCGTCCAATGACGTGGCAAAAGACTCTCGTCCACTTGAGTAACAGAGGCTCTCGTCCACTAGAGTAACTGAGACTCTCGTCCACTAAAGTAACAAAGTCTCTCGTCCACTAGAGTAACTGAGACTCTCGTCCACTAAAGTAACTGAGACTCTCGTCCATTAGAGTAACTGAGACTCTCGTCCACTAAAGGTGACAGAAGCGCTCGTCCACTAGTCTTTGGACTTGCTGAGTCCTTAATATGGAGCTCATCTACAAGCCCGAATGAAAACTCAAATGACTAGATAGACGTGATTATTTTCAAGATGTAAGCACTTATCTTATGAACGCGAAATTCTCTGAGGATTATCAGAATCGTTTTTCAAAAGCCATAAAGAGACTTGAAGTCTTCTCTCCTACTCAGTTTCACGATTATCAAGAAAAGAAGACTACTCTCTCAAGCAACCTTGGATAATCTAAAAGAATGCGTCCAACATGCTTTATTCCACAAAAAGGGGAGTGTACTCAACAAAGTACAAAAAACTCTCTGCCCAACTCTGACATGGCTGTATCTCAATGCTTAAAGCCATGATCCTACATGTTAGAGTACAACCAATGTTCCTATTGCATTAATGGCTGCTCAGAACGACTCTATTGCATTAATGGGTGCTCAGAACGACTCTATTGCATTTAATGAAGTTCTGCTTGAAGCCAACATCTAAGAGAATGTCTCTAACGGATCCTAAATGTTTGAAGACTATAAATACAGAAGTCATTGAAGATGAAGACATAGAGAATACACACTGCATTAAAACGCCATTACTCTGCTCATTAATTCTTTCATTCTGCATTCTTCAAACATTTGAAGTTATTACGTTGACTTTCCTAGACTTCACATTTAAACCACTCTCTGAGTGCTAGTGAAAGATCTGCTTGTGAGAAGTTGTATTTTTTACAAACCCAATCTCTCAAACAAACCTAAGTGAGCCTGAAGAGGCTAGGTGTGCAAATAATACTTGTCTTGAGCCTGAAGAGGCTAGGTGTGCAAATAATACTTGAGTCTATAACCTTATCAGTTATAGTGGATAAATCTTGGTGCTGCCAAGGACTGGACGTAGCTCTTTGATTTGAAGAGTGAACCAGGATAAATCACCGTGTTAATCTCTCTTTCATAAACTCTTTAATTGCTTTAGTTTTTCTTGCATCTATCAGTGGTGTATTTGCAAAAGTCATCCATTCATCCTGTATTCTTCCACTCGTCCAAATCTAGCTTTCTGTTTGCGAAAAGATTTCAGCTTTGCTTAAATTCTGATAAACACAATTCAACCCCCCTTCTCGTGTTTATAGTTGTCTATTTCATAAGGTTATGAACACAAAATCACAAGTTAAAATCAACAAGAACACTTAACCACAAGGTATAGGTTCCGCCAAGATTAGTTCTTAAGGTTAGAGATTCCCGAAAATTATACAACTCATGGATTTATGATCCTTAAGTGTTAGGTGTTCATAAACAATGATCATTTAACAAAGTTGAATTAAAATCCCACTTAGTTATAAACTAAGGGTATTCGGTCAAGGCTAGTAAATTAGGTTAGCATTCACTAAACTTTCTAATCTCTTAGGTTTAGAATCCATATATATTAAGGAGCTCAAAACCATGATCATTTTGGAAAAATAAGAACAAAATATCCTAGGTCCATAACCTTTTAGGTTCGGCCTTCATAGGATTTATAGGCTAGAAATCTTTAAACTTTCCAATCTCTTAGACTTAGCATCCAAATATCTTATGGAGCTCAAGTCCATGATCATCTTGGAAAACAATGAAAACTTAAACACTCCAATCTCTTAGACTTAGCATCCAAATATCTTATGGAGCTCAAGTCCATGAAAACTTAAACACTCCAATCTTTTAGACTTAGCATCCAAATATCTTATGGAGCTCAAGTCTATGATCATCTTGGAAAATAATGAAAACTTAAACACTCCAATCTCTTAGACTTCACATCCAAATATCTTATGGAGCTCAAGTCCATGATCATTTTGGAAAAATAAAAGTAATACATTCTTGTTTTAATAACATAGAGTAAACAAGTTAGAAATCCTTAAACTTTCCAATCTCTTAGACTTAGCATCCAAATATCTTATGGAGCTTAAGTCCATGATCATTTTGGAAAATAAAAACTCAAACATCCTAGCACCTAAACACTAAGTTTCGGCCATCATAGGATGATGAGGAAAATATTCTTTGTTTAATAACAACTCTTAGGTTTAGAATCATAAGGTATTAAGAGTTCTAAATCCATGATCATACTTGGAAAATCGAAACATTGTATCCTAGGCCTACTTATTCATATTTTCGGCCATCATAGGAACAAGCTATCAAACCTTCCAAGATTTATAGATTTGAGATCAATGGATAGTTAGAAACTTAAACACATGATCATATTCCAAAAGTTGAAACAAAACCTCCTAGGTCACAAATGCAAGCACTCGGTCTTCATTGGAAGAGATAGGTAGAGATTTTTGTTTTAAACAACCTCTTAGTATATGAAAATATAAGTAAATACAAGACTATAGAAAGTGGTTTCAACTCAAAAGGAATTTTCTACCATTTTAGAGAGATTTTAGAAGTTTAAAGCATATAGTAAACTAAGAAATAAAAGATGAAACTTGCAAAAGGATTTATATGAGATCATTACCCTTAGTATAAGGAAGAGCTTTAATGAAGAACTCAAGTAGAAAAGATGAATAAAAACTAAAGCTTTAAGAGCTTGAACTTTTAGAAGAAAGGAAGAAGATGAAGGTTTAATGGAGTTTGAAGAGGGAAGATGATAAAGTGAAAATGTGAGGAATATATATAGGGGCGGGGGCGGGGGGGAAGTCCACGACTCCAAGGTAAGTGAGGGGGGGCTTGTTGAGCAAGCTTGGTGATTTAATGCTTGATTGGATTGAAGAAGAGAGAGAAATAACTTTTTGGATTAGAATAATATTATAATTTGAAAAGTATGATGATTACACTTTTGGAGTGTCATGGCCTCTTCCATCATGTCTCCTTACTTCTTTTATGTTCCCTAATCTGCTCCATTTCGTACCTGGTTGTATTTCCGATCGTAATTCTTCCGACGTTTCGCCCGAATAAAATATTATATTTTATTTTTGAACGAAGATTTTCAAAATAACCAAAGTTGAAGGAAACATAATAAAAACACTAACTGTCTTGTTCACGGGTCAAAATTAGGTTTTCTGCACAGTAAACTTGTACCGACAGTGAAAACGCAGACCGACTTCCGTCTGAACTTTCAACCGAAATTTTTACCGTGACTTCATATGATATAACAACACAAGAAAATGATTTTAGTTTAATTAAAATCATCCTAAGTTTAATCTAAAATAAACACATTTAAATATGTATTTATTGTTACAGAAAACATAGGAAAAATAGGGTGTTACACCCTCCCCTCCTCTCAACCAAACACAATGTCTAATTAAAATCCCTCTCCTCCCTTCCCCTCCCCTCCATTAAAATCCATGCCTTCCCTTCCTTTGAACCAAACAGACCCTAAAAATAAATTTTTTTTGAAAGGTATATATAGCTTTTAAAGTAATAGATAATTAGAATAAGGATCAAACATTTTTAATTATATGATAATTTAATTATGATTGATTGATAGTATGAAAAAAAAATACTAATTAACGTTACATATTAATTAAATTCAATATTAATTGCGTATAAGAAGTATCATATATTATTATACTAAAAAAATTGTCAATGATTGTCTCAGTGCGTTGCACACGCATCACAATTCGTTTACACAATTGCTTTTATTCGGCAATAATATTGAGAACTATATAAATAGTGTAGTCTAATTATTGGAATAAAACCAAATTATTAACCACGCCACTTCGTTTTGTCTTGCTTCCTCCTTGCCTGAATTTTTTTCTAGATAAAGGTTTCCACCGTACACACTACTCACCAACAATTTCATTTCCAAGCTTCATTTTTTATCCATTGTCTGAGGATAGTATGACACGTGTTTTTAGATAAGTATCTATAACTAATATTAAAAGAAAAAAGATGACCATGTATGAATCATTAAAATTAAAATAATTTGCTTAATGCTGGTATGGAATGGTCAGTGCCTGTCATAAGATTACATAAATCATAAATGTATATATTTTTTTATATCAGAAGTTAGGAATCAATTATAGTAAAGCCATCAAGGAATTAATATCAATTTGGGCACCATTCCAACTAAGACCTATCAAATGAAGGGTCATTGATTGGACCGACTAACTATTTATATTTTATACAATAGTTTGGATGATTAATTAATACTCCTAATCAAGTTGGTTTTTATTGTATTATATATTTTGTTATATTATGAAAAGGGTCTAGAATGATGACGTGGGATACAATTCATATAAAATGTGAGTAAATTTGGGAAGCAACTGGGTTTATTTTTAAAGAGCACCATCCTATGTTTAGCTAGAAGAATAATTCAAACCATGCAAGTATAAAATAGAGTCATCTGGCAGAAAATTTATTACTCAAATAAAAAACGTTATAAAAATTGTTGAATGGATTATTTATATATACCCACGCAAAATTTGCATGGCTATGTTGTTTAATGTTTATATAATTTAATGAAACTTTACATAGCCCATTTAGATAAGTGGGTTGATTTTCTGTTTAGTTTTTCGCCTTGAAAACGCATTAGTCCTGCCTCTCAAAACACATGGTACTTTTAAATTTATTTTCAAAGTTCTATATAGACCCGTACGTACATGTCACCATATCAGGAGAAAATTTTAGGTTTCGTTCTGATCTGTATATATTCTGACATTATTAGACAGAGGGAAGAGAATATAAAAGTGCAATTATATAATAGTAATCTTAAAGAGTTGGTTTCTAATTAATATAATAAATACATTCTTGTGCACACAAGCAAATTTTTTAACCTGGAAACAGATTTACTCAACAATATTATTAGAGGAACGCACGATATTGACTATATTTTCCCCCTCAGCCTCTAAGATCTTAATTTGTGTATTCTCTTTGATTAATCATGAACTAATAAATATTAAGAAATAGGGTCCTGCTAGTGTAACTCAAGTGGTAGAGGAGGACATTTGGTCTCGGTGAGGTTGCGGGTTCGATCCCGCAGTATCTTCAATTTCCCTCCTTCCATTATAAGGTCTAAATATGCCTCTTATGAACCAAATATATATATATATATATATATATATATATATATATATATATATATATTAAGAAATAAGGTCATTCAAGCACGTATCCGGCGGCTGGTTATGAAAAGGAAGATAACTATAAGTGTTTGACGATAAAAAAATGAGTGTGACATGTTAATTTATAATTACAAATAAATTTGTTATATTGATAGGAGTTAGGAGGGCGTCTTAATATTTAATTTAAATGCTGACCAATTAAATGAAGGTTGTAATACGTTAGGTTTGTTCTGTAGCATATTGACATGAATGCTGCCAAATTTTCGTCAAATCAAATTCTATAGTAGTAAAAGATTAGATTCAGGTTTCTTGTTCTAGTAGTAACCCCAAATGCAATGAATCAGACTTTTAAAACTCGTGAAATGTATTTTAATATCAGTGCGAGGAAAAATAATACAAAATACACAATATTTTACGTTTTAACACACCCGAAACAGTTAGATAAATAACTGCTAAATATGATGGACTTTTTTTACAACGAGATGGAGTTTGCTTATGGTAGTTAATTGATAAATGATAATAAATAGTAATAAACAGGGAGAAGGAAAAGCATTAAAATATTAGGGACATTAAAGAGGAAATATCGTTGGCAAAAAGGACAATGCACTACAGGTTAGCTGAGGCCTGAGGATAAGCACTATGACAAAAACAAAATGATATATCAAATCAAGTTTACAGTAGACTATAAGCATGTCTCGTGACCCAACTACTAATCAAGGTGGAGTTTTAGTAAGATTAATTTCATTACTGGCAATGTCAAGGAATGAATTAAAAAAATAAAATTGTAGAGATGGACAATCTCAATACTGAAGAGTGAGAATAGCTAAAATAAAAAAACTGTAAAACAAATTGGGGATGAAGGATTTTATTTCATGTATTTTTTGTAATATTGTGAGATTAATCACTGCATTGGTGCATATACAGGGTCGGCCCAAGGGTGAAACTGCTAACACTTTAGCTTTAGGTTCACCAAGAAAAAAATTATTTACTTTAGATTTTTTTTTTGGTGTACCATTTACTCTTAGTTTGTATGAACCAAAAAGGCTAGACATACTAACAATACATTTATAGGATGATTGAAAATTTGATGGGATTAAATTTAGGATTTAATTATAATACATTTTCAGTGTAAAGAATTTAATTGGTATGAACTGTTAGTGTAAAGTTTTTTACAATATCAATCAATCATATATCGTCACATATTAAAAATATTTGAATTTTTTAATAATTGCCTTAAAAGTTACACATATGATGATTTATGATTAATTGACAATATAAATTTTTTTACACATACATTATACCAAAATTAAGCTCTTTAATTTATGTGTAGTAATGATGTTTTTTGATTTTCTAAATAGATTTTGATAATTTCTATGCAAAATTGCAATGCTTGAGACATTTGAAAGGTCGTATTGTTACCCGAATTAATTTGATGGGAAAACGGATTATAATTCTTTCATTTTACCTTTTATGTTATGAGAGATAAACACATACAAAAACAAGTTTTAGTGGATCCTACGTACAAAAACATAGTTGATTCTATGTGTTTCTCTATCTAACATGATAGAAAAAATGAGATGATAAAGGAGATGATCCAAATCTGGTGAAAAGTGAAAACATCATTGCATAGCATATGTTTGTCAACGCACTTGCAAGCTAATACATCCTTGTAATATATTTTGACGATTTGTAATTAATTTAAGATTAAGATTCACAATTGTTTTAAAATGCTTGATCGAGCAATTTAATTTCACTCATTGGTGACTTGTTTTCTTATACAAGCGATTACAAAAGGGGAAAACAAGTATATCTAAAGTGAGATGAAATTTTGATATAGGTAATGAAATGATACAAATATACCTTGTCACAAAAAATACTAGTCTTTTTATCTTCCTACCCCCAGCCGAACTACTGATGAAATGGAGAAGCCATTTTTTTTTATCACATGTATAATCACCATGTTCCTGCTTGAAAATTTACCTAGTTTTCCCATGTATTATTTATCACCATGCCCCATTCAGGTATCCTTTGGAGTGTGTTTCACACCGTTGACATGCAACTAGACCTATCTGAGTTAGACTGTTAGTGTATATGATTCTGTTTTTTTGGTAAAAAAAAAAATTAGGGTGAGGGGATGATGCCCTAATTCAAGGCAGGAAAAACCTTCGGGCTCTAAGAATACTTGTAACGTTTATAACGTAGAACAGTGTATACAATTCTGTTGTGTACAAGGAGATTGATAATTGAACTGAGAGAGTGAAGGAGAACGATATCTAGGCAGCATGTATATGTGCTGCAACGTAGAACAGTGTATGTAATTGCTTCTATGCTATAAATATACCACATGAATTGTATTGTTATATTGTATATATTGTCTGAACTCTGAACATCATTGTTTAGACTCCTCAGTAATTGGCTCTATAGGGACCAGCCAACTCTAATGAATTGTGAATTTTTTGAGAATTGATGCATTTAATTAATTCAAGAACAACATGGAAAATATTGATTAACCTATATGTCCTATATTATATGACACCCTTCTTAGAGAGGCTTCTTGTATTTGACTCCAAGTTGAGGCCTAGTTGAAGATCCAAAGCTTTATTATGGCTCTGGTTTGAAGCAGGGAAATGGAAAGGCTTGAAGATTAAAGGCCTATCATCTGTATTGGAGAAAGTAAACATGCAAGTATCTTGTTGGGAAGGAGCATGGGATGGCATAGAATACCAATTTGATTTCTGATCAGAATCATTTGAGTTGAAGCTAATCTGAGATTCTTCACAGAAGGTGAACTCAGAGTTATAGGAAGAAGGGTCATAGAACCAAGGAGTATTAGAGCTATGGTGAGCAAAACCATGCTTGGTTTGAAAAGGTTGTAGGTAGTAGTTTATGCTAGCCTTCCTGGCATGAAGCTGCAGCCTTTTCTTCTTCATTCTCTCTTTCTTGTGAGCATTTTGGTGGCCCCCTAATGCTTGTGAGTTTGCAAATTCCTTGAAACAGTATTGGCACTCAAACTTTCTCTCATCTGGGTCTCTGGCTGAGCTCTTCTCTGGGGCAGTTTTCTCTCCTCCTGATGAAACTGAGTTTGAGGAGTTCACACTTTCATCTCCTTCTGCAGGCTCTTTGACACAGCCCTCATTGTTCTTTGAAGGGTTCAGCTCAAAGCCAAATAACCTGAGCCTCTTCTCCACAGAATTGCCATTATCACCATCCAATGTAGAGGAAAGATCACAGATATCCTTTTTCATCTCTCTTAGGTAAGGGAAAGAAAGAGATGTTTTTATTTTTGAGGGAGAAATGTACTGATTAGTTGTTTGGCATCTCTTCCTTTTATAGAAAGCTCTTAGGTTGTAACATGCATTGCATCTAATAAAATAACTAGTTTTATAATACATGAACAGCATAAGGGAACCCAAGGGTCAATAGAATAAAAGATTTAAAAGAAAGTCAGATAAGAGAAAGCCGTTTCTCATGCAATGTTTTTGTCACTTTAAAAAACTCTTTCATATTGTAGTAGATACACCTCAAACTTGTCAATCAGAAGGGATTCAGTGTGATTTATTTAAGGTGGAATCAAATGGTCTATAAACACTTCATAGTCTTTTATAGTTCCACTTGTCTCTTCTCTTTTATTAAAAAGAGATATATTCCATGCTTAAGACCTGACTAAATTAAACTAACTGTAGCTGCAGAAGTCAGAATGAGGGATGTGATCATCTGGAAGGAAGGAGGCACTAACTTCATAACATATCTGCTACTGTAGTAAAAGGCAAATCTAAGATTATTTTACTGACCAACCAATGACTTAATGGTTTCATGTATTGTCCTTTACCTAAGCCTATCATCACATATGCCAAATGAATATTATTGTCATGGATGCCAAGCTATAGCCTATTAGCCTACAGCTAATTCAATTGAAGTAAACTTATAAAAATGCTAAGATATGTAGAAATGTGATTATTCAGCACTAATTGAAGCTTCCTTGTAATTATCCCCCTACCCACAATCACATTAAAAAAAATCCTTTAATCTGTTTTTCTTGACCATGTTTTATAAATGCTCTTGCAATATAAAAGAAAGAGTAGTTGCTAAATAAAGGAATATAAGAAGTGGGCAATGATGTAAGCATATATACTTAACAAGAGTCTTCCATAAGATCTTGGCATATCTTCTTAGAGCAAGCAAAGCCTATATTTTATACAACTTATGTTTTCAGGTGAATCAAGTCATGAACAATAATATTATTATAAGAATAAACTGAGCATTTGCGTTGGACAGTTGTTCTAGTTGGACCCACACTAGGTTGCTTTTGGGACAATTTAGAAATCATTAGATTGTGTTTTATTCCCTTGTCTCTAACTAGATCTTCCATTGGTTGACTTCTTCCACCAATAAATCTCTCATGCTAATCAATTCCCACTCCTTTTTCTCTATTTTTCTAGCTTATTCAATTCTGCTTTTCTTGCTTTAGGAGGAAAATTCCATGTAGGCATGCTGTCATCAAGCATTTCACTATCCTAACATGTGGAATAAAAAGAGTCCATCGTGGAGGAGATTGGGTTATGGTGGCTAAGTGGTGGGCGGGTTGGCTAATTGATTGGGTTTACCTAATTCTATTTTTTTAGGCTCATGATCGAATCCAGGTATCCCCAAGATCGATAGTCGTTGGATTAATCTTTCGAGAGTATGTAAAGTATTAGTTAAGGGATAACTCCTCTACTCACAAATACAACTCTATTTTATCACCAGGATTCAAACTCTAAATATATGATTAAAAAATCCAAGCTATTAATCACTCCGGCCACGTCTTATGGAATCGATTGGTTTTAGCTAATTCCATTTCATTACACGTTGATTTGAGAATATCAAACCGTGGTCCCTACCCACCAGCTAACCCCAAAACCATGCTCTCCCACCACTGGGTATTGCATTCACTTTTGGACAAATCCAAAGTGGGTTTTTATTATTTTATGAGACCTCATAGAATGCCAAAACTGACTAAGGAAAAACTATATACATTGGAATATGATAATGCAGTCATATCAGATAAGGAAAAAAACACAATCTGGTACTTCGGAGAAGGAACATATTGATTTGAAATGTGTGCTTGTGCTGAATACCGATGCATCGAACATACTTAGGCATTAAAATTTAATGTGACAACTAGGAAAATTCAACCGTCTTTATAAGTTTAATCCCTTAAACCTCTAGATGAAGTAGTTCAAGGGATTCATGGTCCAAAGTGTTTGGACTTAATTTATGCAAAAGACATCAGAAACAGAACAATTGTAAAAGAAATCTGACCCATGTAAGAGTTAAAAGTAGTGTATAAGGCACTTTAGGATAAGAGTGGTGTTATTTTGACACAAAAACCAAACATCAACATCTATTTTTATACTTTTCTCAGATATTTAATCATTATTTCTCTCTCTTCTTTTATTATTTTCTTTTGTAAACTCATCATAATTGGTGGTGTCAAAAATTGATGTCAAAATTGAACATCAAAATATCATTTCTCTTTGGCTAATCTGGCTGGATGGCAACCATATTTCCTTCCTTTCAACCATTTTAAATTATGATTTTATCAAAGACTAGTTTAGTTTAAAATGCAGTACTCAAACAAATGCATCATGTCAGAACCTGTTGAACCTCTTTTAAGGTTGAAATGAGGCTATTAGGTATGGAAAAACTATATATAACACTATTACACTATTGAAAAGAGGCAATCATTGCTTCGTGAGAATTAGCAAAACTATACATAACAGATAAACAGAATAACCTGCTCGATCTAAGCTCACGTTAGATTTTTTGGGTACATTGGCTTTAAGCTGATGTGGCCTCTCATCCTGTGGACAGGTAAAGAAATCATACTAGTGGACAAAATTAAATTTGACTTCTATTTAGTAGCTCAAATTCTAACGAAAGAAAAGAAAAGAAACAAATAAACTTGCAATGATTTTGCTCCCCCTACATTAGAATATGAGGTAGCTCTGCTTATGCAATCATGGCGGTTTGCTAAAGACCAAAGAGAGTTAATGCCGAGTACATCCTAACCTGAGTCCAGTTTCTTTTAAGAATTTAATTGATGTGCGTCCATATTTTTTTATATTGTTAATTAATCATAAATTATCACATTATTAAAAATGTTTGATTACTTGACTCTTGTCATAATTGCCTTAAGAGTTACATATAGAGATCATTTATGATTGATTAACGATATAAAAAACTTAATAATGATGGTATATCAAACTTCAAATCTTTTTATTTATTTTTTGTATAAAGAAGAGGGCAAAACAGTGTTATAAACACCGGACTGATCATCGACTCGAACGAAAAACTGGATTAATGGGTCATTGGTCAAACCAGTGAATCAGTGATCGAACCGAATGAACCGATATATATTAAATATATATAAATGTTATCATTAAGTTGTCTTTATAGATACAATTTGTCAAAACTATAACAACAAACATTTGTGTCAGAGCAGTAAGGTTCCGTGACACTACCCTATCATGGCAAGGTTTGATTTTCCTCACTCACAACTTTTGGAAATTTCCGGTCGACATCCGAATTTACTGTGACTAGAATGCGCGTGGTATTTGAAGTTGATACATGGAAACACAATAAGGGAGGTTGAATAGTATTTCTTAACAATTTTTCGAAAAAACATTTTCTCAAACTTTTCACAAGCAAGACAAAATAAGCAACACTCAAACAATAAAATCTTTTAGAGAGTTAACAAACTCATATCCAAAACTCCACAGTTAGTATAACTAAAAGATATAAAGAATAGGGATTAGAAAATTCACACAAGTGATTTATCCTAGTTCACTCTCTTCCAACCAAGAGCTACATCCAGTCCTTTCTACCTGAAGGTTTTATCCACTATATATTCTCCAAATAGATTACAAGTATTCAACACCTCTTTAGGCTACAAGTATTCTTTCTTTACCAAGCCTCTTCACTTCTTCAGGCTCTAACTCAAACAAAGAGATTTATAGATCTGATCTAAAAACTCACTAAGTGTGAGAGTATGAAAGTTGAAGACCACTTAAGATTGCAAGTAAACTTGTTCAAATATTTCAACAGCGTTTTTGGCACTTTGATATCGGAGCTTGTATGTATATTTCTCTACTGAGATTCTTCCAGTATTTATGGAATGAGTGCTTTATTGTCTTGAGCTTTTTCAACGGTTTTAAAATTGTATCCGTTTAGACATAGCATTAAATACTTGGATCCGTTGAGACTGATAACTTGACATGTTTCATGGAGAAGTGCTCTTTGTTTATCAAAGGAATGCTAAGGTAGAGCTGTCACTTCCCTGTTGTACCGAAGGTTGCTTTCTGACTTTCCTTCTTTGTACTTGGTTTGAACTTTACAGCAGTGTAGATGATAGAGTACAAAGGTTTATGTTCTCGATGATACTTATGTTTCTATTCTCAAGGAACAAAGAGTTAAACAAATGAAACAACAAAGGAAAGATACATATATTCTCTTGAATTAAATAAACAATCATTTGAAATAAATACGCTTTAACTTAGACGGGTTCACTTTTAATAGCTAGTAGACGCGCAGGTCTTTGGACTTGCAAGATTAACTTATCAGCAAGACGGGCTCGTCTACCGATACTGCTTCTATAGACTCTCGTTTGGTTCCAAGATAATGTGTTGAGACCTCATAAGTCTGAAACACATTCAATGTGCAAATTCTTTAAGTTTTGATGATTCCAAAAAGATTAAGTATGGTAATATTGAACCTTATGAAATTACCGACAAATCTGATAAGTGTGTAGAAAATCAGATTTAAGGTCACTCGTCTACTTTTTCACTCGTCTGCTTTTTAGTAGAGCTCAGTTTATAAGACCTGTCTGAAAACCACTCGTTTGATTTTAAGTCAAAGACTAAGTCAACGCTCTATCCAGATCTAAGTTTACTTGATGATGTGGCAAAAAGCATCTGCCTAAAACAGACTCAGTTGATCACCTGTCTGACTTTTGGAATATGCTAGCACCCATCTAGTTTTGGACTACACGATCACCCGTCTAGTTTTGGACTGCATGATCAATCGTCTAGTTTTGGACTACATGATCACCCGTCTAGTTTTTGGACTGCTTGAGCACTTGTCTGTTTTCTGATTACTTCTCACCCGTCTGATTTTCCAACTCTGGTATAACGTCAATTTGTCAGGAATGAAGTCCAAGTCATCTTATTCAAATTAAATGCCTTCCTTAAGGACCTCGAAGACCTCTGGACAATAGCTCAAAGGATAAAGAATAAAGAACATTTGTTTCAAGGTTTTAAGGAATAAACACGCAATCCGTACCACAGCAGTAACTTTTTAGCTGTTTTAGTACAAAGTAAAAGTGATTTCTGGAAAGTGAACTGACTGTTGCACTAAAAGAGGAAAGCTCTCTGCTGCAAGTACATGAAGCCTGTTGCTGCATACTCTGAAATAACAGCTGATTCAGATTAAAATGTACTCTTGGACAACATTGTCAAAGCTAAACGTTCCCAAGCATTTAATGTTTATACAGAACGACTCTTTGGCATTATTGGTATCTCAGAAGCTCATATCAAAAGAACACATTTTCTGAAGCTGTGTCTAAACGGATCTCTTAATTGAAGCCTTTAAATAGATTAAACAATGAAGATGAAGAACAGAAGTTGAATATCATTAAGAACACCACGAGAAGCATTTACTCTCCTCATTAACTTCTTCATCCTTTAACTGAATGCACTTTCAATCATTTGATATTAATTCGCAGTCTTTCACACTTCATATTTATTCCACTCCTTGAGTGTGATCTGAAAGACTTACAAGTTGTATTAATTACACAAAACCTTTATATTCCTTGTGTGTTGAGCCTGAAGAGACTAGGTATGCAAAGAATACTTGTTTGAGTGTTGAGCTTGAAGAGGCTAGGTGTGCAAAGAATACTTGTACTATAATTTACTCAGTTATAGTGGAAACTTGGTGCTGCCAAGAAACTGGACGTAGCCTTGTGGATTTTGGGGTGAACCAGTATAAAACTTTTGAGTGATATTTCTCTTCCCTTATCTCTCTATTTTGCTTAAGTATTATTCTGTTTAAGCTTTTAACTTAGGGAGTTAATATTGTGAATATCAAACTCTGTTTTACTCTTCTCTGTTTGCTTGCGTGTTCTGTTTGAATATTAGACGTATCGCTCGTCTGATTTTCTCTAATCTAAGTTCTGCTTGTTGTGCCATCGAAAATCTTTTTAAGTAACCCAAAAAGTTGGTAAACACAATTCAACCCTCGTTCTTGTGTTAACTTTGGTTATTTCAGTTGGTATCAGAGCTCAGCCTCTGGGTTGAGCACTTAACGGTGTAGAGGAAAAGATCTTGGAGATGGTAGGAGAAGCTAGCACAAGCACCATGCTGGAGAAGGATCCTCAATGTCGAGACCTCCTTACTTCAATGGAGAGGACTACATTTACTAGAAAGAAAATATGAAGTGGTACTTACAATCCACTAACTCTGATCTTTGGGATCTCATTGAAGAAGGCCCCCATGTCCCTAAAGATGACAATGGAGATGAAGTTCCTAAAGCTAACATGACCTCTGAGCAAAAGACAAAGTGGCTGTCAAATGCCAAGGCTAGATATGCAATCATGTGCGCCTTAAGCAGAGAAGAATTTGAAAAAGTGTGTGCTTGTGAATCTGCAAATGAAATGTGGGATTCACTAGCGGTTGCTCCTGAAGGAACCATCAAAGTCAAAGAGACCAAAGTCAGCATGTTGGTCAGAAAGTATGAGCTATTTAAATTGGAAGATGGAGAAACTATTGACCAAATGTATGGAAGATTTCAAACCATAACCAATGGACTGAAATCACAGGGAAAAGTTTACAAGACTGAAAGTGGCTGTCAAATGCCAAGGCTAGATATGCAATCATGTGCGCCTTAAGCACAGAAGAATTTGAAAAAGTGTGTGCTTGTGAATCTGCAAATGAAATGTGGGATTCACTAGCGATTGCTCGTGAAGGAACCAACAAAGTCAAAGAGACCAAAGTCAGCATGTTGGTTAGAAATTATAATCTATTTAAAATGGAAGATGGAGAAACTATTGACCAAATGTATGGAAGATTTCAAACCATAACCAATGGACTGAAATCACAGGGAAAAGTTTACAAGATTGAGTAACATATTCAAAAGATTCTCAGAAGTCTTCCAAAACAATGGAGACCACTTGTGACTGTTGTATCTCAGGCCAAAGGCTTAACAATAATGAAGCAAGATGAGCTTCTTGGCACTCTCCAAATCCATGAACAATAGTTGATTGAAGAAAACAATGGAAAGAAAAACAAATCCATTGCCCTCAAAGCTGACAAGAAATCATCTAGAGGAACCTCATCAAAAGCTCTCAAAGCTGATGAATCTTCAGAGGAATCAAATGAAGACGATTCAGATGAACTCTCTCTTTTCACTAGAAAAATGAAAAAGCTTTGGAAGAAAAGAAACTTAACAAAGGACAAACCTTTCAGGCGCTTTAACAAAGAAAAAAACAAAGATGGTGGATCTCATGACAAAAACGCCATTGTGTGTTATGAATGTAAGAAGCCTGTTCATATCAAAGCAGAATGCTCTCAGCTCAAAAAAAAATCTCCTAAGAAGTTCTTCAACAAAAAGAAGAAAGGAATGATGGCCACTTGGGAATATATTGACGAAAGCTCCACTGAAAGTGAAGAAGAGGAGCTTGAAGTAAATCTGTCTTATGGCAGATACTGACTCTGAATCAGACACTGAGGTACATTTTGAACTTGAGAAAGGGAATGATGCCTATGACGAACTATTGGAAGAATCCAACTATTTCTCTAAAGCTTTCAAATCCCTCAAGAGACAGTATGTTAAACTCTCAAATGAGTATACACAGAAATCTCAAGAATGCGAAAAGTTAGCTGAAGAAAATAGTATGCTTAAGACTGAAAAGTCTAAAGTTGAGATCTCAGCTGAAACTCTACCTTCTGAAGAAATTAGTAAACTTTAACAGAAAGTAGAAGAGCTCACCTTAGATCTTGCCAAATTTGTTAATGGTAGAGATAATCTAACTAAACTTTTGGGAAGTCAGAGGCACTCCCTTAACAAAGAAGGAATAGGATATTCCAGTCAAGAACATCATAAAGGATCAACAAAGTTCTCAAAAATAATTGTCAAATCCGTGTCAAATAAACCTATATGCACATACTGCGGAAAAACTGGACATATCACATCTAAGTGTATCCACAAAAAGAGAAAGAAGTCTTCACAGACTCCTTATACTAACAGAAAAGGACCCAAGAAAGTGTGGGTACCTAGGTCCATGATCATTTCTGTTGCAGACCTACTTAACAGGACAAAAGAAACACTTGTCATGGTACCTGGACAGTGGATGCTCGCGACACATGACAGGAGAAAGGTCTATGTTCCTAGACCTCCAACCTAAGAAAGGTGGACATGTGACTTTTGGTGGCAATCCAAAAGGAAAAGTTGTTGGTGTAGGTAAGATTGGTGGTAAACCTCCCTTGCCTATTATCTGTGATGTTTTATATGTGAAAGGGCTGAAACATAAGCTGCTTGGCATAAGTCAATTGTATGATAGTGGATTTTCTGCATCTTTTTCTAAGGATGCATGCATAGTCAATGACAATAGTGGAAAGACCCTCTTTTCTGCTAAAAGGCAAAACAATTTGTATAAGATTGACCTGTCCGAACTTTCAGATCAAAGTATAACATGCTTTATGTCTAAAGAGGATGAAAAGTGGCTATGGCATAAAAAACTAGGACATGTTAGTATGAAACAAATTTCTAAATTGAAAAAGCATAACCTTGTGAGAGGATTGCCTGATATTTCCTTTAAGAAAGATATTCTGTGTGATGCATGTCAGAGAGGCAAACAAGTAAAATCAAGTTTCAAATCTAAGAAAGAAGTCACCTCCTCTAGACCTTTGCAACTGTTACACATGGATCTGTTTGGACCAGTCAGTGTAGCTAGCCTAGGTGGAAAGAAATATGGTTTTGTCATAGTTGATGACTATTTTAGATTTACATGGGTACTCTTATTAACCCACAAGGATGAGTCTTATAAGGTCTTTACAATATTCAGTAAGAGAGTACAGAATGAGCAAGGTTTATGCATTTCTGCTATTAGAAGTGATCATGGAGGAGAATTTGAAAATGAGCAGTTGAAACTGTTCTGTGAGGAAAATGGTATTTCTCACAATTTCTCCGCACCTAGAACTCCACAGCAAAATGGAGTGGTTGAGAGAAAGAACGTACCTCTTCAGGAGATGGGAAGAACAATGCTGAATGAAAATAATCTTCCTAAGTACTTCTAGGCAGAAGCCATTAACACTGGTTGTTATGTGCAAAACAGAATACTGATTAGACCTATCCTAAATAAGACTCCTTATGAATTGTGGAAAGGTAGAAAACCCAACATATCATATTTTCATGCATTTGGATGTGAATGTTATATTCTTAATACAAAAGATCATCTTGGCAAATTTGACTCAAAAGTAGATAAAGGCATATTTATTGGATATTCTGAAATGTCTAAATCTTTTAGAATCTTTAACTCTAGAACTTTTGTTGTAGAAGAATCAATTCATGTAAAGTCTAATGATGGTTTGAAGACTGGTAAGGAACTATCAGATTTAGAAGAGGATGTTGCAGGTGCTGATGCGTCTGAAACTCAGAATTTAAAGAAAGATTGAAAATTCAAGACCTATCATCCAGAAGATCTTACTATTGGAAGTCCATCTCAAGGAGTTAGAACCAGATCTGCTTTCAATGAAAACAACAACATGACCTTCATATCAGATTTGGAACCCAAAAAGATTGAAGAAGCCTTGCAAGATGAAAGCTGGATTCTAGCCATCCAAGAAGAACTAAATTAGTTCAAGAGAAATGATGTCTGGACTCTAGTTTCTAAACCCAAAGAGAAATATGTTATTGGAAACAAATGGGTATTTAGAAACAAACTGGATGAAGATGGAAAAGTGGTAAGAAACAAAGCAAGATTAGTTGCTCAAGGTTATAATCAACAAGAAGGTATTGATTTTACTGAAACTTTTGCACCTGTAGCTAGATTAGCAGCAATTAGAATTCTCATGTCATATGCTGCTCGACATGATATAACTCTTTATCAAATGGAGGTTAAAAGTGAATTCCTAAATGGAATAATTGAGGAAGAAGCGTATGTGAAGCAACCTTCTGGTTTTGAGGACTTTGAAAATCCTCACCATGTCTATAAGCTTAAGAAAGCTTGATATGGACTTAAACAAGCTCCAAGAACTTGGTATGATAGGCTAAGCACATATCTAATGGAAAATAATTTCATTAGAGGAAAAGTAGACACTACACTTTTTAAGAAATGCTCGAAGAAAGACTTCATAGTAGTACATATTTATGTTGATGATATTATATTTGGTGCAACTAATGAAAAGCTCTGCAAAGAGTTCTCTGAGTTGATGCAGAATGAATTTGAAATGAGCATGAAGGGAGAGCTGAAGTTCTTCCTTGGTCTTCAAATAAAATAGACAAGTGATGGAATATATATTCATCAACAGAAGTACACCAAGGAACTTCTGAAAAAGTACAAAATGGAAAATTCAAAGCCTATGAGTACTCCTATGCACCCATCAATTGTTCTAAACAATGATGGGGAAGGTAAAAAGGTAGACCAAACTGTCTATCGAGGTATGATTGGATCTCTTCTATACTTAACTGCTAGCAGACCTAATATTCAATTCAGTGTTTGCCTTTGTGCTAGATTTCAATCAGACCCTAAAGAATCTCACCGTAAGACTGTTAAAAGAATTTTCAGATATTTGATTGGAACCACTAACCTTGGTCTATTACAAAAGTCAAAGTACCATTGCTCTATCAACTGCTGAAGCTGAGTATATATCTGCAGCCAGTTGTTGTTCACAATTATAACACCCCGATTTTCACTGTTTTAAATAACAGAAATAAGTATGATTATGTTTATATATTTATATGAGTGTTAGAAAATTATTTTAAATAAACGGAGTTCATCACTCAATTCTACTTGAACGTAGAAAGCTACGATTAAAATTTAGGTTGGAAAGTCGGGCGAATCCCGGCACGCGAATTTCATTGACAGTATAATTATACCGCTCAAAAGACCTAATTTTAATTCGTGAACTAAAAACTTAAGATTTTTATTTTATTTCCTACGGTATTGTATTTTTAGAATTAATTCATAAAAAGTGAAATAATATAAGTTTTACTGGTGTTATACTCAATCAGGTAAATGACGGAGCGAATTATGGAGTTTTCGGAAGCATATAAAGGATTTATCTTGTGATTCTAAGATGACTCATGTGGATGTGTCACACATATGGAGTTTTTAAGTTAGCACATGAGTTAGATTGAATTTTAAGGATTTTGCAAAGTGAATTCTTCAAGCTATCTTTGTCAATTGGGCCAGTTTTTTTTTTCATCCAAGCTCATTAGGGGGCTGCGGTCATATAGCCTATTCCTTGCCCATGGAATTATTTTTCATTATACCAATTTCATTCATTTAAGTTCTTTGTCAAGTTTATGTATTAAGCAATTTTCATGATGCAAAATCAAGTGGGCTCAAGTGAAATTCCTCAAGCCCAATGCGCAAGGCCCATGGTGAAGTTGGCACAGGCAAACACAAGAAAGGGGGGGGGGGGTTGAATTGTGTTTGTTAATTATTTTCGCAAAAATCCTTTTGAACAACTTTTTCACAAGGAGAAGATAAAAAGATTAAGCACACAAGAAATCCTTTTTAATAGATCAACAAAAGCAATATCAAAACCCCACAGTTAGTATAAGCAAATAAAACTGAAGAGTTTAGGGATAGAAAATTCACACAAGAGATTTATCCTAGTTCACTCTCTTCCAACCAAGAGCTACGTCCAGTCCCTTCAACTTGAAGGATTTTTTCACTATTTCTCCAAATAGATTACACAACAAGTATTAAACACCTCTTCAGGCTACAAGTATTCCTTTCTTACCAAGCCTCTTCAGGCTCTAACTCTATCACAGAGATTTAAAGGTTGATCTTCTTAACTCACTAAGGGTGAGATTACGACAATTTAAGATCAACTGAATATTACAACAATATTCAAACTAAAAAATTACAGACTTTTGCTTTTGAAAGAATGAAAGAATAAGAGCTTGTCTTCTCAACAATTGTATTGGCAGAAGTTAGGCTAGCAAAAGTTGTTCTTCAGTATCAGGGGTCTTCTACTTATATAGTGACCTTCTTCTTCTCTTGTAATTCTTCAACGGTTACTTTGAATAATCCCGTTTAGAGATAACATTAAATGCATGATATCTTTTGTGACTGATAGCTTGATTTTGGCTAGTTGAAGAGTATCCTTGGTTATCATAAAATCACAAAATGGAGGCTCACTATTCTGAGCAATTGTACCTTAAAAATTTTCTTTCTTCCTTTGTGTTTAACCCAGCTTTTGTTCAGCAATAAAGATGTTAGTGTACAAATCGTTTAGCAATTCCAATTGTACTATTTACTTTTTGTATTTCCTTGATAGTACTATGATTTTTCTCAAAGAAAACAAGACATTAAATCAGATAAGGACAGATAAGAAGAACAAATATTCAGTTGAAATAAATATCAATCATTTGAAATAAATTCATTGTGGACCAGATTGCATTAAATCACATTCAAGGTAGTAAAGATATAAAACATATAGAACCGTCTACTTAGTTTTAAGAACGCATCTATACAAGATTTTAATTTTGATCGTCCACTGAGGTGGCAGAAATGCTCGTCCACTAAAGTGATACAAGCGCTAGTCTACTAATGTGGTAGAACCGCTCGTCTACTAAAGTCTTTGGACTTGCTAAATCCTAAAAGGGAAGCTCTGTATAATGACGTGGCACTATGGACGTGCTTATTTTCAAGTCTTTGGACTTGCTATACCTAACAAGTTATTTAGGTATTCATTTATAGCCTCGTCCACTTTAGAAAACCAGTCTACTTATCAATTAAGATATAAACAGTTTAAATAACCTTTGGACGGGTAATTCTTTGCACGAGTCCAAGCATTGTGTACCTTATATTATTTTGGATATTCCTGCATAAACTGAATTCACTTGTTAGATCTCAACTAACACTTTGCCAAGCAAATTTAATTCTTTTGTTAGCACCAAAACTTAGAGATTATTAAATCCAAAACCACTTTGGTTCCAACAATCTCCCCCTTTTTGATGATGACAAAAACTGATTAAATTTAAATAGCAAAGTCTAAGAGAGTTTGCAAGGCTCCCCCTAAGACAAGGCATTCAAATACTTAAGCAGACTAATAGATATATACAAACACTTATCATTATATAAACACAAGTATCAGAGCAAATTATGTAAGTAAAGCAAATCAATGCAAATGGAAACATATAAGAGCTTTTCAACAAATGACTTTATTTATAATTTTCTTTCTTTTCCTTTCTCCCCCTTTTTGTCATCAGCCAAAAAGGTTAAAAGGGAGTGGACCATCACTGTCAGCAAAATAAAAAAATTCTAAGAAGAAGGAGGTGGTGGATGGGGTTGGCTTGGATTTTGATTCTTCTGAAATTCCATTAGCAAGGCCATCATTTGAGTCACCATGGCATTTGTAGGGGCCAAGGTGTCTTGCACTTGCTTTTGCACTCTTTCTTCAATTTGGTGTGCCATATGCTCAGTCTTTTCTTCAACTATCTTTCCAACCTTATCATCAACAATTCTGCCAATGATGTCTTCAAGATTGGATGGCAAAGACAATTGTCTTGAGCTTTCAGCAGAGTCTGAGATAGTGTCTTGAGCTTGGGTTGGTGGATGAAACATAGCAAGAGCTAATGGTTGAGAAGATGTCTTAAAAGACTCATCATCTTGCTTAGAAGCTCTCACCATACTGGTCTGTCGTAGTTGGCTCAACAGTAGCAACTGCATTAGCTAAGGGAGTTGAAGGCTCAGAAGCAGGTTTTGAAAGGATTGTAACATTCAGCTCAGGGGCTTCCACAACTAGTTCTTCATATGTATGCTCAGAGGAAGAGGTTGAAGTTGTGGCAAAAGCATATTGAATAACTGGCTCAGGGATATCTTTTGCCCATCTGACAGGATAGACAAATTCCACATTTATGCTATTGATAAGAAGTCCCTAGAAGTCTCTATATATCATGTACCTAAAGTGTGAGAGTCCACACTTTCCTTTAACTTTGGGAATATCTTCCTTTTCTTCATCAGTCAATCTAGAGGAAGATGCCTCTCTGATGCAATGAATTATGTGGGATTGCCAGAAGGCACCTGCATAGTTAGCCTCATTAACCATCTCAATTGGCAGGGATTGAATGTAATCCATCTGTGAGTGGTCAAATGGTTCGGAATGAATATCCAGCATGATGTCTTCAACTACTGGCATCTTTCCTTTGTGTCTTGGATGCTTCATGTCATTGTCCTTGTTTAGATCAATCATTGGCAACCTAGGACATATCTTGTTGGGCTTGACTCCAACATTTGTAGAAGTGGAGTGTCTTAACCAGGTGGGAGGGACAAATTGTACAACTCTGCCTGCTCTGAAGTGGCTGAATTCCCATTTCAGCATTTCATACATTAGTGTGTCCACAAACTGGTCAACAGCAGCTCCATATATACTTGGATGTTTGAAAGTCATCCATTTTTCAGTCTGATCCATGACAAAAGGAATTTGCCTGGAGGATCTGGCTCTTTTCTCAAGAACACTTCCAAGATTTTTCTTGTTTGGATCTGTATGCCAATCAGATATGATAACTCTTTCTACTCCATCAGTGAAAGGTTTAAGAGGTGGAAGTTTTACTAAGTTGGGGTAGATTTTCTTGGAAGGGAATTTTTTCTGGGGAAGGTGGGTGAGGAGAGGTCCATGTTCATTGAACATTTGAGAAGGGAATGGGACAGATGGAGTGTGGGGTTCAGGGTTGACCCAGTAAGGATAGCTATTGAGGGGTTCAAACTCATATTCAGCCAGGGGATACCATCTGTTTAGGATGAGTTTTGGTTCATATGGAATGGTGTGGAAGAGTATTTTCCATTCTCTCTGTACTTTGGCCGAATTTTCAGATTTGCCAGCATAGAGAGTGGAAGAGGGAACTATGGGTGGAAATAGAGTTTTCAATGGTTTTGGAAAGGGGGCTTCAATGGTAATGCTGTTATCTATATGTGGTAGTGGTGAGGGTGGTGATTTTGGCAGGGTAGGAACATAAGCATTATTCACATCATGTGGAGCAGAGAAATTATCATCAAGAGTTGTCAAGTTTGATACTAATTCATCTACTGCTAACCTAACAGGGTCATTAGCAGAGATTACTACCTCAGAAGTCAAGGTTGATATAGTCCTTTTTGTTGGTTGCCTTTTCTTCTTAGCAATTGGACCAGAAACAACTGCAACTTGTTTTTCAAGAATAGCAGCAATAGGGAGTTCATCATCGTCTTCTTCTTCAGACATAACGACTTTCCTTGCCCTCTTTGGTGCAGGTGGAAGAGTAACACCAGAGGATACAGAGGAGACCGGTCCTCTAGTAGTCCTCTTGGGAATGGGTTGCCTCACAACCATAGTTTTTCTCTTGGTTCCTTTCCTCAAACCAAGAATTGCAGCTTCGTTGGCTTCAAGAGACTCTTCCTTAACCTTCATTTTCTCTTCAAGCTTTGCCAACTCCACTTGCTTGTAAGTGCTGAGTTGCATGCCACTAAGATTTACTCGGTCAAAGTCTACAGCTTGCAATCCTTTCTCATGAAGGAGTCTTTCTTGTTCATCCTTCGGCTTTGCACTTAAAATATTGTACACACCTTATTGCTTGAGAATTTTTGACAAGAGATGGGTGAAGGTGATGTGAGAGGCAGATTCTCTGTTGGTAATGGCATCCTTGAAGAGATGAAATAGGATCCATGGAAGGTTAATCTTGGTTTCAAAAAGAAGATGGCACAAGCAGAATTTGTGAGGAGCTGATAAATTGTCCTTGGAGCCAATCTTATGCAGCACTACTTTATTCAGAATCTGGTGAAGAATTCTGAGGTGATCTTTCATCTCAGATGATTTCCAAGAATGATTTCTCATGCTATCTTGCCTCATAAGGGTAACATCAATTGTTTCACCACCACCTAGGTCTTCTTCCCAGTTTTCAAAGAAGACTAATCCTTCTTGAACACAAGCAATTTCATCAGAGATGGTTTTCTCTGATACTATCACTTTCCTTCCTAGCACGAATCCAATAACTTCAGTTTCAGAGATCTTTGGTCTCCTCCAGAATTCCCTTATCAAGTCGGGATACACCGAGACCTTTTCCAAGAAGATTCCATCCCAACCAGCAGCGTTGATGAACTTACTCACGTCCAAGTTGTATTCTTGAAGAATTCCGAAGTTGAAATGGTGTTCCACGGATATGGGCATCGTATCAGTTGCAAAAGCAGGCATGTGAGCAGTGGTTGAAGCCATTGTTGAGTAAGAAGAGTTTTGGAAGAATAAGGAAGACAAAGAGTTCAAAAGATTTAGAGAGAGAGAGAGGTTGATAGAGATGCAAAAATATTTTTAGAGGGAAAGAGGTTACTCTTAAAGATATCTGAAAACCAAAAGTTTCCAAAAAAAAGATAATGACAAGACATGTCATTAAGGGTAAAATGGGGTTGGTAATCTTGGAACTGTAAAAAGTTACGATGGGATTGATGAGGGTAGCTGACTCAGCAAGGAAAGAGAAGAGTTTTATATAAATGTGTTCAAGAACAAATTAATATAAGCAATAAATGTGTGCATAGACGAGTCCACACAAGACTAAGAGTGAACGTGCATAGAGATAGGTAGTGGACGCGTAGAATCCACTTGTTCTGGACGTCATGACTAGTGGACGTGCAGAGAGAACATACAGTGGATGAACAAATTAATAATAAATATACTAGTCCAATTCACATACAACACATTCAAATGCTTTCTTATAAAGATGAATCTGTTCTCAGCAAGAGGTTTAGTGAAGATATCTACCCATTGGTGGTCAGTATATATAAATTGAACATCAAACACACCTTTTTGCACATAATCCCTAATAAAATGATGTTTGATTTCTATATGCTTAGCTCTAGAATGCAGTATTGGATTCTTAGATAAATTGATTGCAGCAGTATTATCGCAGATAAGTGGAATACTACTTACAAATACATTGTAGTCCTCCAATTGGTGTTTGATCCATAGAAGTTGTGAGCAAAAGCTTGCAGCTGATATGTATTCTGCTTCAGTAGTTGATAGAGCAATGGTACTTTGCCTTTTTCTTGACCATGATACTAGGTTAGCTCCAATGAAGTGACATCCTCCACTGGTGCTTTTTCTTTCAATTCTATCTCTGGCATAATCAGCATCACAAAAGCCAACTAATATGTAATCATCAGTTTTCTTAAAGCACAAACTCAGATTAGTAGTACCTTTTAAATATCTAAATATTCTTTTAACTGCTGAAAGATGAGACTCTCTAGGATCATATTGAAAACGAGCACACAAGCAAACACTGAACATTATATCAGGTCTAGACGCAGTCAGATATAAAAGGGATCCTATCATACCTCTATATACCTTTTGGTCTACCTTTTTCTCTTTATCATCTTTGTTCAGTATTGAAGTGGGATTCATAGGGGTATTCATTGGTTTACAATCATCCAACTTAAACTTCTTTAGAAGTTCCTTTGTATACTTAGTCTGATGGATGTACACCTCGTCCATAGACTGTTTAACTTGAAGTCCAAGGAAGAATTTAAGTTCTCCCATCATGATCATTTCAAATTATTTCTACATTAACTTAGAGAATTCCTTGCACAGAGAATCATTAGTAACACCGAAAATGATATCATCAACATAAATCTGTACTATAATGAAATATGACTTAATAGACTTTCTAAATAGAGTTGTGTCTACTTTCCCTCTATTAAAACCATTTTCCATTAGAAACGAACTTAACCTATCATACCAAGCTCTAGGAGCTTGTTTAAGTCTATACAATGCTTTTTTAAGCTTATAAATATGTTCAGGGTGATTTGTATTTTCAAAGCCAGGAGGTTGCATGACATATAATTCTTCATCAATAAAGCCATTTAAAAAGGCACTTTTAACATCCATTTGAAAGGGCATAAAGCTATGATGTGCAGCAAATGATATTAAAATTCTTATAGCTTCTAGTCTAGAAACTGGTGCAAAAGTTTCAGTGTAGTCAATACCTTCTTCTTGAGAGTAGCCTTGAGCAACAAGTCTTGCCTTATTTTTCACAACCTTACCATCTTCATCAAGCTTGTTTCTATAGACCCACTTTGTTCCAATGACTGACTTGTCTTCAGGCATGGGTACAAGCATCCAGACTTCACTTCTCTCAAACTGATTTAGCTCTTCTTGCATAGTAAGAATCCATCCTTCGTCCAGTAGGGCTTCGTCCACTGTCTTTGGCTCACATTCAGAGACAAGAGCAGAGTCACTTTGTTCTCTGAAGGTTGACCTAGTTCTTAGCTTGTCATTGGGGTCACCAATGATTTGATCTTGAGGATGGTAATTTCTGAAATACCAAGATTTCTGAGTATTTTCATGTTAAGAGGTAGATGTTTCAGGTTGTTGTTGAGTAGTGTCGTCTATTTGAATATTAGACTTGATTTCTGGTTTCTCTCCTGAGATGTTTAGATCAAGATCTGTAAAAACTTCATCTAGCTCTGATAGTCTCTTATCAGGCTGTTTGTCATCAAATTTCACATGAATACATTCTTCTACAACTAAAGTTCTAGAATTATAAACTCTAAAGCCATTTGAAGTTTCAGAAAATCCTAGAAGGATTCCATTATCTACTTTAGCATCAAATTTACCAAGTTGATCTTTTTGTATTCAAAATATAACATTTACATCTGAAGGGGTGAAAGTATGAAATGTTGGGTTTTCTGCCTTTCCACCATTCATAATGAGTCTTATTTAGGATAGGTCTAATGTATATTCTATTATGAATGTAGCAGGCAGTGTTCACAGCATCAGTGCTTAGGGACAGAATTGTCATTGAGCATAGTCCTAGCCATCTCTTGAAGAGATCCGTTCTTTCTCTCTACTACACCATTTGTTGTTTTGGTTTCAACGACTCAAGAGGGGGTGAATTGAGTTTTCAAAAATTCTTCCTTTTCAAATCAGAGTTGCCTTAGGATCTTTTACAAAAACAGTGAAGGGCTTTTTATGAAATCTTGAATAGAAGGCGAAGAGGATAAGAAAGATTGATTCAGAATTAATAGATCACAGAATAGGTTCAAGTTCAAAACTCAATAATAACAAAATACAAAAACTGATTAAGCCTTTAAAGATTAAGAACAAGTTATGCAAGTTTCAGATACAAGCATTAACAATCAAGAACAAACTTGCAGGTTTCAGTTTCAGTGATTAAGAAACAGAAATTAAGCTATTCGAATTTGATCACATATGATGCAAGATTCAATTCAAATCTTGATCCTTGAGAATAGAATTGAATACACAGTTATTATTACAGTTTACTCAAGGTTCAATACTGATTATGCAGATCAAGAACTGATATCAATTGAATACTTAGAACATCAAGATCACAATTATATGCATTAGACAAATTAAAGAGTTTGAGTTTAGAGATACCACACAACCAGATTTATCCTGGTTCAGTCACCACCACTGTGACCTACATCCAATCCCCACTCCACCTGTGGGTTTTCACACACTAACACAACAAGCTTTAGCCATGTAGCTTGAAAAACCTTTACACCACAGAGCACTCCTTCACCTCGAGATACCACACTCTTGTGAAGAGCCTCAACATTCTTCCTTAGGGATACCTCACCCTAATCACTCAGAGAGACTCCCTCTCTCTTTACAATCAAATAGAACGAAAAAATTGATTCCTAACTCTCAATAGTCAGATATACAAATTGAAGCACTTATGAGAATGAAACACTATTTTCACAATAAGCTCAAGAAAGATGATGAATATTTTCACAATTGATTTCTCAAATTGATTTCGTGTAATTCTGATATGTTCTTGATATGTTGTGATATATGATATTGTATCGTAAAAAGTGTTCCCTTTGATCCCTCTTTATATAGAAAACAAGTTATAGTCGTTGGGATCAATTAAAACAGATTTGGGTCTGATAACAGAATTTGTTTTCTTGATTCTGGTTCTTGAAATAAGATTCTACATCGGCTTCGTCTTCAATCCTCAGGGCTCGTAGTTGATAGTAGATGAGCCCTTCTGTCACTTTAGTGGACGGGCGCTTCTATCACTTTAGTGGGCGAGCGCTTCTATCAATTCAGTGGACGAGCGCTTCTGTCACTTTAGTGGATGAGCACTTCTGTCACTTTAGTGGACGAGCGCTTCTATCACTTCAGTGGACCAGCGCTTCTGTCACTTGTGTTGGACGAGCGCTTCTATTACTTGTGTTGGACGAGCGCTTCTATTATCTCCAAAAATCATTTTCATTAACGAAAACTTATTCCTTTTAATGCAGGTTATGAAAATTGATTTTCTTCATGCATCTTTTCCAATGAACTATTTGTGAATAAGAGATTTCATCTCTTACAAATCATCTAAGACTTAAATCTAATTTCTCCTTTAAGCTTGGTCTTGATGATCCTTTTATCTTTGACTTTGCTCTTTTGATTTCTACATGTAGCTCCTTGATACCTATCTTTGCAATTTAACACTAAAACACTTGCACACACATTAAATTATATTTGTCATATATCAAAATCTCTAAGTCATTGAGTTTACACCATTTTACTGTGGTGTTCTTGGTATTGGGAAGTTGTCTTGAATACCACTTTCTTCACAAAACTCATGGAATAACTCATTGAAAAATTCTCCCCCATGATCACTTCTAATTGAAGCTATACACATGCCGTTTTCATTCTGTACACATTTGCAGAATATAGAAAAGACCTTGAAGGACTCATCCTTGTGAGCAAGGAACATAACCCATGTCCATCTAGTATAGTCGTCTACTATGACAAGACCATATTTCTTTCCACTGACAGAAGCAGTCCTTGTTGGACCAAAGAGATCAAGGTGTAGCAATTCTAGTGGTCTGTTGGTACTAACAACATTCTTAGATTCAAAGGAACCTTTGACTTGTTTTCCCTCATGACATGAATCACAGAGAGCATCAGATTTGAAACTAAGGTTTGGTAGACCTCTTACAAGGTTATGCTTTTTCAGTTTGGAGATTAATCTCAAACTTGCATGACCTAACCTTTTGTGCCAAATCCATCACTCATCCTCAATGGACACTAGACATGAGACACTTTGATTTGAGAGGTCCTCTAAGTCAATCTTATACAAGTTGTTTTACCTCTAAGCAGTAAATAAGACTAATCCATCAACTTTCTTGACAGAACACATATTCTGATTAAATGAAACAGCAAACCCACTATCACATAATTGACTAATGCGAAACAGATTGTGTTTAAGACCATTTACTAACAGAAAATTATCAATGGAGGGAAAAGGATGTTTACCAATTTTACCTATACCAATGATCTTTCCTTTTTGGTTTCCTCCAAAGGTGACCCAGCCACCATCTTTGGGCCTAAGGTCTTGGAACATACACCTTTCTCCTGTCATGTGTCGTGAGCATCCACTGTCCAAGTACCAGGACTTCTGTTTCTTTCCTGTTGTTAAGCAGATCTGCAACAGGGATTATCTTATCTTTAGGTACCCAAATTGACTTGGGTCCTTTCTTGTTAGTGATCATAGGTCGTGAATGCTTTGCATGCTTGTTATATATGCATTAAGATGACACATGCCCACTTTTTCCACATACTTTGCAGTAAGTATTGGAAGGTGTAAGCATACGATGCATAAAAGAATGATTCCTAGAATATGATAAAAACTGAGAAAGAAGAAGAAAGAACAATGCACTGAATATCCTCTTTGATTCCTTTGATCACAAGCACTTACATAGCTCAATCAATATACAAAGTATAACAGTGCAAAATCCCCCCTAGCTCACTGTATCCAAGGCAATATATATACACATTAGTCACCTAACCAACTTGGGCTGTTCAACCAGCTGTTGCAACAGCCCTGCAACTAACTGATTTAACTGCCTTGACAACCTAGAGTAACTAACTTGGTGTGCCACATGCTCAACAATCTCCACCTTGGCACACCAGTGACAAGCATAACTAGCCTTTATCCACCTGATCTCCCTCCAATTTAGGATCAATCGAAGCAACCTATAGCAGGTCAAGGCACAATCTGAACTTTACCAAAGGAACTGGTTTGACAATCATATCAGCAGGATTTTCTGATGTATGAACTTTCACTACCTTGACAGCACCACCTTCAATAACATCTCTGATAAAGTGCAGCCTGATGTTTGTGTGCTTTGTCCTTTCATGATACATGGGATTCTTGCAGAGATGAAGTGCACTTTGGTTATCACAAAATACCTCAATTCTGTCCTGCTGTATCCCAAGCTCATTGATCAATCCTTTTATCCACAAAGCTTCTTTAATAGCTTCTGTGACAGCTATGTATTCAGCCTCAGTGGTTGAAAGTGCAACTATGTGCTGCAAAGTTGCCTTCCAACTCACTGTATTGCCAAACAATGTGAGCACATACCCTATCAGTGACCTTCTTTTATCCAAGTCTCCAGCAAAATCTGAATCAACATAGCCTTTAGCTGGTTGATCTTCTGTGACTGACTTCCTGTACTTGAGTCTCAAGCTTTGTGTGCCTGCTAAGTATCTCATCACCCATTTGGCTGCTTTCCAATGTTCTTCACCAGGATTTCCCATGAATCTGGTTATTAGGCTCACTGCATAAGCCATATCAGGCCTGGAACAAATCATAGCATACATCATGCTACCAATGGCATTGGCATATGGAGTTCTGGACATTTTTACCTTCTCTGTATCAGACTGAGGAGATTGGGATGAAGTAAGTTTAAAATGTGTTGCAATTGGAGTTGCAACTGGTTTTGCATCCTTCATGAAGAATCTAGACAAAACCTTCTTTAGGTAATAATTCTGAGAGATGGTGAGCTCTGACTTTTCTCCCTTCATGCTGATATCCATTCCCAAAATCCTTTTGGCTGCTCCTAGGTCCTTCATTTCGAATTCAGACCTCAACTGATGCTTGAGCTTGCTGATTTCCACCTTATTCCTTGATGTGAGAAGCATGTCATCCACATAGAGGAGTAAGTATATGTGATCACCTGTTTCTAACTTCCTCAGATACACACAACTATCATATTTACTCCTTTGATAACCATTGTTATGCATGAAACAGTCAAACCTCCTGTACCATTGTCTAGGGGTCTGTTTAAGTCCATAAAGGGACTTCTTGAGGAGACAAACCCAATCCCCTTTTCCAGGAACTTCATACCTTGTAGGCTGTTTCATAAGAATCCTCTCTTCCAATTCACCATGCAAAAAAGCAGTCTTCATATCCATTTGCTCCAATTCCATGTCATAGTGAGTAACCATTGACAATAGAATTCTAATGGATGAATACTTCACAACTGGTGAGAAAATTTCATTGAAATCAACACCTTCTCTTTGATTAAATCCCTTAGCCACAAGTCTTGATTTGTATCTAGCTGGCTCAACGTTAGGTATCCCCTCTTTTCTTTTGTAAATCCACTTGCAACCTACTAATTTGGCATCTGTAGTTTTAGGAATCAGTTCCCATGTACAGTTTTTCTCCAATGATTCCAGCTCCTCATGCATTGCACAGATCCATTCCCTTGCATATGCAGACTTCACAGCTTCTTGGAAAGATCTTGGTTCATCTTCCACTAACTCTTCTGCTACATTCAATGCATATGCAATAAGGTCTGCATATCCATACCTCTATGGAGGTCTGATTTCTCTTCTTTCTCTATCTCTAGTCAACCAGTAATCAAAGCCACTGTCTTGTTCACACGTGGCTGGTTCAGTACCTCCACTTCTTTCTGGATTAGGATCATCATTTCTGCCATTTGTATGATTCCTTTAGAAGACTCCACCTCAAGCTCAAGTCTATTACTGTCTCCACCTTGAGCTTGTGCCTGATCACCCTTGTTTTGCAAACTCTGCTCATTGAAAGTTACATCTCTGCTGATGATGCACTTTCTGGATTCTGGACACCATATTCTGTATCCCTTCACTCCATTTGGATATCCCATGAACAGTCCCTTCTTTTCCCTTGGAACAAGTTTCCCTTCATTCACATGATAGTAGGCCACACATCTAAACACCTTCAAGTTGTTGTAGTCTACTGGTTTACCAGTAAAGACATCTTGTGGTGTTTTGAATTCAATTGCCGTGGAGGGAGTTCTGTTTATCAAGTAGCAGGCTGTGTGAACTGCCTCACCCCAGAACTGAGATGACAACTTGACATTGGACAGTAAACACCTCACCCTTTCCATGAGAGTATTGTTCATTCTCTCAGCTAAGCCATTTTGTTGTGGTGTCCCCCTCACTGTCTTGTGTCTCCTAATCCCATGGTCCTTGCAAAAATCAGTAAATGTCTCAGAAAGATACTCAAGACCATTGTCAGTTCTCAGGTTCTTGATCTTCCTGTTACACTGATTTTCAACCATAGCTTTCCATTGTTTGAAAACTTTAAAGGCTTCATCTTTAGTTTTCAACAAGTGAATCCATACTTTCCAGCTATAGTCATCTATGAGAGTAATAAAGTATCTATTACCTCCATGTGATGGCACTGTGGCAGCCCCCCAAAGATCTGAGTGTATGTACTCAAGGACTTCCTTTGTTGTATGCAAGCCTCTCCCAAACTTCACCCTTTGTTTCTTGCCAAAGACACAGTGTTCACAGAGGTCTAGACCACCACCAAGCTTGTCACCACACAACAGACCCCTTTTATCAAGTTCTCTAAGTCCTTTTTCACCTACATGCCCCAGTCTTTGATGCCAAAGCATTGGTTTATCTGAACAAGCAGCATCGGCAGTAGCATCCTGACCAAGAATTGTGGATCCTTGCAGAACATAGATCCCATTTCTCCTCTTTCCTTTCATGATCACCATTGACCCCAACATAACCTTCAGTTAACCATTGGCTGCTTTGTATGAACAACCAGATTGTTCCAATATTCCAAGAGAAATCAAATTTCTCTTCAATTCTGGTACATACCTCACTTCACTGAGAATTCTTTCACTGCCATCATGAGCCCTCAGTTTTATGCTTCTAATTCCAGTCACCAAACAGGTTGTGTTGTTTCCCATGATCACTTTACCCCCATCAATACCCTGATAGGAGTGAAACCATTCCCTATTAGGGCACATGTGGAAAGAGCATCCAGAATCTAACACCCATTATGTATCTGTCTTACTGTCTGCTACCATCAACACCTCAGCAGACTCATAGACATCTGAGGCTATAGAAACATCACCAGAATCTGATTCTTGTTATCTGCCTTTATCTTTCTTCTTGACTTTTCTCCTCTCTGGACAGTTCTTTTTGAAGTTGCCTTCCTTCTTACACACAAAGCATTTCTTGGATTTGGACTTTGATCTTGATCTGTTTGAATTCTTGAAATCACTGTGATCAATTCTCCCCCTCACCATGAGTCCTTCACCGCTGCTATTAGTCTTTCCCTCGGTTTTCTTCTTCAATTCCTTTGACATTAGAGCAGATTGAACCTCTTCTAATGTTAAGAAATCTCTCCCGTAGACCATGGTGTCATGAAGATTTTCATACTCATGTGGTAGTGATCGCAGCAGAAGCAATGCTCTGTCTTCATCATCTATCTTGATATCTATATTTTCAAGATCAAGGATGATTTTGTTGAACTCATCCAGGTGATCCTCCATATTGAATCTTTCTTGCATTTTGAAAGTGTAGAGCTTCTCCTTAAGGTGAAGTCGATTGGCCAGGGATTTTGTCATGTATAAGCTTTCTAGTTTCAATTAGATACCTGCAGCTGTCTTCTCCTTCGACACTTCTCTCAGCACCTTGTCACCTAGACGCAAGATCAAGGAACTGTGAGCATTGTCTAGGAGATCTTTCCTTTCTTGTGCTGAAAGAGTGGTTGGCATGGCCTTTCCCCCAGTCAGCGCATCCTCCAATCCTTGATGTACCAAGAACGCCCTCATCTTCAACCTCCAGAGCCCAAAATCATTCTTGCCTGTGAATTTTTCAATATCGTATTTTGTCACCATCTTCAACCGTGGCTCTAGATACCACTTGTAAGCATACGAAGCATAAAAGAATGATTCCTAGAATATGAAAAAAACTGAGAAAGAAGAAGAAGAAAGAACAATGGACTGAATATCCTCTTTGATTCCTTTGATCACAAACACTTACACAGCTCAATCAATATACAAAGTATAACAGTGCAAAATCCCCTCTATCTCACTGTATCCAATGCAATATATATACACATTAGTCACCTAACCAACTTGCGCTGTTCAAACAATTGTTGCAACAGCCCTGCAACTAACTGATTTAACTGCCTTAACAGCCTAGAGTAACTAACTTGGTGTGCCACATGCTCAACAGAAGGACTTGGTTTTGACTTAGTATACTGTGGATGGGCTTTAAAAGCCTTATATTGTATATGAACTTTTGGTTTATTCAGAGATGCATTCTGCTTCTCCTTATCATAACCAATTCCATATTTGTCATGTGGTGATCTAGAATATCTTAATATAAGATTTAATTTATCTGAGCTACCAACCAGTTTTGACAGAGAGTCTGTCAAGTATGTCACATCTTGTTTCAGTTTTTCAACTTAACAAGAGCTATTAGACTTATACTTAGTCTTGTCAGTCAGACTAACATTGTTTGATTTTAATGTTTCATTCCCATCCCTAAGGTTTTGATTTTCTGTGTAGACGTTATCATAGTCTCTAGAAAGTTTAATAAACTTCTTTTTGAGACTTTTATACTCTTTAGACAGTATGCATGAATCATGCAGCAAATCATCAAAAACAGTTTGAAGAGTAGATGAATCAGATTCTATTACCTCAGCATAAGTGAATTCACTTTCTGATGCAGTGTCAGCCATGAAGCAAATGTTTGCTTCTTCTCCTGCTTCATCTTCTTCATCTAAAGAAGACAGGTCAAGATCCTCCCATGTAGCCATCAAGCCTTTCTTCTTTTTGAAGAATCTCTTTTTCTCCTTCAGCTCTGGGCAATCAGCTTTGAAGTGCCCTGGTTTCTTACATTCAAAGCACAGGGGTGGACCTTTCTCCTTGGAATCTAACTTCTCCTTGGAGAATTTTTTGTTGAGTTGCTTCCTTCTGAATCCACCTTTCTTTCTCCACATGTGTTGTATTTTTCTGGAGATGAAAGATAGTTCATCCTCATCTGAGTCATCTTCATTATTTGATGAATCAACTTCATCTGAAGACTCAACAACTTTAAGCATCTTTGAGGAACTGACTTTCTTGGCGTTTAAGGCAATGGACTTTCCTTTTCTGGAGTTTTCCTCTTCATTATGTTCAAGTTCATGAACTTTTAATGACCCCAGAAGCTCTTTTAGAGAAAGATTATTCAGATTCTTTGCTTCCTGGATAGGAGTTACCTTAGGTCTCCACTGCTTTGAGAGACTTCTCAAAAAATTTGTCACATGATCTCTATTTTCAAAGACCTTTCCAAGAGACCTGAGACTGTTGGTGATTGTTTGGAATCTTCCAAACATCTGGTCTATAGTTTCATGGTCAGCCATCTTGAATAGCTCATACTGGTGAACCAGCATGCTTATCTTTGATTCCTTCACTTGTGAGGAACCTTCATGAGCTAGTGCAAGAGTATCCCGGATTTCTTTAGCTGTGTTGCAACTATGAACCTTGTCATGCTCAGATCTGGTGATAGGACACACGAGATAGTGTTTAGCTTTCAAGTTTAGTTGTTGTTGGCTTTTCTGCTCTTGAGTCCATTCAGGTCTAGGCACTGCAGCTCCAGTTTCACTCCTTGGCTCAGTGTAGCCATTTTCAATCAGTTCCCAGATGTCAGCATTCTGTGCATCCAAGAATGCCATCATCCTCTTTTTCCAATAATCATAATTAGTTCCATCAAATTGAGGAGGTCTGTTGATAGCTTGTTCTTCTGCATCCATGATTGTAGGATCATACTGCCTAAGCACATGTTAGATGCTCAACCCTGTCAAGGCTGAGCTCTGATACCAACTGAACTTGGCACAAGCAAACACAAGAAGGGGGGTTGAATTGTGTTTGTTAATTATTTTAGCTAAAATCCTTTTGAACAACTTTTTCACAAGCAGAAGAAAAAAAGATTAAGCACACAAGAAATCCTTTTTATAAGATCAACAAAAAAAATATCAAAACCCCATAGTTAGTATAAGCAAATAAAACTGAAGAGTTTAGGGATAGAAAATTCACGCAAGAGATTTATAGTGGTTCACTCTCTTCCAATCAAGAGCTACGTCCAGTCCCTTCAACTTGAAGGATTTTCCACTATTTCTCCAAATAGATTACACAAAAAGTATTCAACACCTCTTCAGGCTACAAGTATTCCTTTCTTACCAAGCCTCTTCAGGCTCTAACTCTATCACAGAGATTTAAAGGTTGATCTTCTTAACTCACGAAGTGTGGGAGTATGACAATTTAAGATCAGCTAAATATTACAACAATATTCAAACTAAAAGATTACAGACTGTTACTTTTGAAAGAATGAAAGAATAAGAGCTTGTCTTCTCAAGAATTGTATTGGCAGAAGTTAGGCTAGCAAAAGTTGTTCTTCAGTATCTGAGGTCTTCTACTTATATAGTGACCTTCTTCTTCTCTTGTAATTCTTCAACGGTTACTTTGAATAATCCCGTTTAGAGATAGCATTAAATGCATGATATCCGTTGTGACTGATAGCTTGATTTTGGCGAGGTGAAAAGTATCCTTGGTTATCATAAAATCATAAAATGGAGGCTCACTGCTCTGAGCAATTGTACCTTAAAAACTTTCTTTCCTCCTTTGTGCATAACCCAGCTTTTGTTCAGCAATAAAGATGTCAGCGTACAAATCGTTTAGCAATTCCAATAGTACTATTTGCTTTTTGTATTTCCTTGATAGTACTATGATTTTTATCAAAGAAAACAAAACATTAAATCGGATAAGGACAAATGAGAAGAAAAAATATTCATTTGAAATAAATATCAATCATTTGAAATAAATTCATTGTGGACCAGATGGCATTAAATCACATTCAAGGTAGTAAAGATATAAGACATATATAACCGTCTACTTAGTTTTAAGAACGCATCTATACAAGATTTTAATTCTGATCGTCCACCGAGGTGGCAGAAATGCTCGTCCACTAAAGTGATAGAAGCGCTCGTCCACTAACGTGGTAGAAGCGCTCTTCCACTAAAGTCTTTGGACTTGCTAAATCCTAAAGAGAAGCTCTGTCTAATGACGTGGCACTATAGACGCGCTTATTTTCAAGTCTTTGGACTTGCTATACCTAACAAGTTATTTAGGTATTCATTTATAGCCTCGTCCACTTTAGAAAACCAGTCTACTTATCAATTAAGATATAAACAGTTTAAATAACCTTTGGACGGGTAATTCTTTGCACGAGTCCAAGCATTGTATACCTTATATTATTTTGGATATTCCTGCATAAACTGAATTCACTTGTAAGATCTCAACTAACACTTTGCCAAGTAAATTTAATCCATTTGTTAGCATCAAAACTTTGAGATTATTAAATCCAAAACCACTTTGGTTCCAACACATGGTTTGCTCATAAACTTGATGAGTCAAGTGGCTTCATGATTCTTCTCACACTTTCTCACATATTCTCACACTTTCTCAAAAGCTCTCAAGTGTTTTACCTTGTTCTTATTTTTCTCTCACACAAAGAAGCCAAGTTTGTGAAGGAGTTTGACGATTGCTTGATCATTTTTTCAATTCCAATAGGTGATTCTTCATCCTCATCATCTTTTAGTCATAGTTTCTTCAAACCATTTCTTGTTTTGAAGCTTTATTCAATATGTTTATCTTAGTTGTTCATGTCTTTAGAAAATGTTAAAAAAATCATAGAAAAATCCTTTGAGTTTGAAACCAATTTCTATGTTCTTGTCATCATGTACATGTTCTAAATCCAAGAGTATGTTGAAATCAAAAATTTCCTTCCCTTTTTACTCATCAAGGCCGAACCTATAGAGGTGAGGTTGGAGGAGATTTTGTTCATGTATTTTGTAAATAATCATGTATATTAGCTTGTTAGTATATATGTTTAGGGAATCCAAGTTGTTTTGTCAAACAAAAATCCCTAGCCCTATGAACATGTCATGGCCGAAACTAGGTGTGTGTGAGTTAGGAAGTTTTGATTTCCAAACTTAGTTGTTTAGCCACTAATCCATGATCTTGGTTAATTAAGGATCATTAATCCATGACTTAATCATGATTAGGAATTTTTAGTCACAAAGACCCTTGAGGTCGTGACCATGTAGGAAGGATTTTGATGGTTTTAATTGTTTGATTAGTAATGGTTTGATAGTGTTGGTGAAGGTTGAATTTATTCCGTTGTGTATGTGAGAACCGTGCATTCGACGAAGCAATTTATTCCGCTGAGAATTCTACGAGAGGTAAGAGGGGATTACCTGAGGGATTTTTCTGATGGTCACGTGCTATCTGGTTGGTGTCTGTATGATTTACCTGTTGGTGTTTGTTTAACTGGTTTAAGTTGTGGTACGTGATATGTGATCAATTATCTGTGTTTAGTTGTTTATTTGCAGTAATATATATAAATATTGTGATGCATGGTCTGACTAGGAATATTTTTATAATGTTGTTGTTGGATGTTGTTTGAGAAGCCTGGCAGTGGCTAGTGCTCAATTAATTAAACGAGATAAAAGCTTTAAGAAGCTTCACAAGTAATATTCAGTATTTAATTTGAAAAATATTAGAATATATTATGTTTTAAATAATTATTTGAGAAAATAAGAAATTTTCGAAATTATTATTATTGTAATGATTTACCAGTGTAAAAGTACTCTATGAGTCACAGTGAGGATGTAACCGTGAAATTATTTTTGTACTGCTAATTTTTACATAAGAAATTCCTTAATATTATCAAAAGTTAATTTGTGAAATTAATTTTCGAAAATAACTTAATATTAAATTTAGAAAATTATTTAAGTGGAAAAAGCTAAGTTTTGGCTAAATGGCTTTAAAAATACTAATTGACGACAATTAGGAAAAATATCAACGGCAAGTGTTTCGAAAACAGCAGTACGTATTTTTAATAAGTTTGAATCTCAAGTGACTCACTTTTCTGAAAACTAAGTTTTTGTATCAGATGGTTTTTATAAAAAGGATTTCCTAATCGAAATGATTTTCCGAAATCAAGTTTTGACATAACTGCGTTAAAAGTGCGTTGGAACTTAGTAACCGAGACGTCGGTGTATTAAGGTTCTTGGGTGTTGTGGACTTGGTGTCCTTTGGATTTTGAGGTCCTGTAGACTTGTGTCTACTGCGTTAAAACATTTAAGATGTTTTCTATTACCACGAACCTAAGACTGATTGCAAGGTTTAGGGGTTTCGTGATTGAGCACTCGGATTTTGAGATCCTGTGTTATTAATGAAAGTGTTTAAAGATGTGTAAAACTGTAATGGCTCGTAAGCTTTTGAGCTTCGACAAGGAAAGGTTAAACACAAAGAAAAGTGTCAAGAACAGAGTGTTTTTGCATGCATTTGGCAAACGAGCCCGTTATGTTCTGGCTGCGTGCCTGTATTATGGCTGTGTGTCTGGTGTCCTGGCTGCGTGCCTGTGTTCTGGCTGTTCTGTCTGCGTGCCTGTGTTCTGGCTGTGTGTCTGGTGTTCTGGTTGCGTGCTTGAAGCCTGATCAACTCATCACTTGTTGGGATATCTCATCAGATTAAGTGTGAATGTTTAGATGGTGTATATGAAGTGTTCATGCATATTTTTCCAAAGGATGATGCTTGGGGTGTGAAACCCATTATTAGAGTATATGTTTTAGTATGAATGCTTGTATAGACATAACATATATTGGTGGTCGTGGTAACATGAATGAAAACTTTGAGGAAGGAGTGAACTATGCTGCTCAGGCTATGGAACATGTGGCAGATGCTATTGCCAATCAAACTGCATCTATGAATGCCCTGAATCTACAAGTTGCGGAAGGCAAAGCTCTGATTGCGTTTCGCAGCCAAAATCCTTCACAATTTGATGGGGATGCTAATCATGAGAAAGCCGATTTATGGATTCAGGAGCTGGAGAAAATCTTTGAACTAGTGGCTACTCCTGCAGAAGTAAAGGTTACTTATGCTGCTTTCCTGCTGATAGGAGATGCGGAGTATTGGTGGAAGGGTGTTCAACAACAGCTTGAAGCTGATCATCAGGAAATTACCTGGAGCGTTTTCCGAACTGCATTCATGGATAAGTATTTTCCGGAGAGCGTTAGGATCGAGAAAGACATGGAATTTCTGGGATTACAACAATAAGACCTGTCTGTGGGAGAGTATGCGGCAAAATTTGAATCGCTTGCCAAATACTTCTGATTCTTCCAAGCACAACCAAATGAAAGCTGGAAAAGTGAGAGGTTTGAGGTTTGAGATTAAGGAATCTGTCTTACCTCTGCAACTTCGAACTTTTCAAGTTTTAGTCGAGATGAGTCGGGAGATTAATCAGATGAGGAAAGGAAGAAATGATAAGGGAAATTTTGGAGGACCCTCTAGATCCAAGGATCAATCTCAGAATCAGGGAGAAAAGCAAGTGCAGAGAAAACCTTGTTTCCGACCACCAGGAAATAACCAGAATCGACAACAACATCATTCGAATTTTACTGCAACAGGGAGTAGTGGCCAAAATAATCAAAATCAAAGTCAAGTTAGAAGGTGCATCAGCTATGGAGATACAAGACATATGTTGGATACTTGCCCTGTGAGGGGAGCTAAGTGTTTCAACCGTGGTCAAGTGGGACATTTGGCAAGGGATTGCAATGCACCAAAGGGAGCTAAGTGTTTCAACTGTGGCCAAATGGGACATTGGGCGAAGGATTGCCATTCACCCTAGCATGGACCGACTGTCAATAATACCAGAGCAAATAAGCCGACGACTGCGGGTAGAGTTTTTCATGTGTGGAATGCTAAGACTGCAAGCTTTGACGGTAATCTTTTAACTATACATTTTGAAGTCGAGTACAATTCATACTTTTATTTCGATGGATTGTGTGTGGATGTGTTGAAATTACCTGTCTCTGTGATTATTATGAGATGATTGTTTCAAATTTCAACTATTCAACTAGTTATTGTGAAATTCTATATGTTGGACTGTCCTATTGTTGTTCAGGATAGACAATTTCTTGACAAAACAAGTTTCTCAATGAGACTTGTCTAGTCACTTTTACTTTTGGTATAAGTGATCCAGTCTGAATTTTGTTCGACAATCAATTTTTTTAAAAAATCATTGTTGATAAGTTCCTTGTGAAAGAAGAAACTTTCTTAGATTCATGTTTGTAAACGTGTACCGATCATACATTTTTACTTCCCTGAACCTATTAAAGAATTTTTATGCACGAGATATTCTGGTATTCCTTTCAGATTGATGAAATTCTTTCTTTTATATACTTTCTTGTGAGAGTCCAACCTTGGGATTAAGAAATCCTTTAGTTTCGATTCACGAAATTTCGAGGACGAATTTTTTTTTAGTGGGGTGGTAACGTAACACCCCGATTTTCACTGTTTTAAATAACATAAATAAGTATGATTACATTTATATATTTATATGAGTGTTAGAAATTTATTTTAAATAAACGGCGTTCATCACTCAATTCTACTTGAATGTAGAAAGCTACGATTAAAATTTAGGTTGGAAAGTCAAACGAATCTCGACCCGCGAATTTCATTGACAGTATAATTATACTGCTCAACAGACCTAATTTTAATTCGTGAACGAAAAACTTAATATTTTTATTTTATTTCCTACGGTAGTGTATTTTTAGAATTAATTCATAAAACGTGAAATAATATAAGTTTTACGGGTGTTATACTCAATCGGGTAAACGACGGAGCTAATTATGGAGTTTTCGGAAGCAGGAAAGGATTTATCTTGTGATTCTAAGATGATTCATGTGGATGAGTCACACATGTGGAGTTTTTAAGTTAGCACATGAGTTAGATGGAATTTTAAGGATTTTGCACCTAAGTTCTTTAGCTTCCTTTTAATCACTTTTTAGTCCAAAGTGAATTCTTCAAGCTATCTTTGTCAATTGGGCCAGTTTTTTTTTTTTTTCATCCAATCCCATTAGGGGGCTACGGCCATATAGCCTATTACTTACCCATGGAATTATTTTTCATGATACCAATTTCATTCATTTAAGTTCCTTGTCAAGTTTATGTCTTAAGCAATTTCCATGATGCAAAATCAAGTGGGCTCAAGTGAAATTACTCAAGCCCAATGCGCAAGGCCCATGGCTTGCTCATAAACTTGATAAGTCAAGTGGCTTCATGATTCTTCTCACACTTTCTCACATATTCTCACACTTTCTCAAAAGCTCTCAAGTGTTCTACCTTTTCTTATTTTTCTCTCACACAAAGAAGCCAAGTTTGTGAAGGAGGTTGACGATTGCTTGATCATTTTTCAATTCCAATAGGTGATTATTCATCCTCATCATCTTTTAGTCATAGTTTCTTCAAATCATTTCTTGTTTTGAAGCTTTATTCAATATGTTTATCTTAGTTGTTCAGGTCTTTAGAAAATGATAAAAAAAATCATAGAAAAATCCTTTGAGTTTGAAACCAATTTCTATGTTCTTGTCATCATGTATATGTTCTAAATCCAAGAGTATGTTGAAATCAAAAATTTCCTTCCCTTTTTACTCATCAAGGCCGAACCTGTAGAGGTGAAGTAGGAGGAGATTTTGTTCATGTATTTTGTAAATAATCATGTATATTAGCTTGTTAGGATATATGTTTAGGGAATCCAAGTTGTTTTGTCAAACAAAAATCCCTAGCCCTATGAACATATCATGGCCAAAACTAGGTGTGTGTGAGTTAGGAAGTTTTGATTTCCAAACATAGTTGTTTAGCCACTAATCCATGATCTTGGTTAATTAAGGATCATTAATCCATGACTTAATCATGATTAGGAATTTTTAGTCACAAAGACGCTTGAGGTCGTGACCATGTAGGAAGGATTTTGATGGTTTTAATTGTTTGATTAGTAATGGTTTGATTGTATTGGTGAAGGTTGAATTTATTCCATTGTGTACGTGAGAACCGGGCATTTGACGAAGCAATTTATTCCGCTGAGAATTCTACAAGAGGTAAGAGGGGATTACCCGAGGAATTTTTCCGTTGGCTGCGTGCTATCTGGTTGGTGTTTGTATGATTTACCTGTTGGTGTTTGTTTAATTGGTTTAAGTTGTGGTACGTGATATGTGATCAATTATCTGGTTTTAGTTGTTTATTTGCAGTAATATATATAAATATTGTGATGCATGATCTGACTGGGAATATTTTTATAATTTTGTTGTTGGATGTTGTTTGAGAAGCCTGACAGTGGCCAGTGCTCAATTAATTAAACGAGATAAAAGCTTTAAGAAGCTTCACGAGTAATATTCAGTATTTAATTTGAAAAATATTAGAATATATTATGTTTTAAATAATTATTTGAGAAAATGAGAACTTTTTGAAATTATTATTATTGTAATGATTTACCAGTGTGAAAGTACTCTATGAGTCACAGTGATGACGTAATCGTGAAATTATTTTTGTACTGCTATTTTTTACATAAGAAATTCCGTAATATTATAAAAAGTTAATTTGTGAAATTAATTTTCGAAAATAACTTAATATTAAATTTAGAAAAATTATTTAAGTGGAAAAAGCTAAGTTTTGGCTTAAATGGCTTTAAAAATACTAATTGACGACAATTAGGAAATATATCGACGGCAAGTGTTTCAAAAACAACAGTACGTATTTTTAATAAGTTTGAACCTCAAGTAACTCACTTTTATGAAAACTAAGTTTTTGTATCAGATGGTTTTTATAAAAAGGATTTCCTAATCGAAATGATTTTCCGAAATCAAGTTTTGACATAACTGTGTTAAAAGTGTGTTGGAACTTAGTAACCGAGACGTCGGGGTATTAAGGTTCTTGGGTGTTGTGGACTTGGTGTCCTTTGGACTTTGAGGTCTTGTAGACTTGTGTCTACTGCGTTAAAACATTTAAGATGTTTTCTATTACCACGAACCTAAGACCGATTGCAAGGTTTAGGGGTTTCGTGATTGAGCACTCGGATTTTTAGGTCATGTGTTATTAATGAAAGTGTTTAAAGATGTGTAAAACTGCAATGGGTCATAAGATTTTGAGCTTCGACAAGGAAAGGTTAAACACAAAGAAAAGTGTCAAGAACAGAGTGTTTTTGCATGCATTTGGCAGACGTGCCCGTTATGTTCTGGCTGCGTGCCTGTATTATGGCTGCGTGTCTGGTGTCCTGGCTGCGTGCCTGTGTTCTGGCTGTTCTGGCTGCGTGCCTGTGTTCTGGCTGTGTGCCTGGTGTTCTGGCTGCGTGCCTGGAGCCTGATCATCTTATCACTTGTTGGGATATCTCATGAGATTAAATGTGAATGTTTAGACAGTGTATATAAAGTGTTCATGCATATTTTTCCAAAGGACGATGTTTGGGGTGTGAATCCCATTATTAGATTATATGTTTTAGTATGAATGCTTGTATAGACATAACATATATATGTGTGTTTTCTGTTGTGTCGTGCATGTGGTCGTCGAGTTAAATCCATATATTGGTTTCTCACTCTTGCATGTTTTATTTGTGGTTTCTTTGATGTTTATATATTTAGGAGTTCGATGGAGCCACTCAAGGATTATGGTGTCAACAAGAAGAAGACTACTTAGCTCAAAGTATACTGACGCTAGTGCCTTGTGTTATAGTGTCTGTTAGTTATGACCAGCTTATGTTTTATTTAATGTAGTGCTGTTGTTATTAAATAATGATCTATACTATTAAAGATCTAAGCATGAAAACAATATGAGGCAGTATAGTTGTATGACTTATACATACTTATATATTTAAGTTTGGTTATGCCTACTTGGTTGTTGTAATGTTGAAAAAGAAAAGAAAAAATTTATCACGATTTTGAGAATGAGAAATAATAATACCAAGAAAATATTATTTTTCCGAAAGCAACCAACAAATATTCTTTTATTTTATTTTCCGCAAACAGGTAACCATGTAATGCCCAAGGGGGGTGTTACAACAATTGCTTTGGGTAAAATATCAACTTGAAGATTATTCAATGTTTGAGCATAATATACTTGTTTGGTATGATAATACTAGTGCTATTAATCTGTCTAAGAATCCAATACAGCATTCTAGAGCAAAACATATAGAAATTAAGCATAATTTTATTAGAGATCATGTTCAAAAGGGTGTTTTTGAAATTAAGTTTGTAACCACTAAATATCAGTGGGAAGATATCTTTACAAAACCCTTAAGTGAAGATAGATTTGTTTTTATCAGAAGGAATCTTAATATGCATAATGTGTCTGAATGAGTGCTTGCTGATATGTCTGAAAATTTTACATGTCTAAGTTTTATATCTGTTTGACTCGTCTATTTTAAGCTAAGCGTCTGATGATGTGGCTAAAAGCACTCAGTGCTAAACCCTGACTGAGACATGTGTACACTGCAATTTTTCCCTCCTTTTCTGAAAAACGTTTCGTTTGATTTACAACTGTCTTTTCAAAATTTATTGCTGTTTATAGCAATAATCTCTCTCCTCATTCCCAACGCAAAAAACACTTAAGTGTTTTTACAAAAGGAATTCGTGTCGTTTCAAAACTACCCACTCAAAGTCTCTTGCTCACAATCTCTCTCTGAACTCTCTTCGTCTTCATCTCTTAGAAACCTTTCTTTTCCAAACCCTAAAAATCTTATCCTCCGAAACAATGGCACCCAAAAGTTTTCTTGAAGATGGTGCTGAAAGAGCTGGACTTTCTATAACAGAACTAAATAAAGTGCAACCTGGAAGGATTCCTAACTTCTTTGAGTTGAAGAACAAAGGATTAGATGTCAAGCCAGAAATTGCACATGCTGGGTGGCTACCATTCTTCCATATTATGGAAGATGTCTATCCTTCCTTGGTTAGGGACTTCTGGAAAAACTCTAAAGTCACCAAGGACAGCACAACCTTCATGATCTCTGGTGATGTTGATGAAGACCATGTCTTCATCACCCATGAGTCACTCGCTGAAGTGACTAAGTGCCCTAGAGAAGGAGCGGGCTACGACAAAACCTGGGTGAAAAATCAAGGTGGCGAGGCACCTGTTAACCTTGCACTGTATGGAGTTCCCAAGCCAAAGGACTTTGATTCAAAGTTCCTAACTCCAAAGGCAAGATTTCTTCATGTTCTTCTGATTAACTGTGTGATACCTAAAACTGGTTCTAGGTATCATGTGAGTAAGATAGAAAAATTTGCTATCTACCACTTAGTCCAAAGAATCAAAATAGATATCATAGATTTAATTTTTGGACAATACTGAAAACTGTTAAAGGGAAGTGCAAGGGTGGATATCCCATTGGCATGCTTATGACAAGAATCTTCCGAGCCAACTCTTTGAACATGTCACAAGCTTTCCATGCTGATCTCTACACAAAGATAACTTCAAAGACGTTGTCTTTGATGAAAATTCAACTTCAACCCATTGTAGAACCTTCAACTTCTGAAGCATCTTCCTCTGCTGCACCTATTAGTGAAAGACTAAGCATTCCGGAGTTAAGGCTGAACCTTTTGAGGAACATGTTGAAGAAGAAAGGTCTCAACTTCAAAGGAAGAAGAGGAAAGTTACTCTCTCAACTGCTGAAGCTTGTGTTTCAAGATGGTGCTGATGTCTCTCAAGTTGTTGAGCCTGTTGCTGAATCTTCTGAGCAAGTTGCTGCTTCTGCTTCTAATGCACCCAGTATAACAAAAGTCTTCAAGAGGAAGAGAGCAGTGCAAGCTGAGGGGGAGTCTCAACCAGAAGAGACAGTGATCCCTAAGAAAAAGAGGACCACTGTGACAAGAAGGAAATTGGTATTACCTTCTACTCCATCACCATCACCCTCACCTCAAAGAGAATCCTCCTTTCAACCTCAACCAACAGCCACAACAACCTCCATTCCACAACCATCATCACTGTAACACCCGTTTTTACTGTTTTTCATTATCGGTAGAATTTTTAATTCTTTATATTTTTATCTGAGATTTATAAAATGATTTTGGATAAAACAAACTCATATTTATACTCTACCTTAGGGTAGAAGGTTACGATAAAAATTTAGGTTTAAAATTCAGACGAAACCCGGTCTGCATTTTAACTGACAATAAGATTTTACTGATCAGAAAACCTAATTGACCCGAGAACGAAACAATTAAGATTCTTTTTTCCCCAACAATAGGGGTTATTTTGAAAATTTTCAAAACAAATAGGTTATTATACGTAATCGGGCAAGTACTTGACGATCGAGGATCGACGGAATCGAGAACGGAGGTGCAGAGACAAAATCCGACGTCGTGTGGATGAGCACAATGAGTCATCTATGATGACTCATGGAGGTGAGTCATAGGGGTTAGTCATCTTGAATTAAATGCAAGTAATGATTGTTATATGTAAAAAGCTCAAAATGCCCTTGATCTTTAAGTAAAATTCCAAGAGTGTCCCTAAGTAAATTTTGACCAAAATACCCTCTAAATCTACTTAACTTCGTGCAGCCCCTCCACTAAACCAAACTCATTTCATTTTGATTTCATTTCATCACCTTTATCTCAAAAACCCTAATCGGGTAAACAACGGAACCAGACACGAATGTGCAGAGATATACCGGGAGAACAAAACGACGAGTCATCCATGATGACTCAAGAGCAATGAGTCACCATAATGACTCACCATAGTCATTAATGTGCATTTATGACAAGTAAATGTGAAAAGACTAAAATACCCCTAACCTAACCTATGTCTAGTTAACTCCAACCAAGGTTAACCAGCCATGATTTGTAACTAAAAATATCTTCTTCCTTCTTGCGGTCCAAACTCAGTCACACCACCCAAAAAGTATCTCCACCACATATTCATTTCATAGCATAATGATTACTTATATGTGAAAAATTCCAAAATATCCTTAATATTTCCTTGTAACTCCAAGTTTGCCATGACAACATTTTTGACCATTTGGTCCCTTGAAGCCACGGCCTACCCTCTATAAAAGGTTATCTCCATTTCATTTTTCATCCTTCACAAGTGTTTCATCTTCTTCATGAAGGTTGTTCATCATTTTCTCTAAGAACACATAAAGACTTCATTGATGCTCATACTCATCCGAAACTGTACCAAAATTCTGACCCTTTTATGTTCTGAAACTAGAAAAACTTTCTAAATGAAAGTTCTTCCTATTCATCTCTTATTTCCAATGAGCTAAATATCACAAAAAACGGATAAGTATATTGGGAGATATGCCGAAATTATCAAAACAGCTCAAAATCCTCAAAATCCCAAGAGAACGGTGGAAAGAAGGCTCTTTACGCCCCTGTTCTGATCAGAATCAAACAAAAACTTAGACATAAAAGTTTTTCCTATCCTTCTTTTTCTAACAAGAGAAAGTTTGTCATTTTTAGATGAGTAAATCGTGCGATATGCTCATAACATCAGCACACCCTCAAAGCTGTCAAATTTTCAACTAAGCTTGTTTTGATCATTACTCCTCATCAAGAGGTAACCTCTCTTATACATGATCAATCAAGTCTCTTTTTTTCATTCATTTCATGATTTTCATGCCATGATCATCATTTAAAATTCTTAGATCTAGAACTTTGAAAATTCCTAGAAAATCATAGAAAAATCATTTTAATGTGAGATCAATTTCTATGATCTCCATATAACTTCTATTTTCATCATCCAATATCTTGAAAAATTTAGAGATCCCTATCTATTTCTTTCCAACTTGGCCGAACCTATGTGCAAGTGGGTTATGATGATTTTCTTCATTCCTTACCTCGTTTTCTCGATTGATTGCTCATGGCTAGGTTTTGGTGGACAAAACCGTGGCCTACCTTGCTTGGTTTAGCCTATGTTTGTTTGATCTTCAAGTGATCTACAAGAGGTATGGGGGAGATTACCACTATCCTACCTTAATGTAGATATGTTGATGGTTTAATTAGTGTATATATGGTCTTGTAATTTCTAAGTATGAAAGTTGTATATTTTAATGCATATGTGTGCGATCCTCTTGGAGGATTTGATATGATGTTTGGTTGTGATATGGTATGATATATGTTGTTTAAATTCTAATGATCTCTAATTGAAACCTTGGTTGTTTTTTGATTGAATTGTTAAAAAATGCTTAACATGATTAATTGGGCCATTCGACAATAACTGAGTAATGGGGTCCCATGTTGATTTAAATTCTTTGAATAATTTTTATGAGTATTGAATGAATATATAAGAATATAGAAATTGGTTTGGATTGATTTGGATGTGTATATTGAAAGATATGATTTTGAGTCCTTAGGGACTAAAATGCAATTTTTGAGAATTTCAGTGGCTGCACTGAAATTCATGTTCTTGTGTGTTAATATTGTAGTCCTTGATGAGACAAAACCATAGAAATTGGTTTGGTGTTAATTGGATTAATACATAAAAAGTTATAAGTTTTTTTGTAAACAAGGACCTTTTTGCAAATATTGTAAAATATTTGGGCAGAAATATAATTTCTGGAAATTTGAGGGCAACTTAAAAATATTTCTAAATAAGTTGGTTTGGTGTGATTTGAAGTTATAAATAAAAAGTTACAAGGTTTTAAGTGAATAAGGACCTTTTTGTAATTAATGAAAGTTTAGGGACTAAACTGTAATTTTCGAAAATTTATGTAATTGGACAGTTAGAAACTGTTTTTAATACCTATTAAACTGGCTTAAAACTCCAAAATGAGTTTTATACTATTAGAGTTTAAAATCATTGAAAAAGGATTTATGCGATTTACAAACTTAACGACTTTCGGTCAAATTTTTAGGAATTTCGTATGAATGGAGAGTAAGATGTAAAATCAGTGTTTCAACATTTTCATATGAGTAATATAACCTAGGAGGGTAATACATTTGATGTGAAGAACCATGTTTTAAAAAATATGGCTTTTGGGCCTAAATTCAGTAAAAAGTGGCGAAATCGTCGTTAAACATTTTAAAGGATTTTCAAGAAAATGTTTTGAGAAATTGATACCTATGTATCTTTGATGGAAAGTATTCTTTAAAATTGATTTGATTTTATTTAAAGATTTTGGTTTTAAGACAAAAGGATTTTCGTCTTCAAAGACGAGAGTTTACTGTAAACTGTAAAAAAACCTAAGTCAAGAATGACTTAGTGAAAATACGAACGTAATAATTTATGACGTGGGGTGGAACACGACCTTATGTCATAAAGTATGGATAATTCATTATCCATATTCCATAAAACCTTGTAAGAACTTTAATTAATTACATCTAGCATCTGAGAAAGCACGTTAAGAGAATTCCGATGGAATGAAGATGTCATCCGATGGAAAGACAAGAAGAACGCATTTTCCAGCAATTTTGCCTAAACACACAGTGAAACTATATTCTGTAAGGCCGTTGTGCCTAGGAAATTGAACTAACACTTTAATGCGGGTGCGAATTTCATAGGGCTGATCTGGTTGATGCTTGGGGATGTCGGGGTTATGAAATACTCACGTAGACCCAGTGGGTTGCTCCTATGTGGCGTGGTGATTTGGCAATACACCGATATACTTGAATAGAGGCTACGTGTTTTGTGGTAGTGTAGGATGTTCCCGAAAAATCCTATGACGTACACGCCCTCTTCTATTGACGCATTCTTTATTACCCAAGGCTGGTAGACTCCGAAACAATCCTCCGAACCACTCTCTCCGACTGTTCGTAAAACCATGGTATAGGAATTCAGAGGTCATTCCTCAAGTCTTAGATGTCTTCTATCTAGGAAAACACGGTGTTGTGGTCATGTTTCTGTGAAACATTATTGTTTGGTTATGAGTGTAAATATGATTGTTAATTGATAATTGTACGTACCTGAGAGTCGTACCACTGCATGTCTGCCTTATGTGTAAGATAAATGGAAATCTCACCTCCTTATTTTTATATTGCCTATGTCAGCTGGATTTGTGCCTTCTATACTATTTTTTAGAAGATTGAGACGTCAAGATGTCGCTTGGCTGATGCGTCATAGAGGTCGAGGTTCAAGCATGCGGATGATATGTTAGAGTTTTCTAGTGGACGTCTTCCAGACCGTCGATGGTTCGTAGACCGTGTTTTTCCTCTTGGAAGAGGAAAGGGCTTAGTTCGAGAGTTACTATTGTAGTAGCTCCAGTAGTGTCTTTTGTGACGACGTCGGTAGTGGACTCAAATATAGTTTCTACTAGATCTCGTCAGTGGGTTTGTGTTTCTCACGATGTATGAGAAATGATGGTCTTTTCTATTTTAGTTTGGACAATTGGGTATGTTTTGGAGTTAATGTAACTGTCTATGGAGCTGTGACTCCAAGTATCTTATATTTTAGGAGCTGCGTCTCCACATCTTTATGTTGAGTCTGTATATTCTATGGTTTCTGATTATGAGTCGGGTTGGGTATTATGTAAATGATTTTCGAACTTATGATCCCAATTGTGATAATGGAATATTTGATTGTCGAAAAAGAAAAAAAATTACCTCATTCTTATATAACCAATTCTAATTAACTTACTTTTCGATCTTAAAATGTCACTTATGATGTAGCGCCCGAGAAGGGTGTTACATTATTGGTATCAGAGCTGGTCGAGTCTTTTGGGCGAGGGGTTTAGGTTTGTTGTCGTCTTTGTTGTATTTTCTCTGGTTGTGTCTTGTGTTGTTTTGTGTTTTTGGTTCAATAAAGAACCAATGTTTGGAAGGATAATGACGTTAGTCTATCCTTGGCTGTGTTTGTGTTCTTTATAACGTTGTTCCGAAAGGATACAACATTGTTTGTTGATCTTTTCATTATTGTTCCTAAGGAGGTATAATATTGAACATATTTTGATGTATTATTTTCTTCCTAGTTCCGACTACTGTGATTTTATAGAAAATCATGGTTAGTCCAGAAACGAGTAGATATGATTCTACAATTAAGGATTCCGAAGATATGATTGTAGCTATACAAGTCTTGAGGGAGATAACATCAACTGTGGCATGTCATAATGAGTAAATGGCAGAGAAAAGAGAACTAGTTGAGTTCTGTCGTAGTAATCCACCTCGATTTGATGGCGAGCTTAACCCAGAGAAAGTTGAGTTTTGGATTACGGAAAAGAAAGGAATTTTAAAACTACGGAGTACCCTGATCATCAGAAGGTAGCTTGTGCGACATTTCTGTTGATAGGAGATGCTGGATTTTGGTGGAAAGAAACATGCCAACTGTTAGTGGCAGCGATCACCTGGAATGTGTTTCGAAACGAAATTTTTGAGAAGTATGCTTCCACTGAAGTGAGTCGTGTAGAGGAGATTGATTTCCTGCAGCACGGACAAGAGGACATGACTATCAGTGAGTATGTTGCTGAGTTGGAAGAGCTGATTAAGTTCAAGGAGTTGTATTTAAAGAATTATGAGGAAATACGAACATGTAAGGAATTGGAGGAAATTATAAAGGTTGAAATGAGGAAGACAATATGGTCATTGAAACTACTACAGTTTCCGATCCTGATGGAAGAGTGTTGAGTTCCTAGAGATCTAGAAGTGAGTAAAGGCAGAAAGAGAAGCTTTGGATCTTTCCAAGAGAAACCGTACGCAAGGCCAATGTGGACACCACCAAAAGGGAAGTGGATTAGTGGTAACAGTAAAGGTTATGGATTGTTTAGGAAATCCTTACCGAAGTGCATGAAGTGTGGCATGAGTCATGCTACAAAGAACTACAAGATTCAGGGCATCATTTGTTTTAAGTGTGGACAGCCTGGACATGTCGCTAGAGTGTGCGGAAAGCCTAAGGATGTACCTTGGATACAACATGTGAGCCGAGAGACCTCAGACAATGTTCGATTAGAGAACAATGTGCAAGAGAAGGTAGTCCACCAATATTTAAAGTTTGAATACGTGGGTAGTTGTAATGGGTAGAATCTTCACAACAAGTAGGGCTGAAGTATAACAATCAAATAAATATCTTTAAGTGAAGTGTGTCATAGAAAGTAGACTTTTGACTATACTGTTAATTTAGTGGAGAATCATTCTTGGTTTTCTATGAATGTGTCAAATACTCTGTGTATTTATCTACGTACTACCTATGTTGTCGCTAACATGTTTTCTGAGTTGGTTTAGTTTCATTGTCGCATCTTTTGTTGTCTAAGTTCTATGCGGAACAATCAGAATTGCATTCCTATATTATTCCTTAATGCAATTACCTTTATAGTTTCTTGATAACTCATACTGGTTAGGAAATTCCGTTAGGATAATTCCTTGTTGTTGAGAATTGAGTTTTGTAAACTTGACCATTTGTTTTTTTCACAAATGAGTGCAATTTAAAATAGAATGATCTTTTATGGATCATATTTTGTTACCCTTGTAGGTGAAAAGTTATAAATTTTATGGCAGATGAAATTTTGACAATTCACGTCAATTTTTTTTTATGCCAAATGAATTAGAGTTACCTCGAGTGAGGGAATTCACAAAAAAAATATTTTTGCTCTCTTAAAGACCAGCATAAGTTTTGATTAAAAATCTAGACTCTTGGAAATTGAGAAAATTATCACCTTCAAATTTTGTCTTTTAAAGGAAGTTTCTAATGAGGAAGGAACTTTATTAGGATCACGTTTGTAAATATGTGGTTCTACAACGCATTTTTACATTCAGGAACCTATATACTAAAGAGACTTTTTTATAAAGAATATCCATTGTTTTTCTATTCATTTTAATTTATTATGGTGAAAGAGTAAAGTCTAGAGATTATTTTATTTTTTTGAAAATTCTTTGTTCAAATTCTGAGTTCTTATTTACCAATGGTGTGTTAGAATCACCACCGTAAATGGGAGTCAAAGTTTTGAATCATTCAAATTTTCAAATCTATCAGAAATTCATGTATTTCATTCTATTGACATTCGAATTATTCGAGTGTGCTTCGCGTCTTGAGAGTTTTAAAGGGATTTGCCTGATTTGTTTTCTCGGGTACTTTAGCAAATATAGTATAAGTCAGAGCGACAGTCTAATCTATGAAGTAATTCACGCCACGTTTCGAAAAATGAGAATGATATGCATCTGGAGCACGAAATAAAAGGACATGTTTCATGTTCGTTTTCCTAAGACGGGTTAATTTTGCAGACGAAATTCTTTTTAGAGGGGTAGTATTGTAACACCCCGTTTTTACTGTTTTTCATTATCGGTAAAATTTTTAATTCTTTATATTTTTATCTGAGATTTATAAAATGATTTTGGATAAAACAAAATCATATTTATACTCTACCTTATGGTAGAAGGTTACGGTAAAAATTTAGGTTTAAAATTCAGACGAAACCCGGTCTGCGTTTTAACTGACAATAAGATTTTACTGATCAGAAAACCTAATTTTGAGCCGAGAACGAAAAAAATTAAGATTCTTATTTTTTCCCCAACAATAGTGGTTCTTTTGAAAATTTTCAAAATAAATAGGTTATTATACGTAATTGGGCAAGTACTCAACGTTCGGGGATCGAAGGAATCGAGAACGGAGGTGCAGAGACAAAACCCGACGCCAGGTGGATGAGACCAATGAGTAATCTATGATGACTCTTGGGGTGAGTCATAGGGGTTAGTTATCTTGCATTAAATGCAAGTAATGATGATTATATATAAAAAGATCAAAATGCCCTTGATCTTTAAGTAAAATTCCAAGAGTGTCCCTGAGTAAATTTTGACCAAAATACCCTCTAAATCTACTTAAACAGTCCCTCCACTAAACCAAACTCATTTCATTTTGATTTCATTTCATCACCTTTCTCTCAAAAACCCTAATCGGGTAAACAACAGAACTAGACACGAATGTGCAGAGATATACAGGGAGAACAGAATGACGAGTCGTCCATGATGACTCAAGAGCAATGAGTCACCATAATGACTCACCAGTCATTAATGTGCATTTATGACAAGTAAACGTGAAAAGACTAAAATACCCCTAACCTAACTTATGTCTAGTTAACTCCAACCAAAGTTAGCCAACCATGATTTGTAACTAAAAATATCTTCTTCCTTCTTGTGGTCCAAACTCAGCCACACCACCATAAGAGTATCTCCACCACATATTCATTTCATAGCATAATGATTACTTATATGTGAAAAGTCCAAAATACCCTTAATCTTTCCTTGTAACTCCAAGTTTGCCATGACAACATTTTTGACCATTTGGTCCCTTGAAGCCACGGCCTCCCCTCTATAAAAGGCTATCTCCATTTAATTTTTGCTCCTTCACAAGTGTTTCATCTTCTTCATGAAGGTTGTTCATCATTTTCTCTAAGAACACATAAAGACTTCATTGATGCTCATACTCATCCGAAACTGTACCAAAATTCTGACCCTTTTATGTTCTGAAACTAGAAAAACTTTCTAAACGAAATTTATTCCTATTCATCTCTTATTTCCAATGAGCTAAATATCACCAAAAACAGATAAGTATATTGGGAGATATGCCCAAATTATCAATACAGCTCAAAATCCTCAACATCCCAAGAAAACAGTGCAAAGAAGGCTATTTACGCCCCTATTCTGATCAGAATCAAACAAAAACTAAAACATAAAAGTTGTTCCTCTCCTTCTGACCTTTCTAACAAAACAAAGTTTGTAATTTTTAGATGAGTAAATTGTGAGATATGCTCATAACATCACCACACCCTCAAAGCTGTCGAATTTTCAACTAAGCTTGTTTTGATCATTACTCCTCATCAAGAGGTAACCTCTCTTCTACATTATCAATCATGTCTTTTTTTTCATTCATTTCATGATTTTCATGCCATGATCATCCTTTAAAATTCTTAGATCTAGAACTTTGAAAATTCCTAGAAAATCATAGAAAAATCATTTTAATGTGAGATCAATTTATATGATCTCCATATAACTTCTATTTTCATCATCCAATAGCTTGAAAAATTTAGAGATCCCTAGCTATTTCTTTCCAACTTGGCCGAACCTATGTGCAAGTGGGTTATGATGATTTTCATCATTCCTTACCTTGTTTTCTTGATTGATTGCTCATGGCTAGGTTTTGGTGGACAAAACCGTGGCCTACCTTGCTTGGTTTAACCTATGTTTGTTTGATCTTCAAGTGATCCACAAGAGGTATGGGGTAGATTACCACTATCCTACCTTAATGTAAATATGTTGATGGTTTAGTTAGTGTATATGGTCTTGTATTTTCTAAGTATGAAAGTTGTATATTTTAATGCATATGTGTGTGATCCTCTTGGAGGATTTGATATGCTGCTTGGTTTTGATATGGTATGATATATGTTGTTTTAATTATAGTGATCTCTAATTGAAACCTTGGTTGTTGTTTGATTGAATTGTTAAAAAATGCTTAACATGATTAATTGGGCCATTCGACAATAACTGAGTAATGGGGTCCCATGTTGATTTAAATTGTTTAATAATTTTGATGAGGATTGAATGAATATATAAGAATATAGAAATTGGTTTGGATTGATTTGGATGTGTATATTGAAAGATATGATTTTATGAGTCCTTAGGGACTAAATGCAATTTCTGAGAATTTCAGTGGCTGCACTGAAATTCATGTTCTTTTTTGTTAAGATTGTAGTCCTTGATGAGACAAAACCATAGAAATTGGTTTGGTGTTAATTGGATTAATACATAAAAAGTTATAAGTTTTTTTGTAAACAAGGACCTTTTTGCAAATATTGTAAAATATTTGGGAAGAAATATAATTTCTGGAAATTTGAGGGCAACTGAAAAATATTTCTAAAGAAGTTGGTTTGGTGTGATTTGAAGTTATAAATAAAAAGTTACAGGGTTTTAAGTAAATAAGGACCTTTTTGTAATTAATGAAAGTTTAGGGACTAAACTGTAATTTTCGAAAATTTATGTAATTGGACAGTTAGAAACTGTTTTTCATACCTATTAAACTGTTTTAAAACTCCAAAATGAGTTTTATACTATTAGAGTTTAAAATCATTGAAAAAGGATTTACGCGATTTACAAACTTAACGACTTTCGATCAAATTTTTAGGAATTTCGTATAAATGGAGAGTGAGTTGTAAAATCAGTGTTTCAACATTTTCAAATGAGTCATATAACCTAGGAGAGTAATACGTTTGAGGTGAAGAACCATGTTTTCAAAAATATGGCTTTTGGGCCTAAATTCAGTAAAAAGCGGTGAAACCGTCGTTAAACATTTTAAAGGATTTTCAAGAAAATGTTTTGAGAAATTGATACCTATGTATCTTTGATGGAAAGTATTCTTGAAAATTGATTTGATTTTATTTAAAGATTTTGGTTTTAAAACAAGGATTTTCGTCTTCAAAGACGAGATTTCACTATAAACTGTAAAAAAACCTAAGTCAAGAATGACTTAGTGAAAATACAAACGTAATAATTTATGACGTGGGGTGGAACACGACCTTATGTCATAACGTATGGATAATTCATTATCCATATTCCAAAAAATTTAATGGACTCACAAGGATTTGTTTTCTTGGAAGCCAAAGAAAAATACTCAATTAGAAAAGTACAGAGAAATAAATAATTGGACTTGTATTCCAATCTCATAATGTGTTAGGACTTTTAAACAAAGTGTTTTAAGATATCTTTACATAAAGATGAAAAGTTACTTGAGAACTTTCGCTTGATGTTAAGAACATCTAGCATCTGAGAAAGCACGTTAAGAGAATTCCGATGGAATCAAGAGGTCATCCGATGGAAAGACAAGAAGAACACATTTTCCAGAAATTTTGCCTAAACACATAGTGAAACTATGTTCTGTAAGGCCGTTGTGCCTAGGAGATTGAGCTAACACTTTAATGCGGGTGCGAATTCCGTAGGGCCTATCTGGTTGGTGCTTGGGGATGTCGGGGTTATGAAATACTCACATAGGCCCAGTGGGTTACTCCATTGTGACGTGGTGATCTGGCAATACACCGATATACTTGAATAGACGCTACGTGTTTTCTGGTAGTGTAGGATGTTCCCGAAAAAGCCTATGACGTGCACGCCCTCTTCTATTGACGCATTCTTTATTACCCAAGACTGGTAGACTCCGGAACAATCCTCCGAACCACTCTCTCCGACTGTCGTAAAACCATGGTTTAGGAATTCAGAGGTCATTCCTCAAGTTTTAGATGTCTTCTATCTAGGAAAACGCGGGGCTGTGGTCATGTTTCTATGAAACATTATTGTTTGGTTATGGGTGTAAATATGATTGCTAATTGATAATCGTACGTACCTGAGAGTCGTACCACTGCATGTCTTCCTTTTGTGTAAGATAAATGAAAATCTCACCTCCTTATTTTTATATTGCCTATGTCGGCTGGCTATGTATCTTTTGTACTATTTTTGAGAAGATTGAGACGTCAAGATGTCGCTTGGCTGATGCATCGTAGAGGTCAAGGTTCGAGCATGCGGACGATATGTTATAGTTTTCTAGTGGACGTCTTCCAGACTGTTGATGGTTCGTAGACCATGTTTTTCCTCTTGTAAGAAGAAAGGGCTTAGTTCGAGAGTTACTATTGTAGTAGCTCCAGTAGTGTCTTGTGTGACGACGTCGGTAGTGGACTCAAATAGAGTTTCCACTAGATCTCGTCAGTGGGTTTGTCTTTCTCACGATGTATGAGAAAGTACGGTCTTTTCTTTTTTAGTTTGGTCAGTTGGGTATGTTTGGGAGCTAATGTAACTATCTATGGAACTGTGACTCCAAGTATCTTATATTTTAGGAGCTGCGTCTCCACATCTTTATGGTGAGTCTGTATATTCTATGATTTCTGATTATGAGTCGGGTTGGGTATTATCTAAATGATTCTCGAACTTATGATCCCAATTGTGATAATGGAATATTTGATTGTCGAAATAGAAAAAAATTACCCCATTCTTTTATTGCCAATATTAATTAAATTACTTTTCGGTCTTAAAATGTCACTTACGATGTAGCCCCCGATAAGGGTGTTACAATCACCATTGCCACTGTCTCCACAAAGAGCACCAACACCACCACTACAAAGAACACCATCACCTCAACCACAACAAAACACCCCTGCTCCACCTTCTTCACCAAAAATTCCAACTCCTTTACACACATCATCCATCCATCACTCTTCTGAAGCCAATCCTACCATATCAGAAACTCACATGTCTGATACTTCCACACCACAAAATACAAACCCCTGATTGCATCAGAAACCAGAACCAAGTCCCTCCGAGAATAATCTTTCCAGATTTATTCTCTGAAACCAGACACAACCCTCTGCCTTTAGCCTCTCTACCTCCATATCACCTATCTTTCAGAACCACTCCCTTCTCTGTCACAGATGAGTCTTGCTCAAATTTTCTCAGTAGCAAAGTTTTGGATGTCATTGCTTCACTTGAAGCTGAAAGGCAGCTTGTTAAGCTCGCCAGAAAACAAAAACCAGTAAACAAATGGCTCTTAAATCATCACATCTTCATGAGACCCTCTACTGAGCTCAAAGTAATGCCTGACTCCATGGCCTTGAAAGGAAAGCAAAAGGTCATTGACTTGCCTGGAGATCAACAATTCTGTTTGATCAAGCTCAATGACAACAAATGCAAATCCAGACTGAGGTTGTTCACTACAGAGACCCATCACAAGTTTCTAAAAGTCAGAGACATCTACTGGAGATGTGGCTCTAGCTCTGAAGTGTCTGAAGAATAGAAGAAAACCATTCCAACCAGAGGTAGCCAAGCCTATGCTCTCTATCCTTTTTCACCTTCCATTTACACAATCAATGTTTTTCCAGACCCTCATCCTGAGGACCACATTATTATTGAAGAGTTACCTCATACTCCTCCTCCTAGTCCACCTCCTCCATCCGCATCTGCAATTGCAATAGCTACAACAGTTTCTACTGCTGTAGTTGCTTATGATCCTGTTGCCTATCAGAGGCTAGATGAAATGTCTTCATGTTTGCAGACTGTCATCCAAAGACAAGATGAAGCAATTGCTCAGCAAGCTACATTTCAAGCTCAGCAGCAAGCAATGCAGCAGATGATGGAAGCTTTCTTCAAAAGCCAAGGAGGCCCTAGTTCTTAGATCTTAGGACTTAGTCTTTTTCATTTCCTCTTGAGTCATGCAATGTAATAGTCAGTAATGTCTATCACTTGTAACACTTTTGACTCAGGTTATATGAAATGAATATTTTTTTGGTATTGCTTTTGGCTATCTGTCTTAATATATTTGTTTTACTTACTTTTTGATTGATGCCAAAAGGGGGAGGAAATATAATAGAAAAATAAGAAAATTATTTCTAACTTTGTGTTTTTCTGTTCCAAAAGTTATGGTTGCTCTGATACAATTGGTTTTAAAATATTTATCTGCTATGATACCCTATTTGTTTTGCTCTAAATATTTGTTCATCTGATGCATAAACTAAGGGGGAGCATTAAAAATTATATCTTTTGAAATTTCTCTTATTGCTTTTTAATGTTCAACAAAATCAGAAAAATTATTTGTCATCATCAACAAGGGGGAGAATGTTGAGACCTCATAAGTCTGAAACACATTCAATGTGTAAATTCTCTAAGTTTTGATGATTCCAAAAAGATTAAGTATGGTAATATCGAACCTTATGAAATTACTGACAAATCTAATAAGTGTGCAGAAAATCATATTTAAGGTCACTCGTCTACTTTCTTACTCGTCTACTTTGTGACTCATCTGCTTTTAGTAGAGCTCGGTTTATAAGACCTGTCTGAAAACCACTCGTCTGATTTTAAGTCAGAGACCAAGTCAATGCGCTACAAGATCTGAGTTTACTTGATGACGTGGCAAGAAGCATCTGTCTGAAACAGACTCGGTTGATCACCCCTCTGACTTTTGGAATATGCTAGCACCCTTCTAGTTTTGGACTGCACGATCACCCGTCTAGTTTTGGACTGCACGATCACCCGTCTAGTTTTGGAGTGCATGATAACCCGTCTAGTTTTTGGACTGCTTGAGCACTCGTCTGTTTTCTGATTACTTCTCACCCGTCTGATTTTCCAACTCTGGTATAATGTCAGTTTATTAGGAATGAAGTCCAAGTCATCCTATTCAAATTAAATGCCTTCCTTAAGGATCTCGAAGACCTATGGACAATAGCTTAAAGGATAAAGATTAAAGACCATTTGTTTCAAGGTTTTAAGGAATAAACACGCAATCTCCTTACCACAACAATAACTTTTTAGCTGTTTTAGTATAAAGTAAAAGTGATTTCTGGAAAGTGAACTGACTGTTGCACTAAAAGAGGAAAGCTCTCTGTTGCAAGTACAAGAAGCCTGCTGCTGCATACTCTGAAATAACAACTGATTCAGATTAAGATGTACTCTTGGACAACCTTGTCAAAGCTAAACGTTTCCAAGCATTTAATGTTTATACAGAATGACTCTTTGGCATTAATGGTGTCTCAGAAGCTCAAATCAAAAGAACACATTTTCTGAAGTTGTGTCTAAACGGATCTCTTGATTGAAGCCTTTAAATAGAACAAACAATTAAGATGAAGAACAGAAGTTGAATATCATTAAGAACACTGCGTAGAAGCATTTACTCTCCTCATTAACTTCTTCATCCTTTCATTGATCGAATACACTTTCAATCATTTGATATTAATTCGCAGTTTTTCACACTTCATATTTATTCCACTCCTTGAGTGTGATCTGAAAGACTTTCAAGTTGTATTAATTGCACAAAACCTTTTTATTCCTTGTATGTTGAGCCTGAAGAGGCTAGGTGTGCAAAGAATACTTGTTTGAGTGTTGATCCTGAAGAGGCTAGGTGTACAAAGAATACTTGTACTTGTTTGAGTGTTGAGCCTGAATAGGCTAGGTGTACAAAGAATACTTGTACTGTAATTTACTCAGTTATAGTGGAAACTTGGTGCTGCCAAGAAACTGGACGTATCCCTGTGGATTTTGGGGTGAACCAGTATAAAACTCTTGAGTGATATTCCTCTTCCCTTATCTCTCTATTTTGCTTAAGTATTATTCTGTTTAAGCTTTTAACTTGGGGAGTTAATATTGTGAATATCAAACTCTGTTTTACTCTTCTCTATTTGCTTGCGTGTTCTGTCTGAATATTAGACGTATCACTCGTCTGATTTTCTCTAATCTAAGTTCTGCTTGTTGTGCCTGTGAAAATCTTTTTAAGTAACCCAAAAAGTTGGTAAACACAATTCAACCCCCCTTCTTGTGTTAACTTTGGTTATTTCATAATGGACTTGCTATTTCAATAGCTCGTTTGCTGACGTGGCGTCTAGTAAGACTTCTCGTCTATTATCAAGTCTTTGGACTTGGTGTTTTTCTGAGAGTAATTTATTGGCTCGTCCACTTAACTTTTCTTAGACTTAGATACTCGTCTATCGTCTATTACCTTAGCCAATCTTTTAAGACCTTGTCTAGCGATACTTAACAGACTCAGAATTTTATCAAAGATTGAAGACTCGTCTAGAGGATCAAATATAGAATCTGATATGATTCCATTAGCAAAGCGAAGATACCTTTTCTAAGTTTCCTTGTATAGTATCAATCAAATAGTCCTGCAATCTAAATCAAACAAGTTAGATCTTTGACAATGCTTAGCCATACAAATTTAACCTTTTTTGATAATATCAAAACTTAAGAGATTATTTAAGCCAAAACCACTTTGGTTCTAACAGTACTGATAAGGTTCTGTGACATTACCCTATGATGCCTATGTTCAATTCTCCTCTCTCGCAACATTTGGAAATTTTCGGTCGACATTCGAATTTACTGTGGCGGGAGCGCGCGTGGTACTGGCATTGGACAATGTGCGTGTGACCAGCTCGGTGATTCAATTGTGACTGGTTCATTCGGTTTGTTCTGGTTTTATCGCAATTCGATGACATCTGTATCGGTTTAATGGCTTATCCAGTCTAATTTGATGACCGATTCGACCGGTCAAGTTAACAATTAAACAGGGTATGGAAGCCTTAAGGTAGGATAACTCCATATAGTTTGTCATTCAATCCGCACATCGATTGTCTTCTCAAAAAGTATGCTCAAATTGGATCCTCCAATGACAAAGCTTCTAGGATCGACTGAGCAATAACACTCTTCAAATCACTCTCCACCATCATGTCTATAGCCTCTTTTAAATAGTTTAAAAAGGATTTTGCTAAAAACAAAATAAATTAATCCAAATGTGGGAAAAATTATAGAAGCAAAAATATGTAAGATAGGAACAAATTATATAAAGCTTGTAGGATAATGGCAACAAGCGAACTCTAAAGATATTCTTTGATAGTTTTTATCATATAAAGCACCATATTTCAATTAGAATATATTCTTTAATAACTTTTATATGTATTTAGTATCTTCTTAAAGTTACCCAACGTGCATATGCTTAATGCACTTTAAGTAAAAACTTCAATGAAATTTAGAGGATTTTTAAGACTCCAACAGCAAGAACATGGGAGAGGTTTTTCATCTTCACATGATCTATATAATAGATATGGAGATAGAATGTTTAAGGAGAGAGATGAAAATATTAGCTTTATAATTTTTCTATATTGATACACTCTCTTTATTTTTGGGCAATTGAATTGTGTAAACTCCATTGTTCTTGGCCTTGAGTGCACAAGTACAAGAGCCTGCAGTGTTAACCTTGGGGAGCAAGTCGGTATGTCAGATTGCATCTTGGGTCTGCCGGAATCTTGCTTTTAAGGCAGTGGTTCGTCCACGGCACAACCATCATTCATATTATTTTCTAACAAAGCTAAATGCTAAGGTTATTGGTTAAGAAATTAAAAAAGACAATTTTTTGTTAGAAAATTATGTATTTAATATATTGACAGGTGATGTTTTTAGTTTCACAATAAAAACTTATATTTTCTCCTCACTCGTAACTTTTGGGAATTTTTGGTCGACATTCGAATTTACTGTGGTTGTAGCCGCATGGTACTGGTAAGGTTCCGTGACATTACCCTATCATGCCAAGGTCTGATTCTCCTCACTTGCAACTTTTGGAAATTTTCGGTCAACATTCGAATTTACTGTGGCTGGAGCGCGCGTGGTACTTGTTAGATTCAATGACTTAGAGATTTTGATATATGACAAATACAACTTAATGTGTATGCAAGTGTTTTAGTGTCAAACTACAAAGACAGGTATCAAGCAGTGATCAACAAGTTCAGTGAGCAATCAAAGGAGAATATTCAAGGAAGAACTTGAAGGAATCAAAGAGCAAAGACAGAGATCAAGGAGTCATCAAGACAAGAGCTTAAAGGAGAAATTAGATTTAAGTCTTAGATGATTTGTAAGAGATGAAATCTCTTATTCACAAATAGCTCAATTAAAAAGATGCATGAAGAAAATTAATTTTCATAACCAGCATTAAAAGGAATAAGTTTTCGTTAATGAAAATGATTTTTGGAAATAAGAAGTGCTCGTCCAAGCGCTTGTCCAACAAGTGACAGAAGAGCTCGTCCAACAAGTGACAGAAGCGCTCATCCACTGAAATGATACAAGTGCTCGTCCACTGTAGTGACACAAGTGCTCGTCCACTGTAGTGACACAAGCGCTCGTCCACTAAGGTGACAGAAGCGCTTGTCCAAAAAATCTTTGGACTGCTGAATTCTTAATAAGAAGCTCTGTCCAATGACGTGGCATATGGAGCTCGTCTACTAAATGGAGTTCATCTACTAGTTGGAGCATGTCCAATTACTTTGTGTTTTAGTACTCCCGTCTGCTGACGTGGCATATGGAGTTCGTCTACTAGCCCAATCGAATGTAAAATCTTAATGGCTAGATGGATGCGGTTATTTTCAAGATGGATGCGAATTCTAAAAGAACTATCAGAATCTTATTTCAAAAATGAGAATCAAGAAAACATATTCTGTTAATCAGATCCAAATCTGTTTTGATTGATCCCAATGACTATAACTTGTTTTCTATATAAAGATGGATCAAAGGAACACTTATAACAATCACAACCAGATTAGAAATTATATACGAAATCAATTGTGAAAATCATTCATCATCTTCATTGAGCTTACTGTGAAAAGAGTGTTTCAATACTCATAAGTGCTTCAATTTCTTTATCTAACTATTGAGAGTTAGGAATCAAATTTTGTTTTACATTTCGATTGTAAAGAGAGAGGGAGTCTCTCTGAGTGATTAGGGTGAGGTATCCCTAAGGTTGAACACTGAGGCTCTTCACAAGAGTGTGGTATCTCGAGGTGAAGGAGTGCTCTGTGGTGTAAAGGTTTTTCAAGCTACCTGGCAAAGCTTGTGTGTTAGTGTGTGAAATCCCACAGGTGGAGTGGAGACTGGATGTAGGTCACAGTGGAGGTGACTGAACCAGGATAAATCTGGTTGCGTAGTATCTCTAAACTCAAACTCCTTTACTTTCTGTTTATGATCAAGAGCCCGTGACTTTGATGTTTAATGTTCAATATAATTTCTGTTCTTGATCTGTATAAACTGTATTAAAAACCGAGTTCGATTGTAATCAAGTCTGTGTTATCTGCGTTCAAAACTGAGTTGATAAAAACCATTCTTGATTACTAAAACTGAACTATTACTGAAACTGAAACCTGCAAGTTTGTTCTTGATTGTTAATGCTTATATCTGAAACTTGCATAACTTGTTCTTAATCTTTAAAGGTTTAATCAGTTTCTGTATTTTGTTATTACTGAGTTATTGAACCTGAATCTATTCTCTATTAATTCTGAATTGATCTTTCTTATCCTCATCACCTTCTATTCAAGATTTTGTAAAAGATCCTAATGCTACAAATCCACAACTCTGATTTGAAAAAGTTTTGTGAAACGTTTTTAAGAGGGAAATATTTTGAAAACACAATTCACCCCCCCCCCCCCCCCCCTTCCTTGAGTCATTGAAGACAAAACAACAATTGGAATTAGATCTAAACTCTGAAGTTTGGCTTAACAACTATAAGAGTATGGCTTACAATGACTGTTTAAATGAAGGGGCTTCCCTTGCACGTCCCCCCGCCTTCAATGGATCTGAGTACATCTATTGGAAAGAAAGGATGATAATCTTTCTTGAGGCAGCAGGTGTTGACATATGCGATGCAGTAGAAAATGGACCATTTGTCCCCTCTACTGTAGATGCTAATGGTGCTCCAAGAAATAAGCCTAAAACTGAATGGAATGAGGATGATAAGAAAAGAGTTCAATATAATGCACGTGCTAAGAATATTATAACATCTGCTTTAAGCCGTGATGAGTTTTTCAGGGTTTCAAATTGCAAATCAGCAAAGGAGATGTGGGATACATTGCAAGTAACATATGAAGGAACCTCAGATGTCACAAGAGCAAGAATGAACACCCTCACACATGAGTATGAGTTGTTCAGAATGAATCGAGAACCTATGACTGAAATGCAAAAGAGATTCACGCACATCGTAAATCAATTGGCTGGTCTTGGAAAGACAATCTCAAATGAGGATCAAATTAACAAAGTAATGAGATGCTTGAGCAGGGAATGGCAACCTAAAGTCACTGCAATCTCAGAATCTAGAGACCTCTCATCAATGATCATTGCCACATTGTTTGGAAAACTGCAAGAACATGAATTGGAGTTGAACATACTGAATGAGAGTGAAGAAAATGATAAAAGAAAGAAGGGACTGGCTCTGAAATCACAAGTCAAAGAAGAAGAAGATAGTGATGATGATGATGATTCAGCACAGAAGGAAGAATCTGAAGAAGAAATGGGAATGCTAGTTAGAAAATTCAAGAACTTCCTAAAGAAGAAAGGAAACTTCAAAAGAAAGACATCCACCTTTCAAAGGAGAAATTTCAGCAAAGGTGACAACTCTTCCAACAACATCACATGCTATGAAAGTGGAAATATTGGCCACATGAAGCTTGACTGTCCAAAGCTGCAAAAGAAGGACAAAACTGAAAAGTTTGACTCAAAGGACAAGAAGTGGAGAAAGCCAAGAAAGGCCTACATTGCCTGGGATGATAATGATGTAGATTCCACTGAAGAATCTGAATCTGAGAAGGCAAACTTGTGCTTGATGGCCAGCAATGACAGTGATTCAGAAAGTGAAGTAAGTTCTAATTATCAACCTTCTTATGATGAATTGCAAAATGCTTTTGAAGAACTTCACAAAGAATCCATTAGACTTGCTAGATTGCTAAATAAGTCTAAGAAAACCATCATATTCTTAGAGGAGAAAACTTGTGTTTTAAACAAAGAGGTAGATCAATTAAAAACAGAAAATTGTGCTTTAAAAGAAAAACTAGCAACTGTTTTAGATGCACCTATATGTGATAAATGTCCTAAGTTGGAGAAGCATATAAATCATTTGAATGGTGATCTATCTAGAATTACTAGTAATAAAGAAATCTTGAATGCATCTAGCTGTACATTGACTAAAGAGGTTGAAAAACTGAAAAATGATTTAGCCAAGTTCACAAATGGTAGAGATAACTTGAATGCATTGTTAGGACGGCAAAAATGTGTTTATGATAAGACTGGAATAGGGTATAAACCGAAGATACATGAGAAATCTTTCAAGAAATTTTTTGCTGCACCTAAGACATCAAACACACCATTTGTTAAATGCAATTTTTGTTCTAGAAAAGGTCACACAGCTTCTACGTGTCATTACAGAAAATCTGCTTATAATGAGTCTAAGTATATATGGGTTCCTAAAGGAACTATTGCTGCAACTAACTCAAAAGGACCCAAACAGATTTGGGTACGTAAAGCAAAAACATGATTCTGTTTTGTAGGTGTGTTGGAAAGCCAAGAATGTGAAATGGTATCTTGACAGCGGCTGTTCCAAGCACATGACTGGAGACAAAAGTAAGTTCATTTCCTTTACCCCTAAGTCGAGTGGTAATGTTACCTATGGAGACAATAATAAAGGGAGAATACTTGGCATTGGCAACATTGGAAGTGACTCAACAACAATCATTGAGGATGTACTATATGTTGAGGGACTGAAACATAACCTGTTAAGTATCAGTCAACTATGTGACAAAGGCTTCAAGGTTGGGAAAGGATTCTGTTATTGATGATCTTGCATATTCAATTGAGACAACCCTCCTAGAAAAGAAACAGGACAATAAAGAAGACGAAAGCTTAAAGAATGAATTGCTGCAGCAGGAGCAAACAGAACAACAGCCTGACCTACCAAAGGAATGGAGGACTGTCATAAATCATCCAATTGATAACATCATTGGTGAAATTATAAAGGGGATAACCACTAGACAATCTCTTAGAAATGTTTGTAATCGTATGGCATTTGTGTCTCAAGTAGAACCTAAGAATATAGATGATGCTATAATTGATGAACATTGGATGATGGCTATGCAAGATGAGTTAAACCAATTTGAAAAAAACCAAGTTTGGAAACTAGTGCCTAAACCCAAGAACATTCAAGTAATAGGTACAAAATGGGTTTTTAGGAATAAACTAGACGAAAATGGTATAATTGTAAGAAACAAGGCTAGATTGGTAGCCAAAGGGTATAACCAAGAAGAAGGCATAGATTATGATGAAACATATGCACCAGTAGCAAGATTATAAGCTATAAGAATGCTACTCGCTTATGCTTGCATAATGGGATTTAAATTGTATCAAATGGATGTTAAGAGTGCTTTCTTAAATAGATTTATACAAGAGGAAGTGTATGTTGGTCAACCACCTAGTTTTGAGAATAATGAATTGCCTAACCATGTTTATAAACTGTCTAAAGCACTGTATGGCTTAAAGCAAGCTCCTAGAGCTTGGTATGAAAGGTTAAGTAATTTTCTCATTGAAAAACGATTTAAAAAGAGGTAAAGTTGACACAACTTTGTTCATTAAGAAAAAGGCACACAACATTTTACTTGTACAAATATATGTGGATGATATAATTTTTGGTGCCACTAATGAGCAGTTGTGCAAAGAGTTTGCAAGTCTTATGCAGAGTGAGTTTGAAATGTCAATGATAGGTGAGCTGAACTTTTTCCTTGAACTGCAAATAAAGCAAACTGAAAATGGAATCTTTGTTAGCCAAACCAAGTACTGCAATGAGTTTATCAAGAAGTTTGGCATGGAAAACGCTAAGGAGATGACTACTCCAATGAGTACCTCCTGTTATCTGGACAATGATGAGCAAGGTAAACCTGTTGATGTTTCTAAATTCAGAGGTATGATAGGCTCACTACTTTATCTTACTGCTAGTAGACCCGATATCATGTTTAGTGTATGCATGTGTGCTAGGTATCAAGCAAATCCAAAAGAATCACACTTAACAGCAGTTAAAAGAATAATTAAGTATCTGTTAGGAACAAAAGACATGGGATTATGGTATCCCAAAGGAGATACATGTACGTTAATTAGCTATTCAGACTCTGATTTTGCTGGTCGTAAACTAGATAGAAAGAGTACTAGTGGAACTTGCCATTTACTAGGAAACTCATTAATATCATGGTTCAGTAAGAAACAATCTAGTGTGGCTTTATCCACTGCAGAGGCTGAATATGTAGCAGCTGGTAGCTGTTGTGCACAGGTTTTATGGATGAAACAACAATTAGTTGATTATGGTGTGTAACTAAACCAAGTTCCTATTATATGTGACAATACGAGTGCAATTAACCTAACTAAGAATCCCATAATGCACTCTAGAACTAAACAATAGAAATCAGACATCACTTCATTAGAGATCATATAAAAAGTAGAGAAATTGAGATTGAATATGTTGATACAACTAAACAACTTGCAGATATTTTTACCAAGCCCTTGAACAAGGAAAGATTCTTTTTCATTAGAAGAGAACTGGGCATAATTGATCAATCCTATATCTAATCTCTAAAGAAACAAAAGAAAATCAAAAAAAGGGGAAGAACTAGTTCTAGGAATTCATAGGAATTAGAACTTCTAATTCTGCAACCCCAGCAGGGACAAATCATGAAATTGAAATGGCTGCAATTGCTGAAGTGAATGAAAGGATAAAAAGGGCAGAAAAGGAAATTGATAAATTCAAAGATAACCCAGGAGTGGACTTTGATTTCCCTGTACCTATCCCTCTATCATGAACAATTTTATATGGTATGTTTGAATGATTAAATGCTTACCTTCTCTATTGCTTTGAATGTTTCTTTTCTTTACCATTTTTATAATGCCAAAAGGAGGAGGACAAAGTATGATATAGAGAAAGGGAATAATAACAAATTATACATGAAAAAGGTATGATATAGAGAAAACGAATTATACATGCATATGTTGAGGGGGAGCTTAAAAGCTTACATGATTAAGGGGGAGTAAATCAAATTTAGATATGATAATATATTTTTTTTTTGCTCTGATATACTTCTGCTCTGACTGCTTTGATACCATGATATAACTCTGCTAAAAACACTTAGCATCTACTACAAGTATACTCTGATCTTATAATTTGTTAAAAGGTTTGTCATAATCAAAAAGTGGGAGATTGTTAGATTCAATGACTTAGAGATTTTGATATATGACAAATACAACTTAATGTGTATGCAAGTGTTTTAGTGTCAAATTACAAAGACAGGTATCAAGCAGTGCTCAACAAGTTCAGTGAGCAATCAAAGGAGAATATTCAACGAAGAACTTGAAGGAATCAAAGAGCAAAGACAGAGATCAAGGAATCATCAAGACAAGAGCTTAAAGGAGAAATTAGATTTAAGTCTTAGATGATTTGTAAGAGATGAAATCTCTTATTCACAAATAGCTCAATTAAAAAGATGCATGAAGAAAATCAATTTTCATAACCTGCATTAAAAGGAATAAGTTTTCGTTAATGAAAATGATTTTTGGAAATAAGAAGTGCTCGTCCAAGCGCTCGTTGGTCGCACTGTCGCGCATGCGCCAAAAAGCGAGCGGTTTGTAAAAATGTAGTTTAGGGAGCGACAACTCGGATATCGTCTCACAAGGACTCTTAGGTTGTTGTTATTAACACAAAATCAGTTTTTTTTTTGTGGGGGGGGGGGGGGTTGGAATTAAACAAAGAAACAAAACAAAAACAGAACAATAAAAACAAAGCAGTTAAAATGACAAATAAGCTAAAGACGATTAACCTACTGTTCTCGGTTTCCCACTATCATCGGTTCATGTAAATTCCAAGCCCTAAGCAGATTCTAATCCCCTTTCGGTTGTAGCAACAATTAACAAACGAAATCACTACTACAAATATATGTTCCTATTCCCGAATTAAACAAACGGGGTTAAGCCCTCATGAACTAAACGAACATGAACGAACACGCGCGAATTAAACAAACGCGATTCAATATAGGAACATAACATCACCGAAATAAATCAACACAACACCATACACTCCTGAATTAAACAAACAGAAATATATAGCATAGTATTGAAAAGAGAATAGCAAACAAAACAGGAATTACAAAACCTCAAGTGATAATGGAAACCAATCGCAGTAGATTAATCAAGGAGACTAGTTCTCCATTACAAAGGAAAAACAAAACTGTAAACCTAAATTCGTAGCAGTCCTATTCTAAAAGAAAAGAAGATAAACTACTACTACTAAAACTAAGAACTCCTTCAATCTGTCATAGAACAACAATTTATATCTGTGAGTTCTGCGCGAGCTCGCGAGGCGAACACTGTCTCGCGAGGCGAATATTATGAACTGTCTGCAACGTTTGGTCTTCTCGCGAGGCGAAGTACGGCTCGCGTGGCGAGGAATGGAAAAGTCATGGCTTCTGGTCTTCAGTCTCGCGAGGCGAGACATATATTCGCGGGGCGACACAGAAAGGATTGCAATTTCTGGCACAGTCACGCTTCAGGTTCGCGAGGCGAAATACTTCTCGCGGGGCGAAGAACTCCAAAATTATTTCTTTTTATTGCCTGCAAACACGGATTAACAGTAAGTACTTTATTCGACTCTAAATCAGCTAAATTAACCTAAAAATACTTAAACAACTCAAAATGCTGCTTAAAGACAATCAAGTCTAATTTGGGCGAAAACGATATATAATTAGCACAAAACCACGGTCATAGTATCCATAAAACTAGATGAGCCAGCGGCTGATCAAAATACCCCAAACTTAAACTTTGCTTGTCCCCAAGTAAACTAAAACTCAAAAACTTAAAAAGACTCAAGATATGGCAAGCTTAAAGATTCAATCAACTTTGCACAAATTTCAAGCAATTCATCAAAACAGTTTTCTTCAATGTTCCCCCCTTTCAAACAAAGCAATCCCCACATTCACTCTAAACATTTAAGAGTTTCATAATTCAAGCTATCATTAATCTAAGCAAGGGATCCAAGTTACACACAAAAAGGAGATCACCAAATTCAAACAACTGCCTTCCTTTCAAGGGCATTTAGTGTTTCACTCATTCGCTCAGTTTGTCTAGGCTATCAACAATTCACTCAATTTCACTTCTAAGAGCATTTCCCATAAATTTGATTTTCATCTCAAAATGATTCCCACAGAAAACATGCATGCAACATCAAAAGGTCTTTTAAGGGTTGTAATGGGGCCTGGCTAAGGGTAGGATATACAAAGGAACTAGGCTTAAGTCCCTAGGAACTAAGAGAGCATGAACATTTTGATACATTGAATTTCCACTCAGATTCCTTTTTCCATTTTTCATTTGTCTTGGGTGACTACAGCCTTTTTCTTCTAATACCTTTTTTCTTTGACATTTTTGCACTTTTATTTTTTTATTTTTTCTTTTTCTTTTTTTTTCTTTTTTCTTCTTTTTCTTTGCCTTTGGCTCCAACCTTTTTATTATATATTTTTTTATCAATCCAGAATGACATGTCACATCCTTGTAGCCACCCCAAACTTAGTTTCTTGCAACCTTTGTCTTGCTAAGGATCCATGCTCTCCTAATCCTAAGATTGGGTTAACATGGTTTTTCCAGATTCTAGGCTCATAACACAAGGTCAACCAGAAACAATAGGCTAATCAGGCTCAAAGGGGCTAACTAGGAAACATGCATTAGGGACTGTTATTTTCAGGCAAAGTGGTTATTTACAAAGAAAATGCCTAAATCATTTGATGCAAACACATAAACATGCAAACCAAGAAGAGACTCAAGCAAATTCGGGAAAGTGCAACTTAAAAGTGATTTCACACAGTTTAAAACATGTTGGAGGCTCAAATCCTCACCTGGACATTTTTGCAAATTGTTTGACAGAGATTCTATCCCTAGTGTGTGCACCTCTTCACCCCAAACTTATCATAAATCATGCAATCATAACAAAATATCTCAAAGTTCAATTTTTTATTTTTCAAATGGGGATTAAATTTTCAATTTCAAAACCTAGGGGGAAAACATCAACAGTCAACGTATGACATGCAATTCATCTATGCAAAATTCAATCAAAATCCAATCAAACTTGCCAACACAAGACTCAACACACATACTCCTGATCTTCTCAAATTATTCAGGAGCTAAAGAAAACAAAACAAAACAAAGCAAAGCAGAAACTAACAAGAAAATGAAAGTAAACTAAAGAGAAAGGGTTTAAGAAAACTCATTGGGGGTGGTTCCACCGGGGTCCCACTGTCTGTGATACAGTGGCCACGGAATGCTCAAATTGCAGTATGATCCTCCCGGATCCCATGGCATGCAGCATAATACCCACGTGATAGACAAGGGACGGAAGCTTGTTCTATGGTCCCCTAACTTGCAGCCTTGATATGGAGGTGAGTGCTTGACAATCATGGTGACCTCGCCAAGTGCGGCGGACTTCTCACTCCCTCTTGGGTCAAAGATGACCTCTTTCTCAATAAAGTCCTCCCAATAAAATCGGGGTTCAACCTCTTGGACTGGCCATGGTGAAAAATCCAGAGGCTTGAACTCCATCAATGGTTGTTCCACAGTGGGAGGTGACAAACAGGTAGAGAGTGTTACTGGTGCTGCTTCAACTTCTGCACGTTCTTCATTCACTGTGCTAACAAATCCATCACCTGCTAAACCTGCAGAAATCTCAGCACACACCACACAAAGGTTAGAGTTAGTACAGTCAGTACATATGGTACAATAAACTGAATCAGTAAAAGTCTGAATGTCTGGAAATTCAGCACACAGTTCATCCACCCCATCACTTTCAACACATGCATCAAAATTCCAAAGGTTCTTCATTATCCTCAAGCATGGTGAAGCAGATATCCTCCTGATCCTCATTTTCTATGTTTCCTGGCCGAACAGGTCCCTCAACCTCATATGTCTCCTGTTCCATATGGATGTTTTGCTCTTCATACCTTTCAAAACATGCTATACACAAAGTAGTGTCTGTACAATCAGCACATGAAGTATAATAGATAGAATCAGGAAAGGTATGAATATCTGGAGATTCAACACACAGTTCATCAACAGAAGTATTCTTGACATTATTATCAAAATTATCCTCAGAGGTATTGTCAAGAATAACTACTTGCGAATCTGTATGTTCTTCAAGGGGATGTGGAGTTTGCAGTGTAGCTAATGGGGAAACGATGAGAGCATTTTGAGTGGCAAAGTCCCGCTGACTTGCTTCCATCATCTGTTGAAATTCGAGATTGTTTGCTTCCAATTTTGCAGTTATCTGTGCAGCCATTTGCTTGAACAGGTCCTCTAGTGAAGGTCCGGAAGGTGCAGAAGTGGTCACTTGGGGAGGATTCTGTGGTGGTGCCAGTGGTAACATCAGTTGTGAGTCTCCATACCAAGGGTTTGGATGGTTTCCCCAGCTGGGGTGGTACTCATCAGTGGAAGGGTCAAGAATGTTGTGCCTGTTCTGATTGTTGCCTTGGTTGTAAATATTGGCTGTGTATGCTTGAGGTGACTCATTTACTTGTCCAATACCCATTATCTCTCGCCTGATTGATGCAGCTCTGAAGGCAGGAAAGTATCTCAATAGGAAGACTTTCTTCAAATCAAACCAGCTGAAGATGGAATTTGGCTCAAGATTATACAACATCTCTTTTGCAGCGCCTTCAAGTGAGAGATGGAAAGCTCCCATCTTGATGTGGTCTTCTGTTATTCCTTCAGGTCTCAGCATTGTAGAACAAACAATCCGAAATTCCTTCAGATGCTCCTGCGGATTCTCACCTGCAAGACCACTAAACCTTGGCAACCAGTGCATTAAACCAGCAAAGTCAGGATAATATATGCATGGTGGTTCATAATTAACATTAGGCATATAACCTTGCATATACTCATCCATGGGTAGATTACAACCAGACAAAGCAGTCGTAACTAATTCAGTGATGCAAAAGTTTTTTTTTAATTTAATTTTCTGTTAATTACAACAAGAGTCCCCGGCAACGGCGCCAATTTTTGTTCGCGCGTCTCACAAGGACTCTTAGGTTGTTGTTATTAACACAAAATCGATTTTTGGGGGGTTGGAATTAAACAAAGAAACAAAACAAAAACAGAACAATAAAAACAAAGCAGTTAAAATGACAAATAAGCTAAAGACGGTTAACCTACTGTTCTCGGTTTCCGACTATCATCGGTTCATGTAAATTCCAAGCCCTAAGCAGATTCTAATCCCCTTTCGGTTGTAGCAACAATTAACAAACGAAATCACTACTACAGATATATGTTCCTATTCCCGAATTAAACAAACGGGGTTAAGCCCTCATGAACTAAACGAACATGAATGAACACACGCAAATTAAACAAACGCGATTCAATATAGGAACATAACATCACCGAAATAAATCAACACAACACCATACACTCCTGAATTAAACAAACAGAAATATATAGCATAGTATTGAAAAGAGAATAGCAAACAAAACAGGAATTACAGAACCTCAAGTGATAATGGAAACCAATCGCAGTAGATTAATCAAGGAGACTAGTTCTCCATTACAAAGGAAAAACAAAACTGTAAACCTAAATTCGTAGCAGTCCTATTCTAAAAGAAAAGAAGATAAACTACTACTACTAAAACTAAGAACTCCTTCAATCTGTCATAGAACAGCAATTTATATCTGTGAGTTCTGCGCGAGCTCGCGAGGCGAACACTGTCTCGCGAGGCAAATATTATGAACTGTCTGCAACGTTTGGTCTTCTCGCGAGGCGAAGTACGGCTCGCGTGGCGAGGAATGGAAAAGTCATGGCTTCTGGTCTTCAGTCTCGCGAGGCGAGACATATATTCGCGGGGCGACACAGAAAGGATTGCAATTTCTGGCACAGTCACGCTTCAGGTTCGCGAGGCGAAATACTTCTCGCGGGGCGAAGAACTCCAAAATTATTTCTTTTTATTGCCTGCAAACACGGATTAACAGTAAGTACTTTATTCGACTCTAAATCAGCTAAATTAACCTAAAAATACTTAAACGACTCAAAATGCTGCTTAAAGACAATCAAGTCTAATTTGGGCGAAAACGATATATAATTAGCACAAAACCACGGTCATAGTAGCCATAAAACTAGATGAGCCAGAGGCTGATCACTCGTCCAACAAGTGACAGAAGTGCTCGTCCAACAAGTGACAGAAGCGCTCGTCCACTGAAATGATACAAGCGCTCGTCCACTGGAGTGGCACAAGCACTCGTCCACTAAGGTGACAGAAGCGTTCGTCCACAAAAATCTTTGGACCTGCTAAATTCTTAATGAGAAGCTCCGTCCAATGACGTGCCATATGGAGCTCGTCTACAAGTTGGATCACGTCCAATTACTTTGTATTTTATTACTCTTGTCTGCTGACGTGGCATATGGAGCTCGTCTACTAGTCCATCCGAATGTAAAATCTTAATGGCTAGATGGAGGCGGTTATTTTCAAGATGGAAGCGAATTCTAAAAGAACTATCAGAATCTTATTTCAAGAACAAGAATCAAGAAAACAGATTCTGTTAATCAGATCCAAATCTATTTTGATTGATCCCAACGACTATAACTTGTTTTCTATATAAAGAGGGATTAAAGGAACACTTATAACAATCACAACCAGATTAGAAATTATATACGAAATCAATTGTGAAAATAATTCATCATCTTCATTGAGCTTACTGTGAAAAGAGTGTTTCAATACTCATAAGTGCTTCAATTTGTTTATCTGACTATTGAGAGTTAGGAATCAACTTTTGTTTTACATTTCGATTGTAAAGAGAGGGGGAGTCTCTCTGAGTGATTAGGGTGAGGTATCCCTAAGGTTGAACATTGAGGCTCTTCACAAGAGTGTGGTATCTCGAGGTGAAGGAGTGCTCTGTGGTGTAAAGGTTTTTCAAGCTACCTGGAAAAGCTTGTGTGTTAGTGTGTGAAATCCCACAAGTGGAGTGGGGACTGGATGTAGGTCACAGTGGAGGTGACTGAACCAGGATAAATCTGGTTGCGTAGTATCTCTAAACTCAAACTCCTTTACTTTTTGTTTATGATCAAGAACCTATGACTTTGATGTTTAAATTTCAATATAATTTCTGTTCTTGATATGTATAAACTGTATTAAAAACCGAGTTCGATTGTATCAAGTCTGTGTTATCTGCGTTCAAAACTGAGTTGATAAAAACCATTCTTGATTACCAAAACTGAACTATTACTGAAACTGAAACCTGCAAGTTTGTTCTTGATTGTTAATGCTTATATCTGAAACTTACATAACTTGTTCTTAATCTTTAAAGATTTAATCAGTTTCTTTATTTTGTTATTACTGAGTTATTGAACCTGAATCTATTCTCTATTAATTCTGAATTAATCTTTCTTATCCTCATCACCTTTTATTCAAGATTTTGTAAAAGCCCTTCATTGATTTTGTAAAATATCCCGAGGCTACAAATCCGCAACTTTGATTTGAAAAGTTTTTAAGAGGGAAATATTTTTGAAAACTCAATGCCCCCCCTCCCCTCCCTCCTGAGTCGTTGAAGCCAAAACAACAATACTGGCATTGGACAGTGTGCCTGTGGCCAGCTCAGTGGTTCAATTGTGATCGGCTCAGTCGGTTTATTCTGGTTTGATCGCAATTCGATGACATCAGTATCCATTTAATGGCTTATCCGGTCTAATTCGATGACCGATTCGACAGATCAAGTTTACAATTAAACAGGGTATGGAAGCCTTAAGGTAGGATAACTCGACCATATAGTTTGTCATTCAATCCGCACATCTATACTCAACTTTGATCCTCCAATGACAAAGCTTCTAGGATCGACCGAGCAATAACACTCTTCAAATCACTCTCCACCCTCATGTCTATAGCCTCTTTTAAATTGTTTAAAAAAGATTTTGCTAAAAACAAAATAAACTAATCCAAATGTGGGAAAAATTATAGAAGCAAAAATATGTAAGAGAGGAACAAATTATATAAAGCTAAATGCTAAGTTATTGGTTAAGAAATTAAAAAAAAACAATTTTTTATTATAAAATTATGTATTTAATATATTGACAGGTGATGTTTTTAGTTTTACAATAAAAACTTATATTTTCTTTATTTTTTAACCAATATATATAGAGCAATAATCAGCAAGACACTTATATAAATAATATAATAAAAAAATTTATAACAATTCTAAACAACAAATGGCACAAAATACAGTCTCCTTTATTTATCTTTTTAATTTCTCTCTTGTTTATTTCTTCCCTCTTTTCCTCAAATTTCAATTTCCTCTCTTTCTTCTTCATGGTGAGTCATGGTGGAATGATTATGGGAGTGTTCAAACCCACCACCCCTTTTCTGTTCTCATCTTTATTCATAATTTCGTGATGGAATTGGGTGGTTGTGGGGAGTGGTGGTAGTGAATGTTAGGTTTGGTGGCTGAAGATGACAGACCTATGATGGTGGTGAGGGGTGGGACAAAGGGGAGAAGGAGGGAAAAGAGAAGAAATATAAAATTACCATATAAATACACAATGTTCCATATATTGTTTCAAAAAGTGTGTCCAAGTAACAAGACTCAACCACATGAACAATTTGATAACGGCGTCAGTGTCACAACATTTTTTCAATGAAATAAATGCAACTATTTTCTTTTGGTCTGAACAAAATAAATATAACTTGACCTAAGAATAGGCAATGGCCCAATGTACTAAAAATAAAATTCCATGGCCGCCAAAATTGATTTTTCCGTTTCTGGAACCAGGAATTAGGTGATTACCAACATGTGATACATATTCAATTTTGAGAAAAAGTAACCACTCACATATTTGTAGCAAACATTGAGATCCGATGTTAAGCGCACCATCCTTTCAAAACCTATAAATTATCAGTAAAATATCTCCCGATCCCAAAAAATAAACTTCTTGAGACATACCAAGAAAATGTTTGAATCGTAGGTAGCCGAGCAAAATAGAGGGGAATACGAGAATATCAATGTCATGCACTTCTCAATAATATCACACTCCGACGATCTACTTGCTATTTTCACATCACCTTACACGAGTTGGAAAAATGAGTTAAGGAAAAAAGAATCAACACTTGTAACCCAAAAACTAAAAACAATTTGCCGACACAACAAAACTTGCTCTATGCAAAGCAATTATATTTTTATTTAGACAATGTTGCAGATTGGTCACCCTTGACTCAGGATAAATAGATTCCATTTCCTTTTTCTTCAAATACAAAAAGGAAAGTACAGAGAGAATATATTACAGATAAATATTCCCAACAAACTAAAATTTTAACCGATGCTTGTTTCGGATGCAAAAATGCAACAGCGATTACAAGGGGACACCAAAATAGCATAGGGGGAAGGCATGTTATATGAAGCAATCAAACCCCACACCTTCCCCAACCAAAAAATAAAATAAAATTGACGATCCAACCATGTTTCAGTTTTTGCATCAATCAAGAAGATATCACTGTTGACGTTTAACACGAGGCATCAGAGCGAGGAGAATTTTTTTCCTTGGACCCTGCAACCCAAGCAACCTCCATAAGACAAATAAATCCAAATAATCAAGTGTACTCAGCACATGAACATGAACACACACACACTATTCCACATTCTCGTCTTAATCATGCCCTTCTTGTAACAGGCTGCTAATGGAGCAACTTTAGAAATTAGAGGTACAAAAAAAGTGAGCTAACAAGAACAAGAAATAAAGACTAGAAGCATAACCTTTCATAATGCTCAGATTGCAAAATTTACAGGACATATTTAGCCTTGACTGAGAAATGAACTTTCATGTGCATATTAGGTAGACTTTCTCAAACCGTGTTAAGATTTAAAAAGCATATCCACTAGCTAAAAGTTTAAGGATGACGAAAATTCATGTTTTCCGGTGAAATAGCAATAAACTAACAAACAAATCAAGGAGAATATATTGATCGAAAAATTAAACACAATTTAATTTCAAATTATAGATTTAATGGAATCAATAAGAAGCAGATGGATGGTACATGACGTGACAAGGCACTTTTTAAGGGTTACATGGCATCTGAGACATTATTTTTTGAGATGCATATGGTCAACAATCTAATACTTATACATCCAATAATGAAGAAGCTACAGAAGGAAAGAGGGAGAAGAGGGAAGTGGATGGCATTGGACAAGGCAGCTAGTACTGAGGAGATGGATGCAAAAACTAACAATACTTGACATCAAAAAATCCTCCTACACAATTCCACTAACTGAAGTCATGCTACATTGTACCTGAGATACACATAATATAACAATGCCTTGATCCAAACATTCAATGTTGTATTCAATTCAAATCGTAAGCCTCAGTGAATGACACCTGAACTTATGCCATAAATGAAAAGAAAGACAATTACCATCGGAATTCCAAGCTCTTTGAGGTCATTTTCTCCCATCTGCTTCAATGCAGTCATATCCACCTGCATGAGCATATCAGTGTATAGGATAACAGCCAAATTAGAATTATGTATGGCAGGGACATATAACGATGTGTAAAAATCATAATATATTATCACTATTTAATCAATTCATACTTCTATACTAATAAATAATGATAGCTAATACTTGGTTTAGGAAACGAGAGCATCTTCATGTACGGAAGTGGAATTTTTTGCTCTCAAATTGATTTCTTTTTGACAAGGAAATCAAATAGAAAGCTCTGTGTGGATTGCATGTTCATCCCTGGAGAGAGCTTGATTACCCAACAGAGTTTTAGTTATGGATGTATAGGTCACAAGAATCAAGTGGTTGCAACTAAAGGTAGGAAAACAAATGACCATTCAGAGGAGGATTTTGGGGAAGAGATTTGGGAGGCACAACGGAGTGCTAACGATATGTAGGGCGAAATGGCTAAAGAGAGGTAGCAAAAGAGAAACTCGGTGAATCAAGAGGCTTCGGACCTAAGGATAAAAATTCTAAGGATAAAAATCTTCGTGGTAGGATGCCAATGCGCAAAATAAGGTTAGGATTAAAAGGTAAGGGAGTGTTATAAAGCTTGGACTAGTGTCAAAATTATGAGAATTGAGAAAACTATAAGGTAGCTAAGGAAGATACTAAGAAGGTGGTGAGCAAGTTAAAGCATTTGGCAGGATATATCAATCTTTAGGCACCAACATGGTTGTCAGACTCGCGAGTCTAGGTAGGTAGAGTATACGTAGACTTGACATGCAGACTCGACTCATACGAGTCTACCTAATACAAAAGAAACCTAAAAATGGCATATATACATAGCATAATACAATGTAACACAACATTCAAACTCCACAATAATGAAGTGTGTCCAAATCTGTTAGAAAACTAGCACCAACACAGCAGAATAAAAGAGAATTAACACATAAATGGTGAATAGAGACTAAGTTCTATTGCTGGAAGAAGAGGAGAAAATACAGTAGAAGACTCTTCTACGGTCCCAGAGCAGAGCTCCTATGGAAAGCTAGAGCTCTCCATTCATAACATATTTCCAGATTCTCAAAGATACTCAACTCTCTCTCCTAGTCCCCAATATAACAGAATCACACCTCCTCAGTGTCACTCTCTTTTTCCCTCAGCCATGTCAGTCTTCTCACTCTGATTCTTTCTACTTTTCCTACACATTGGGCTTGGGTACTTACTGCACTAAGTGGACATGTGAACCCAAATTCATATATGCAGCCCCATCAAAATCATTCATAAATAAAATAAAATCAACTAAAAAGGTTAAGTTCCTAAGGAAAAAAGTCAAAAAACAAAAAAACAGCTACCCTAACCTTTGGAAGTTCTAGTTGCAGCTGCTGCGGTTGTTATCAGCCTCAGATATAGTAAACTGAATGAACATAGAAGGATTTCGAGCAGCTAATGCTGCAACAAACCCGAGCAGGGAAGGTGGTTTCCAAGTTCGAGCAGGGAAGGAGGGTTAACCGGCATGGAGGGAGGTTGTTCGCCGGCATGGAGGGAGGCCATTCGTGGCATTGAGGGAGGCCATTCGAGATGGGTGTGCAGGGCAGAGGTCGTTCGATGAGAACTAGGGCAGAGGACGTTTGAGTGGAATGGGGGTGACGGGAACTAAAACAAATGACGAAAGAAAAAAAATTGAAGACCTAAACACACCGTCTTGGGCAAAATTTTCAGAAAGGAAACAACTTTCCCAGACTCGCTAATTTGGACCCTCACTCGTGAGTCTATGCGAGTTTGACTGAGTCACTACGAGTTTGACCGAGTCTACATGGAAAACGATCCTGCAACCGAGTTAACTAGATTTGCCTATGTAGAATCATGAACTCGTCCGATTCTACGAGTCAACTCGTGAGTTTGACAACCATGGGCACCAAAGATGAGGAGAGGAATATTTCCAAGCTTGCTGAAGGCAGGGAATGGAATACAAGAGATTGGACCAAGCGAAATACACTAAGGATGAAGAGGACAAAGTCTTGTTTAAGGAACATGATATCACATAATAAACTGAGGGACACGAGGCATTATTGGACCAATGTTCTAAATATAGAGAAGAGGACCAAAATTATACTTTGTATTGTAGAATTCATGAGGTAAAAGAAGCACTAAATAGGATGAATAATGAAAAAGCAGTTGGAATAAATAATATAACTATTGAGGTACGGAAGTACCTAGGAGAGAAAGGTATAACCACACAATCTTTTAATGAGATAACAAAGTCTAAGAAAAAGCGATATGAATGGAGCACTTTAATCCCTATTTATAAAAACAAGGAAGATAAATAAAACTAAGTTCATTACAGAGGGATTAAGCTCGTGAGCCATATTATGAAGCTATAAGAAAGTGTAATTGAATGGAGATCAAGACAAGAGACTCATTTTTTAAATAACCAATTCAGGTCAACCATGGAAGCAATATACCTATGAAAAGGTATTGCAGGAAACAAAGAGATATACACATGGTTTCCATTGATTTGGAGAAGACCTACTACAATATGGAACCAAGAGGTGTCTTATGGAAGGCTTTGGATTAAAAAAGAAGTTCGTACTGCCTATATTTGAGATATAGGCAAAGATATATATGATAGGGGTCAAAACTAGTTTAAGATAACATGGTAGGATCGTAGAAGATTTTCATATAACTACAACCATACCAACAAAATGACGGTGAAATAGAGGGAGATGTACACCATAGGATTCAAGCGGGGTGGACGAAATGGAGGAGGACTTGGGGTGTTATTTGTGACAAAGGGCTTAGGGTGTTATTTGTGACAAAGGGCTTAGGGTGTTATTTGTGACAAAAAGATACCTGTCAAGCTAAAGGGAAAATTATATCGCACAACTACAAGACCTGCGATGTTGTATGGAACTGAGTGTTACGCAGTAATAGGTCAACAAGGGAATAAACTCAATGTAGCAGATATGAGAATGTTGTGTTGGATGAGGGGACGTACTAGACAAGATAGGATTAGGAATGATTGCATTACAAGGAGTCGGGATAATACCTATTGTAGAAAAGATGGTAGAAACTCACCTTAGGTGACTTGGGCATGCGTGGACAAGACCTGTTGAATCCCTAGTAACATGAATCGACCATATGGAGGGTAGCCCAATCTTTAGAGGTAGGAGGCCGATAAAAACTATAGTCGAAACCGTTAAGAAGGATGTAGAGGCCGATAATTTGTCTATAGACATGAATTATTATAGAACATTATGACATCGATTAATCCATGTATCCGACCTCACTTAATGGGAAATGGCATGGCTTGGTTGTTGTTGTTGTATAGAACCACACCAAAGGTCAACTTTGAGTCCTTACCTTTTTTAGCATATCCAATAGTCGATGCCACAATGCTAACTTTATGCAGAAAATATAGTCCTAGTTGGAGGGTCAAGAGAGAAAATAAATAGGAAGTTAAATCTGTGAAGACAATTGTGGAAGCACATGCCTTCTTTTAAGCAAAAATAAGACGAATAACGAATTATATAGAATTGAAGTTTAGCCAAAAGCACACTATAAGTCACATGGATTATGTATCTTGGACTTATACAAATGACGGAGAATTAGATGCATATGATTCAAGATGGGTGGATGCAATGGAGGAGTGCTTCAAGTGTTATTTGTCATAGAAAAATGTCACTCAAGGTTTAAGAAATAAATTACTGCACAACTATAAGACATGTAATTATGTATGGTTTTGAATGTTGGGTGGTAAAACCATTAAAAAGGACTTTAGATTTAAATGACACTTCTGAAGACATGGTTTACAATGGGACACAATGACACTGTTTGATCCATGTAGCTGACCCCACCTAGTGGGAAAAAGCTTCGTTGTTGTTGTTTGTCATATGATCACTTGAGCACTCGATAAAAAATAATTGCTTGGAACTTCCTAAATGTCAATAGGAGCTAAAAGCTTATGAATCATTTTGTAGGAGAGTAAAAGGTAAGTTTCTCACATTGTCATTTAAGGGGTAAGTTTTAATTAGTGCAACATTGCCCCCTTGGTGGGTTGAATGCCAACCTATGAAACAAATGAATAAAGAGGCTTAAGAGAGATGGCAAAATGCAGGCATGGCTCTTAAAAGTAATGTTTCATTGGTTAACAATTTTACAACTGTTAACATTCCTTCCTAATTTATAGGGCTTCTATATAACATACACACTAAACCAAACTAATATTTAACCAATTTGCAGAACAAAAAATTCTCAATCATGTCATCATTAATATAAACATAGAAGAGCATTGAGAAAGCCAGTAATTTCTAGAAACATATTCCCCGAATATGGAAATAGGACAGAGGGAGCTTAGTAGAGCTCATCAATTCAACAACATTCAAATAAACCAAACAATCTGAAGCAACAAACAAAACAATTAAGTCGCAAAATACTGCTTTAAACTATCATATAGGATCGAACAGTCAAAAACTTGTAAATGATTATGATATTTCATTAGACAAATAACAACACAAATTCTTGTATCTTAAAAAAAAAGTAAAACACAACTAATAATTTACATAAATAAATGAGTTACATACTTCCTCAGCCTTGAAGGTAATGACGTATTTTCTCAGTCCCAGTGCAGTTAACAGGCTATCAACTGTTTGGTGTGATTGCTGTTCATCACCCTACATGATAACCAACAAAGCCACATATCAGAATGAACTTTATAGATAATCTATTCAGTGTATTTACAAGGAGACGTAAAAAATCAAAAAGACACAAGCATTTGAAATACCCAATGCAATGTCTCAGTGTATTTACAAGGAGACGTAAAAAATCAGAAAGACATGAGCATTAGAAATACCCAATGCAATGTCTCATTAAATAACTTTTGCTCGATCAGTTTTTGTTTTCTATTATACACCTTCACCATATTAAATCATGTAAATGGGTATAACAGAATCAACCAAGATATCCATAAGATGATCATGGGAAAAGTTTCTCCAACACACATTAAAATGCAGAGCAAGAGAAAAAGGACATCTGGAGATCAGGAGGTCAGTAATATTCACCGTGTATGAAGCCCTCTGTGAAACACTGCTTGATGGAGGAAGTTGGCCAGGATGAGGTGCTACTGGCTTAGCAGTTACTGGGGGCAATGTGGACATTGTGGAGCGTGACATGAAAGATGCAGATGCAGAGCTTGGAGGCCTTGAAGTTTCAAGAACATCCCTAGCAACATAAGGAACAGATCTGACACCATCATATCTACTGTTTGGTGGCCTTCTCTGTAGGTCTTCAACATTCCTTTGGGGAGAAACCCCCCTGGAAGTACTTGGAAACCCATCTGGTGATTTTCGCCTAATATGATCTAATGTCCAAGGAGAGTATGAGCTTCTCATGGATTCCATATGCCTTATTAAATCATTAGAACTTCTAGCAGAGGAGATTTGCCTCAACATGCTTGCCTCCCTTGGTTCAGGTAAAATCTGCTTTGAATCAAAACCAGTTGTCATGGGGTGAACTGCCTTTGAAAGCTTTTCACGGAGGTCCATGTGCCTCTTACTGCCATTGCTCTCACCTCGCCTAGATGCACTTTTTTGCATGAGCTTCAACCGGAGATCATCTTTGCCAATATGCTCATCTAAATACATTGAGGGACATGAGATTAGGAATATAGAGTATAGATACCGTTGAGCAACATAAAGATGCACAGGTGAATTCACTACTAAGGGAGCTTACTACCATCCGGTCTTTGCACGCTTATATCTCCTCGCTGTCTGCACAAAATATGAACAACATAATTCATGAAACAAACTTAATTGAATCACACAGAATAACAGGCAGCCTATTCCACCTCTATCCCTGACCATTACAGAGTCCAACACATTGTCCATGGGAAATTTTCTGAACAAACAGAATATACTAGGAAAATATCACAAGTATATATCATTATGCTGCACACCATACTAGTTATAAACACTAAAGAAACAGCAAACAAACCGCTTATTGTTGCTGGGTCCATTTCCATGCCACAGGGAACTGTCTGCGCTACTTCCAATTCGGTCTCTTACAGACCGCTTGGTCCCAGCTGAGGAAAGAGAAGAGAAAGAAACATCTGCAGCAGATATATCCCTCTTCACAACCTAAACTCAAATGCAGAATAACAGGTCATTGAAATGAACCCAACTATAAATATTGCATTCATCATATATTGGAACCAAACTCTATATTTCAGTGCTGATATAATACAATTAGGAAATGTTAAAAATGAAATTTTTATACTGAGTGCCAGTATTTAAAAAAATAAAAAAACAAAAGAGTACATGTACAAAGTTATGCCTAACCTACAACCAGATGTCAACAAGAGAAAATAACCATTTTGTATCATGTATATTTTATTTGTAAACAAACATAAACTAAAACAAAAAATAAAAATAAAAATCATATTCACTGATAATTTCCCAGAATACTATATTCAATTATGATTTGCTCTCACCATTCGAAACCATCATTCGATCAAGCAAGTAGAAAAAAGTTAATTCGAAAAAAGATAAAGTTAAACACAATCAAAGTAGCAGAAAGCACATACAGAAGTTCCTAGAACGAAAAGCAAAAACTTCAATCTATATATTAAAAAAAACGATAACAAAATTGAATTAGAAAAGATTTAAAACTACCTGACCGCTACGCCCAAGAGTAATGGTAACCCTACCCCTCGAAGTATCAGACATATCGATAACCCAAACACTAAACTATCAATTGAGTATAATTTTCTGCAGCTGGAAGCATTAACAGATTCGAACGAGAAGCGCGAAGAGTAAACCTAACTCTGACCCTAACCCTAACCCTAACACAAATCTTCAAGTTCAGGATTCGGATTCCAATTAGAGAGAAAGGGGGTGTGGGTGGAAGGGCGCGCCGCTTTTGTTTCGGGTAGAAGTGAAAACGGTGGAGCTCGGAGATGGAATTATGGAAATGGCCTTTGTTTGGCTTGGGTGAAAGAGGGAGGAAAAAAAAATGAAGAAGTATATGATTTTTAAGTTTCTCCTCGTTTGGTTTTGGAGAAAGAAAAAACATCATGGGAAAACTACATCATTTTTTTCTCTTATGAGAATAAAGAAAGCGAGAAAAGAGATAAATGTCAAATTTATTCATCATCTATCCATCCATTCATCTAACAATGACACAATTTCTCTATTCAATAAAAACACAAAATTTTCTCATTTCATTTTCTCTCATATCAAAAATCATTAAATATCATTTTTGTCGTCACTTTCATTATACTTATCTTTTTTTCTCTCTTTCCTATTTCTTTTTGAAACCAAACAAAGCAACATTATATGCTAAAGGGAAATATGGTGGTTATGCATGACCAAACTAGGGTCATCTTATTAGTAGACCATGGTGCCGATATGAATTTCTAATTTCACAAAAGTGAAACAATTGTTTGTTTTTCTATACATCAGTGTTATTTGATATATGAATTCCTAATTTCACAAAAGTGAAATAATCAATCACATGACCGAAAAATATGATGGTTATGCGTGATCAAACCAGGATTGTCATATTAGTAGACTGTGGTGCTGATAGGACCAAACCCATTTAACGATTGTTTTTTTTCTTCTATACATCGATATTATTTGATATGAATTCTTAATTTCACGAAAGTGAAACAACTAATGACATGACCAAAAGAAAATAACTACTTGGTCAAAAATTGGTCAAATGCACAATATGCTTCCTGTTTGCATGCGTGGGTATGTGTTTTACGAAAAACTTCATACTTCAATTATTTTCCATTTCCTATATTGTTGCTATTTTGTATGAACTAATTTAGAAAAACACGATTTGAATGATATGAATTCCATGTTGGTATTTTCGAACATTTGTGTTTGATCTTTTGGGATATGAGAAGCTAGCCCTATGTCCTCGATATTTGATCAAATAAGATTAAGAATTCATTACCAGTTTTGAGGTCGGGTGGTCAATGCTAACCATGGGTATCAAAACTGGACCAGATTAGTCGGTTGGACCGATGGATCAAACCATGTATCAGTCCATGGTGACCCTCTGGATGTGAATAAAATTGGTATGAAATCGATGAATTCAATTAAAACTGGTACAGATTCGGTAAACCATTAGTCCACCGGTCTTCACTGTTGGAACCAAAGTGGTTTTGGATTTAATAATCTCTAAGTTTTGATGCTAACAAAAGGATTAAATTTGTTTGGCAGAGTGTTAGTTGAGATCTAACAAGTGAGTTCAGTTTATGCAGGAATATTCAAAATAATATAAGGTATACAATGCTTGGACTCGTGCAAAGAATTACCCGTCCAAAGGTTATTTAAACTGTTTATATTTTAAATGATAAGTAGATTAGTTTTTCTTTAGTAGACGAGGCAATAAATGAATACTTAAATAACTTGTTAGGTACAATAAGTACAAAGACTTGAAAATAAGCGCTTCCATTTTGCCACGTCAGCAGACGAGTGCTATCCTTGCAACTCAAGTATACATTCATAGTACCTAAACTAAAATTCAGTAGAAGTCCATAGTGCCACGTCATTGGACGGAGGTTCTCTAAGGACTTAGCAAGTCCAAAGACTTGTGTGGATGAGCGCTTCAACCACATTAGTAGACGAGTGCTTCTACCATTTTAGTGGACGGACGCTTCTGCCACATCAGTGGACGAGCAAAATTAAAAATCTTGTGTAGATGCGTTCTTAAAACTAAGTAGACGGTTCTATATGTTTACTACCTTGAATGTGATTTAATGCAATCTGGTCTACAATGAATTTATTTCAAATGATTGATATTTATTTCAAATGAATATTTATTCTTTCCATTTGTCTTTATTCGATTTAATGTCTTGTTTCCCTTGAAAAAATTCATGGTACTATCAAGGAAATACAAAAAGTAAATAGTACAATTGGAATTGCAAAACGATCTGTACAATGACATCTTTATTGCTGAACAAAAGCTGGGTTATACACAAAGGAGGAAAGAAAGTTTTTAAGGTACAATTGCTCAGAACAGTGAGCCTCCACTTTGTGATTTTATGATAACCAATGATACTTTTCAACATGGCCAAAATCAAGCTATCAGTTACAACGGATATCATGCATTTAATGCTATCTCTACACGGGATTACTCAAAGTAACCGTTGAAGAATTACAAGAGAAGAAGAAGGTCACTATATAAGCAGAAGACCTCAGATACTGAAGAAAAACTTTTGCTAGCTAACAACTCCTACCTATACAATATTTGCGAGAGCAAGCTCTTATTTATTCTTTAAAAAGGTAAAAGTATGTAATCTCTTAGTTTGAATATTGTAAAAATATTCAACAGATCTCAAACTTTCATATCCTCACACTTAGTGAGTTAAGTAGATCAAAGTTGTAAATCTCTTTGTTAGAGTTAGAGCCTGAAGAGGCTTGGTAAGAAAGGAATACTTGTAGCCTGAAGATGTGTTGAATACTTGTTGTGTAATCTATTTGGAAAAATAGTGGAAAAATCCTTGAAGTCGAAGGGACTAGACGTAGCTCTTGGTTGGAAGAGAGTGAACCAGGATAAAATCTCTTACGTGAATTTTCTATCCCTAAACTCTTCAGTTTAGTTGCTTATACTAACTGTGAGGTTTTGATATTGCTTTTGTTAATCTTTTTAAAAAGGATTTCTTGTGTGCTTTATCTTTTTATCTTCTACTTGTGAAAAAGTTGTTCAAAAGGGTTTTTGCAAAAATAATTAACAAACACAATTCAACCCCCCCCCCCCCCCCTCTTGTGTTTGCCTGTGCCAACTTCAGTTGGTATCAGAGCTTGGCCTTGACAGGGTTGAGCATCTAACAAGTGCTTAGGTAGTATGATCCTACAATCATGGATGCAGAAGGACAAGCTATCAACAGACCTCCTTTCTTCGATGGAACTGATTATGATTATTGGAAAAAGAGGATCATGGCATTCTTGGATGCACAGAATGCTGACATCTGGGAACTAATTGAAAATGGCTACACTGAGCCAAGGATTGAAGCTGGAGCTGCAGTGCCTAGAGCTGAATGGACTCAAGAGCAGAAAAGCCAACATCAACTAAACTTGAAAGCTAAGCACTATCTCATGTGTGATATCACCAGATCTGAGCATGACAAGGTTCATAGTTGCAACACGGCTAAAGAAATCTGGGATACCCTTGCACTAGCTCATGAAGGTTCCTCACAAGTGAAGGAATCAAAGATAAGCATGCTGGTTCACCAGTATGAGCTATTCAAGATGGCTGATCATGAAACTATAGACCAGATCGTTGGAAGATTCCAAACAATCACTAACAGTCTCAGGTCTCTTGGAAAGGTCTATGAAAATAGAGATTATGTGAGAAAAATTTTGAGAAGTCTCTCAAAGCAGTGGAGACCTAAGGTAACTGCTATCCAGGAAGCAAAGAATCTGAATACTCTTTCTCTGGAAGAGCTTCTGGGGTCATTAAAAGTTCATGAACTTGAACTTAACGAAGAGGAAAACTCCAGAAAAGGAAAGTCCATTGCCTTAAAGGCCAAGAAAGCTAGTTCCTCAAAAATGCTTAAAGTTGCTGAGTCTTCAGATGAAGCTGATTCATCAAATGATGAAGATGACTCAGATGAGGATGAACTATCTTTCATCTCCAGAAAAATCCAACACATATGGAGAAAGAAAGGTAGATTCAGAAGGAAGCAGCTCAACAAAAAATTCTCCAAGGAGAAGTCGGATTCCAAGGAGAAAGGTCCACCCCTGTGCTTTGAATATAAGAAACCAGGACACTTCAAAGCTAACTGCCCAGAGCTGAAGGAGAAAAAGAAATTCGTCAAAAAGAAGAAAGACATGATGGCTACATGGGAGGATCTTGACCTGTCTTCTTCATATGAAGAAGATGAAGTAGGAGAAGAAGCAAACATCTGCTTCATGACTGACACTACATCAGAAAGTGAATTCACTGATGCTGAGGTAATAGAATCTGATCCATCCACTCTTCAAACTGTTTTTGATGAATTGCTGCATGATTCATGCATACTGTCTAAAAAGTATAAGAGTCTCAAAAAGAAGTTTATTAAACTTTCTATAGACTATGATTAGGTCTGCACAGTAAATCAAAACCTTAGGGATGAGAGTGAAACATTAAAATCAAACAATGTTAGTCTGACTAACAAGACTAAGTGTAAGTCCAATAGCTTGTGAAGTTGAAAAACTGAAACAAGATGTGACATACTTGACAGACTCTCTGTCAAAAATGGTTGGTAGCTCAAATAAATTAAATCTTATATTAAGATATTCTAGATCACCACATGACAAATCTGGCATTTGGTATGATAAAGAGAAGCAAGATGCATCTCTGAATAAACCAAAAGTTCATACACAATATAAGGCTTTTAAAGTCCGTCCACAACACACTGTGTCAAAACCTAGCCCTTCCAATACATACTGCAAAGTGTGCGGAAAAATTGGGCATGTGTCATCTAAATGCATACATAACAAGCATGCAAAGAATTCATGACCTATGATCACTAACAAGAAAGGACCCAAGTCAATTTGGGTACCTAAAGATAAGATAATCCCTGTAGCAGATCTGCTTAACAACAGGAAAGAAACAGAAGTCCTGGTACTTGGACAGTGGGTGCTCACGACACATGACAGGAGAAAGGTATATGTTCCAAGACCTTAGACCCAAAGATGGTGGCTGGGTCACTTTTGGAGGAAACCTAAATGGAAAGATCATTGGTAGAGGTCAAATTGGTAAACATCATTTTCCCTCCATTGATAATGTTCTGTTAGTAAATGGTCTTAAACACAATCTGCTTAGCATTAGTCAATTATGTGATAGTGGGTTTGCTGTTTCATTTAATAAGAATATGTGTTCTGTAAAGAAAGTTGATGGATCACTCTTATTTACTGACCAGAGGCAAAACAATCTGTATAAGATTGACTTAGAGGACCTCTCAAATCAAAGTGTGTCATGTCTAGTGTCCATTGAGGATGAACGATGGATTTGGCACAAAAGGTTGGGTCATGCAAGTTTGAGATTAATCTCAAAACTGAAAAAAGCATAACCTTGTAAGAGGACTACCAAACCTTAGTTTTAAATCTGATGATCTCTGTGATGCATGTCGGAAGGGAAAACAAGTCAAATGTTCCTTTGAATCTAAGAATGTTGTTAGTACCAACAGACCACTAGAATTATTACACCTTGATATCTTTGGTCGAACAAGGACTGCCTCTGTTAGTGGTAATAAATAGGGTCTTGTCATAGTAGACGACTACACTAGATGGACATGGGTTATGTTCCTTGCTCACAAGGATGAGTCATTCAAGGTCTTTTCTGTATTCTGCAAACGTGTACAGAATAAAAAAAGGTATGTGTATAGCTTCAATTAGAAGTGATCATGGGGGAGAATTTGTCAATGAGCTATTCCATGAGTTTTGTGAAGAAAGTGGTATTCAACACAACTTCTCAATACCAAGAACACCACAGCAAAATGGTATGGTAGAGAGAAAGAACAGATCTCTTCAAGAGATGGCTAGGACTATGCTCAATGACAATTTTGTCCCTAAGCACTTCTGGGCTGAAGCTGTGAACAACGCTCACTACATTCGAACAGAATATACATTAGACCTATTCTGAATAAGACTCCTTATGAATTGTGGAAAGGTAGAAAACCCAACATTTCATACTTTCACCCTTTCGGATGTAAATGTTATATTTTGAATACAAAAGATCAACTTGGTAAATTTGATGCTAAAATAGAGGAATCCTTCTAGGATTTTTTGAAACTTCAAAAGGCTTTAGAGTTTATAATTCTAGAACTTTAGTTGTAGAAGAATGTATTCATGTGAAATTTGATGACAAACTGCCTGATAAGAGACTATCAGAGCTAGATGAAGTTTTTGCAGATCTTGATCTAAATATCTCAAGAAAGAAACCAGAAATCAAGTCTGATATCCAAGTAGACGACTCTTCTCAACAACAACCAGAAACATCTACCTCTCAACAGGAAAATGCTCGGAAATCTTGGTATTTCAGAAATTACCATCCTCAAAATCAAATCATTGGTGACCCCAATGACAAGCTAAGAACTAGGTCAACCTTCAGAGAACAAAGTGATTCTGCTCTTGTCTCTGAATGTGAACCGAAGACAGTGGACGAAGCTCTACTGGACGAAGGATGGATTCTTTCTATGCAAGAAGAGCTAAATCAGTTTGAGAGAAGTGAAGTCTGGATGCTTGTACCCCTGCCTGAAGACAAGTCAGTCATTGGAACAAAGTGGGTCTACAGAAACAAGCTTGATAAAGATGGTAAGGTTGTGAGAAACAAGACAAGACTTGTTGCTTAAGGCTACTCTCAAGAAGAAGGTATAGACTACACTGAAACTTTTTCACCAATTGCTAGACTAGAAGCTATAAGAATTTTAATATCGTTTGCTGCACATCATAGCTTTATGCTTTTTCAAATGGATGTTAAAAGTGCCTTCTTAAATGGCTTTATTAATGAAGAAGTATATGTCATGCAACCTCCTGGCTTTGAAAATACAAATCACCCTGAACATGTTTATAAGCTTAAGAAAGCATTATATGGACTTAAGCAAGATCCTTGAGCTTGGTACGATAGGTTAAGTTCATTTCTAATGGAAAGTGGTTTTAACAGAGGAAAAGTAGACACAACTCTATTTAGAAAATCTATTAAGTCAGATTTCATTATAGTACAGATTTATGTTGATGATATCATTTTCGGTGCTACTAAGGAATCTCTATGCAAGGAATTCTCTAAGTTAATGCAAAAAGAATTTGAAATGAGCATGATGGGAGAACTCAAATTCTTCCTTGGACTTCAAGTTAAACAGTCTATGGACGAGGTGTACATCCATCAGACTAAGTATACAAAGGAACTTCTAAAGAGGTTTAAGATAGATGATTGCAAACCAATGAATACCCCTATGCATCCCATTTCAATACTAAACAAAGATGATAAAGAGAAAAAGGTAGACCAAAAGGTATACAGAGGTATGATAGGATCTCTTTTATATCTGATTGCGTCTAGACCTGATATAATGTTCAGTGTTTGCTTATGTGCTCGTTTTCAATCTGATCCTAGAGAGTCTCACCTCTCAGCAGTTAAAAGAATATTTAGATATTTAAAAGGTACTACTAATCTGGGTTTGTGCTTTAAGAAAAATGATGATTACAGATTAGTTGGTTTTTGTGATGATGACTATGCTGGAGATAGAATTGAAAGAGAAGGCACCAATGGAGGATGTCACTTCATTGGAGCTAACCTAGTATCATGGTCAAGCAAAAGGTAAAGTACCATTGCTCTATCATCTGCTGAAGCAGAATACATATCAGCTGCAAGCTGCTGCTCACAACTTCTATGGATCAAACACCAATTAGAAGGCTACAATGTATTTGGAAGTAGTATTCCACTTATGTGTGATAATACCGCTGCAATCAATCTATCTAAGAATCCAATACTGCATTCTAGAGCTAAGCATATAGAAATCAAACATCATTTTATTAGGGATCATGTGCAAAAAGGTGTGTTTGATGTTCAATTTATAGATACTGACCACCAATGGGCAGATATCTTCACTAAACCTCTTGCTGAGGACATATTTATCTTTATAAGAAAGCATTTGAATGTGTTGTATGTGATTTGAGCTAGTATATTTATTGATAAATTGGTCGACCATTGCATGTTCTCTCTGCACGTCCAATAGTCATGACATCCAGAGCAAGTGGATTCTACGTGTCCACTACCTATCTCTTTGCACGTCCACTGTTAGTCTTGTGTGGACTCGTCTAAGCACACATTTATTGCTTATATTAATTTGTTCTTGAACACATTTATATAAAATGCTTCTCTTTCCTTGCTGAGTCAGCTACCCTCATCAATCCCATCAAGACCTTTTTATGGTCTCAAGTTACTAACGCCGTTTTATCATTATGACATGTCATATCAAATGTTTTTTAAAAACCTTTTGATATTCAAGATTCTTTTAAAATAAATCTTTTCCCTCTGAGAAAGACTTTACGCTTTCATAATCTCTCGAGCTATCTCTCTTTACCTCTCTTTGCTCTCCAAACCCTAAGCTCATTGATCATCTACAATGGCATCTTGAACCTTCAACGTGGACAAACTCAACTTAGCTATAGAGCATCATTTCAACCTTAATGTGCTAAAAGACTACAATCTTGACATAAGTAAATATGTCAATGCTGCTGGCTGGGAAGGACTCTTTGAGGAGAAAGTCTCTGTTTTCCCAAATCTTGTCAGGGATTTTTGGAGAAACATCCAACTGACAGAAACTGCCTTCTACTCAACCGTATTAAGAAGTAAGATTACAGTCTCGGAGAAGACAATTGCTGAAGCAATCTTCTGTGCTCAGGAAGGGCTAGTTTTCACAGAGTCTTGGGAAGAAGACTTGGGCGGTTTTGAGACTATAGAAGTCTGTCTCATGAAGGAGGACACGGTCAAGACTCACTCGTGGAAGGCTGTTGAAATGAAGGATATCGTTCGTATCCTTCACCAGCTTCTCAACAAAGTGGTGCTTCACAAGGTTGGATCAAAGGACAACCTTTCATCTCTTCACAAGTTCTGTCTCTGCCATCTTCTCACAGAGACAAGAATCCTTTATGGAAGATTCAGGGATGCAGTGGTGAACAAGAAAAGACTCTCTGCACTTCCTTTCTGCCACCTTCTCTCGAAGATTTTCAAGGCTCAAGGAGTATATGAGTCTCTTGCTGCCAAGACTACTGAGGAGCAAGCGAGGTTACTGACTGATAAACCAATGTCTGCTGCAGACTTTGGAAAGATGAGCATAGCCAACATTAACTGTTGTTTTGGCTTCACGACTAAAGAGGGAGGGGGGGGGGGGGGGTGGATTGAGTTTTCTTAAAATATTTCCCTCTTAAAAACTTTTCACAAAACTTTAGTTTTCAGATTTGTGACATCAAGATCTTTTACAAAATCAACGAAGGGCTTTTACAAAATCTTGAATAGAAGGTGATGAGGATAAGAAAGATTGATTCAGAATTAATTGATCACGGAATAGGTTCAGGTTCAAAACTAAATAATAACAAAATACCTAAACTGATTAAGCCTTTAAAGATTAAGAACAAGTTATGCAAGTTTCAAGTTTCAGATACAGGAATTAACAATCAAGAACAAACTTGCAGGTTTCAGTTTTAGTTTTAATTCAGTTTCAGCAATCAAGAATGGTTTTGATCAACTCAGTTTTGAACACAGATAACACTGACTTGATTACAATCAGACTTAGGTTTCAATACAGTTTATACAGATCAAGAACAGAAATTATATTGAACTTTAAACGTCAGAATCACATGTTCTTGATCATAAACAGAAAGTAAAAGAGTTAAAGTTTAGAGATACCACACAACCAGATTTATCCTGGTTCAGTCACCACTACTGTGACCTACATCTAGTCCCCACTCCACCTATGGGTTTTCAAACACTAACACAACAAGCTTTAGCAAGATAGGTTGAAAAACCTTTACACCACAGAGCACTCCTTCACCTCGAGATATCACACTCTTGTGAAGAGCCTCAATATTCTTCCTTAAGGATACATCACCCTAATCACTCAGAAAGACTCCCTCTCTCTTTACAATCAAATAAAACGAAAAATTGATTCCTAACTCTCAATAGTCAGATAAACAAATTGAAGCACTTATGAGAATGAAACACTCTTTTCACAATAAGCTCAAGCAAGAGGATGAATGATTTTCATAATTGATCTCTCAAATTGATTTCGTAAAACTGTGATATGTTATTGTTCTGATATTCTTTTTTGAAAGTGTTCCTTTGATCCCTCTATATATAGAAAACAAGTTATAGTCGTTGGGATCAATCAAAACAGATTTGGATCTTGATAATAAAATCTGTTTTCTTGATTCTGGTTCTTGAAATAAGATTTTACATCAGCGTCGTCTTCAAACCTCATGGCTCGTAGTTGATAGCAGACGAGCTCCATATGTCACTTTAGTGGACGAGCACTTCTGTCACTTTAGTGGACAAGCACTTCTGTCACTTTAGTAGACGAGCGCTTGTATCTGTAACATCCTAAAATTCTAATATAAATAATTTGAAAAAAAAAGAAAAAAAAAAGAGATTAAGTTATTAAAAATATAGTGGAAATAAAATATAATTAAGAGATTTAATGTAAAGGATTTGTTAGTATAAAAATTTATTAGAGTTGGTTATGAATTACAAAAGGAATAATAAATTAAAATATATACAAGTATGAATGTAAACATAAGTGCAGACTTTTCACGCAGGGGCCTAATGGTAGCTCATAAGTCGAGTGGGCCTAGTTGTTTTATAATAATAAAAAATAAACAATGAAGAAAGAGAAAAAAAAAAAAGAGAAAAAAAGAAAATAAAATTACAAACCTAGAAGCCCACTGCCTAGTACGTCATATCTATATATTGGCCACTGCGCTGAGGGTAGCTAGCGCCGCACAGTGAGAATAGTGAGGGAGGGACTTCCATTCCTTGCCAGTACAACAGTAACAACAACACAGATCCCAGAACGTCACCAAATGGGAGAGGAATTTTTAGGGAAGCGTAAATCTTTATCATACGTAATTTTTAAAGCACATTGGAGGTCTTCAAAAGGTGAGTAAAAATACTTTTTCTCACACTTTCGTGGTACAATTGATTTGAAGTTTTGTTATATAGATTTGTTTAATTACAAAAATTAAGATTTTAGAGTATATGATTTTTATTTGGAACTTTGAAATATTTTCACCACTTGATGAATTGATTTAGTGAGTGTAATTTTCTTGTCATTCTATTAATGTTTGATGCAATAAAATGATAATAATAAAATAAATAGCTAAATAGATGCCCAAATTTCGTACCGTGCGTAACCTTATTACAGTGGCATAACATTATTTATGTTTGATATTAGATGATTTCTATTGATACATATATGCCACGCCCCTGTGAGTGAATACATGTACTATAACAAGCATAAATTATATTAAGGACTTATATGTTTTGGTTGTGTTTGTACTTTAAATCCTGTTATAGTGTCTATGTAATTGCTGCATGGAGTTTGAGAAAATATTTGGTAGTCATCTGGGATGACATTTGGTAGTCATCTGGGATGACATGTTGCATGGTACATATGATTTGGTCATCACCTTCTGGGAAGGAGTGACGGTTGTACATTCTATTCCGGGAATAGGATGAGAGATATCACCATCTGGGATGGGATATCAATTTATTGAAAATATTCACATCTGGGATGGAATATTAGATACCTCCATCTGGGATGGGGAAGGCAGTGGGACGCCATTGCATGGATATGAGCTCATAGACCTTTAGTGGATCTGGGATTCACACCGGTTCTGGGAACCAAAGAGTCAAGTTAAGTGATTCTGGGAATCACCGAGTCATGTTCATGGAGTTGTATTGTGTAGAGTTTGCATGATGAATGTGATTAAATGCAATGTGATGTGACCGTTTCTGAGTTTATGAGTTTGTGCTTTAAATGCTTGACATTAATTATATATATATATGTATATATAATTATTATTTTGGAGGTTTATTGTATTCAATATTTAAAAAATTAGTGGGTACCATGAATGTTTTTCCGGTTACCGCACCGGCTGAGAACAACACTAATTGCGAAAATATTTTTAGAACTTGATTTTTATTCACTGGGATTATATCTCATTAAAAGTGTTGTTTTCAGAGCACGAGGACGATATCTTGAAGGCTGATGAGGATTGAAGACTTAGCGAATTTACTTATTTATTATCTAGCTTTGTTAGTATTTTATTTTGAATAAGGAGCCGTTTGTGGCTAGACATATTTATTTTATTTTTTATTTATCGTTGGGTTTATTAGTAGACGCCCGGTTTTGAGGCTTGGGGTTTTTATTTGGACGTATGGATTTATTATTTATTACTTTGATACATTATTACTATTTTATTTAATATGAGACATTTTCCGGACTTATATAATTGATAAAATTTTTATGACTAACATATTTTAATTAAATGTATTAAAGGATTTTTATACAATTTGTTTTTGGTTACTAATGTAACGAAGGGCGTTACATTTATGGTATCAGAGCAGTTCGATTCTAAATCGGACTGTGGTAATGGGGCTTTTTCTAAAATAAAACTTGGGTGCATAGGATGCTCTTGTTAGAGTTATAAATGCTGCATGCTATTCTTTGGGATATTGGACCTGATCAACCCAATATTTCATTGGTAGTGAGCATATTTATGGCGACTAATAGGCGAGGGACGAATGTTGCACTTGCATTGTACGGCCAAGGCTATGCAAGGGCAGACGGAGACTTGCCGTCAACTGAAAGGGAATGGAGGCCAGTCACTAATGAAGTGGTGGCAACCTAGGACCCTTAACACGTGGGGCTTTTCGAATTCAAGAAGAACAATTTGCCATCATTCTGGGGCAGCTTAGATCCGAAGGAGGCCGAACTTCTTCTACTTGTTAAGAAAAAAATAATAATAAATTATTATATTGTTTGATTCAGGAGCAACGCATTCCTTGATACATCCTTTATGTGTGAAAATTTGGAGATACCAATCTTTCATTTGTCCTTTGATTCATACGTTTCTACTCCTATAGGGATATTCTTGTCCTTCCATTGGTTGTTTAAATTGTTTCCTTGTGCGTCAAGACACTCCTTATGACATCAATCTTATTGTTATCTACGTATTGTATGTTATTCTTGGTATTGACTTATTGGCATCTAGACTCATTGCCATAAGCATTCTGACAAAAATATCCTTATCTCTCCACGTCCAATGTCTAATGATTTTCCCCGTACCCAGTTCTATTGTTTCTGCTGTTGCTTGTCATAAGTGCTTAGTTGAGGGAGCTCAAGGATATATACTCTTATTCTCTGCTAAGATAGAGGCTGACAGTGATGTGACGGCTATACCTGTGGTGTGTGAATTCCAGGATGTTTTCCCTAAGGATGTCTCTAGCTTGCCTCCGAATAGGGAAGTTGAGTTTAACATAGATCTAGTGTCAGGGAGTGGACCGGTATCGGTAGCGCCTTATAGAAGGGCACCTTTAGAGTTGAGCGAGCTTAAGAAACAGTTAGAGGAGGCGCTAGGGAAGGGGTTTATTAGGCCTAGTGTGTCACCCTGGGGAGCACCTGTCCTCCTGGTGAAATAGAAGGATGGGAGCATGAGGCTATGTGTTGACTATAGGCAGTTGAACAAAGCGACCATCAAGAATAAATACCATTTGCCTAGGATAGATGACCTCTTAGACCAGCTGAGGGGAGCGTCGGTGTTTTCCAAAATAGATCTAAGGTCGGGATACCATCAAATTATAGTTAAGAATGAGGACATTCCTAAGATAGCCCTTAGGACAAGGTATGGGCACTATGAGTATGTAGTGATGCCCTTTGGTGTGACCAATGCCCCAGCCGTTTTCATAGACTACATGAACCGGATCTTTAGGCCATTCTTGGACAGCTTTGTGGTGGTGTTCATAGATGATATTTTGATATACTCTAGGACACCAGAGGATCATGAGGAGCATTTGAGGTTAGTGTTGCAGATTCTGAGGGAAGAACAACTGTATGCAAAGCCAGAAAAATGTGAATTTTGACTTGACGAGGTGAAGTTTTTAGGACATACCATAACTAGGAGTGGTGTAGCGGTCGACTCTAGTAAGGTTGATGCAGTGCTTGGATGGGAGCAACCTAAGTCAGTGACGGAAGTGAGGAGTTTCCTAGGACTGGCAGGTTACTATAGGAAATTCATAGAAAGGTTCTCTAGGCTAGCTTTACCTGTTACCAAGTTGACTAGGAAAGGAAAATCTTTCGAGTGGGATAAGGAATGCGAAGAGAATTTTGAGGAGCTTAAGAGGAGATTGGTGTCATCACCGGTCTTAACCATTCCAGATCCCTCAGTGAGTTTTGTGGTATATTGTGACGCTTCTAAGAATGGTTTAGGTTGTGTGTGATGCAGGAAGGCAGGGTAGTGGCTTATGCATCTAGGCAGCTTAGGACACATGAGGTGAATTATCCTACTCATGACCTTGAGTTAGCAGCAGTAGTCTTTGCTCTTAAGATTTGGAGGCACTATTTGTATGGTGCAAAGTTTGAGGTTTTTAGTGATCATAAGAGCCTTAAGTATTTGTTTGACCAAAAAGAATTGAATATGAGGCAAAGGGGGTGGATGGAATTTCTTAAGGACTATGATTTTGAGTTGAAGTACCATCCAGGGAAAGCCAATTGGTGGCTGATGCACTCAGTAGGAAAACCTTGCATGTGTCAAGTTTAATGGTCCGAGAGATGAATATGTTAGAGGAGTTCAGGGACATGAATCTAAATGTGTCCCTTAGTGCTTTAAGCTTGAAGTTGAATAGGCTGGAAATTTGCAGTGACCTTAGAGAAATGATTAGGCGAGAACAGCTTTTAGACCAGGCGTTACAATCTCTTTTAGATTGAGAGAATTATGTGTTGTCTACTGATGGTCTAGTGTTGTTTAAGAATAAAATCGTTGTTCCTAAGGAGGGGAGCCTTAGAGAGAAAGTTCTAGAGGAAGCGCATAATGGGAAGTTCACCATACATCCAGGGATAACCAAGATGTATCAAGATCTAAAGAAGATGTATTGGTGGCCAGGAATGAAATGGGATGTGGCTAGCTTTGTAGACAAGTGTTTAGTATGTCAAAAGGTTAAGATAGAACATCAGAGACCTTCGGGTTTGTTGCAGCCTTTAGAAATTCCTCAATGGAAATGGGAGAGGATTTATATGGATTTTGTGATGGGGTTACCTAGGACTCGTTTGGGTTTAGATGCCATATGGGTAATTATGGATAGGTTGACCAAGTCTGTACACTTCTTGCCAATTAAGACAACCTATAGTTTGAATAAGTTAGCAGACTTATACATTAAGGAGATAGTGAAGCTTCATGGCATACCTACCTCTATAGTGTCAGATAGAGACCCACGATTTACCTCTAGATTTTGGAGAGCATTCCAACAGGCTTTTGGTTCTAAGTTGAGTTTTAGCACAGCCTATCATCCCCAAACGGATGGTCAGTCGGAGAGGACCAATCAGACCCTTGAGGACATGCTGAGAGCATGTGTTTTAGATGAAGGTGGGGGTTGGGATAAATTTTTACCTCGTATAGAGTTTGCTTATAACAACAGTTATCACGCTAGCATCGGCATGGCACCCTATGAAGCTCTTTATGGGAGGAAGTGTAGGTCCCCTTTATGTTGGTGTGAAGTAGGTGAGAAAACCTTGATAGGACTCGAATTGGTCCAGGAAACCTCTGAGAGGATCAAAATGATTAGGGAGAGGATGCGCACGGCGCAAAGTAGACAAAAGAGCTAAGACCGACAAAAGGAGAAAGCCTCTAGAATTCCAGGAAAGTGAGCATATATTTTTGAGAGTCACTCCTAAGACGGGAGTAGGGAGGTCGATGAAAGTCCCCAAGCTAAATCCCCGTTTCATGGGACGTTTCCAAATCCTTAAAGGAGTCGGGCCTGTTGCTTATCAATTGGCTCTTCCGCCACAGTTGGCAAACCTTCATGATGTTTTCCATGTGTCGCAACTCAAAATATGTGCCTGATGAATCTCATGTGATAGCTCCTGAGTCAATACAATTGAAGGATAATTTAATCTTTAAGCCCAGACCTATTCAGATCGTTGACAAGAGCACAAAAACTCTGAGGAATAAGATGATCCTATTGGTGAAAGTGATTTGGGAAGGGTTGACTCCAGAGGAAGCTACCTGGGGACTTGAAGAAGATGTTAGACAACATCATCCAGATCTTTTCGGCACAGGTACATAACTTGGTATCGCATTACCTTTAATGTTGTGTAGTTTGGGTGAGACGTGAGAATTTCGGAGACGAAATTCATTAAGGAGGGGAGAAATGTAACATCCTAAAATTCTAATATAAATAATTTGAAAAAAAAAGAAAAAAAAAAGAGATTAAGTTATTAAAAATATAGTGGAAATAAAATATAATTAAGAGATTTAATGTAAAGGATTTGTTAGTATAAAAATTTATTAGAGTTGGTTATGAATTACAAAAGGAATAATAAATTAAAATATATACAAGTATGAATGTAAACATAAGTGCAGACTTTTCACGCAGGGGCCTAATGGTAGCTCATAAGTCGAGTGGGCCTAGTTGTTTTATAATAATAAAAAATAAACAATTAAGAAAGAGAAAAAAAAAAGAGAAAAAAAGAAAATAAAATTACAAACCTAGAAGCCCACTGCCTAGTACGTCATATCTATATATTGGCCACTGCGCTGAGGGTAGCTAGCGCCGCACAGTGAGAATAGTGAGGGAGGGACTTCCATTCCTTGCCAGTACAACAGTAACAACAACACAGATCCCAGAACGTCACCAAATGGGAGAGGAATTTTTAGGGAAGCGTAAATCTTTATCATACGTAATTTTTAAAGCACATTGGAGGTCTTCAAAAGGTGAGTAAAAATACTTTTTCTCACACTTTCGTGGTACAATTGATTTGAAGTTTTGTTATATAGATTTGTTTAATTACAAAAATTAAGATTTTAGAGTATATGATTTTTATTTGGAACTTTGAAATATTTTTACCACTTGATGAATTGATTTAGTGAGTGTAATTTTCTTGTCATTCTATTAATGTTTGATGCAATAAAATGATAATAATAAAATAAATAGCTAAATAGATGCCCAAATTTCGTACCGTGCGTAACCTTATTACAGTGGCATAACATTATTTATGTTTGATATTAGATGATTTCTATTGATACATATATGCCACGCCCCTGTGAGTGAATACATGTACTATAACAAGCATAAATTATATTAAGGACTTATATGTTTTGGTTGTGTTTGTACTTTAAATCCTGTTATAGTGTCTATGTAATTGCTGCATGGAGTTTGAGAAAATATTTGGTAGTCATCTGGGATGACATTTGGTAGTCATCTGGGATGACATGTTGCATGGTACATATGATTTGGTCATCACCTTCTGGGAAGGAGTGACGGTTGTACATTCTATTCCGGGAATAGGATGAGAGATATCACCATCTGGGATGGGATATCAATTTATTGAAAATATTCACATCTGGGATGGAATATTAGATACCTCCATCTGGGATGGGGAAGGCAGTGGGACGCCATTGCATGGATATGAGCTCATAGACCTTTAGTGGATCTGGGATTCACACCAGTTCTGGGAACCAAAGAGTCAAGTTAAGTGATTCTGGGAATCACCGAGTCATGTTCATGGAGTTGTATTGTGTAGAGTTTGCATGATGAATGTGATTAAATGCAATGTGATGTGACCGTTTCTGAGTTTATGAGTTTGTGCTTTAAATGCTTGACATTAATTATATATATATATGTATATATAATTATTATTTTGGAGGTTTATTGTATTCAATATTTAAAAAATTAGTGGGTACCATGAATGTTTTTCCGGTTACCGCACCGGCTGAGAACAACACTAATTGCGAAAATATTTTTAGAACTTGATTTTTATTCACTGGGATTATATCTCATTAAAAGTGTTGTTTTCAGAGCACGAGGACGATATCACTGAAGCTGATGAGGATTGAAGACTTAGCGAATTTACTTATTTATTATCTAGCTTTGTTAGTATTTTATTTTGAATAAGGAGCCGTTTGTGGCTAGACATATTTATTTTATTTTTTATTTATCGTTGGGTTTATTAGTAGACGCCCGGTTTTGAGGCTTGGGGTTTTTATTTGGACGTATGGATTTATTATTTATTACTTTGATACATTATTACTATTTTATTTAATATGAGACATTTTCCGGACTTATATAATTGATAAAATTTTTATGACTAACATATTTTAATTAAATGTATTAAAGGATTTTTATACAATTTGTTTTTGGTTACTAATGTAACGAAGGGCGTTACAGTATCACTTTAGTGGATGAGCACTTCTGTCACTTTAGTGGACGAGCGCTTCTATCACTTCAGTGGACGAGCGCTTCTGTCACTTGTATTCGACGAGCGCTTCTTATTTCCAAAAATCATTTTCATTAACGAAAACTTATTCCTTTTAATGCAGGTTATGAAAATTGATTTTCTTCATGCATCTTTTCAAATGAGCTATTTGTGAATAAGAGATTCCATCTTTTACAAATCATCTAAGACTTAAATCTAAAATTCTCCTTTAAGCTCTTGTCTTGATGATTCCTTGATCTTTGTCTTTGCTCTTTGATTCCTCCATGTTGCTCTTTTGATTTCTTCAAGTTCTTCCTTGAATATTCTCCTTTAATTGCTCACTGAACTTGTTGATTACTGCTTGATACCTGTCTTTGCAATTTGATACTAAAACACTTGCACACACATTAAACTGTATTTGTCATATATCAAAATCTTTAAGTCATTGAGTCTAACAATCTTCCCCTTTTTGATTATGACAAATATTTTAACAAATTATAAGATCAGAGTATAAGTGTAACAGACGCTAAGTGTTTTTTGACAGATTTATATCATGGTATCAGAGCAGAAGTATTTCGGAGCAAAAAAATATTATCATAGCAAAATTTGATTTACTCCCCATTAATCATGTAAGTTTATAAGCTCCCCCTCAACATATGCATGTATAATTTGTTATTATCCTTTCTCTATGTCATACTTTTTCCTCCCCCTTTTGGCATTTTCAAAAAGGTAAAGAAAAGAAACATTCGAAGCAATAGAGAAGACAAGCATTTAAACATTCAAACATAGCATATAAAATTGTTCATGATAGAGGGATAGGTGCAGGGAAATGAAAGTCCACTCCTGGGTTATCTTTAGTTTATCAATGTCCTTTTCTGGCATTTTTATCCTTTCATTCACTTCAGCAATTGCGGCCATTTCAATTTCATGATTTGTCCCTCTGAATTTAGAAACATCAACAGGTTTACCTTGCTCATCATTGTCCAGATAACAGGAGGTACTCATTGGAGTAGCCATCTCCTTAGCGTTTTCCATGCCAAACTTCTTGATCAACTTATTGTAGTACTTGGTTTGGCTAACAAAGATTCCATTTTCAGTTTGCTTTATTTGCAGTCCAAGGAAAAAGTTCAGCTCACCCATCATTGACATTTCAAACTCACTCGGCATAAGACTTGCAAACTCATTGCACAAATACTCATTAGTGGCACCAAAAATTATATCATCCACATATATTTGTACAAGTAAAATGTTGTGTGCCTTTTTCTTAGTGAAAAAAGTTGTGTCAACTTTACCTCTTTTAAATCTTTTTTCAATGAGAAAAATACTTAACCTTTCATACCAAGCTCTAGGAGCTTGCTTTAAGCCATATAGTGCTTTAGACAGTTTATAAACATGGTTAGGCAATTCATTATTCTCAAAACCAGGTGGTTGACCAATATACACTTCCTCTTGTATAAATCCATTTAAGAAAGTACTCTTAACATCCATTTGATCCAATTTAAATCCCATTATGCAAGCATAAGCAAGTAGCATTCTTATAGCTTCTAATCTTGCTACTGGTGCATATGTTTCATCATAATCTATGCCTTCTTCTTGGTTATACCCTTTGGCTACCAATCTAGCCTTGTTTCTTACAATTATACCATTTTCATCTAGTTTATTCCTAAAAACCCATTTTGTACCTATTACTTTACAGTTCTTGGGTTTAGGCACTAGTTTCCAAACTTGGTTTCTTTCAAACTGATTTAACTCATCTTGCATAGCCATCATCCAATGTTCATCAATTATAGCATCATCTATGTTCTTAGGTTCTACTTGAGACACAAATGCCATATGATTACAAGTATTTCTAAGAGATTGTCTAGTAGTTACCCCCTTTGTAATTTCACCAATGATGTTATCAATTGGATGATTTCTGACAGTCCTCCATTCCTTTGGTAGGTCAGACTGTTGTTCTGTTTGCTCCTGCTGCAACAATTCATTCTTTAAGCTTTCATCTTCTTCATTGTCCTGTTTCTCTTCTAGGAGAGTTTTCTCAATTGAATCTGCAAGATCATCAATAACATAATCATTTCCCAACCTTTCGGGGTTAGACTCATCAAATGTCATGATTCCAATTTTTGCTCTTGACCTTCCACCACACCTACAAAACAGAATTTCATGTTTGTGCTATAGGCACCCAAGTCTGTTTGGATCCTTTTGAATTAGTTGCAGCAGTAGTTCCTTTAGGAACCCATATATACTTAGATTTATTGTATGCTGATTTTATGTATTGACATGTAGAAGCTGTGTGACCTTTTCTAGCACAAAAATAGCATTTAACAAATGGTGTGTTTGATGTCTTAGGTGCAGCAAAAAAATTCTTGAAAGATTTCTCATGTATCTTAGGTTTATAGCCTATTCCAGCCTTATTATAAACACATTTTTGCTGTCCTAATAAAGCATTCAAGTTATCTCTACCATTTGTGAACTTGGCGAAGTCATTTTTCAGTTTTTCAACTTCTTTAGTCAATGTACAACACTTAGAACAATTAGAGCATATAGGTGGTTCCAAAACAGTAGCCAATCTTTCTTTTGCAGCACAATTTCTGTTTTTAATTCATCTAGCTCTTTGTTTAAAACAGAATTTTTCTCTTCTAGGCATGTGATGGTTTTCTTAGACTTAATTAGCAATCTAGCAAGTCTAATGGATTCTTTATGAAGTTCTTCAAAAGCATTTTGCAATTCATCATAAGAAGGTTGATAATTAGAACTTACTTCACTTTCTGAATCACTATGATTACTGGCCATCAAACACAGGTTTGCCTCCTCAGATTCAGATTCTTCAGTGGAATCTACATCATTATCATCCCAAGCAATGTAGGCTTTCTTGGTTTCTCCACTTCTTGTCCTTTGAATCAAACTTTTCAGTTTTGTCCTTCTTTTACAGTTTGGGACAGTCAAGCTTCAAGTGGCCAATATTTCCACATTCATAGCATGTGATGTTGTTGGAAGAGTTGTCACCTTTACTGAAATTTCTCCTTTGAAAAGTGGATGACTTTCTTTTGAAGTTGCCTTTCTTCTTTAGGAACTTCTTGAATTTTCTAACTAGCATTCCCATCTCTTCTTCAGATTCTGCCTCTTGTGCTGAATCATCATCATCACTATCTTCTACTTCTCTGACTTGTGATTTCAGAGCCAATCCCTTTTTCTTTTTGTCAGTTTCTTCACTCTCATTCAGTCTGTTCAACTCTAATTCATGCTCTTGCAATTTTCCAAACAGTGTAGCAATGGTCATTGATGAGAGGTCTCTAGATTCTGAGATTGCAATGACTTTAGGTTGCCATTCCCTGCTCAAGCATCTCATTACTTTGTTAATTTGATCCTCATTTGATATAGCTTTTCCAAGACCAGCAAGTTGGTTGACAATGTGAGTGAATCTCTTTTGCATTTCAGTCATAGGTTCTCCTTGCTTCATTCTGAATAGCTCATACTCATGTGTCAATGTGTTCATTCTTGCCCTTTTCACATCTGTGGTTCCTTCATGTGTAACTTGAAATGTATCCAATATCTCCTTTGCTGATTTGCAATTTGAAACCCTGAAAAACTCATCATGTCTTAAAGCAGATGTTATAATATTCTTAGCACGTGCATTATATTGAACTCTTTTCTTTTCATCCTCATTCCATTCAGTTTTAGGCTTATTTCTTGGAGTACCATTAGCATCTACAGTAGAGGGGACAAATGGTCCATTTTCTACTGCATCCCATATATCAACACCTGCTGCCTCAAGAAATATTACCATTCTTTCCTTCCAATAGATATACTCAGATCCATCGAAGGCAGGAGGGCGTGCAAGGGAAGTCCCTTCATTCAAACAGTCATTAGAAGCCATACTCTTATAGCTGTTAAACCAAACTTAAGAGTTTAACTCTGATGCCAATTGTTGTTTTGGCTTCACGACTCAAGAGGGGGGTGAATTGAGTTTTCTTAAAATGTTTCCCTCTTAAAAACTTATCACAAAACTTTAGTTTTCAGATTTGTGGCCTCAGGATCTTTTACAAAATCAATGAAGGACTTTTACAAAATCTTGAATAGAAGGTGATGAGGATAAGAAAGATTGATTCAGAATTAATTGATCACAGAATAGGTTCAGGTTCAAAACTCAATAATAACAAAATACAGAAACTGATTAATGATAGCTGGCGTGCGATGCACGTCGTGCGATCCGGCAAGTGTACCGGATTGTCGCCAAGTAATAAAAAGATATTGATCCCACAGAGATCGTGATCTCAAATCGCAACTAATTGTTAAATGGTAAAATTGGACTGTATAAAAAGATTTGGATTTTTGAAATAAGAGATAAAATGCAATCAAGTAAAACAGAAAGTAAACAATTTATGGTTTTTCAGATTTAAATGGATTCCTTGGGATTTGAGTTACCAACAAGATCGTTTATGTTACTAAATTGATTAACCCTTGTTAATTATCGAAAATGCCTTGAAGGCGAATTTATCCTCAAATAGTTTAAGCTCCCTCTCGGGTTATAAAAACTGTGCCCAATTAAACCAACCCCTACTCTCGTGGTAGTCGAATTTAGATTGAACCATTTACGTCTTGTGACAATTCATTAATCCTCGAAGGACGGCTTCTAACTCTCGTGATTTTAGTCCTAAGTCTGATTCTATAGATCCGACACCTAAGTTCACCGCTAGGTTCCTCCTTAGAATATCTACGACACGTAAATAAGTGCGCACCAGATTTACGAGTGATTAAAACACTAGAAATCATATCTAAAGCAAAATCGCAATTAACAAAGATGTAACATCAATTCAACAACATAATCAAACCTTGGGCATAGCCCCAATCCCTAGAAATTAAACTACTACTCAAGCCTTGTCATGGTGATGACAAGCTTGGTTAACAACAACATGAAAATAAAAATCAGAAAAGAGGAGGAAGAAGAAGAGAGATCCTAAATAATAGCCTAAGTAGCAGCCAAAGGTCATACTCCTTTGCCTCTGATCAGATGTCTTATTTATAGATTTGGGAAGTTTGAATCCCAATCTAACACAAATTAGATCCAAATCAGTTGCTTCTGATCCAAGTAACACGCGTCACGGCCGTGATGGATTCTGCCTTGGGCGCTTCTTCAATTTTTGGTCTGTCATGGCCGTGATGCTCATCACGGCTAGGCCGTGATCTGTTCTGACTTTTGAGGGTTTGGTTCAGCTGACAGGTCACGACCGTGATGGACATCACGGCTAGGCCGTGACCAGTTCTAACTTTTGTCTTCTTTTCCATTCAGTTTTGCTCGATCATGGCCGTGATGGGCTCTGTTTGGCTCATTTTCTTCACTTTTAAAGCTCCATCTTCATCCAAGCTCCATCATGGTCAATCCTGAGCATCTTACCCTTAATTCCTTCAAAACAACACCACAAAACCGTCTTACCTGTTCCAAGATAAAAACTAACAAAAATCAAATTAAAAATGCATAAACTACGTGAAAATGCATGCAAAATGATAAGCAAATATGAGGTGTAATCACACTCATCAAATCACCCCAAGCTTAAGATTTTGCTTGTCCTCAAGCAATCACCAAGGCCAGACGATATAAATAATCAGAACATGGATAGTGAACCAAGAACCCAAGTAGCTAATCCAAGTAACAGGCTTATTCAAATAAGAAACTTAGAGACAATCAATTTCAAGTCCAATTAGAAGCTTAGGTTTCCTCAATCCATATTCTCACTGATTCGGGCACTCTTCTGACCTCACTCAAGTGTTTAAAGGAATATGACAATTCGCTCAATTTTCTCAAGGAAGGTATTCTACCATAAGCTTGACTATTAACCAAATCTCCACTTTACTAATGAAAACACAAAAAAAATCAAGAGGCCTTTTACTCTGGTTGTAATGAGACAATGTGATTAATCGTTAGGTGGGGAAATCAAGAAAAGGAAATTTCAAGAGGGTTAAACAAAATATCAAACATTGCAAAGCATGACACACTACTAGAAAATTTGAATTTTCAGACGGAAATGTTTCCGTCGGAAATTTTATGAAAATTTCGGACGGATTTCACACGGATTTGTTATTTTTTATATTTTCCTTGATTTATCTTACATCCGTCCGAAAATTTTAGATGGATTTCACACGGATTTGTTATTTTTTTATATTTTCCTTGATTTATCTTACATCCATCTGAAATCCGTCCGAAAATTTCGGACGGATTTCACATGGATTTGTTATTTTTTATATTTTTCTTGATTTATCTTACATCCGTCTGAAATCCGTCCGAAAATTTCAGACGAATTTCACACGGATTTGTTATTTTTTATATTCCTTGATTTATCTTACATCCGTCTGAAATGCGTCCGAAAATTTCAGACGGATTTTAGACGGATTTGTTATTTTTTATATTTTCCTTGATTTATCTTATATCCGTCTGAAATCCGTCCGAAAATTTCAGACGGATTGCACACGGATTTGTTATTTTTTATATTTTACTTGAAAAAAGATTAAATAATTTATCTTATAAATATGATTAAAATATTTGATCTTAATAAATTTAAAAGTAAACAAGATTTATGAAAAAAAATTAAAAAACATATTTAGACTAATAAAATGAAATCAGTCCCTATTAAAGCAATCCGTACCGGTTTAGTTTGAGTAATTAAATTACTCTCTTCAAATTATTTTATTGGGTGCGTTAGCACTGACTTACCTATACAAAAAAATGTTTTAAATAATATGATTAAGAGAAAAACATTTTCATATTTTCATTCTATTTAATTTTAGATTTGAAAATAAATTAGTTTAACATTAATCAGAGATTAAATATTGGACCGTTGATTTTCTTAGTTGATCAATTCAACTATCAATCTTTACTCTATTTTAATATTTAAAAGTATATATTTATCACTCATTATTTTTAGATCTAATGAGTAATACTATTTCCTTTTTTCTAAACTTAATCTCAACCCCTTATTTGGTACCTAATCACTAAGTACTTGAAAAACAAATAAATAAAACCCCAAAGTCCCTTCTAACATCCCAAATCCCAATCTCTCTCTGGCTCATTTTTTTTCCCACAACACCCATACCCCTCCTTTCTTCTTCCTTTCTTTTCCTTCTTTTCTTCATTGTCCCTCAGCTTCATTTTTCTCCACCCTCTCCCTTGCTCGCAACTGCACGCCGCCACCCCTTGGACGTCCGTCGCCGTCCAGCCGTGCTCCGCCTGGGAGGTCATCGTCTGGTTGCGCCTGGTAGCGGAGAAGACGACGCGTGTTCTGCTCCGTTTCGCTCCTCCTGTTCACGTCGTGCCTCCGCCACGGGTTAGCCTTCCGGCACTGTCCAAGGCCGTTCGAGAGTCGTCCGGCCACCGCGCCTAGTAGGGAGCCGCACGTAGGGTCGTTTGATTTCTTCCTGAACGGTTGTAGCAGCGCGAAAATGGAGCTCTGTCGCTGTCTCGGGTCGTCCGCCGTCATCACCACCTTGGGCCGCGGTCACAGTACCTCTTCCCTTCTCCTGGGGTAAGTGAAATCTCATCTATTTTGCTCAGATTCAGAAAAACCCCAAATTGATTTTAAAACCCTAAACCCTAGCTTTTGAATTCAGAGTTTAATTTTGAAATTGAACCTTGTTTTGTGCAATTGGGACTATTATTTAGTTATTCCCTAAATCAATTTCATCATTCTTTAACTAGATTGATTTCTCCCAAATTTATCTATGAACCCTAAAGCCCCAATGAGACTTATTGTGGTTCCTGTTATGGTGCAGAAGCGATATGTTAGAAGAGTTACTTTATAAGGACACTGTAATTTAATACCTTATTTATACATTGATTACTGGATAACAGTGAGTTTAGATTGTTAATCACTACATTGCATACTAGGGAATCGGGCATTTTATCACTCCTTTTTGCACCTGGAAAGTTAAAGGACCATATATTTGTTTTGGATAAACAGTTTCAACTAGGCAGCATTATAGTAGTCAACTCCTGCAATTTTCTTCCTTCTGTTCTGTCTAATATATCTGAAGTTTTCCAGTTTGGATTTCATGATGGATTTTGTGTGGCTTTAATTGATATGTTCCTAGCATCACAGGTTTGATGTTCACCTGAATCTTGGCCCATATTTGTATCTGCTTAGTCAGGAAGCAATCTGCCTTGTATCAAGCTGCGTTTCTCTATTGATTCTCAATGGCAGGGGTGGGAGAAATTGTAAGGAACCATCTGGTTATTTTTTTCTAGTCAAGCTGGGTTTTGGCATTTGTAATACTAATACTGGTTTATTTTTAGTCAGTATTATATTTACAGTTCGCCTCCCGTTTCTTTTGTTCCTATTGTATATGGGTTAGAGTACCCCTTGTACTCTATTAATATACATCTTTGCTTAGCAAAAAAAAAACGAAGTAGGTAATGTGCCAAACGGGCATATCTGAATAATAGTAAGTAATTTTTTTCTTGCATCAATCTGAATTGGATTTGGAATTATTTTAAAAGATCCTTTAAGGGTGTGTCAGACGCATTTTTTTAACCTTACAATGCTATACTCATGTGCTTGGATTGGTGGAGAATGTTGATGCAACAGTAATGTCCATGCTTAGTTGGACTCTTGATCATCTTCCTTAAATTATACTTGGACTCTAGATTGATTTGATTTCAGGTGAATTGAACTCTGATCCCTAAAAGCTAGTGGTGAATTCATGCTTAAAAGCTTTAGTTTTCAATTTTACTTAGTCCAAGTTTGTTACTTTGTGTTCCTTTTATGCATTGAACATCCATTTTTCTTACTACATGATTGTTAATCTTAACAATCAGCAGAGAATATTATCATTTAAAATAATATTTTGAAATGATATATAATTTTCAACCAATTGATGCTGCAAGTGAGACAAATTAGCCTTTGGATGCAAGATTGTAAGTAGATTTTCTCTATGTTTGCCTTTAATTATTTAATTTATGATATTATAATGCCATCCAAAGTTTATCAGATATTGTGAATTGTAGTGTGTGCTGCCAGAGTGTTTTAGTTTCATTTTCACTTGGTTTGCTAGTTGTTCCCCTCATCGTGTGACTAGCTCAGTCACTAGCTAATGCAATTGTAAAAGAGTCTTTGATTTAATAGGTACAAATGGGCCAGCACTGTCTCTTGTAGGTTTTTTCGAACTGCTACATATACTGACATATTTAATTTTTAAAGGGTCCCTGCCCTTGGCCATTTGAGTTCTCCAAGTTCAGACACTAATGAAGACAATGAATATGGTATCTACTTGGTATGAACTAATTCTCACTAAATTTTAATGTCCTATTATGAGTTATGCTATTATTCATGTTCTTTTTTCTTACTTGCAGGTGAAGATTAGGAGGCTAATTTGTTTTTGACGGTGTAAACTTGGCCATTTAGTTAACATGATATGATTTCGTTGTAATTTTTAGATTTGTGTGAGACTTTATGTAGGGGTAGCACCTATTATGGTAGAGATGGTAGAGTCTTATGTTATGTAGTTTAGCCATGTGAGGAGAAGACCATGAGAAACCGCACTAAAAAGAGTAGAAAGTATCTTAAGGTGATGGTGTCCATTATGCGAGTACAAGCCAAATGGTTTGAATATCCATATTTTCTATCTTGTTATTTAAATTAGTTATAATGTCTATTATCTTGTTACAGTGTGATGAATGATTTCTCGGAAGGACTCACTATCTTTTATTTGATTATAGTAACATCCTTCTCGTTTATGATGGTGGCCAAGAATTAATCAATGACGACGATGATTAGATGACAACGACGATGATATGATGACGAGAGGAGATGATGGATGATGTGCTAGATGAAGATGAAGAGTTTAGTGATCAAAGTAACAATGAGGAATAAATTTATGTCTTTGATGTTTGTAATCATATTTTAATGCTCTGAATCTTAATATATCATTCTGGTATTTCAAGATACCTTGTGTTTTTTTTTATTTTGAAGCTTGATACTTGTCTAGAGTGGTACCTTATTAATAATTATTTTTTATTATATTAAATTAGATTCCAAGTCCAGGTACCTAATTTGGTATGCATAATTATTTAAGTTTGACTCTTTTTTATTAATAAACATGATTTGTTTATCAAAAAATATTATTTAAATATGATTATCTAATCTGTGGGAAATCTGTCCAAAATAATATCATAACATTCGTCTGAAATCTGTCCAGAATTTGCATGAATAGCAATATTGAATCCGTCTGAAATTCGTCCGAAATTAAGCACAATATAACTAAAATTCAGTTTTTTGTGTTTGTTCGAAATCTGTCTGGAACTAATTTCGGACGGAATTTCAGACAGAATTTTCAATTTGCAACGGGGCTTTTTCGGACGGGGGATGTTCCGTCTGAAATTCGTCCGAAATTAATTGTTCATCCCAAATCCGTGGGAAAAATGTCCAAATTCCGTCTAAAATCCGTCCGAAAATAACAATTTTCTAGTAGTGACACCTCCTAAAATACCCTTTTTGGGCTTTGATTTATTTTTCCACCTTTCTTTCTTTCTTTTTATTTTATTTCTCCTTCCTTTTTGTCATCCCCTTCTCCATATATTTTTTTTGTTTATTTTATTTTATTTATTTGGAGAAGGGGAGATTTTCAATTCAAGAGAAATATTTTCTAACTTTCTCATCCCATACTTTTATTTTTTCAACTACCTTTTTACCCTTTTTGGTAATACTTTAAAAGGTGTCATACCAATCATTATTCATCAAAGTATTTCAAGGTACTAAGAAAAGTATTTTATTATTTTAGGCTCAAATTTGGGCAACTAAGGGGTAGCTTTTAATCAATCAAAGCTCGGAAGGCTGGAAAAATACCTAGTGCCTCAATCATTTTCAAAAATGTTTTCAAAAATTTTTAAGTTTCAAAACGGTTTTAAGTCAAGTTCTAGATAATACAATCCAAGAGGGATAAAACACTCTATCACAAAGAATGGGGTAGATTTAGTGAGTACTACTTTTTGGCTCAAAAATCTCACATTTGTAGTTTAAAAATCAGTGAGAAACACGAATCTAAAGAACCACATGCTAATTATCAACTATCAAAATATCATCTCAAGAATTTTTATTTTTAGGCTTATCACAAGAATAAAAAAATTGGGTTCAAAAATTCACTATCTCAATTTATTTGGCACCAAGTTCTCACCATTGGATGCAAATTCTAAGTGAGGGGCAATCTAGAGAATATGATCATGCAAAACTATCCCTATATGAATGCAACATGAAAAATGCAAAAATGCAAAAATTTCAAAAATACCCCCACCCCAAGCTTAAAGATTTACATTGTCCACAATGTAAATAATCAAGTTGGAGAGAGGAGAAAAATTGCAACAACTCACCGAGGTGGTAGCGGGTGTTGGCTCACATGCCTAGTCAAAAACTGTTGTAAATTGAATCACGGCCGTGAGGCTCATCACGGCTAGGCCGTGATCAATTCTGGTCTTCAGGAGCTGGTCTGTCACGGCCGTGACTTGTATCACAGCTTGGCCGTGATGCTCTCTGATCTTAGGGTCCTTCTCATCACGCCCGTGATGGATGTCACGGCTGGGCCGTGATCCTTTCTGGTCTTCCTGGTTATCTCATCACAGTCGTGACCACTGTCACGGCCTGGGCGTGATGACTTGTGACTTTGTTTGTCCCTGCCCTTTTTGCTTTTCCTTCCTTCTCAACCTGAAAACACTTGACAAATGTATAAATTTATGATTTTTTTTCCTCTTGATCTTCTCAAATTATTCAAGAGATAAATTCAAAAACAAATGGAAAAGGGAAAGAAAACTTGGGTTGCCTCCCTAGAAGCGCTTATGTACGGTCTTAAGCTTGACCATACTTCCTTCAATCAACCGGGGTCGGCTGGGCGTAGAAGTGCATGAACACTTCTCTTCCATGGGAGTCCTTCAAAGAGCCTATTCTGCTCATATGGCCAATTGCGCTTCCGCTTCGCTCTTTTCACTCTAAGCTTCATGGCCTTACTCCTTTCCGGCGGAAGTTTTGTTTCCACATGATCAGCAACTCCATCACCACTGGGTGCATCATTCGCCATGCAAATCTTCGGAGTTGCTTCTATGTTGACCTCTTCCTTTACCACTGGAGACGTTATATCGATCCTGCACACATGACTCACAAAAGGAGGGTTGTTGTATGAGTTAGTTAATTTAAAATTTACCCTACCTTCCTCTACATTCAAAGAGAGTTTGCCATTCCTTACGTCTATTATTCCTCCAGCGGTGGCCAAGAATGGCCTTCCTAAAATGATGGGGAATTTAGAATTCCCGTTCATGTCCAATACCAGGAAATCGGTAGGGATGAAAATTTTCTCTACTTTTACGGGGACATTCTCTAGTAGGCCTAGAGGAGTCCTAGTTGAGTCATCCACAAATTGTAAGGAGAATTTGAATGGACTCAACTATTTGGTTCCCAACCTTTCCAAGATAGTGAGCGGTATCAAGCTCGCACTAGCCCCTAAGTCACATAAGGCTTGGTCTATTTGCACTTCTTCAATTGAGCAAGCGATAGAGAAACTACCTGGGTCTTTCAGTTTAGGTGGCATATTAGCTTCTATATCTACTTGCTTTCTCTTGACCAACCTTTGTGGGAAAGGTATCGGGGGTTGGTACGGTGGTGGAGGGACATACTTTGGTTCTGGCTCTTCATCCTCGTTCATGTCCTCCTCACATTCCACATCCTTTTCAACCACCCCAAGCTTATCATCCCTCAAGTATATGGCATTACAATGTTCATTGGGATTAGCTTCGGGTTGGCCTGGGAACGTACCCTTTGGTCTAGTGTATGTGCTGGCTTGTTGGGCAATCTGAGTTTCTAGCATCTTGTTGTGGATGGCTAAGTTATCTACCTTAGATGCTAGCTCTTTTATTTCCTTGTTTACTGCCCTACCTTGTTGTCTAAACTCTTCATTTTGTTTTGTTTGAGTTTCAACAAAACTTTCCAGTAAAGACTCGAGTTTAGACTTCTGTACCTGAGGATACCCCGCTGCGGGTTTCCTATTACCTTGGCCTTCTTGGAACTCATGGTTCAGCGTGTTGTTGTAGTTCCCGTACGAGAGGTAAGGGCTGTTCTTCCTCCCTTGGTTGTAAGGATTTGGGGGAGCATAATTGTGACACCCTTCTACCCCGCATGATAAAGGACATAAAATCCAAAAGTTAATTAAACAGACATGCATAACCTGAATAAGAATTCAGTGAGTTGTCCATGGGTAGAAAAGTCCCACATGAACCAAGTTTCAAAATCGCGGAAATAAATAAGTTAAAGCAAATAAACATAATAAAACCCACATCGATGTCACATACAGAGCTGGTATAATCCTTCCGTATAACGGAAATACATCTAAACCAAAAGAATTAAAACATAAAAGCAGGCCCTAACTATGAGTGGCGACTCCTTAGAGTCACTCTTCTCCGGGTTGCTCGTCATCCTCTGTAAATGTCGTTCAGGCCAAACACAAGCAACAAACGAAGGGGAGTAAGTTCATGTATACATAATCAGCATAGAGGTAGGAAGTAAAGTAAATCATACAAGCATGCCATCAACATAGGCATATAGTATTTAGCATGTATCAACGTACATCAACAACAACATCATCGAATATGCTATGCAATGCAAGGCACCAACTACTCCGCTACTCCAACTATGCATGTGGATCCAACTAACTCAAGATGAACGACTTCGGAGTTACATATACGTATTGGCCAATAACACCAACACCAGCAGTCCACCTAACCTCGGGTAGACCCTATGGATAGCCAATGCACCAAACCATGGATGCCTCATCACGGGGGGCCGCGGTTACCAAACCTTGGGTAACCTACCGTGGATGGCCGGATCGTCTTACTCTCGGACGATCTCCCCTATGTCGAACATCTCCCAACAACATCTCCAATGAAATGCATGTCAAACAGCAATCAACGGCAAACGCCACCACCTCCGCTTGCACCAACAAGTACTCGAGACTTAACAATAACGCTGCTTGGGCCAATAAGCACCCAAGACTTAACCATCAACAGTCATAACAACAACAGCGTTATCCAACACATTATTATGTCAACATATTCATATTAACAACAACAACAACAACATAATCACAAACCAAACATTATGAACATAATCATGAATAATCAAATATCCAACAACGACCACTAACATGTTATAATCAACAATCACAGCCTCATACGTATTAAAATCATTTAGTAACACATAAATACGGGGTTATGGGGACCCCTTTTACTTTACTCTAACTCCAAGCCTATGTAAACACTACCCTTCTCCCCATACCTGGATTGAAGTTCGTGTTTAAGAAGAAATAAGATCCACTAGGGTCCCTGAGCTTCAAGATTCACCTACGAAACACATTGTGAAAGGCACATTGTAAAGAACTTAAAATCGGCAGCAATTACCACAAAATCCGCCACTGTATTTGCCTTATATCTCACAAACCAGACATTATTTTACCAATTTGAACGGTAATAATAAATATATACCTTTAATTTATCTTATACAAAAGTTTCAGCTAGATCCAACGGTTAATGAGCACAGGATGATCTTCTCAAGTTGACTGGTCTGGAGCTACCCGAGTTGCACTCAAATCCAACTTATAAGATGAATAACTCTCACTATATGAATTAAACAGAAATTTCCACCATTGGATATGAAGTAATATAAGCCTAGGAACTCTATATGAATTTGGAACAAGATCCAACGGTATATATAGAAATGGTGAAGGATTTACCGAAACTGTTCCACCAAGTTTCAAGTTTTCGGCAATGGTTGTTTTGGTCTATAGGTTAAGCTTTATTCTCCCCTCTTTAAGCATCAATAACCATCCTTTATATAAGCTTAGAAACTCTATAAATCTGCCCAAAATTCGTGCTCCTTGGTGGCCTAATTAATATTCCATGGTTGGTAAATGTTCTTGCTTTTGTCTCCCACCAAACTTTGATTATTGGTTTTTCTTTCATGATGGGCTCCACTAATCCATAAATCACTCCATGCTTTGCTCCACTATGAGTTGTTTTGAGGTGTTATCTGATTGTAGGATGGTTGGTGGAGTTGGCGAGTCAAAAAGAATGAAACAAAAAACATTGCACTAATTATCCCACCTAATCTTGCACTAATTATGCCATATGATTCCTTCACTTTTCACCTAACCCATAAATGATATTTCTGACCAATATTTCGAAATAAATTCAATCCTAACAGATATATCTTCAAATAATCTTTCCAAGTAGTGCTCATATACTTAATTTGGGTTTGAAATGGGTGAGATAGGCCCAAATTAGTGGAGGTATGCCCAAAATCCGCACAAGCTGGCCTGCTCCACGATTGATTATTTTTGACAACCTAAACTTCCTAATTTGATTTATATCTCTTCATTAAAGTTGTAGAAAATTCTCTTATATTTCCAATGTCACAAAGATCACCTATATCGGAGGTCTAGAACTCAAAATATGACCAAAACGGTGAAACATGTTACTAGGACTCTAAAAGGTTTTAGTCTTTCTAAGGCTAAACTTTCCAAAAATGAACTTAGATGCCAAGAACAATCTAAAAAAACCATATTCAAACATATATGTCTAATATATATAAACATATTAAGATTATTTATGAAAGAAAATGGGGTGTTACAATAATTGGGCAGCTTCGGGTTCGTGTCGTAGAAGTTGTGACAAGAGTTCACTTGTTCCCCCGAAGCGCCGGATCCATGAGCAATACCACGTGGGCACTCCATTATGTCATGTCCCTGCATTCCAAAAATCTCACAAACAATGTTAGTAGCACCTATTGCACTCACATTAGCCCGTTCAAGCTGATCAAAACGTTTATTCAGTGAGTCTATTTTTGACATTATAAGATCAGTGTTATTTATTTCAAACTTACCCCCCGAAATCTTGTTCGGGTTATTACCTCTTTCTGAACCCCATTGGTGGTAGTTGGTGGCCACGTTTTCAATGATGTTGAATGCCTCAGTCAGAGGCCTATTCATAAAGGCTCCACCAGCTGCGGAATCAAGTGACACCTTCGAAGAGTAATCCAATCCGTTGTAGAAGGTGTGCACTAATAACCACCTCTTGAGTCCATGATGTGGGCAAGACTCCAGCAGTCCCTTGTAGCGATCCCAAGCTTCTGACAAGCATTCTCCATCCTTTTGGAAGAAACCGGTGATCCGGGTTCATATGTAGGCCGTCTTGGATGGAGGGAAGAATTTCTCCAAGAACGCCTGCTCCAGTTGGTCCCAAGTCGACAAGGTATTAGCGGGTATTTGCTTCAGCCAAGCTTTCGCCTTTCCAGTAAGAGATGAGGGGAACAACCTCAAGCGAATAGCATTAACCGGGGCGCCATGAATTCTAACTGCATCGGTGAACTCCAAGAATGTCTCTATGTGGTCAGTCGGGTCCTCCGAGGGCAATCCTCCAAATTGATGTTGCCTAATCATGTTGATTAGCATAGGCGGTTTAGTGTAGTTTTCCGCCTTAATCTCTGGCCTAGCAATCCCAGTTCGCAAACCCCTTCCATTTAGGGCTGCGTAGTCCTTCAGAGGTTTCGTATCTGGTTGATTCGCCATTAGTGGAATGGGACTCAACCTCCCCCCCCCCCCCCCCTCTCTCTCTCTCTTTGTAGTCTCCTACGTCTGTGAAAGGTCCTTTCGACTTCGGGATATTTGCATAAAAACACAGAGAGATAGATACTCAAGAAGGAAATATTTTTTTTAATAACAAATAATAAAATCAAATAAAAAGAAAAGGTCCAGAAAAATCAGTTTAAAAATTAAATTGAGATTCGAGAAAGCACAGTCCCCGGCAACTGGGTCAAAGGTAAGGCTAATCTAGAGAACCCCTCTATGAACTTCCTATAGTAACCAGCTAAGCCTAAGAAACTTCTTACTTCGGTTACTGTCTTAGGTTGTTCCCATCCCAACACCGCATCAACTCTAGAGGAATCAACCACTACACCATCCTTTGAGATTGTGTGTCCTAAAAACTTTACCTCGTCTAGCCAAAACTCACACTTCTCCGGTTTGGCATAAAGACGCTCGTCCCTCAAGATCTGCAACACCAACCTTAAGTGTTCTCCATGTTCTTCTGGCGTCCTAGAGTATATTAAAATATCATCTATGAACACCACCACAAACTTGTCCAAAAAGGTCCTAAAGATCTGATTCATGTAGTCCATGAAAACGGCTGGGGCGTTGGTCACGCCAAAGGGCATCACTACATACTCATAGTGCACATACCTTGTCCTGAAGGCTGTCTTAGGGATGTCCTTGCCTCTAACTCTAATTTGATGGTATCCCGATCTTAGATCTATTTTGGAAACACTGACGCTCCCCTTAACTGATCTAAGAGATCATCAATCCTAGGCAAGGGATATTTGTTCTTGATGGATACCTTATTCAGTTGCCTATGATCAACACACAACCACATGCTCCCATCCTTTTTCTTCACTAAAAGCACTGGTGCTCCCCAAGGTGACACACTAGGCTTAATGAACCCCTTTTGTAACATATCCTCTATCTGTTTTCTTGAGCTCGCTCAACTCTAGAGGTGACATCCTATAGGGTGCTACTGATACAGGTCCACTCCCAGGTACTAGATCTATGGTAAACTCAATCTCTCTATCTGGAGGTGAACTAGAGACATCCTCAGGAAACACATCTGGGAACTCACACAATAAAGGACATTGCAGGCAGACAGAAGAAGTAATCAATACATCTTTAGCAGGGGTAGAAACACACAAATCACATGACAGTTTAGTAACAGGTAACTCGAATAATTGAGCACATTTAAATGAAATGAATGAATGTGTTGCTCCCGAATCGAACAATAGAGTAACTTTTCTCCTGTACGGGTTGAAGAAATTCAGCCTCCTTCAGATCTAAGCTGCCTCAGAATGATGGCGGGTTGTTCTTCTTGAATTCGGAAAGTCCCACGTGCTAAGGGTCCTGGGTTGCCACCACTCCATTAGTGATTGGCCTCCATTCCCATTCAGTTGACGGAGAGTCTCCGCCTGCGCTTGCATAACTCTGGTCATACAATCCAAAGCTGGTGCAAGTGCAACGTTCACCCCTCGCCTATTAATCACCAGAAATCTGCTCACTACCAATGAAATACTGGGTTCATCAGGTCCAATATCCCAAAGAATAGCATGCAGCATTTATAACTCTAACAAGCATCCTATGCGCCCAAGTTTTGTTTTAGAAATGCCCCACTACCACAGTCCGATTTAGAATCGAACTGCTCTGATACCACCTATAACGTCCCTGGCTACTTTATGGATTGACGACTGACCTACAGACCAACACAGGTCTTTTCAGCATGCTTTGTCCTCACTCACACGCTTCCCGAGAAAACTTCCCAGGAGGTCACCCATCCCATAATTGCTCCAAGTCTAGCACGCTTAACTGTGGAGTTCTTAAGTGATGGGCTCCCGAAAAGAAGATGCATCTTGTTAGTATAGGTAGTACCAATCAATTCATATAAGCCTTCCTCAACTGTATAGTCCCATACCTACACAGTCTCAGGATCCCTCTCATTCGGGTGTTTAATCGGTTCATTCATGTCTCCCTCCACCTAGAAGGCTGCTAGGAGCCGCTCCTTGTCCATGCCTTCTTGCACCGGCGACCACTTCCCGCTCTCGTCGGCACCCGGGTGTTACATGCCCACCAACTTCCGCTTTGGTTCGTCCCCAAACCACACCGTACTGGGAGAGGTGCCACTCTGATACCATAAATGTAACGCCCTTCGTTACATTAGTAACCCAAAACAAAATCAATGAAAAATCCTTTAAATAGTTTTAAATTAAACAAGCTAGTCATAAAAATTCCGCAACTTAATCGGGTCTGAAAATACCTCATATTAATTAAAATAGATATAAAGTATCCAAGCGATAATATAATAATAAATCCATACATCCAAATAAAAACCCCAAGTCTCAAAAACCGGGCGTCTACTAATAAACCCAACGATAAAAACGTGTAGCCACATACGGCTCCTTATTTAAGGAAATACTAACCAAGCTAGGAATAATAACTAAGAAAATTCGCTAGGTCTTCAATCCTCTCCAGTCCCAGTGATGTCGTCCTCGTACTCTGAAAACAACACTTTTAATGAGATATAATCCCAATGAATAAAAATAACTGTTTGATGAAAAGGTTCGCAAAAAGTGTTGTTTTCAGCGGGCGCGGTAATCGGAAAAACATTCACGGTACCCGCTAATTTTTAAAATATTGAATATAATAAACCTCCAAAATAATAAATATATATAAATAAAATTAATGTCAAGCATTTAAAGTACAAACTCATAAGCTCAGCAACGGTCACATCTCATTCCATTTAATCACATTCACCATGCAAACTCTACACAATGCAACTCCACGAACATGACTCGGTGATTCCCAGAATCACTTAACTTGACTCTTTGGTTCCCAGAACCGGTGTGAATCCCAGATCCACTAAGGTCTATGAGCTCATATCCATGCAATGGCGTCCCACTGCCTTCCCCATCCCGGATGGGGGTATCTAATATCCCATCCCAGATGTGGATATTTTCAATGGATTGATATCCCATCCCAGATGGTGACATCTCTCATCCTATCCCCGGAATAGAATGTACAACCGTCACCCCTTCCCGGAAGGTGATGACCAACTCGTATGTACCATACAATATGTCATCCCAGATGACTACCAAATATTTTCTCAAATTCCATATATCACAAACAATGATATAATGTCATGCCGAGTCAACGCCATCACATCATAAAATACATATAGGCATGTCAATCAACAATAACTCATACCAACCAAATATATTTGTTAACAATTACTAAAGTATTATATATATATAATAATAATAATTAAAATAATTCAAAGCACCACAAACCTAAACTATGCGTCAGGGACATAATAAGGAATTGTGGTTCCAATTCATGTGATTAGTTTTATTCCTTTTAAAAGGAGCATTTGACGCATAGGGCCTATTCTCCATTTTATGAATTATAAGACTCAGGGAAGCTTGGAATTGAAAACGGGAAATCACATGAGACTTCCTTTGGCAATTGTCTTTCCATAAAACAATTAAAAGAAAGATGTTTACACAATACAATAATTTAATATAAATCTATTTCATTATAAATTTCAAGAAAATCCGCTTATTAAAATAATTCCTCAACACAACCAATATATTTTAAGAGTCTCAAATCAAGAACCAAGAATCCTAAAATATTTTACTATTTCCAAAAGACAAAGTTACATGTAGAAGCATCAAATTATCTGTACCATGAAAGCGTGAGAAAAATTATTTTTTACTCACCTTTTACAGACCTCCAATGTGCTCTAAAAATTACGTATGATAAGGATTTGCGCTTCCCTAAAAATTCTTCTCCCGTGTGATGGCGTTTTTGGATCTGTGTACTGTTATGGCTGTACTGCGAAATGAAAAAATGTCTCTCCCTCACTCACTGTGCGGTGCAGTGTCACGAAGACCCTATCCCTGACGCGTTCCCCTTTTTTTTCCTTTTCATTAGATGTTACCTTGGTTAATAAGTGAAACAGAGCATTGGGTTTTCAAATTTGTTTTTTTTTTGTTTTTCTCATATATATATATATATATATATATATATATATAATTTTGCATTATTTATAATAGTTAATAAATTTCAATAACCCTTATACCATCACTTCTTTACACTAAATCTCCCATTTACATTTTATTTGCACTACACTTTTTAATAACTTATTATTATTATTATTATTATTATTATTATTATTATTATTATTATTATTATTATTATTATTACTACTACTTATTAATTTTTTTTCAACTTAATTATGTTAGAATTTTAGGATGTTACACAATCAAGTAAAACAGAAAGTAAACAATTTATGGTTTTTCAGATTTAAATGGATTCCTAGAAATTTGAGTTACCAACAAGATCGTTTATGTTACTAAATTGATTAATCCTTGTTAATTATCGAAAATGTCTTGAAGGTGAATTTATCCTCAAATAGTTTAAGCTCCCTCTCGGGTTACAATAACCGTGCCCAATTAAACCAACCCTTACTCTCGTGGTAGTCGAATTTAGATTGAACCCTTTACGTCTTGTGACAATTCGTTAGTCCTCGAAGGACGGCTTCTAACTCTCGTGATTTAAGTCCTAAGTCTGATTCTATAGATCTGACACCTAAGTTCACCGCTAGGTTCCTCCTTAGAATATCTACGACACGTAAATAAGTGCGCACCAGATTTACGAGTGATTAAAACACTAGAAATCAGATCTAAAGCAAAATCGCAATTAACAAAGATGTAACATCAATTCAACAACATAATCAAACATTGGGCATAGCCCCAATCCCTAGAAATTAAACTACTACTCAAGCCTTGTCTTGGTGATGACAAGCTTGGTTAACAACAACATGAAAATAAAAATCAGAAAAGAGGAGGAAGAAGAAGAGAGATCCTAAATAATAGCCTAAGTAGCAGCCAAAGGTCCTCCTCCTTTGCCTCTGATCAGATGCCTTATTTATAGATTTGGGAAGTTTGAATCCCAATCTAACACAAATTAGATCCAAATCAGTTGCTTCTGATCCAAGTAACACGCGTCACGGCCGTGATGGCCATTACGGCCGTGATGGATTCTGCCTTGGGCGCTTCTTCAATTTTTGGTCTGTCACGGCCGTGATGCTCATCACGGCTAGGCCGTGATCAGTTCTGACTTTTGAGGGTCTGGTTCAGCTGACAGGTCACGGCCGTGACCAGTTCTGACTTTTGCCTTCTTTACATTTCAGTTTTGCTCGATCATGGCCGTGATGGTCATCATGGCTAGGTCGTGATGGACTCTGTTTGGCTCATTTTCTTCACTTTTAAAGCTCCATCTTCATCCAAGCTCCATCATGGTCAATCCTGAGCATCTTACCCTTAATTCCTGCAAAACAACACCACAAAACCGCCTTACCCGTTCCAAGATAAAAACTAACAAAAATCAAATTAAAAATGCATAAACTACATGAAAATGCATGCAAAATGATAAACAAATATGAGGTGTAATCACACTCATCAATTAAGCCTTTAAAGATTAAGAACAAGTTATGCAAGTTTCAGATACAAGCATTAACAATCAAGAACAAACTTACAGGTTTCAGTTTCAGTTTTAATTCAGTTTCAGCAATCAAGAATGGTTTTGATCAACTCAGTTTTGAACACAGATAACTCAGGTTTCAATACAGTTTATACAGATTAAGAATAGAAATTATATTGAACTTTAAACGTCAGAATCACAGGTTCTGGATCATAAACAGAAAGTAAAAGAGTTTAAGTTTAGAGATACCACACAACCAGATTTATCCTGGTTCAGTCATCACCACTGTGACCTACATCCAGTCCCCACTCCACCTGTGGGTTTTCACACACTAACACAACAAGCTTTAGCCAGGTAGCTTGAAAAACCTTTACGCCACAGAGCACTCCTTCACCTCGAGATATCACACTCTTATGAAGAGCCTCAATGTTCTTCCTTATGGATACCTCACCCTAATCACTCAAAGAGACTCCCTCTCTCTTTACAATCAAATAAAACGAAAAATTGATTCCTAACTCTCAATAGTCAGATAAACAAATTGAAGCATTTATGAGAATAAATGAATGATTTTCATAATTGATCTCTCAAATTGATTTCGTAAAATTGTGATATGTTATTGTTCTGATATTCTTTTTTGAAAGTGTTCCTTTGATCACTTTAAATATAGAAAACAAGTCATAGTCGTTGGGATCAATCAAAATAGATTTGGATCTTGATAACAAAATCTGTTTTCTTGATTTTGGTTCTTGAAATAAGATTTTACATCAGCGTCGTCTTCAAACCTCAGGGCTTGTAGTTGATAGCAGACGAGCTCCATATGTCACTTTAGTGGACGATCACTTCTGTTACTTTAGTGGACGAGCACTTCTGTCACTTTAGTGGACGAGCGCTTGTATCACTTTAGTGGACGAGCACTTCTGTCACTTTAGTCGATGAGCGCTTCTATCACTTCAGTGGACGAGCGCTTCTTATTTCCAAAAACATTTTCATTAATGAAAACTTATTCCATTTAATGCAGGTTATGAAAATTGATTTTCTTCATGCATCTTTTCAAATGAGCTATTTGTGAATAAGAGATTTCATCTCTTACAAATCATCTAAGACTTAAATCTAAAATTCTCCTTTAAGCTCTTGTGTTGATGATTCCTTGATCTTTGTCTTTTCTCTTTGATTCCTCCATGTAGCTCTTTTGATTTCTTCAAGTTCTTCCTTGAATATTCTCCTTTAATTGCTCACTGAACTTGTTGATTACTGCTTGATACCTGTCTTTGCAATTTGACACTAAAACACTTGCACACACATTAAATTATATTTGTCATATATCAAAATCTCTAAGTCATTGAGTCTAACATGAACCTCAGTACGTATGATGTTGCTGCAATGGCTAAAACTGAGGAATTAATGGTGGCTAAAGAAGAGATGATCGAACAGAATAATGCTGAAATCCTAGGGGTTAGAACGGTAACCAGGCACAAGACAACTGCTACAAGAAAGTCTGCCCCCAAAAGACCAGCAATTGGGATTGCTATCAGGGAGCCTTCTGATGCCCTTGCTACAAAGAGGCTAAGGAAAATTATCCTCTCTCATAGTGAAGATGAGGAAGCTGATGAGGATAACATTCCTATCAGTTCTATCATAAAGAAGCAGAGGATCTCTGTTGCTGCTGCTAAGGCCGTTGTGCCTGATCCTTCAGTTGTACCAACAAAACCAAGGAGACAACTAGCAAGAAAAGCTAGGTCAACCAAAACTCCTAAGGTAACTATCTCTGCTATTGATCCTGTTCAATTAGCACTAGATGACCTTGTATCTAGTTTAGAATCTAGGATAGATGATATACATATTCCCTCTTCAAATGACGTATATATTCCCTCACCACCTCAACCAACACAAACAACCACCTCACAAGCCGATGATACCTGATTAAATCAACCAGATGAAGGCATTTTCCCTGGTGCACCTTTCCCCAAACCTCTGAGAACCCTATTTCTTCCCCTCATCCCAACTTCCATCCTTTACAATGGCAAATCTGAGGGTTGGGCCAAAGTAAAAAGAGAATGGTAAATTCTGTTTCACTCTCACCAATCTGAACCAGAACTCATCCTAAACAGATGGTATCCTCTACCTGAATATGAGGAAGAAGTTAGCCAATCTGTTGAACCCCTCTACTTACCTCACCCAAAGTGTCAACTAATCAAAACCGTTCCTTCTCAAATGCACAATAATTTAGGGCCTTTAGTCACCCACCTACCTTTAGCCAAATTCCCCCTAAATAAAATTTACCCAAACCTTGTCAAAACTCCTCCATTCATACCAATTACTGATGGAGTTGAGAGACACGTTATACTCGTTTGGGAGACTGAACCCAAGAGGAAGAATCTTCCTACTATTCCTGAGAAGAGAGCTAGATCATCTAAGCATGTTCACATGATCATGTCAAGGGACACTAAATGGATGTCCTTTAAGCATCCCAGTATCTATGGGAGGGCTGCTGATTTGTTCATGGATCAACTCTGCTTTGATATGCTGAAATGGGAGTTCAGCCAACTCAAAGCTGATAGAGCTGCAAATTTTGTTCCTCCATCCTGGCTGAGGCATAAGGAAACAACCAGGATTGGAATCAAACCTTACAGAATCTGTCTGAGATTGCCAATGCTGGATCTCAACAAGGACAAAGACTTGAAAAACATAAAGTTCAAGGGAGTGATGCCTGAAGCTGAGTCAGCATTGCTTGACCTTGATCAAGAAACTTTTGATCTTTTGATTACTCAATGACGGATTTCCTTCTAAATAAGGAGTCCATTGAGTTAATCGATGAGCATAACGCTGCTGATTTTGGGAAGTCACACTTAATTCATTGCACCAGAGAGGCATCTTCGTCTGGATTGACTGATGAAGAAAAGGAAGATATTCCCAAGGTCAGAGGAAAGTGTGGACTCTCACACTTTAGGTACATGATATATAAAGACCTCTGGGGACTTCCTATCAACAGCAGAAATGTGGAAATTCCTAATCCAATTCACTGGGCAAAGGATATCCCTGAGCCAATTATACAATATGCTTTTGCCACAGGTTCAACCTCATCCTCTGAGTATACATCCGAAGAATTGGTTGTGGAAGGCCTTGAGCTGAATGTAAAAATCTTTTCAAAACCTGTTTCTGAGCCTTTAACTCCTTTAGCTAATGCCGTTGCTTTTGTTGAGCCAACGCTGACAGAGCAGTCTGATGAGTCATGTGCTTCTAAGCAAGGTGCTGAGTCTGTTAAGACATCTTCTCAACCATTAGCTCTTGCTATGGTTCATCCTCTAGCCCAAGCTCAAGACACTATCTCAGACTCTGCTGAGAGCTCAAGAGAACTATCCTTGCCACCAAATCTTGAGGACATCATTGATAGAATTGTTGATGATAAGGTTGGAAAGATAGTTGAAGAGAAGACTGAGCAGATGGCACAAAAAATTGAAGAAAGAGTGCAAAAGCAAGTACAAGACACCTTGGCCCCTACAAATGCCACAGTGACTCAAATGCTGGCCTTGCTAATGGAATTTCAGAAAAATCAAAATCCAAACCAACCCCCTCCACCACTTTCCTCTTCTTAGAGACTCTTCTTTCTTATCTGTTTTACTGACAATGATGGTCCACTCCCTTTCTTTTTACCTTTTTGGCTGATGACAAAAAGGGGGAGAAAGGAAAAGAAAGAAAATTATATGTAAAGTCAGTTGTTGAAAAGCTCTTATATGTTTGCATTTGCATCTACTTGATAAATTGATCTGCTTTACTGATATTTTTTGCTCTGATACTTGTGATTATATAGATTCTAAGAATGATAAGTGTTTGTACCTATTTGTTAGTTTATTAGTCTGCTTAAGTATTTGAATGCTTTGTCTTAGGGGGAGCCTTGCAAGCTCTCTTAGACTTTGCTATTTAAATTTAATTAGTTTTTGACATCATAAAAAAGGGGGAGATTATTGGAACCAAAGTGGTTTTGGATTTAATAATCTCTAAGTTTTGATGCTAACACAAGGATTAAATTTGCTTGGCAAAGTGTTAGTTGAGATCTAACAAGTGAGTTCAGTTTATGCAAAAATATTCAAAATAATATAAGGTATACAATCTTTGGACTCGTGCAAAGAATTAACCGTCCAAAGGTTATTTAAACTGTTTATATTTTAAATGATAAGTAGACTGGTTTTTCTTTAGTAGATGAGGCTATAAATGAATACCTAAATAACTTGTTAGGTACAGCAAGTCCAAAGACTTGAAAATAAGCACATCCATTTTGCCACGTCAGCAGACGAGTGTTATCCTTGCAACTCAAGTATACATTCATAGTACCTAAACTAAAATTCAGTAGAAGTCCATAGTGCCACGTCATTGGACGGAGGTTCTCTAAGGACTTAGCAAGTCCAAAGACTTGTGTGGATGAGCGCTTCTACCACATTAGTAGACGAGCGCTTCTACCACTTTAGTGGACGGGCACTTCTGCCACATCAGTGGACGAGCAGAATTAAAAATCTTGTATAGATGCGTTCTTAAAACTAAGTAGACGGTTCTATATATTTACTACATTGAATGTGATTTAATGCAATCTGGTTTACAATGAATTTATTTCAAATGATCAATATTTATTTCAAATGAATATTTATTCTTTCCATTTGTCTTTATCCGATTTAATGTCTTGTTTCCCTTGAAAAAGTTCATAGTACTATCAAGGAAATACAAAAAGCAAATAGTACAATTGGAATTGAAAAACGATCTGTACGATGACATCTTTATTGCTGAACAAAAGCTGGGTTATACACAAAGGAGGAAAGAAAGTTTTTAAGGTACAATTGTTCAGAACAGTGAGCCTCCATTTTGTGATTTTCTGATAACCAATGATACTTTTCAACATGGCCAAAATCAAGCTATCAGTTACAACGGATTCCATGCATTTAATGCTATCTCTAAACGTGATTACTCAAAGTAACCATTGAGGAATTACAAGAGAAGAAGAAGGTCACTATATAAGTAGAAGACCTCAGATACTGAAGAAAAATTTTTGCTAGCTAATAACTCCTGCCTATACAATATTTGCGAGAGTAAGCTCTTATTTATTCTTTAAAAAGGTAAAAGTCTGTAATCTCTTAGTTTGAATATTGTGAAAATATTCAACAGATCTCAAACTTTCATATCCTCACACTTAGTGAGTTAAGTAGATCAAAGTTGTAAACCTTTGTTAGAGTTAGAGCGTGAAGAAGTTTGGTAAGAAAGGAATAATTGTAGCCTGAAGAGGTATTGAATACTTGTTGTGTAATCTATTTGGAGAAATAGTGGAAAAATCCTTCCAGTCGAAGGAACTGGACGTAGCTCTTGGTACAGGATAAAATCTCTTGCGTGAATTTTTTATCCCTAAACTCTTCAGTTTATTTACTTATACTAACTGTGAGGTTTTGATATTGCTTTTGTTAATATTTTAAAAAGGATATCTTGTGTGCTTTATCTTTTTATATTCTGCTTGTGAAAAAGTTGTTCGAAAGGGTTTTTGTGAAAATAATTAACACAATTCAACCCCTTATTGTGTTCGCATGTGCCAACTTCATTCACAGTTGTGAAACAAAGGAAGCCAAGCCCAAAATATTCGACGCCATCTTTTTCTTTTTTTCTCTTCTTCATCAGATCTCGATCTGTGGCAGTGATGATGCTTTGAGAGTGGTATAGATATGGAAACGGATTGTTGAGAAGAGGTCCTAAGTTGCGGCGATGGTTTGAGTGGCATATCTGGGGTGGTGGAAGAGGTTCCTGACATCTAGTTCGACAGTGTCGATGACTGCGCCTAGGGAGCTTAAATTTAGGAGAAGAGCACACAGAGGGAGGGGGAGATGGGGGATATTCACGTTTTGAAAGAGAAAGGAGAAATGGAGATGTGCTCAAAGAGAGTGCAAGAAGGGAGTGGGTAATGTAACCAATGAATAAAGTTTTTCTTTGGTACAATTAGACAAAAGAAGAAAGAAACGTTAGGAAAACAAAGAGGCATAAAAGACAAAAAAAAAAAAAAAAAACTCAAAGCCTTAAGACATAAGAATACGTTCTAGAAGCATCCATATTTTCAAACAAAAAAAAAAGAGATTCTTTTACTTGTTTAAGGGAAAGAAACAATAAAGAAAGAAGCCCATACGAAATAAAGCCCAATCCTTTTTAATGAGAAAGCTCAGGTGTTCTAGACTTTTGATGGTATTGTGTGTTGGATAAAAATTGATGTCCCTTCGTTTATTGAGTAATAAATTTTTGGACTAATTTGTCTGTGCTTCATCTTTTATTTGATCTATTCATTTTTATTTACTATGTACATTCCTTCAAATTTTCAATTAATCAAATGCATGCACCCTAAAAAAAGTGGAGCATCTATTTACTTTCAAATGGCTAATGTCTCCAAAAAGATGATTTTGAGGTAGCATTTGGTATAAGTTTTAAAAAAGTTTTCTCGGGAATGTTGGCATGGGAATAAAGTTTTCCCATATTTGTTACAAGTTTTAAAAATTTATTCTCAGGTATAAAAGATTCTAAGGAATAAAATTAGTTAATGATAGTTATAAACTTGGGAAAACTCTATTCTCACGTGTGAAGGTGAGAAAACTTCATTCCCGAGAATCACATTACCAGAAATATAATTTGTCTGAGAATAAAACATTCCAAATACCAAACGTTACCCGAATGATGAAAATCTGATTTGTATATTGTGACAATAAAATCATGTAGCCAGTATTGTTTTGGAAGGGTATAAACTTTTTTTTTTTGACTGGGAAGGGTATAAACTTAATCATATTAAATTAATTTCTTTCAGTAATCCAATTCATAGTTTATCTTGACACCCATGATATCAATAACTTCATCGAAGTTGTTTCAACTTTCAACCACTTGGTTATAAATATTTATATTTGTTTGCATAATAACTCTGCTACAGTATGGTGGGAACTTGTAATGATTTTTGGCTCACTTTGTCCATGCCACTATGCTGTACTTGGTCTGTTTGTAGTTTGCTACTTTGCTTTGATCATGCGCCTCACCGATTTTGAATACTTAACTTGTACAAAGTTATTGAAAACACAGACCTTGCTTTGAAGCCACATGAGGCCTTTTGGATCCTACTCGTAAAGAATTAATTAACAAAGCCTGGCAGTGTTCTTGCTCCGGTTCTTAACTTCTTATGCTAGCTTTTCGTTGTGTCTAAAATTTGAAAACAAAATTTGAACCGAACAAAAAACAGGGAGGTTTCAGGTAAGGCCGATCTTTAGATTTTGAATGTCCTGAGCAAATCGAGAAAATGATGTCCTTATAATCATTTGAGTATTATCCTTAATCTTTTGACAAATTATGCATGCACAAGTTTGATGATGGTATGGGTTTTGGGAATCTCTATGTTTTTAATGTGGCGCTTTTAGGCAAACAAGGTTGGAAGTTATTGTCACAACCGCATACTCTTGTTGCTAAGCTTTTCAAGACCAAATATTATCCGCATTGTGATTTTTTTGAAGCAAATGTTGGTAACAATTCTAACCATGTGTGGTGTAGTTTGTGTGAAGCAAGAAATTTGTTGCAAAGAGGTATTAGATGGAAGATTGGGTCTGGTCATGAGATTAACGTATGGTCTCATACTTGGACCATGGATAGAATGGTGCTTAATTACTGCTGCGCACCCTGAGTTGGCATCATTGAACCTATGCGTTGCTAATCTTTGGGTTGAAGGAGAGAAGAGGCGGGACGCTGATCTTGTGAGGAGTCTTTTCCACCCAGCTGCTGCCCAGGCCGTTTTAAAAACACCGCTACATGGGGTGGTAAGAGATAATGGTAGAGTGTGGTGGCCTGAGCGTAAAGGTAACTATTATGTTCTTTCAGCTTATAGGTTGTGTATGGATGAATTTCTGGAGTTGGATCATCTCAAGGTGAATGGTAATTGTAAAGCTTTGTGGAATCTTTGTGTACCACCCAACGTTAAAAAAAATTGTGGAAAATTTCGTGTGATTGCCTTACTACTAGAGCAAAGCTGAACTCTAGAGGTGTTCAATGTGAAGCTATTTGTCCTTGACTCCTTGTTGTGCTTCTAATTTAGAGAATACTTGGCACATCCTCATTTCTCGTCCTAAAGCTGCAGCGTTTTGGAGAGGGACTAACTTGTGGGAAACCATTTCTGGTTTCATTGTTACTGTAAACAACTTCATGGAATTATTCTTCCTTGTTTTAGAGCAACTAACTCCTCATGACCGTAATGTTTGGGCGTTGACCCTTCGGAGCTTATGGAGGAGCCGTAATTTGAAAGTTTGGGAGGACATTGAGGAAGAACCTAGTACTATTGTCTTCCGGGGCAACAACGGCCTCCTTCATGAATGGTGTAAAGCTCGTGAAAATCAAGCCAATATTAACGTAAGAAATTGTCCAGCATCAGTGCACGGCTCTTGCTGTAAACCTCCCTGGATTTTGTTAAATGCAACATTGGTGCATCTTACTTTTCTAGTAGTAACCAGGTTGGTATTGGTATGTGCCTTAAGGATGAGTTTGAGAATTTTCTGGGAGCTAAGACTCAATGGTTCAAGTCTATTATGGACATTCATATATGGGAGAAACGGCTAGTCTTTATTTTGCTATCAACTGGATGAAAGACTTGCAGAGGGATAAGGTGATTTTTGAGTTATATTCAAAAATATTAGTTGATAGTATGAAGTCCTCTTGTGATGATATTTATGAGTTTGGAGCTTTTATTTCATCTTGTAAGGGCCTTATTTCCTCTTTCTGTCAAAACTCTCATGTTGAGTTTACTAGGAGGTAAGCCAATATGGTTGCTCTTAACCTTGCTAGGGTTGCCATAGATTATGCTAATCCTCATTTCTTCTTTGATATCCCTACATGTATTGAATCTTTGATTATTAATGAAATGCAGTAATCTTCTTTTGTAAAAAAAAAATATCCTTAATCTTAATAATTTCAAATTAGAAAAACTTCTCTAAACGGAAGGAAGCGGATCTTCTTGATGATTGGGCTCCCCCAAGATTTTTTTTTCCTTTGTTGATATAGGTACATATTGTAATAGTAATGTTAGATTATATATATTTTGTTTGTCGTGAACAAATTGATACTTCTAGTAGCGTAGCGGCCGAGTCACTCCCTTTAATTCTCAATGTCTGTGTACGGGTCCTGCAGGAGATGTTTTTTTTTTACCGTTTTTGCATTTTTACGCAAAAAATTGTAGAAACACTGTTCGGATGAGACTTGAACACTGCTTTTGTCCGTAAAAATGATGGAACAAACCATTTCAGCTCTAAGGTTTATCTAATATATTCGAAATATATATTTATATATCCATTATTTAGGTATTTGGCCCCCTCGAAAGATCTGGTAAACTCCGCCATTGGTAATGGGTAGTTAAAATTATTCTATATGTTATGCATGCATCAGGAAAACAACTAAACGTCTTCATTGAACTCAATATTATAAAGCTTGATTTTGATTCAACTCTTAAAACCTCTCTAATAACTTTTAATTCTTCAAATAGAATTTCATCATGATGATGATAAGAATGATCATATTTTAGATAAGTTTCAAGATGTTTGCAACATAATTTCAAGATGTGACGGAGGCTTACTATGGCTAGGAAGTGGGTGACTCTCGAGTCTCGATGGCTATGGTGCCTTGCATGTGGGTCCGTGATAGTGACTGATGTGCGACAAGAAGGGGAAGATGATGGAGGACCCGTGTTTTCGGTGGCATGGAGAGAATAGAGAGAGCGAGACTAAGAAATTAGAGGGAAAGATAGGAAGGCTTAAATGGACAGCAAGTTTAGAGATTACAGAGAATGAGGAAAAAAGACGTGTGACAGAGAGTGACGAGAGAAATAGACCATCACCAAACACTTATACAGACCTCCTTTGTTCGTTGAGACCCAAATATTTGAGCCTAAATGAGTGTCATCGTTTCAGTGTCCAAGATGGTGGGTGTATTCTTATTGATACAGGAGAAATGGAACGTTACTCATTAGTTGACTTGATCTTAGGAACTTGTTTAATTTTTTTTATCGACGTCAACTTGTTTAATTATTGCTTTTGTTTATTTTTTATAATAAATTCTTATATAATTTTAAATTATATGTAAATTTTGTATTTTAATATTTTTATATACTCCTAAGTAAAAAAATGGTACCCTCAAAATATGGGGCCTTAGACGGTTGCCCATCCCAACTATGCTCAGGACCACCACGGGTTTCGGTACATGCTGAGTAGGATCTACCAATTCAGGAGAAACTTCATCATGTAGGGAATCACATTGAGTCAGGAACATCTTAATTTAATTAGGAACGTGAGGAAGCAGTCTGAGCCCCCAAAAGCAAGCAATTATAGGTGGTCAAGGAGAAAGAAGTGCCGAATAATTTCATACATTAGTATTGAAGAGAGAGACACACATATTAATAGTTAATTTAATATATAATTGCAAGACAATGAATGCAACTGGTTTGCAAGAGAACATTTTCCCTCCATGCATGATTCGAATGAAGAGGTATAAGGATGTAATGGAGATAATTAGCTAGCTACAAAACCTGCCCACACTTACAAGTGAAATGGTCCAACATTTGGTGCAGCCTTTTACACATGCGGAAATTGAGCACGCAGTAGTGTTTCAAATGAATGCCCGGGAACATGTGGGATGTATATATAGCGCAGCTAGGTCCAATCAGAATTTTGGGACCAGAGAACACCTTGATCTCATCTCAATGTTCTCATAATCCTAAATATATCACTAAAAAAAAAAAGTTATTTAGCGATCGAAAATAACCGAATTTGTTGGTTGCTGTTTGCGACCGAAATGACGACCGATTGTAGGATCTACATGAAACACTGATTAAAGTTGATATTGCGACCGAAATAGCAACCGAAATAGAGCGTAGCAAAGTTATCGGTCGCTAAATGAAGGAAAGTAAAAATCAAAACTTGTTGACTTTTTAGCGACCAAAATGACGACCGAGTTAAATGCAACGGTTAAATTTTATTTATATTGACGACCAATATTAAATCGGTCGCTAAACGGTGCGTAAAAAAATTTAAAATAGAGCGTGTTAGCGATCGATTTTAAATTGGTCGCTAAATTTATGATTTCAAATTTCAAATTAACCCATTTAGCGACCGATTTAGCGACTGAATTATTCGGTCGCTAAAAATAAAATCCCTAAATCCAACAGAACCCCCTTTCTTCCTCACTTTCGCATCGATCCTCTCCTTCTCTCTCACCGCGTTCTCGTCGTCTCGCGAGCTCCGGCCACCATAAGACGCCTCGAGCCACCACCGTCGTCCCCTCTCCTCCGGTAAGCTCTCATCTTCTCCGTCTCTCTCCATCCCCCCCTCTCTCCGTCTCATTCTGTCTCTCTCTCTCCATTTCTCAGGTTCTCTTTCATCCTCCTCCTCCTCCGACCACCACCACCACCACCATCCTCCTCTTTCATAGGTAAGCTCTCTTCTTCCCTCCTCTATCTCTCTCTGTCTCGCATGCTCTCTCTTGCTCGGTTCTCTCTCTCTCTATCTAAGTTTCTCTCTCTATGTCTCTCTCAGGTGCTGCCACCTCCTCCTCCGACCACCACCACCATCTCAAGGGGCTCTATTCACGCGGCCACCACCCCCCACAGTCTCCTCTGATCAGTTTTGTCTGAGGTTAGGGTTTAGAGAATGATTAATGATTATGTCTCAAGTAATCAACAATCACACTCTTTGCCAATCTTAAACAAGCAGACCATTAATGAAAAGACTTGGTCCATTGATAGTATGAAACATGATTATTGATTGATTTATTGATTGTATGACACTTCATAGCTTTTCTAGACTATATTGATTGATTTACCTATTCAGGGTGTAAGACTAAGCCCTCATTCATGTTTTGATATATGACAAACAAAGTATATTTTGCATAAGATTTTTGATTTTGACTATGTACTTATTATGTGTTAAGTTGCATGCAAGATCACTCATGAAAAAGGAAAATCAAGGATTAAAGGATGGAAGATCAAGGACACAAAGCAATGGACAAGGACTAAAGCATCAAGAAATGAAGATCTCATACTTAAGACGCTACTGTAAAAATAGCACATTTGATTTCTTAGGTGAAACACTTAAATTTAAGAAGAAACTAATTTTTACAAAGGATAATATAAGCGCTCGTCCAATGAAGTGTTAAAAAGCTGACGTCCAATGAATTACTAAAAAGCTGACGTCCAATGAACTAGCAAAAGCTGGCGTCCAATAAAGTAACAAAAGCTCGTGTCCACTAAAGTGACAGAAGCTCGCGTCTACTAAAGTAACAGAAGCTTGCGTCTACTAAAGCAACAGAAGCTCGCGTCTATTAAAGTGACAGAAGCTCACGTCCATTAAAGTAACAAGAAGCGCTCGTCTACTGAAGTAACAAGAAACGCTCGTCTGTTGATGTGGCACATGGAGCTCGTCTACTGAAGTAACATATGGAGCTCGTCTACTAAGGTTACACTCTTTGGACTTACTAAGATCTTAATGAGAAGCTCCATCCACTGATATGGCACATGGAGCTCGTCTACCAGTTGGAGCACGTCCAATTACCTTGTGTTAGTACTCCCGTCTGCTGACGTGGCAAATGGAAGCGGCTATTTTCTTCAAATAGACTCGGCTATTTTTTAAAGATAGATTCGGCTATTTTTCCAGATGGAAACAGATATTTTCAAGATGAACGCGAATTCTTCAAGAACGAGAATCAAGAAAACAGATTTTGTTAAATCAGATCCAAATCTGTTTTAATTGATCCCAACGACTATAACTTGACGAGCTCTATATTAAGGACTCAGCAAGTCCAAAGACTAGTGTGGAAGAGCGCTTCTGTCACATTTAGTGGACCAGTACTTTTTTTAATTTAGTAGACGAGAGCCTCTGTTACTTTAGTGGACGAGAGCCTCTGTTACTTTAGTGGACGAGAGCCATATGCCACGTCATTGGACGGATACTCATTTTGTTGGTAGTGGCTACGGTCTCAAGAGGGGGGGGGGGGGGGGGAGTGAATTGAGATATTGAAAACTTTTTGAACAATTTAAAGCAAAACAGTGTTTCTTTAAAGAAAATTGGTTTTCACTCAATTTTAATTCCCAAGAATCAGGTTATGGAACAAGTAATGATGACAAGAAGAATTATAAGTAGTAACAACAGATTTTAACACAGATTTCAGATTAAAGATTCAAGTTAACAAGTATATGGAGTTTAGGGATGAGAAGAACACGCAAACCGATTTATCCTAGTTCGGCTACCTCCTCTGGTAAGCCTACATCCAGTCCCACACCTCTGTGGTTTTCTTCACTATAATCAACAATTACACAATTCTAATTACAGCAACACAAGGATAACCTCCTTGCTTGAAAAATCACCAGAAAGCACACTAGCTTTTCTATACCCAAGGATCCCTTCTATCCTTGTTAAAGCCTAAGAGATACCCTCTCTTAATCACACTAATTCACGAAAAGAATTGAGTAGAAGAAAGACTCTAAAAGTTTGATTATACAAATTGAAGTTCTAACTACTATCACACTTTTCTCAGTGACGAAGCACTTTGGATCAGAATGAGTTGTGTTTATCGTATGTGTTCTATTATGAAAAGCGTTACTTTGATCCTTCTTTATATAGAAGACAAATTATAGCCGCTGGGATCATTTAAGACAGATTTGGATCTGATTTAACAAAATCTGCTTTCTTGATTCTTGATCTTGAAATGAGATTCTGTTTGATCTTTGTAGAGTGTGCATCCTTCTCCGAAAAATAACCGTTTCCATCTGAAAGGATATCGAAGTCTTTTTGAAGAGTAAAATATTCGTGTTTAATTGAAGAGAAAAATAGCCGTGTTTATTTGCCACGTCAGCAGACGGGAGTATTAGCTCAAGGTTATTGGACGGGCTTCAATTGGTAGACGAGAGTGCTAATCACCAGGCAATTGGTCGGGCTCCAACTGGTAGACGAGCTTTATATGCCATGTTAGTGGACAAATCTTCTCATTAATATCTTAGCGCGTATCATTTAGTAGACGAGCTCCAAGTGTCACTATCAGTAGACGAGCTCTCCCTTTTTTTTTATCAGTAGACGAGCTCCCCTTTTACATCAGTAGACGCGTGCTCTTGTTACTTTCAGTAGACGAGCTCTCCTTTTTACATCAGTAGACGCGCGCTCTTGTTACTTTTAGTAGATGAGCTCTCCTGTTTACATCAGTGGACGTGCTTCATGTGCCACATCAGCAGACGAGATCTTCTGTTTCTTTTAGTGGACGCGCTTCATGTGCCACGTCAGCAGACGAGCTCTTCTGTTTCTTCCAGTGGACGCGCTTCATGTGCCACGTCAGCAGACGAGCTCTTCTGTTTCTTCCAGTGGACGCGCTTTCTTTGTTCTTTCAGTGGACGTGTATTTGTTGTACTTCAGTGGACGCGCTCTCTTTGTCTTTTCAGTGGACGTCAGCTTTTTACTTTGTTGTACTTTAGTGGACGTGCTTTCTTTGTTCTTTCAGTGGACGTCAGCTTATATTTTCCCTGTGTTGGACAAGCGCTAGTTTTGCTTTGTTGGACGAGTGATCCTACATGCAACTTAACACAAAATGAGTACGTAGTCAATATTAAAAATCTTATGCAAAATACACTTTGTTTGTCATACATCAAAACATGAATGAGGGCTTAGTCTTACAAACTCCCCCTTTTTGATTATGACAAACCTTACAATACTTAACCTTAGTTATTAAGAAATCAGAGTGCAGCTATTCAGTAAACATGGTTCTTGAGTTATTTTGTTCCTCCTTCTGTGACATTGATATCTTTCAAAAGATCAAGTGTTATCATATCATTATCATGAAAAAAGAATATCTTGCATTTACTATAAGTTCTAGTATGTCTTTTAAAAACAGTTCAGCAAATGCATGGTTCATCATTGTGGTTCATCTCAAATGTATGGTTCATCTTTCTCCAATGTATGGTTAAATTTTTCTCCCCCTTTGTCATTATCAAAAAGAAACTATGGAGAATATTGAAATCAAACTTAAAAACAGTCTTGCATTCATTGATAATAAAGCATTTCAGAACTTATGCAATTCATTAAAACATCCAAAATACCAAAAAAAAAAAAAAATTACAGACACCTAAGGACGCTTAGCATCTTGCTCATGTCCTTCATAATTTTAAGCAACTTGTGCTGCCTTGCGTGTCATCTGTTATCAATTATTTTGAGGATCAATTATGCCAAGTTCCCTTCTTATAAAGAAGAAACTTTCCTTATTTAGTGGTTTGGTGAATATATCAGCTAATTGCTTGGTTGTATCTATATGTTCAATCACAACATCACCACTTTGAATATGATCCCTGATAAAATGATGCCTAATTTCAATATGCTTGGTTCTTGAGTGCATAATTGGGTTCTTTGTTAGATTTATTGCACTAGTGTTATCACATTTTACTGGTATATGATCCAGATAAACACCATAGTCAATTAATTGTTGTTTCATCCATAGGATTTGAGCACAACAACTCCCAGCTGCAACATATTCTGCTTCAGCTGTGGATAAGGGCATGCTAGTTTACTTTCTACTAAACCAGGACACTAGGGAATTTCCTAATAAATGGCATATTCCACTTGTGCTCTTCCTATCTAACTTGCATCCAGCAAAGTCAGAGTCGGAATATCCTATTAATGTGCAAGCGGATCCCTGGGATACCACAACCCCATTTCTTTTGTTCCTAAGAGGTACTTCATGATTCTTTTAACTGCAGGAAGATGTGATTCTTCAGGATTAGCTTGATACCTTGCACACATACACACACTAAACATTATATCTGGCCTACTTGCAGTGAGATAAAGTAAGGATCCGATAATACCTCTATACTTGGATACATCTATATATTTACCATGTTCATCTTTGTCCAAGTAGCAAAGTGGACTCATTGGTGTTGCCATTTCCTTTACGCTTTCGATTCCAAACTTATTTAGTAGTTCCTTGCAATACTTTGTTTGACTTATGAAGATTCCATCTTGGCATTGTTTAATTTGAAGTCCAAGAAAGAAGGTAAGTTCTCCCATCATGGACATTTCAAATTCACTTTGCATTAGTTCACCAAATTCCTTGCATAAAGACTCATTAGTAGCACCAAAAATAATGTCATCAACATATATTTGAACAAGTAGAATATTGTGTGCTTTTATTTTAGTAAATAGTGTTGTATCAACTTTTCGTCTTTTAAAGCCTTTCTCTAGGAGAAAATTGCTTAACCTCTCATACCAAGCTCTAGGAGCTTGCTTGAGTCCATAGAGGGCTTTAGTCAGTTTATAGACATGATTTGGGAACTCACTGTCAACAAAGCCAGGGGGTTGGCTTACATATACTTCCTCTTGTATTATTCCATTTAAAAAGGCACTTTTCACATCCATTTGGTACAGTTTAAAGTTCATTATACAAGCATAGGCTAAGAGCATTCTTATGGCTTCTAATCTAGCTACGGGAGCATATGTTTCATCATAATCAATTCCTTCTTCTTGATTATATCCCTGAGCTACTAGTCTAGCTTTGTTTCTAACTATTATTCCATTCTCATCCATTTTGTTTCTAAACACCCATTTAGTTCCGATTATTTGGTTATTTTTGGGTTTTAGAACTAAATCCCAAACTTTGTTCCTTTTAAATTGATTTAACTCCTCTTGCATTGCAATCATCCAATGTTCATCATTAATAGCATCATCAACACATTTTGGTTCTATTTGAGATACAAACGCCATGGTATTGCAAATATTCCTTAAAGAGTTTCTAGTGGTTACCCCTTTGGTGATCTCACCAATGATATTGTCTAGGGGATGATTCTTTGAAGCTTACCACTCCTTAGGAAGATTTTCATGTTGAAGTTCTGCTTGAGGTTCTTTATTACTTTCTTCATCTTCCTTTTCCTTGTTGCTCTCCTTTCCTTCATTAGATTTCACTTCATCCTCAAGAGTTTCTGCATCATCAAAAATGTCATTTCCCAACCTTTTGGGGTTAGACTCAACAAATGTTATGTGAACACATTCCTCTATTGATAAAGTATGCTTATTAAACACTCTATATGCTTTGCTAGTTAATGAATAACCTAGGAAAATACCCTCATCAGCTTTGGGATCAAATTTCCCAAGATTATCCTTGCCATTATTTAGCACAAAACATTTACATCCAAAGACATGAAAATGAGAAATGTTAGGTTTTCTTCCCTTGTAAAGTTCATATGGAGTTTTCTTCAAAATTGGCCTTATTAGAACTCTATTCAAAACATAACATGCAATACTCACAGCATCAGCCCAAAAATACTTTGGTAAATTCGAGTCACTTAATATGGTTCTAGCAATTTCTTCAAGTGACCTATTTTTCCTCTCAACTACTCCATTTTGTTGTGGAGTTCTAGGTGCAGAAAAGTTATGTTTTATACCATGTTCATCACAAAAGTTATCAAACTCCTCATTTTGGAATTCTCCTCCATGGTCACTCCTAATTGAAACAATTTTCACGTCTTTCTCATTTTGAGCAACCTTCGCCATTTTCTTAAAAGCTTTAAAAGCTTCATTATTTTGTGCTAAGAAAAAGGTCCAAGTGAATCTAGAGAAGTCATCAACAATTACAAGAGCATAGAGATTTCCACCAAAGCTTTTTGTCCTAGAAGGTCAAAAAAGGTCCATGTGCAGTAATTGTAAGGGTCTACCAGTTGAAACAGTGTTTTTAACCTTAAATGAGGTTTTCACTTGTTTACCCTTTTGGCATGCATCACATAGGCCTTCTTTAACAAACTTTTTATTTGGTAAATAGATTACAAGTTCTTTGGAAATTAATTTATTCAAGTGATCCATATGAATGTGAGCTCTTCTCCTATGCCAAAGCCAATTTTCATCTTCTTTGGAAATTAAGCAACATGCATCATTGGAAATTAAGTTGTCTATCTCTAGAATATAGATGTTATTGATTCTATTTCCAATCAATTTTATGTTATTATCATGAATAGATTCAAAAATACACAAATTTGAGTTAAAGTTTACCTTGTAGCCTTTATCACATAATTGGCTTATACTTAGTAGATTGTGTTTGAGCCCTTCCACATAGAGAACATCCTTAATCTTGATTGCTGGACTTTTTCCTATTGTTCCAACACCAAGGATTCTTCCTTTGTTGTTGTCTCCATAGGTGACATTTCCTCCTTCCTTGGGAGTGAAAGATGTAAATTTTGTGATATCTCCGGTCATGTGTTTGGAGCAGCCATTGTCCAAAAACCAGCTTGAGGTTTTGGCCTTCAAACACACCTACAAAACAGATTGTTTTATGCTTTTCCTTCAGGTACCCAAATCTGGTTGGGTCCTTTAGTGTTAGTAGCAACATAAGTTCCTTTTGGAACCCAAATTTGTTTAATGCCAACATGAATGTTCTTTCTAAGTCTACAAGTAGCAGCTGTATGACCTTTCTTTAGACAATAATAGCATTTAACAAAAGGACTAGTCGAGGAAATAGGTGGAACAAAAAGCTTCTTAAAAGATTTTTCATGTACCATTGGCTTATATCCAATTCCAGCTTTGTCATACACACCCTTTTGTTGTCCTAATATGGCATTCAAGTTATCTCTACCCAATGTGAACTTAGATAGAGTTGTATTCAGTTTTTCAACTTCCTTTTCTAGTGTAGTGCATTTGGTGCAAATTGAACTAGATGCAAGTAATTGTGAATTTTCAGCTTCTAGTTCTTTAAACTTTATTTGTAAAGATGCATAGTCACTACATTGTTTTGCGATGATCTTTCTAGAAGATTTAAGTTGTTTACCTATTTTAACATATTCTTCATGTAATTCATCAAAAGCATCTTGTAACTCATCATAGGTAGGAGAGGAATCATTTACTTCGATTTCACTATCACATTGATGATTTGCCATGAGACATAGGTTGACTTCTTCATTTTCAGATTCACTACTAGTGGAATCCATATCATTTTCTTCCCAAGCTATGTATGCTCTTCTAGGCTTTCTTCCTTTCTTCTCTTTGTTGTCATTCTTCTCATACTTTTCTTTCTTTTGTAGCTTTGGACATTCATTTTTGTAGTGTCCAAGCTTTCCACATTCAAAGCATTTGATTGTTGAGGAAGAGCTTTCACCTTTATTCGTGTTCTTTTTGGTAGGAAAACTGAATTGCTTCTTGTTTCTATTCTTCTTGATGAATATTCTAAATTTCCTCACAAGCAATCCCATGTCTTCTTCTTCGGACTCTTCACTTTCATCAAGGTGTTCATCTTCATCACTTTCTATTGATTCTTTGGATATATGAGCCTTGAGTGAGAGTCCTTTCTTCATTTTCTCTTTATCTCCATGATTTTTCAATCTATTGAGTTTCAACTCGTGTTCTTTCAACTTACCAAATAGATTAGCAATCTGCATCGTGTCAAGATCCTTTGCTTCAACAATTGCAGTAATTTTTGGCTGCCATTCATGACTCAAACATCTCATAATCTTGTTAATATTTTTCTCATCTGTGATTGTATGTCCGAGCCCTTCTAACTGGTTCACAATGTGTGTAAACCTCTTTTACAGTTCATCTATCTCCTCACCATTCTTCATGTGAAAGAGTTCATATTCATGGATTAGTGTATTCATCCTTGCTCTTTTCACATCGTTGGTTCCTTCATGAGTGAGTTGAAGAGTATCCCACATTTGCTTTGCCATTTTGCAATTGGAGACCCTGAAAAACTCATCATAATTCAAAGCAGCTGTTATAATATTCTTTGCTTTAGCATTATTACCAACTCTTCTTTTATCATCATCATTCCAGTCATCTTTTGGTTTAGTTTGTTTATTTCCCTTAGCATCAAGAATAAATGGAACATAGGGACCATTTTCAACAGCATCTAAAACATCTAAACCTGCAGCCTCAAGAAAGATAAGCATTCTTTCTTTCCAATACATGTATTGGGAGCCATTAAAGGCAGGGGGTCTAGTGAGTGAAGCCCCATCACCCAGGATATCATTTGTAGCCATCTCTTGAAGCTATTAAGCTTTGTAACAAGAGTTTAAGCCCTGATGCCAATTGTTGGTAGTGGCTACGGTCTCAGGACGGGGGGGGTGGGGGGGGGGGTGAATTGAGATGTTGAAAAGTTTTTGAACAATTTAAAGCAAAACAGTGTTTCTTTAAATAAAATTGGTTTTCACTCAATTTTAATTCCCAAGAATCAGGTTATGGAACAAGTAATGATGACAAGAAGAATTACAAGTAGTAACAACAGATTTTAACATAGATTTCAGATTAAAGATTCAAGTTAACAAGTATATGGAGTTTAGGGATGAGAAGAACACGCAAACCGATTTATCCTGGTTCGACTACCTCCTCTGGTAAGCCTACATCCAGTCCCACACCTCTGTGGTTTTCTTCACTATAATCAGCAATTACACAATTCTAATTACAGCAACACAAAGATAACCTCCTTGCTTGAAAAATCACCAGAAAGCACACTAGCTTTTCTATACCCCAAGGATCCCTTCTATCCTTGTTAAAGACTAAGAGATACCCTCTCTTAATCACACTAATTCACAAAAAGAATTGAGTAGAAGAAAGACTCTAAAAGTCTGATTATACAAATTGAAGTTCTAACTACTATCACACTTTTCTCAGCGATGAAGCACTTTGGATCAGAATGAGTTGTGTTTATCGTATGTGTTCTATTATGAAAAGTGTTACTTTGATCATTCTTTATATAGAAGACAAATTATAGCCATTGGGATCAATTAAGACAGATTTGGATCTGATTTAACAAAATCTGCTTTCTTGATTCTTGATCTTGAAATGAGATTCTGTTTGATCTTTGTAGAGTGTGCATCCTTCTCTGAAAAATAACCGTTTCCATCTGAAAGGATAGCGAAGTCTTTTTTAAGAGTAAAATATCTATTTTTAATTGAAGAAAAAAATTGCCGTGTTCATTTGCCACGTCAGCAGACGGGAGTATTAGCTGAAGGTTATTGGACGAGCTCCAATTAGTAGACGAGAGTGCTAATCACCAGGCAATTGGACGGGCTCCAACTGGTAGACGAGCTTTATATGCCATGTTAGTGGATGGAGCTTCTCATTAATATCTTAGCGCGTATCATTTAGTAGACGAGCTCCAAGTGTCACTATCAGTAGACGAGCTCTCCCTTTTTTTTATCAGTAGACGAGCTCCCCTTTTACATCAGTAGACGCGCGCTCTTGATCAGTAGACGCGCGCTCTTGTTACTTTCAGAAGACGAGCTCTCCTTTTTACATCAGCAGACGGCTCCCCTTTTACATCTGTAGACGCGCGCTCTTCTGTTTTCATCAGTAGACGAGCTCTCCTGTTTACATCAGTGGACGCGCTTCATGTGCCACGTCAGCAGACGAGATCTTCTGTTTCTTTTAGTGGACGCGCTTCATGTGCCACGTCAGCGCTTCATGTGCCACGTCAGCAGACGAGCTCTTCTGTTTCTTCCAGTGGACGCGCTTCATGTGCCACGTTAGCAGACGAGCTCTTCTGTTTCTTCCAGTGGACGCGCTTTCTTTGTTCTTTCAGTGTACGTGTATTTGTTGTACTTCAGTGGACGTGCTCTCTTTGTCTTTTCAGTGGACGTCAGCTTTTTACTTTGTTGTACTTTAGTGGACGCGCTTTCTTTGTTCTTTCAGTGGACGTTAGCTTATATTTTCCCTGTGTTGGACAAGCGCTAGTTTTGCTTTGTTGGACGAGTGATCCTGCATGAAACTTAACACAAAATGAGTACGTAGTCAAAATTAAAAATCTTATGCAAAATACACTTTGTTTGTCATACATCAAAACATGAATGAGGGCTTAGTCTTACACCTTTAACTGGTTGAACGTAACCTAGTAGACGAGCTCCATATGCCACGTCATTGGACGGATACTCCTTTAACTGGTTGACCATAACTTAGTGGACGAGCTCCATATGCCACGTCATTGGACGAGCGCTTCAGATACCTTAAGTAGACGAGCGCCTCTGTCACTTTAGTAGACGCTGGCTTTCATCACTTTAGTGGACGCTGGCTTTTATCACTTTAGTGGACGCTGGCTTTTATCACTTTAGTGGACGCAAGTTTCTATCTCTTGCGTTTTGGACGTGCGCTTCAATCACTACAGTGTTGGACGTTTGTTTCAATCACTTGTGTGTTGGACGTGAGCTTCTATCACTACACTGTTGGACGTGAGCTTCTATCACTACAGTGTTGGACGTGCTTTTCAATCACTTGCGTTTGGACGGATGATTCTTTTATTTAATCTGCACACTCAATAGACAGGTTAACAACCAATATGAAGGTTAATTAAATCATTAACCAATGTTTAATTCTCATCAAAACTTAGAGAAATGCACATCAGCCATTTTAGAGACTTAACACTTCTCACTGCAACAATTTCTCTTCCCCACATTTCTTTTTCATCTGCATTGAATGCATCTGTGCATTTCTCTGCTGCTCTTTGTCTCTCTATCCTGTTCCATTGCTTGGGTTATAGCTTCCTTATGTCCTTTTTTTTCTATTCCCCTTTCTTGTCCTTTCTTTATTTTCAATTTTTTTTAAATGGAACTATATTTTTTTTAAATACAATTTGGACTGTTTTATAAGAACTCTTCATTTTATGTGCAACATTGCTAACTTAGGATTTGCTGGATCGATATCCTATGCGTGTCATATATGAGGGGAGAATTCAAGTTTGGAAAAGGACTTCATGAAGCTGACTCCAAGGAAATTTATAGCCCAGCTGATGAATGTTGATGAGGTATTTCTTTTTTTCATCGAATTTAATAACAACAAAGCCTTTATTAATAGGTGGTTTAACTATACAGAGGTTTATGGACATTCTTTAATGAACATGACAATGTTAAGGTAGATTGATAATTTTACTATATATAAAAACTAATAAGTAATAACCTATAGAATAACTACAAGTATATAAGCCTTATTGCTTGGGTCCAGTGGAGTCCACGTATAATCCCAATTTGTTTTTATAAATTTTCTCCCTGTAGAGTTTTAATATGTAATTAGGCTGAAATTTCTCAAAATGGAACATGTGCACTTTTTGTAATCATTAATCCAGCTCCAAATTTGAAGATGTTAGTTTTCTTGGGTCATAATCTCCATTTCCTTTTTCTTTTTCTATTTTTGAGATTGCATAGATTCATCTTGAATCTTTCTGAAATATGACATAAAAGTCTATTACATTTGTTAACTTGCTTATTTTAGCAACAAGCATACATTCTTAAAGTATTTCCTTCCTTGAAGGGTTTTGCTACTACCTTCCATGCTACAGGTAGCTTTTCTGATTTCTTAAATATTCTTCTGCTATCTTTTGAAAAAAATTTACCCAAAATTAATTTCTACTGTCTTGGAAGTGTTCCTGCACTCATCTTCTGGTGCCTTTCATTCTTATTGCTTCTGCTATTTGCACACTGATTATCTTCTCTTGGTGCCTTTCCGTCGAAATTCTAATTCTTTGCATTTGCATATTTCTTGATCTCTAAAACTACCCATTGGATCCATTTTCTTTACTCCAATCGAAGGTGATGTTTTTGGTGTTGGAAACGGATTTTGGTTTTGTACTGGCATGGGACATTGTTTGTGGGTGATGGTTGGGATTTTAGTTTGGTGAAGTTTAACTAATAGTGATGTCGTAGAAAATCGTTGAACTAAAAAAAACCATTGAAAATTGAAATACACAACACTGAAAGTTTAAGAAATGCATTGTTTGTAATGCTTCGTTTACTTTCAGGCAAGCCAATGGATTGGATTGATTAGATGATGTGCAGGGCCCATGCTTACATGCCCTATAGTTAATTAACTATATCACACTTTCTATATTTCACCTATCATTTGATATCCAACTTATAGATTTAATGCTAATATATAAGATTTTCTTTAGCTCCTACTCAACTATCTGATGGCCCCTTCCCATCCATCACTAGTGCAATAAGTGCTTTTTACGTCAGTTAAAATTGATTTTTTACGTCAGAATACCGACTGACGTAAATACAGCTGACGTTAATAGTTAATGTTTTAACGTCAGTTGAGAACTGATGTTAAATATAACACTATTAACGTCAGTTCCTTAACAAAACCGACATTAATTTTGTAAGAATTAACGTCGGTTTTTAAACAATCGACGTTAAACTAAAACTATTAACGTCAGCTCTTTAATACAACGGACGTTGATTTTGTTAAAACTAACGTCAGTTGTTATAAAGAACTGACGTTAAATGTTTAGTTTTAACGTCAGTTGTAATAAACAACTGACGTTAATAGTGTACTGTATATTTTATAAAATACTATTAACGTCAGTTGTTTGATACAACTGACGTTAATAGGTTTTTTTTTTTTTAAATTCAGTTTTAAAATATCACTCCCCTCAGCTATCCCTGCATTCAGTCCCAGTAACACAGAATATCACACACATTACAGAATTGCAAAGGAAAATTGAACAATGGGGGACTTAAAACCAAAACCCATGTATATATATAAATAAATTTTAGTTCCAATGTCTAAAAAACAAAACTATCTAAGGATATATATATACATGTTATTAATTAGTTTCTAAAGTCTAACAAAAAAACTATTTATCTAAGTAGTGCGGAGGTATGTTGGCAATTCCTTTTTCAGCCGCATACTTGAAGAAGAATTCAATAAGCGCATCCTCAAGTCTCTTAACTCATCTTCTTGAATAGGCGATTGGTCGATAAATGCCTAGACACGTTCAAATAATAACAATAACATCAATGCAAGTCATCTTCAAAACTATAATATATAATTTAACAAGTTGTTTAAATATTACCTTCTTCCATCCATCCGTAATAGATGCGGAGACTATGTTCAGCATATGAAGCATCACATAATAGCCGCACGACCAACTGTCAGGTTGAAATCGAGACTACCAACAAAATTAATTTCAACGTCAGTTGAATATACACATAAATTAGTAATTATAATAATAATTATTTGATAAATAAACTACCAAACCTTGAGGATGTTCCATTCAGGATTTGCTTTAGCCTTAGAAGTCCTACTTCTCCTGTTGGCGCAACTTATACTACTCGCCTTCAGCGCGCTATCATAAACAAATAATCATGTCGATCAATTAACAAACTCATTTATCATGTGTGTAATAAACTAAAAACAACTGATATTAAAACTTAAATTAAATTTAAGATTAGTTACTTACATATTTCTGACTTCCACCACCTTCGGTGGCGGATCATGGTGGAGAGAGCAGAAGAATATGACAGTATGCCTAGACGGGTGAAGTACCAACAACTGCCAATGGTCGTCCATACAGTAGGGAGCCAGATATAATTCTTTCGGATTGTCTCCCAACAACTTCCCTATGTATTTACTCAATGCATCGCCAGCAAAGAACTCGGGCAGAAGGATTGACGGATCTAAGAAACCTTAAACCGATGCAACGCCCTTATCAAGTCAAGACGATGGAGATACCTAAGATATGAAAAGGGTGTGGATGTTAATTACATAATATATATATTGAAATTAAAATAAATTATTAAATGGAAAAATACCAAAAATAAATAAGTTATAAAATTAAAATTAACTTACGTGCACTGAGCTGATGACATTGCTGTTCATCTAGACGTTATTTCTGCAGGCGTTCCCGAGATCGTCACCAACGAAGGAAAATATCCTCTGTTGATCTGGGCGTGCCACCCATCCATCGTGATCCAATGGACATTCAAAAATCTCATACGCATAATCCTCACCAAGTGAGAACAAACGAGTGATAGGTGACAGCGACACCGACACCGACGTCGACTTGGCCTTCAGTTTAGGAAAAATAAAATATATAAGTTTTTGATAATTAAAAAAAAACACAAGTAATTATTTGACTAATTTGGACATTAATAATGAATAAATACCTTTGCTAACATTTCGAGCTCACGTTGTTTGGAGTCCAACTCAAGCTCACGCCTTTTCATTTCCAACTCATGCTCATGGCGCTGGACTTCCAACTCCCGCACCCTAGCTGCCAACTCATCGTCCTCCACATGTGCCATACTAAAACTCTCTTTTGTGCTCACATGTGAAGCATTGGCAAGCCTTGCGGTGTCCTGGGATGTACCGACGGAGGAAAGCTCTCTGGCAAGCGCCTGCTTGAATTCTGGGTTGGCTATTAAGCCTTGCATCAGATGTGTTGTAATATCTGGGTTGGTCATGAGGTGCTGAGTAATGTCAGCCAAAATTGATGCTTCATTGACCACCCGCTTTCGTGAAGCAGACTTGCCATAATATTGTTTGATGGTCACGTTCCCAGGAACACCGAGAACCCGACCAGGATGGTCTTTCTTGCCTAGAGCAGTCATCAAGACGTCCCCGCTGTCCGAGAAGGGACGAATGCGCCTTGGGAGGATTTTGCTTTAAGATCCATCTACAATGAAAAAAATGAAAAAACGTGCAAGTGAAAAGTGTTGCAAATATCTACAAATATCAATTGAAATCAAGTTAATTATTTACTTACAATCTTATCCGCCACTTCGCGAGTGGCATCAACTTTAAAAGATCCCGCCTTTGTCATGCGGTAGGCTAACCGAGACATCCTCGCGGTCGATGTCCGACGGAGGACTTGATGGTGTGCCCTCGTGCACTCTCTCCTCTTTCAATCCTAGCAGAGTGCTCTTCCGCTTCGCCCTCAGCCTATCCGCCATCATCTGCTGGATCCGAGTATGGTACCCACCCCGAGACATGGTGTGGCGGTGGACGTTCTTCGCCCTGATTCTCGCCGACCCTTATTTGCCTTAGCCTATTCAAACAAAAACACATAATTAAATATAGTTAAATGATCTATAATAATCATACAAAATTAACTTAATCAACCAACCTGAAATTCTTCATCCCGTCGACTCCTGGCAAACATATCCCAAGTATCCCGATCAATCCAGGGATAATCCGAGAACATTTTATCAAGCCGCTTCTTCCCGGATAGATAGTACCTGGTAAGATCATGCTTGAACCCATTCCAACGCTTTGATGCCATTTTCATACATTTATGACGATGATCCTCGTCATTTGGCACCGATCCAAGCTACCTACACATTAGATACATATATAACAACTGGATGGATTATAACTCGGATAATTATCTAATAATGTAAATCAAACGAATGTAAAGGTAAAATACCGTGATAGCCTCCCAAATCGATCCTTAACGTTACGTGGAACGTCAGTCCGATGGTTGTAGTTGATGCTTACGTCTTTCTTCGCTTGTAGAAACACCCACTTATTAAATTCTTTAGCACGGGGTCCCCTGGGCATTTAGATTAGCATCGAAGGACACCTCAAGCTTCGTCCGCTCCGCCTGTCCTTCTCTAGTTTCTTCAACGAGGTGGCTCCTCTACCCCGTTTCCTATGAGCCTGTGATGTCTGTATGGACAAAAAAAATGATAAAATAGAGGGTTGTAACATTATAAACTTACATTAACAAGAAGGACTAAAGATAGTATATAACATGCATGTAAACTTACACTAGAATCAGAAGGCGTAGGCGTGATCGAGGTCTGCGAAACCCCACAGTGTCCTCCCGTGCATGTGGGCTATCTGACTGATCCATATGTATGCCTGTTCAAAAACAATATATATGTATTAACATAGGTTATAACTCAAAATAAATACAGAAGTATAAATAAAAATAACTAGATAGGTCCTGTAGATATACAAAACATCTATATATCCAATATAAGGACAATACGGGAGATTGAAAACTATAGTTTTTGAAGATTGCCAAGCACTGGTCACGGCATGGCCGTGATGTCCATCACGGCCGTAACGTGCCAACTGAACCAGACCCTCATAGGCAGAACTGATCACGGCCTAGCCGTGATGAGCATCACGGCCGTGACAGATCAACCAACAGAGCAACATGCACTCAAAACCAAAAATAGAGACATTCCAAACAACTCAAACTCACGGTTTAAAGTTACAACTACCGAGACTACAGTTTCAACATACACTCAAAACCAAAAATAGAGACATTCCAAACAACTCAAACTCACAGTTTCAAGTTTCAACCACCGAGACTACAGTTTCAAACCAGCAGAGCAACATGCATGCACTCAAAACCGTGAATAAAAAAATGTGCCCTAATTAAAGACTCACCAGAAACAGGCGCTCGCGTGGTGGTGGTGGGGAAGCTCGAGTGGTGGCCAACGTTCGATGTGGTTACTGAGAGCAGAGGGACAAGGAGAGTTAGTGCGCGGGAAGGCCAGGGGAAAGAGAGATGTCAAGTTATTGCAAAGAAGGAGCGGGAAAGACAGAGTTAGGGGTTAAGAGTGTACCTCACGGTGGTGGCGAAGAAGCCCTCGCGGTGGTTGTGGTGGAGATGAGCTCGCGATTAGGGCAGAGTGAGAGCGAGAGTGAGGGTTGAGCGTGATGAAAAGAGAAAAGACGTATAGAAGTGGAGGAGGCGCGCGGGGGTAAACGTTATAATTAAAATAAAACAACATTTTACGTCAGTTTTTGGTAAAACCTGACGTTGAAGATCATATATTTAACGTCAGTTGTATTAATAAACTGACGTTAAACACTCTCACACTTATTACGTCAGTTGTTAGTAATAACTGACGTTAAAGGTCATATATTTAACGTAAGTTGTGTTAAGAAACTGACGTTAAAAACACTCACAACTTCTTACGTCAGTTGTATTACACAACGGACGTTAAAGGTTTATTAGTTTCTGCAAAAACATTCATTCCCTTGACTACTGTGCTACTTACCCATTCACCTTTGTACCTAATCCTCTTAATGAGCATTAAGTTTATAGATAAGTTTTCAAGAAAATCAGAATAACTTAGTAACTACATCCACTGCTCCTATAAATAGCTTCCTAGCTTCCATCTCCTTTTAATTAATTTTCTGCTTCACAATATGGCTCTGCCGTGGAGATTAACTTCATCACTCTTTCTTCCTATTCCTAGACTCAAAGGTCTTTGTCTTAATGGTCAAACAAATTCTGAGTTTGAGTAAATTACATTGCATGGATATTAAGGTTGGGTGAATCACGTAATGTGATTCTCTCACTTTATTTTGTCCCCGTCATCCCTTTCACTTTGCTTTGGAAGCAAGTGATTGTGGATTCAAGATGATGCATCAAGGAACTCCACTGAAGAAGAAAGATGCAAAGATCCATTTCACTTTGCTTTCGCTGCTAGTGACTGAGGATTTACTTTGCATCTTGGAATTCAAGTGAGGGAGGTGATGCATCCATTGGAGTTTCTGATGACAGGACTGAGAAGAAAATGATGTTGATGCAGAAACTTTTTTATATTTTAGGGCTATGTTGCAGAAATTTTTTATCTTTTAATCATGTAATTTTAACTTATGAATCGCTTCAATGTCATACGATTTGATTATACATATAACTTGTTTTATGTTAAGTGTTTATTTATTTTAATTTGCACAATAATTTGTTTACTAATTCAAGCTAATTAATAAAAATTAAAAATAAACTTGTATAAAAAAAAGGTTTAGAAATAAACTGTAGTACTATATGGAGTGATCTGCGTTAAGAGGGACAACAGGAACATGACAACCAATGAAATGAGTTTCATAATTATTTACGTCAGTTATTTATAGAACTGACGCAAATAGTTTACCCACCACCTCATTTTAAACGTCAACTTAATTGATGACTTGCCAAGTTCCCGTATATTAATTACATTATTTCCAATATTCATTCTCGACGTTTATAATATATAGGATTATTTACGTCGGCTATTTATTTAATCAAGTAAAAATCAAACTTTTAATGTCAGTTGTATAAAAACTCGGCGTTAACAATTAATATTTTTTATTTAAAAACACTTTTAACGTCAGTTTCTTTAAAAAACTGACGTTAAAAGTGTATAGATATCTGCAAAAACATTCATTCCTTTGACTGTACTGTGCTACTTACCCATGCACCTTGTAACTCAATCCTCTTAATGAGCATTAAGTTTATAGGTAAGTTTTCAACAAAATCAGAATAGCTTAGTAACTTCATCCCCTGCTCCTATAAATAGCTTCCGTCCATCCTTTTAATTTTCTGCTTCACAATATGGCTCTGCCGTGGAGATTAACTTCATCACTCTTTCTTCCTATTCCTAGACTCAAAGGTCTTTGTCTTAATGGTCAAACAACTTCTGAGTTTGAGTAAATTACATTGCATGGGTGATAAGTCTGAGTAAATTACATTGTGTGAGTTGCTCACCTTATCACCTTCCGGAGAATCAGCTGCTGGAGGGCTAATCAGGTGCTCGGGGGTCACAGTTCCAAAACCTCAGCTTTGGCAGCAAGTGACCGTCTTGGAAGTCTCTGGAACCACTGCCTTTGCTTGCAACGGATGTGGTGCACCTGTTTTTGCCTCTCTCTTGAGCTCTCTCATGCCCCCCAGTTTTCTGAGGTCTTCGGAGTATATATAGTTTTCCCTTTGGCATATTTCATAAAACTCTCTGATGGGATGTAGCTTTAATGTTTAGGATTTTAAACCCTTTCAATGTAACTTTTTATAGGATTTAAAACCCTTTCAATCTTTCTCAGATCGATCGATCTGTATTACACTTCATGAATGAGATCCGGTTTGGGTTATTGATTCAACTTATACTTCGCACATATATTTTAGTTTTCAAAACAGAAACACAAAACATCAAAGCAATTCATGTGAAACTGAAACTTTGAGGAAGGCAATGCGGAAGGAATCGTATACTAGATAAAAAAAATTATTAAAATAACTTTTAACGTCTGTTGATGTAGGAACTGACGTTAAAAGTGAAGAGACTTACTTCTAACGTCAGTTCTTTATTGAACTGACGTTAAAATGTTCACTTTTAACGTCAGTTCTTTATTGAACTGACGTTAAAAGTGAGTCACTTCACTTTTAACGTCAGTCATTAAAACAACTGACGTTAAAATTGAATTAATGAAGCCTGATATTTACAAAACTACCACCGCCTCCTTTTTAACGTCTAGCTTTTGGTTAACTGATGTAAACCTTTACCGTCTAATGTATATTTTCCACTAGTGCATTTATCTATTGTGTGCCAAACTATTTCTTATACAAGCCTCCATCTAACCATCAAATTCACATTTCCACTATCTTCTTCTCTTCCAAACTATCACAGGATGTAACTACCATTTTCTTTGGTAATTTCTTTAAAAGAGCAAGGTTTAGAAGTTTATTATAATATTTTGACTAGGTAGTTGATCATTTCCTGTAAAATTTTCCTATCTATTCTTTGGTCTGGTATCAATGATTAGAAATAAACAATCCTTCTCAGGTGTGCACCTAACAGCTTAAGCTTTTTGGGATGATTTGGTTCTTGACAAGATTAGAGAGCTCTGGTAACACAACATTGCAATGAATAAATATTTTTAGATAACAGAAAAAAAAATGATGATAGAACAAACACATCTTTCAAGTCTGTCATTCATTATTGCTTGCAAAAGAGAAAAAGGAAGTTGGTTGAGCATTTTTTTGGAGTTTTGGGTAAGCATATCTTCTTTGAGATACCTGTACACAGGGTGTTTTAGAAGGCCATTGTACTATGCATATAAACCATCTGAACAAGATAACTTTGGGTACTAATAAAGAAGCTAAAATTGATTAAAATCTATCATATTGCAGTGGAACTGGCAAACTATAGTAATTGGAGCTTCCTTTTTGGCTTTTCTTCTGTTTGCCAGAAATAGTGTAAGCACCCCAAATCATTTCTTTATTTAGTCCTTTATCAGATTGTTAGAATTGTAAATTATTTATCTCATTTATCAAATGTGGCTATCTCATTTACTTTTCAAATGTGGCCATGTGGATCAGGGAAAGAAGAACAAGAAATTCTTCTCGGTGTCAACAATCGCCCCATTGTATCAGTTGTTCTCTCTACTCTTTTTTTTGTATACAAAACCCATGCAGACAAGGAAGGTGTTGCAATTGTAAGTATATGCATTGCCCTTCTCATCCTCAATATATCATATTATAATCACAGCCTTATGAGTTATGATTAAGTGATGATAAAATTGAAATAGTGCTAATTGCAGCAATAGTTAAGCTTTTGTCTATTGATGTTTGAAGGTAAAGCACATAGAGAAAGGGATCAATCCATCTTCTGTGAATGAAATTTATTTTAGTGGTGATTACCTTGGAAAAGGTTTTAGGATTGGCATCGTGGCTAGCATGATAGCTGTAACAGCCTAATTTTAATTATGTTGTTCAACCAATTAAAATATAATTAATTATATTTTAATCTGAGAGTTAAAAAGTGTTTTTGAATAAAACAAAATCATATTCATAGTTAACTTTATGGTAGAGGGTTACGGTAAAATTTTTGGTTGAAAATTTAGACGAAAGTCGGTCTGCGTTTTCACTGTCGGTACAAGTTTACTGAGCAGAAAACCTAATTTTGAACTGTGAACGAAACGGTTAGTGTTTTTGTGATGTTTTGTTTGATATTGGAAATTTTCGAAAATTCGAGTTTGGAAATAAAATATAATATTTATTCCGGGAGATATACGATCGGAAACTTGAACCGGTTACGCAATGGAGCAGAGTAGGATGCACAAAAGTGATGAGGTGACATGTGAGAGTGAGGTGACTTACTAGGGGCTGGCCTAAGCCACATCCTAAAAAGTGGTCATGATGACACTTTTTGAATTATAACATATTATATTCTAAAAACCTATTTTTCTCTTTCCTCTTCAACCAAACAAGTCTTAAAGACAAAACTTGCTCTCCAAGCTCATCCACTCTCCAAAATTTCGTGCTCCCCTCTCCCTCCTCTATATAATCATCACTCATCTTCATTCTCTCATTTTCTTCCTCCATCTTCATACTTTTTCAACTTCTTCCATTTCTTCTTTTTTTTCAAACACTTAAAGCTTCCATTTTTATTAGTCTTTTCCACTTGAGTTGTTCATTAAAGTTCTTCCTTATACCAAGGGTAATGCTCTCATATGAATCTTTTTGCAAGTTTCATCTTTTATTTCTTATTTTACTTTATGTGTTCTTTATATGCTTTAAACTTCTAAAATCTCTCTAAAATGGTAGAAAACTCCTTTTGAGTTGAAACCATTTTCAATAGTCTTGTATTAACTTATATTTTCACATACTAAGCGGTTGTGTAAAACAAAAATCTCTACCTATCTCTTCCAATGAAGGTCGAATGCTTGCATTTGTGACCTAGAAAGTTTTTTTTTCAACTTTTGGAATATGATCATGTGTTTCAGTTTCTAACTATCCATTGATCTTAAATCTATAAATCCTGGAAGTTTTGATAGCTTGTTCCTATGATGGCTGAAAAAATGAATACGTAAGCCTATGATACTATGTTTCAACTTTCCAAGTATGATCATGGATTTAGAACTCGTAATACCTTGTGATTCTAAACCTAAGAGTTATTGTTAAACAAAGAATATTTTCCTCATCATCCTATGATGGCCGAAACTTAGTGTTTAGATGCTAGGATGCTTGAGTTTTTATTTTTCCAAAATGATCATGGACTTAAGCTCCATAAGATATTTGGATGCTAAGTGTAAGAGATTGGAAAGTTTAAGGATTTCTAACTTGTTTATTCTATGTTATTAAAGCTAGGATGTATTACTTTCATTTTTCCAAGATGATCATGGACTTGAGCTCCATAAGATATTTGGATGCTAAGTCTAAGAGATTGAAATGTTTAAGTTTCCATTGTTTTCCAAAATGATCATGAACTTGAGCTCCATAAGATATTTGGATGCTAAGTCTAAGAGATTGGAAAGTTTAAAGATTTCTAACATATAAATCCTATGAAGGCCGAACCTAGAAGGTTATGGACCTAGGATACTTTGTTCTTATTTTTCCAAAATGATCATGGTTTTGAGCTCCTTAATACATATGGATGCTAAACCTAAGAGATTGGAATGTTTAAGTTTCCATTGTTTTCCAAAATGATCATGGACTTGAGCTCCATAAGATATTTGGATGCTAAGTCTAAGAGATTGGAAAGTTAAATATTTCTAACCTATAGATCCTATGAAGGCTGAACCTAGAAGGTTATGGACCTAGGATACTTTCTTCTTATTTTTCCAAAATGATCATGGTTTTGAGCTCCTTAATACATATGGATGTTAAACCTAAGAGATTGGAAAGTTTAGTGAATGCTAGCCTATTTTACTAGCCTTGGCCGAATACCCTAAGTTTATAACTTAGTGAGATTTTAATTCAACTTTGTTAAATGATCATTGTTTATGAACTCCTAACACTTAAGGATCATAAATCCATGAGTTGTATAATTTTCGGGAATCTCTAACCATAAGAACTAGTCTTGGCCGAACCTATACCTTGTGGTTTAGTGTTCTTGTTTGATTTTAACTTGTGATTTTGTTCTCATAACCTTAGACTTCCATCGCGGAGGAAACGAGGACTTTCATGGTATACCTCTTCGAGCATCTAATCTCCTTACCTTCACAGAAGGTGGAGTTAGTACTTTGTGGTGTGACAACGAGGAGCTTCGAGTTCGGGAGTTCGGTGATAACCCAGGTGGGGGAAAGAACCAACCTATCGTCGGAATGGACAAGTAGTAGATTATATAATAATTGTGTAGGGCGACTTAAACCCTACTAGTAGTCGAGTAATCGACAAGACCAAAATCACACTGGAAACTTTTTCTGAAAAACCAATGGTGATTCGGGTATTGTAGGTTTATTGATATTAAGTTGATTTTATATTGTTGATGGTTGATTTGATTTTATTACCTTTATTGAATTGATTTTGTGCTATATTGGTGATATGGGAATATTTGGATTGATATTGTGTTATGCATGATCTGCCTGGTTTGTATTATTATGCTTAGTGGATTTTAAGCAAATATATATATGTTGGCTAAGAGATGATTGTTTTGGGTATGAGCATAATAATGATTTAGAAGTGCCTAACCTAGTTGATGTATGTTAAAGAGGTGTTATGCCATAGAATATGTGTCAAGTTCTAATGGAAGGTTAAGGCACTAGGATGCTATTAAAACGGGTTGATGAGATTCAAATATATGTGTTGTTGTCCTGACCAGTGTATTGGTAATATAATACACAAAGACAAAAGTGTATTGGTAATATAATACACAAAGACAAAAGTGTATTGGTAATATAATACGCAAGGACATTTGTGTATTGGTAACATAACACACCACGTATTGGTAATATAATACACGTAAAACACTTGTGTATTGGTAATATAATACACATAAACCCTTCTGTGTATTGGTAATAGAATACACCGTGTATTGGTAATATAATACACGTAAAACACTTATGTGTATTGGTAATATAATACACCGTGTATTGGTAATATAATACACATAAAATCAAGAGTTCTCGCGAGACCACTTCCACCTAAAGGGAATGGGGTGGAACACCTCAACGGGAATGGTGTTAGTACACCTTAACGGGAATGGGTGTGGAACACCTTAACGGGAATGGAGGTGTGCACTAGGTGGAACATCCTAACGGGAATGAGGGTGTGCCCCGATGCAAATGAGGGATGGTGACAGGATTGGTAGTGGCCACGATAACGTAAAGACATGGTGTCAGGATTAGAGAGGTTATGTTAAAATAAAGTGTTAGATTGACTGAGAGTAAGGGTAGAGGATGATATATATTAACTTGAGGATGATTCGTTAGTTATGTGTGTTGATTGTCTGTGACAATTACTTTATAATTTACTATGACTCTTTTTCGCTTTTTGATGATGGAACTGCTTCTTATCCCCTGTATATTTATGTATGTTGTATTTTATCTCCTTGTGGAATCGTACGAGAAGACCCTGTGGATAAGCGTAACCAAGAGGAGTTGGATGGAACTCCCTACGAACCGGAGGCTGGAGGACGAGTTGTGACCCATGGTGATTAAGGTCTAGTTAGTTATGGCCGGTGCATCTCGTGAGGCGTATTTTATTATGTTTTCCGCTGTTTAACTTTTTGTCTAAGTGTATGCCTTTGAGGGATCCTACTGATAGGATATCCTCAACAGTGTTTTGTAATATGCATAATATACTTATATTGTGATATGTCATTCTATATGAAGTTTTATACTTTATAAGTTGAGTTTTAATTTTTACGTATTTTCATGTTAAGAGTGCGATTAAGTAATTAAATAATAAGTTTTTAATCTAATGACACAAAGAGGCACAACGGGGTGTCTCATTTTGGTATCAGAGCAGTTTGGTTCTAAAACGGACTGTGGGTTATGTCCGATCAGAATCAAGGACCGCGAGGTTTAGAATGTTGTTACTGGCCGTGTCTAGTTGAATCCACGTCGGATATTCACTATGCTTAGAAGTTGGATAGTGAGTCCGAACGTGATAACTAACATTGGTATGCAGCAGTCGGTAGCTGATGATAGAGGAGCCAGTGTTCAGAGAGGAGGAGCTGGAAAAAGGAGTTCCAGCAGCAGGACTGCAGATGGCCAGACCTCAGGCCACTGGGAGAGTGTTTACTGTGATGGGAGCTGAATCCTCTCAATCTGGAGATCTTATACGAGGTATGTATTTGATATCTGGTAGACTTTGTTTGTTTGTCTAAGTAGCATGATAGACAAGAAAGTAATGAGAGTTTAGTTGAGGTATAGTTGTGACTGGTAGGATGTGAACCCTTAAGATCAATATCAGTGAGTGAGACAATTAATATACGTCAAATGTTGATCGAGGCATAGTATTACTAAGAATCTAAGGTAATGATCAAATACTCGTAGTTAGTATGGATGGTATGAATTTGGAAGATTAAAAGAAAAGTACCTATAGTAGTTTTACGTAAGATGAATATGAGCAGGAAAGATAACTTCTTTTGGTTTTAATTGCATTAATAGGTGCAATAATGTTCTTTTGAGGATTAAGATGTGTGATTTTGATATAATCTGGAATAGTGGAATACGCTACAAGGATCTAAGACTGTGAATGGATACATTAAGTAGGAAGTTAAGGTAGTATTGATTGCAGTGTTAATTGTAGAAGTTAGATGTTGGAATTGATTGTGGTGTTAATTGCTAGAGTTAGATGTTGAAATAAGGCCCTCTAGTGGATCAGTAGTAAGAAGAAGGAAAGGATTAAGTTTTAATTATGTCCTTCAAAGATGATAGATCAAGGTGAAATATTAAGGACAATGAATATAATGTAGTGATGGATTGTTTCAAGGATAAATAGAACAATAAAAGAATGAATTCCATTATGAAGTTACTGCTGCCACTTAGGGGAAAGACAGCGATGAGAAATATAATGTGGGATCTTTATATTAAGATACGATTACAAGATGAGGTCTAGTTTTGAGTTAAGAAATTCCGAGGATGGATTTTTTTTAGAGGGGTAGTAATGTAACAGCCTGATTTTAATTATGCTGTTCAACCAGTAAAAATATAATTAATTATATTTTAATCCGAGAGTTAAACAGTGTTTTTGAATAAAAAAAATCATATTCATAGTTTAATTTATGATAGAGGGTTACGATAAAATTTTCGGTTGAAAATTCAGATGAAAGTCGGTCTGCGTTTTCACTGTCGGTACAAGTTAACTGAGCAGAAAACCTAATTTTGAACCGTGAACGAAACGGTTAGTGTTTTTGTGATGTTTTGTTTGATATTGTAAATTTTATAAAATTCGAGTTCGGTAATAAAATATAATATTTATTCCGGGTGAAATACGATCGGAAACTTGAATCGGTTACGCAATGGAGCAGAGTAGGGAGCACAAAAGTGATGATGTGACATGTGAGAGTGAGGTGACTTACTAGGGGGATGGCCTAAGCCACATCCTAAAAAATGGTCATGATGACACTTTTTGAATTATAACATATTATATTCTAAAAACCTATTTTTCTCTTTCCTCTTCAACCAAACAAGTCTTAAAGACAAAATTTGCTCTCCAAGCTCATCCTCTCTCCAAAATTTCGTGCTCCCCTCTCTCTCCTCTATATAATCATCACTCATCTTCATTCTCTCATTTTCTTCCTCCATCTTCATACTTCTTCAAATTCTTCCATTTCTTCTTCTTTTTTTCAAACACTTAAAGCTTCCATTTTTATTAGTCTTTTCCACTTGAGTTCTTCATTAAAGTTCTTCCTTATACTAAGGGTAATTCTCTCATATGAATCTTTTTAAATTTTCATCTTTTATTTCTTAGTTTACTTTATGTGTTCTTTATATGCTTTAAACTTCTAAAATCTCTCTAAAATGGTAGAAAACTCCTTTTGAGTTGAATCACTTTCTATAGTCTTGTATTAACTTATATTCTCACATACTAAGAGGTTGTGTAAAACAAAAATCTCTACCTATCTCTTCCAATGAAGGCCGAATGCTTGCATTTGTGACCTATGAAGTTTTTGTTTCAACTTTTGGAATATGATCATGGGTTTGAGTTTCTAACTATCCATTGATCTTAAATCTATAAATCTTGGAAGTTTTGATAGCTTGTTCATATGATGGTTGAAAATATGAATAAGTAAGCCTATGATACTATTTTTCAACTTTCCAAGTATGATCATGGATTTAGAACTCGTAATACCTTGTGATACTAAACCTAAGAGTTATTGTTAAACAAAGAATATTTTCCTCATCATCCTCTGATGGCCGAAACTTAGTGTTTAGATGCTAGGATGTTTGAGTTTTTATTTTTCCAAAATGATCATGGACTTAAGCTCCATAAGATATTTGGATGCTAAGTCCAAGAGATTGGAAAGTTTAAGGATTTCTAACTTGTTTATTCTATGTTATTAAAGCTAGGATGTATTACTTTCATTTTTCCAAGATGATCATGGACTTGAGCTCCATAAGATATTTTGGATGCTAAGTCTAAGAGATTGGAATGTTTAAATTTCCATTGTTTTCCAAAATGATCATGGACTTGAGCTCCATAAGATATTTGGATGCTAAGTCTAAGAGATTGGAAAGTTTAAAGATTTCTAACCTATAAATCCTATGAAGGCCGAACCTAGAAGGTTATGGACCTAGGATACTTTGTTCTTATTTTTCCAAAATGATCATGGTTTTGAGCTCCTTAATACATATGGATGCTAAACCTAAGATATTGGAATGTTTAAGTTTCCATTGTTTTCCAAAATGATCATGGACTTGAGCTCCATAAGATATTTGGATGCTAAGTCTAAGAAATTGGAAAGTTTAAAGATTTCTAACCTATAAATCCTATGAATGCTGAACCTAGAAGGTTATGGACCTAGGATACTTTGTTCTTATTTTTCCAAAATGATCATGGTTTTGAGTTCCTTAATACATATGGATGTTAAACCTAAGAGATTGGAAAGTTTAGTGAATGCTAGCCTATTTTACTAGCCTTGGCCGAATACCCTAAGTTTATAACTTAATGGGATTTTAATTCAACTTTGTTAAATGATCATTGTTTATGAACTCCTAACACTTAAGGATTATAAATCCATGAGTTGTATAATTTTCGGGAATCTCTAACCCTAAGAACTAGTCTTGGCCGAACCTATACCTTGTGGTTTAGTGTTCTTGTTTGATTTTAACTTGTGATTTTGTGTTCATAACCTTAAACTTCCATCGCGGAGGAAACGAGGACGTTCGTGGTAAACCTCTTCGAGCATCTAATCACCTTACCTTCACAGAAGGTGGAGTTAGTACTTTGTGGTGTGACAGGAGCTTCGAGTTCGGGGTGATAACCAGGTGGGGGAAAGAAACAACCTATCGTCGGAATGGATAAGTAGTAGATTATATAATAATGGTGTAGGGCGACCTAAACCCTACTAGTAGTCGAGTAATCGACAAGACCAAAATCACATTGGAAACTTTTTCTGAAAAGCCAATGGTGATTCGGGTATTGTAGGTTTATCGATATTAGGTTGATTTTATATTGTTGATGGTTGATTTGATTTTATTACCTTTATCGAATTGATTTTGTGCTATATTGGTGATATGGGAATATTTGGATTGATATTGTGTTATGCATGATCTGCCTAGTTTGTATTATTATGTTTAGTGGTTTTTAAGCAAAGATATATATGTTGTCTAAGAGATGATTGTTTTGGGTATGAGCATAATAATGATTTAGAAGTGCCTAACCTAGATGATGTATGTTAAAGAGGTGTTATGCCATAGAATATGTGTCAAGTTCTAATGGAAGGTTAAGGTACTAGGATATTGTTAAAACGGGTTGGTGAGATTTAAGTATATGTGTTGTTATCCACAACCGTGTATTGGTAAAATAATACACAAGGTCAGACGTGTATTGGTAATATAATATACAAAGACAAAAGTTTATTGGTAATATAATACGCAATGACACCTGTGTATTGGTAATATAATATACCGTGTATTGGTAATATAATACACGTAAAACACTTGTGTATTGGTAATATAACACACCGTGTATTGGTAATATAATACATGTAAAATCAAGAGTTCTCGCGAGACCACTTCCACTGATCAGCCTCTGGCTCATCTAGTTTTATGACTAGTATGACCGTGGTTTTGTGCTAATTATATCTCGTTTTCGCCCAAATTAGACTTGATTGTCTTCAAGCAACATTTTGGGTCTCTAAAGTAGTTTTAGGTTAATTTAGTTGATTTAGAGTCAAATAAAGCACTTCTTGCTATTTCTTGTTTTCAGGTTAATAAAGAGAAGCAATTCTGGGAGTTTTCGCCCCGCAAGAGGCTACTCGCCTCGTGAGCCCGAGGACCAGCATGAGCAGCAACAGTCATCCTCTCTGTCTCGCCTTGTGAATCATGTTTCGCCTCGCGAAAAATCCAAACACTGAAGGACTGTTCATAAGATTCGCCTCGCGAGCGACCGCAACCCAGAATCTGTATTTATAGTCTATTTTAGGGCAGAACTGATATCTTCTCATTATCTTCTTTTCTTTTAGGACGACTGCGAATTTAGGTTTAGTATTTTGTGTTTCTTTTGTAATGGAGAACTAGTCTCCTTGATTGATCTATCAGAATCGGTTTCACCACCGCTTGAGGTTTTGTAATTCCTGAACTCATTGTTATTCTCTTTCAATATTTGTTTTGTATGTTCTGTTTACTTAATTCAGGATTATATAGAATATCTATTGATTTGTTTCGATGATTGTGTGTTCCTAAACTTAATCGCGTTTGCTTAATTCGCGTGTGTTCAATTCGTGTTTGCTTAATTCACGAAGGGCTTAATCCGTTTGCTTAATTCGGAATTAGGAACATATGTCTCGTAGCGTCGGTTTCGCTTGTTAATTGATGTTACAATCGAAAAGAGATTAGAATCCGCTCAGGGCTTGGAATTATGTGAATCAATGATAGTGGGAAACCGAGAACAGTAGGTTGATCGTTTTTAGCTATTTGATAGTTATTTAGTATGCATAGTTTTCTGCTTTGTTTTCTTTATTTGATTTCAAATCCAAAACCCCCCAAATCTGACTTTTTTGTTAACGACAACCCAAGAGTCCTTGTGAGACGATACTCGAGTTATCGCACTTTCCCTAACTACATATTTTTACAAACCGCTCTCTTTTTGACGCGTGTGCGACAGCGTGTCAAAACTGGCGCCGTTGCCGGGGACTCTTGTTGTTATTAACAGAAAATACTAAAAAAAAAATATATTTACTGAATTGGTCTGATTGTGAATCTACCCATGGATTATTATATGCAAGGTTATATGCCTAATGTTAATTATGAACCACCATGCATATATTATCCTGATTTTTCTGGTTTAATGCACTGGTTGCCAAGGTTTAGTGGTCTTGCAGGTGAGAATCCGCAGGAGCATCTGAAGGAATTCTAGATTGTTTGTTCTACAATGCTGAGACCTGAAGGAATAACAGAAGACCACATCAAGATGAGAGCCTTCCATCTCTCACTTGAAGGCGCTGCAAAGGATTTGTTGTATTGTCTTGAGCCAAATTCTGTCTCAAGCTGGATTGATTTGAAGAAAGTCTTCCTGGTGAGATACTTTCCTGCCTTCAGAGCTGCATCAATCAGGCGAGAGATATTTGGTATTAGACAAGTTAATGAATCACCTCAAGCATATACAACCAATATTTACAATCAAGGCAACAATCAGAACAGGCACAACATTCTTGACCCTTCCACTTATGAGTACCACCCCAGCTGGGGAAACCATCCAAATCCTTGGTATGGGGACTCACCCACTCAACAACAGCTGATGTTACCGCTGGCACCACCACAGAACTCTCCCCAAGTGACCACCTCTGCACCTTCTGGACCTTCACTAGAGGACCTGTTCAAGCAAATGACTGCACAAATGACTGCTCAAATGAATGCACAAAATCTCCAGTTTCAGCAGCGAACGGATGCTAGTGTTCAGGCCTTGCAGACACAGATTGGACAGCTTGTCACTTCAATGAATGCCATGCAACATGCTCAAGGATCAGAACCCATGACTAAGGAAATTGAGAGGAAAAGGCATATGGAGGACATCCATTCCGCCATGCTAGAGGATGATGAAGAAATTCTGGAATTAGATGATTCCATTGGCTCCTACGCAAGTGCCAATTGTGATGGGAGAAATACCTGTGTGGTGCGTGCTGAGGTTACTGCATATATAGAAGGCGATGAATCTGGTAATGCTGTGGATGAAAAATGTGCAGAAAATGAAGTAGCACCAGAGACCCTCTCTACCTATTTGCCACCTCCCACTGTGGAGCCACCAGCGATGGAGTTCAAGCCTCTGGATTTTGCTCCCTTGGATATGAAGACACTATGACCAATCCAAGAGGTTGAACCCCATTTTTATTAGGAGGACTTTGTTGAGAAAGAGGTCATCTTTGACCCGAGGGGGAGTGAGAAGTCCGCCGCACTGGGCGAGGTCACCATAATTGTCAAGTGCTCACTCCCATATCAAGGCTGCAAGTTATGGAAGCATGGAATGAGCTTCCGTCCTTTGGCTATCACTTGGGCCTTTTGTTACAAGCAATGGGATCCCGGTGGAGCCGCCCCAATGAGTTTTTTCTAAACCCTTTTCCCTTTTTAATTAGCCTTGCTTTATTTTTGTTTTGTTTTCTTTTAGCTCCTGAATAATTTGAGAAGATCAGGAGTATGTGTGTTGAGTCTTGTGTCGGCAAGCTTGACTGGGTTTGATTGAATTTGCATAGATGATTGCATGATATTTGTTGACCGTTGATGATTTTTCCCCTAAGTCTTGAAAATTGAAAATTTGATCCCCACTTGAAAAATTGAAAAGTGAACTTTGAAATATTTTGTTATGATTGCATGATTTATGATAAGTTTGGGTTGAAGGGAAGCACACACTAGGGATAGAATCTCGGTCAAACAATTTGCAAAAAAATGTCCAGGTGAGGATTTGAGCCTCCAACATGTTTTTAACTGTGTGAATCACTTTCAAGCTGCACTTTCCCGAATTTGCTTGAATCTCTTCATAGTTTGCATGTTTATGTGTTTGCATCAGATGATTTAGGCAATTTTCTTTGTGAATAACCACTTGGCCTAAATTGAACCATCCCTAATGCATGTTCCCTAGTTAGCCCCATTGAGCCTAATAAGCCTATTGTTTCTTGATAACCCTATGTTATGAGCCAAAATCTGGAAAAACCATGTTAACCCGATCTTAGGATTAGGAGAGCATGGAAGCTTAGCAAGAGAAGGTCTGTAAGAAACTAAGTTTGGGGTGGCTACAAGGATATGATGTGTTGTTGGGGGTTAAGAAAAAGAAAAAAAATAAAGGTTGGAGCCAAAGGCAAGGAAGGAAAAAAAAAAGGGAAATAAAAAAAAAGTGCAAAAATATCGAAAATGGTATTAGAAGGAAAAGGCTGTAGTCACCCAAAGCATAAAGAAAAATGGAAAAAAGAATCTGAGTGGAAGTTCAATGTGTAAAAATGCTCATGCTCTCTTAGTTCCTAGGGACTTAAGCTTAGTACCTTTGAATATCCTACCCTTAGCCAGGCCCCATTACAACCTTTGAAAGTCCTTCTGATGTTGCATGCATGTTTCCGTGGGAGTCATTTTGAGATGAAAATCAAATTCATGGGAAGTGCTCTTAAAAGTGAAATTGAGTGAAATGTTGATAACCTAGACAAAAACTGAGCGAATGAGTGAAACACTAAATGCCCTTGTGAGGAAGGCGATTGTTTGAATTTGGTGATCTCCCTTTTGTGTGTAACTTGGATCCCTTGCTTAGATTACTGATTGTATGAATGGTAGAATTCTCAATGTTTAAAGTAAATGAATTTGGGGATTGCATTGTTGAAAGGGGGGGGAGGGGACATTGAAGAAAAATTGTTTTGTTGAAATTGCATGAAATTTGTGCGAATTTGATTGAACCTTTGAGCTTGCCAAGTTTTGAGTCCTTTTTGAGTTTTAGTTTGCTTGGGGACAAGCAAAGTTTAAGTTTGGGGTATTTTGATCAGCCTCTGGCTCATCTAGTTTTATGACTAGTATGACCGTGATTTTGTGCTAATTATATCCCCTTTTCCCCCAAATTAGACTTGATTGTCTTCAAGAAACATTTTGAGTCTCTAAAGTAGTTTTAGGTTAATTTAGGTGATTTAGAGTCAAATAAAGCACTTACTGCTATTTCTTGTTTTCAGGTTAATAAAGAGAAGCAATTCTGGGAGTTTTCGCCCCGCGAGATGCTACTCGCCTCGCGAGCCCGAAGACCAGCATGAGCAGCAACAGTCATCCTCTCTGTCTCGCCTCGCAAATCATGTTTCGCTTCGCGAGAAATCCAAACACTGAAGGACTGTTCATAAGATTCACCTCGCGAATCATGTTTCGCCTCGCGAGCGACCGCAACCCAGAATCTGTATTTATAGTTTGTTTTAGGGCAGAACTGAGATCTTCTCATTATCTTCTTTTCTTTTAGGACGGCTGCGAATTTAGGTTTAGTATTTTGTGTTTCTTTTGTAATGGAGAACTAATCTCCTTGATTGATCTACTGTAATCGGTTCGCACTGCCGCTTGAGGTTTTGTAATTCCTGAACTCATTGTTATTCTCTTTCAATATTTGTTCAGTATGTTCTGTTTGCTTAATTCAGGATTATATAGAATATCTATTGATTTGTTTCGATGATTGTGTGTTCCTAAACTTAATCGCGTTTGCTTAATTCGCGTGTGTTCAATTCGTGTTTGCTTAATTCACGAAGGGCTTAATCCGTTTGCTTAATTCGGAATTAGGAACATATGTCTTGTAGCTTCGGTTTCGCTTGTTAATTGATGTTACAATCGAAAAGAGATTAGAATCTGCTTAGGGCTTGGAATTATGTGAATCAATGATAGTGGGAAACCGAGAATAGTAGGTTGATCGTTTTTAGCTATTTGATAGTTATTTAGTTTGCATAGTTTTCTACTTTGTTTTCTTTATTTAATTTCAAATCCAAAACCCCCCAAATCTGACTTTTCTGTTAACGACAACCCAAGAGTCCTTGTGAGACGATACTCGAGTTGTCGCACTTTCCCTAACTACATATTTTTACAAACCGCTCGCTTTTTCACGCGTGCGCGACAGCGCGTCAAATTGGCGCCGTTGTCGGGGATCGAACCCGGGTCACCCGCGTGACAGGCGGGAATACTCACCACTATACTACAACGACAAATTGACGGGAATGTTGACACCTCAACGGGAATGGAGGTGGAACACCTTAAAGGGAATTGGGGTGGAAGGGAATGGAGGTGTGCACTAGGTGGAACATCCTAACGGGAATGAGGCTGTACCCCGATGCAAATGAGGGATGGTGACAGGAGTGGTAGTGGCCACGATAATGTAAAGACAAGGTGACAGGATTTAGATTGCCTGAGAGTAAGGGTAGAGGATGATATATATTAACTTGAGGATGACTCGTTAGTTATGTGTGTTGATTGTCTGTGACAATTACTGTATAATTTATTATGACTTTTTTCCGCTTTTTGATGATAGAACTGCTTCTTATCCCCTGTAAATTTATGTATGTTGTATTTTATCTCCTTGTAGAATCGTACGAGAAGACCCTGTGGATAAGCATAACCAAGAGGAGTTGGATGGAACTCCCTACGAACCGGAGACTGGAGGACGAGCTGTGACCCATGGTGATTAAGGTCTAGTTAGTTATGGCCAGTGCGTCTCGTGAGGCATATTTTTATTATGTTTTCTGTTGTTTAACTTTTTGTCTAAGTATATGCCTGTGAGGGATCCTACTTATAGGATATCCTTAACAATGTTTTGTAATATGCATAATATACATATATTGTGATATACCATTCTATATGAAGTTGTATACTTTATAAGTTGAGTTTTATTTTTTACGTATTTTCACGTTAATCGTGCGATTAAGTAATTAAATAATGAGGTTTTAATCTGATGACACAAAGAGGTACAGCGGGGTGTTTCAATAGCATTGACTGTAAGCAAATGTTGACTCTATTATCCTCTTATGAAGAGTATTTTACTATTTACATGTGCCTATTGTTATAAACCATTACATTTTGGTTATCAGGAAGCCGCAGCAATTGGAAGAACGTTTGCTTCTATGAAGGATTATCAACTCGATGGAAACAAAGAAATGGTTGCATTAGGAGCTATGAATGTTGTTGATACACAGACCTCCTGATATGTAGAAAGATGTAATAAGTGGTCATGTCTGACGAGATCTAAGTTATATAAGCATTTTCTTTTAACTGCTAAATATCAATACAAAAAGAAGAAAAATTCTAAGCAGATATGTCTATTACTTTAAACCCTACAATAATTATCTTATTGTAGATTTCATCATAATTAATCATGGGAAGTGCATGTAAGTGGGTTATAAACTAATTTTTTATAGTCTCGGATCTACCACCTTGCTATCTTTGAGTTCCTTCTCTCCAAATGAAGAAATTTCATGGTCGTTTGTGAAACCTACAATTTCCAATATTGTCATGTCCATTGTTGTGTTCTTAACCCTGCAATTCCTCACCCCTCTTTTCAATTACACTCCAAATGCTATTCTTTATGCTATAATCATCTCTGCCATTATCAACCTTGTGGACTATCAGGCATCAATTTTGATATGGAAGATTGATAAATTTGACTTTTGTTGCTTGCATGGGAGCATTTTTTGGGGTTGTTTTTGCATAAGTGGAGATAGGATTTTAATTGTTGTAAGTACCAAGGCTCGGTTGTCTTGTGCTCTAAAATGTTAAAGTTTCTGATTGGGCGTAAGACCTTTTTAATAATATAAGCTCTTGCTTTTCCTTAAAAAATATGCTACTTCTATTCAAAATATTTAAATTATCATATTAGGGATCAATTATCAAATGATGAGTATGTTCAATTTGAGAGCCTCGAAGAATTCCAAGACATGTTTTTTTCTTTATCTTCCCAACAGGAAGATGTTTGACCTCTTTTTGCTTAGGTGCTAAAACATCAAAAGATACCTAAAGGGTGATGCAATTCAAAATGTAAAAATCAATTGGCAAAGAGCTTGCAACTAAGTCACATAAATGAAAGATGAACGACAATAACTTAAGGGACATGCTACATTTATGCCACATAAATGAAAGAAGAATGGAAATAACTTAAGTTTTTGTATAGTAATTTTAAACAAAATATACTTACAATGAATAATTATGTATAAAAAACTTCATTTTAATTTTAAATTATAAAAAATTTATATTAGAAGTTGTTTTACATATCGATTGCGTTAGTAGAACTTTCGTTTTTTATTTATTGCAATAAGGTCATTTTTTTTATAAAATATAAAAATCATTTTTTATAATCCTTAATAAATAGACCCTTTGTGTCTCTCCTATAAAACATAATTTTCTATTTCCATTATCTTACTATATCAAATAATGATCCTTTTTTTATTAATCATTAACAAAAAATAATTTAATGAAAAATTTACCCGTGGGGTATAATACACTGGTAATAGTGAAAGACGCTGAAGATCCTCCTTTATGTTTTGTTATTATTTACTCTTTTAAGGTTCTCGATCCTCATAAAAAATCTTACAGGACCCATTGTTTTTCCCCACTATTCCAGTGGGCTGTGAGTCCGGGAATTATACATACATGCATGGCCCTCCAGTGTTTCTCACATGCATGTGGGCCGTGTTATCCAATAATGATTTTATATCCTACCTAAATTGAAGTCAAATCATACATTAATTACCTTCATTTTAGGTTTTTTTTTTACCTCTATGATGTGATTTGTTTAGTAAATTATAAATATTTTTTTGGTTACATATGAAAAAGAAAGCCAAAAGAAAGCAGAAACAACAAAAATTAAAGTCCAACAAACGAGACTTCCATGGCATCAGCTAGCAAAGTGGCTGCCATTCCACTAGGTGATTCATCTATCACTGTGAGCCTTGCATCACTGTTAACTCCCAACTTTGCTAGGTAATCAGCCGCAAAGTTCCCCTCTCTAAGAGTGTGTAAAAGAGAGCACTCCCAATCTTGGTGCATAAGTACTCTCCTCTCTTGATGGTAGCCACAGTATTCCCATATTTATGGTACACATTTAAATCATTGTTAATCAACTCCACCACATAAGCTGAGTCAGAATAACAAACAACTCTTCTATGCCCTCTATCCCAGCACATCTTGAGCCCATGGTAGACAGCTAGAATTTCTGCATGGATGATAGATGATTGGCCTAGACTCCCATAAAAACCCTGCACGAAATTTCCCATATGATCTCTCAACAACCCACCAAAGCCAGCCTTACCAGAGTCACTGAATCGACTTCCATCAACATTAACAGCGATCACACCTGTGGCAGGGAGCTTCCAAGAAACGATCCTTTCACTTCTCCTCACACCCTCATCCACAACACCATTAAAGGCTTGGTTAAAATGGCTGAACATGGCAAAAAACTGGGCACAAAGATCAAACATAGCAAATTATAAATATGGTGCAAGTTGATTTTTTTTATTTATTTATTTGAGGCTAAGTCGCATATCTTATATGCAACTTTGAAGTTGTATATGTCATTTACGATTTTATCTTTGTACAACTTCAGTTAAATTTTTTTTTGAGTGGGGTAAGTCATACATGAGAAATACGAATTCTATTATTTTAATAGAAAAAACAAAAACTGAAGCCGTACATGGTTTATATGACTTCAAAGTCGTATATCCAATCTATGACTTATCCCAGATAGATAAATTCTTTTTAACTTACACCAGATCCATGGAGGTAAAAAATTCCTTCATTTTCATATATGTAGAACTGCCTCTAATGTACAAAACTCCATGGCGCACATCACTTTTGGTATATATACCATTTTCCTTCAGTAAATATGATTTTTTTTTTTTATGATAGTAAATATGAATTTTTATGCGAAAGAAAATGTATTACGAATAAAGTTTAGTAACATTTATAAATTAAAAGAGTTACATCTGCTCTAAATAAATAAGTAAAAATTACAATCGATTCCTTGAACTAATATGTAAATTAGTTTGCTCCTTTATAAAAAACTATCCATATTTATAAGCAATTTTCAGTGTAAAAACTAATACGAAAAGTATTTCAGTATAAAAATGTATTACATCTCTTGTCAATATAAATTTAAAACTCTCCTCAACCTATAAGACTATCAGGGTATATAATAAACCGCAATGAATTAATATAAGCATCATTAAAATTGACAATGTGGTTCATGACAAAAAAATAATCAAGCACCTATTTGAAAATACCATAATTCTGAAACGAGGGTTTATTTTTTATTTTTTTCAAAAAAATAAATAACTCAAGCAAGATTTTAAATTACAGTCACGGTTGCGTTGTGTTTTCCATTATTACGGACAATTACGAGAAAATGTGACCGATACGGCTGTAATTACGATTGTGATGCGGTTTATAAGGCGACCGCCAAAACCAACATATCGCGACCCAGATCTAGATTTTGGTTTCGGACCCATATTTGAAATCTTGCTCACAAGAACAATAGAAGCAGATGCATTCCGTGATACAACGGAAACAAACGGAGCACCGAAAAGTGCTAACATAGCTGGTTGTAAGTATTTGTGTTCCCTCTCCCTTGTTAACCATAAACACTGTTGCCTTTACATAAAGCATATCGACCAGTGTTATACATCAGAAACACATAACACAGCATGAATATATATAGCGTACGTAATTTTCAATCCATTGACAGTATCATTGCTCGCAAGAAGACTTACATATACTTCATTCAACACCAGTAATGTCATGCATGCATCCCAGGGATAAATCATTTCCCTGGTACTTCATAAATATAAGTGTTTAGTTATTTGCAAATCTAGTTAATTATTATGTATGTACGTTATTCATGTTGATTGATATCGTGCAAAAGTTATTATATATGAAGGTTACTGCTACTTGTGCTGTTCTACATGTATATACACACTGAAATAAATGTGTAGTGTCTTACGCACTTTCATACACAACAGCATAATGGGGTGGGGTTAGCTCAAGTGGTTAAGAGCTAAGGGTTTAAGATGTGGAAAATGTTAGAGGTTCAAGATTCAATCCTTGGTAAATGAGAAAAAATTAACAACTAACATATTAATATACTAATATTTGCCTGTAGCATAATAGATATATAGAGACGGTTCTCCATACGCACGGATCACTGCCATATATACTAATTGAGTAGACAAACAACATATTAATTCTCTAGTGCATCAAAGGCTTATACAGTATCCAAAATACAAATTTGAGATGACTACACTCAATTTATTGCTTAATTATCTTCAAATATACTTACATAAGACACATACATATACGTTTTAAATTTAATTATAGCGGGTAAATTTAAAGGCTAAATGCGCAACACGAGAAAATAAAGATCCTACTCATCGTATATATACATCACGAAACCCCCTTGGTGCTTAACAGCTAGCTAGCTCATGGTTTTTCTCTTAAACTGTACCTAATTTAATAGTCCGCGCCCGATAAGGAAGGACACCGAATAATATATATAATTGACTCAAATTAGTCTAGACAAATCGAGCATATGGAATCCAATCTAGCTGAATTTCAAAAGACAATTTGAAAGCTAGACAAAGAGGGCATACTATGGCAACTCATGAGAATCATATATACTTGGAAAAATAGTGTATTGGCCTTAATTTGAACCCAATAAACAAGAAAACAATGCATGGCATCAAAAACCCGCACGAGGGTAGCTTTGTGTTGTGAGTTAATTAATTAAAAGCAAGGTGCAATATTAGAGAAAATAACCTTGAAAATTCTAAAATTTGCATGAGAAATATAACATCCTTAAGTACATAAAATTACTGAGTTTTGCATAGAGACTGTTAAACAAAATTGAGGAAGGTATCTTCTGTTATGGGAATTTAAATGAGGAAAAAATTTGTTTGCAAGCAAAGCATCATTGCATGATTTTCAACTCATCCTGTAATGGGATGAAAGATGAAAATCCTGAAAATAATTCAGCAACTGAAAGGATATTTGTTAATAAAGAATTTGATATTGTCAACAACCCTTACTATGTATCTATTTTCGTGTTCTTCATGAGAGGCAAGAAGAAAAAATTAAGTCCCGACAAAAAAAAAAAACATGTCAACAGGTACACCAAAAAAGAAAAGAATATTTTTTTTATAAAAAAAAAACATAACTTCGAGAAAGGAACCACACAGGCATGATTATGGCTTGAGGTCATGAACATTAAAGTCTATAGTACAGAAAATAACATAGTTTGGAACAATCCAACTGCTATTCTTCAGAAGAATAACATTTATTGTCATACATAGATATGGAAATCTAGATCTATAGTACTCCCAACTATATTCAAAAACTTAAATTGAAGCAACAAATCTCAGTCTTCAAATCAAATTTACAAGTAAGAGAAGCCATAAAGCTTTAATATGGTGCTCAAAAAAACACAACATGAGTTCATCATCATGTTATCTAGAGACACCATCAGGCTCAATAAAGCCACGTACCACACGCTAGATAATAAAATCCATATACATAATCGTTAATCACCTAATTAAATCAAACCAAAGCTGACCAAGATGAAAAGACAAAGAAATTAAATCCATATGAAGGTGCAAAGCGATAATAGACTTATATATATAGACCAGTATATATATATATATATATATATATATATAGGTTACTTTGCTTGATCTAACAAACAAATCGGACCACAAAGCTTCAATTCCCCGAGAAGAGAAGAAAGTAGCATGAGAAGTTGTAAAGAAGAAGATCACCCTCGAACCATCACAGAAGATCGTATAGTAACTATGAAATGGAAGCAAGGTAGGGTTTCTTCTTCTTGAGTGAAGCCATCTTCTTCATCTTCTAACCCTTCTCTCTATCCTTTCTCTTTGTTCTTGTTTTGGTTACCTTAGATGTAGATGATGGCTTTGGTGCGGTTGGTGGGAGGTTAAAGATGCGGTGGTGATGATGAAAGTGAGGGACTAATGATGAGAGGAAGAGGGAAGAGGACATGATGATTGCTGTGGGTTGTGTGTGTGTGTTTTTGCGTTGAAGGAAGAGATAAAAATTTCAAAGTGTTTCTGTTTGCTAGCTATAACCTAATTCCCGGATAGAGAGAAATATATATATATATATATATATATATATATATATATATATATATATATATATATATATATGTATATGTGGTATTTTTCTTTTGAATAAAGTTAGTTGCATGTCACTTTTTTTATTTATTTTTCTTCTATATATTTAACAAAATTTGTAATATAGATGTCTAATTATAATAAAATAATAATATAAATATAACATGTTGTCATTGAGTTTTCTCTCTCCTAATGCATCAAAGAAAGGTTAAGGCAATAACACCGAAGATAAAAATCATCTATCTAATTTTGCCTGTTTTTTATCTCTCATCGATAATAATTTATCATTTAAAAAAATAAAACAATAACACATATATTTATTTCCAATTTTTGATTGGTATGACATATTAAGACATCGTTTTTAATGACAACCATTTTTCCCCCTAGCACACACTTGTTCTACTTCATAAGAAGGATGTGTAAGGTTTGACTATAAGAAAGAAAATGAGAAAGAGAGAGAAAGTTTTTCATAGAGGTAATGGAGGTCAGCTGTTGTTACCTTTTGTCTGTGAAAAGCTAAGATGAAGATTGTCTTGTAGTACTTGTATAGTAAAATAAAATGACTGTGATATTGCATCTAGAATCTCATGGAAAAGGGCGAGAGAAGAAGGGAAAAAAGTCTGCGAGTCTGTTCTTTGACATGAAAGCTAATCCGTTAAAAATATAAAAATTATGATATTTGTAGGACTAAAATTAACATCCAACATCATATATTTATATTTTTATATTTATATATTATTTTATTCTCTCCTTTCAAATATTTCAAAGCTGAAAACACACACTTCCCTGGGATGTGCATACTATTACTGCGCCGAGGTATAGTAAAAAATATAATCATTGTTTTTGATGCTACATACTCATACATTTAACTAGTGGCTAGTGCATGCATTAATTATTTTTATAATAAAATATTAATAATTAGTGTGTTATTTTATTTTTTTACAAATATCAGTGTGTTATATTAGCGAGAGTTAAATCTGTGACCTCTTTATTATTAAAAACCTTATGTACTTTTCCCCAAACTAGTTCTTTCACCTTATAACTCCCGGTGGATGCATTAACTAGTATTCCATTCGGACCTAATTATAAGGAAAAAAAAATTCACACTTATTAAGAAAATTAGTTAAGTTAGTTTAATTATCTTGATTTGTGTAAAAAAAGAGAGTTAATTGTCTAGAGAATATGCAATGCTTCTGAAAAAGTAAATGGATAATTAATTTGATTGGTTAATTTTCATGATTTTTGCAATACTAATATTTAATAGTGCTGACTTAAATTATTTTTGCTTATATTCGAGTCCAAAGAATGTAGCTATTTTTTGCTTATATTTAGATCCAGAAGGAGTATATAAATGTGTTTTTTTATGTCATTTTACATTTATCAGCTAATTTAACCATTAATTTTATCAAACACTTCAAATTTAATCTACTAGCTTATCCGCTATCCATTATTAGCTAACTCATATGTTATTCACTATATATAAGCTCATCAGTTATCAATTAACTTATTCATTATCGCTATTTTTTACTAAACATATTCATAGATATACCTCTTATCATCAGATAGAGATGATCATATGTCATATTTTAATGTATCGCTCCTTGTTATCATCAATAATATATTGTCACATATTCTATATTTTTAATATTATATAAATTTTAACATATGTGACAACATATTATTGCTGGAGACCGAAAATGATACATCAAGTCTGTCCCTTGGCGTCCTTCTTCTTCGCACATCTCAAACAATTTTAAGATTGGCTGCCGCCAGAATACATGACACAATGGCAATAGTGGCAAAAACAACATTCTACATTTTATTTAAATAAAAAATTAATAAGAAACTGACAACAATCAATAGTGATTAAATGAATATGAGTCAAACGTATGTCCGATCCTATTTCACCAATATATATCAAATGAATATGGGGTGTTTAGATATAGCTTACAAATAGTTTTTTCCTTTTCATGGGTTCCTTTGTAGAGTTGATCATTCCTCTCTTTTTAGGGGTTGTACCATTTTTACCTAGTTCTTCTTTTTTTATGTTTTTTTATATACGGGTTGGAGTATCCCTTGTACTCTCAATTAATACATAGTTTTGGCTTGTAAAAAAAAGAAAATATAATCTTGTGATGATAGATTGACGAAAGCGTATTTTTCCATTTGGAAGCTAGGTTCAACATCCTGGATAACATTGTTGGAAGGATTTTTCGGTGGAGGGTTGAAAGATTTATGCCTTCAAAGAAAAATTGAAGTTATTAAAAGAAAAATTGAAGACTTGGAATAAGGAAGTGTTTGGCAACTTAGATTCAAAAATTTCTGATTTGGTGGCTGCCCTTAATGACTCTGATGAATTGGCTACCACAAGAATTTTGAATGACGAGGAATGTGGTCTGAGGAGACAAGTTACCAATGAACTTTACCAAGCTCGACTGATGAAAGCAATTCTATCTTACCAAAAGTCGTGGTCGATCAAATTGGATGATGCCAATTCAGTACTTCCACTCCTGCATCAATTTCAGGAGAAGAAAAAGAATAATATCTCGGCTGTCCTTATGGGGCATTTGTGGGTGGATGGAGTTGTATATGTCAAGCAAGAGGTGAAGAAGTACATTCAGGTGCTATATACGGATGTGGGATGGCATAGGCCTACTTTGGAGGGTATCGCATTCAAAAAACTCTCCTCTGTGGACAAATTATCTTTAGAAGTACCATTCTCCATGGATGAAGTAAAATAGGTGGTTTGGTGCTGTGAGGGAGACAAAAGTCCAGGACAGGATGGTTATAACTTCACTTTCATTAGGAAGTTCTAGGATCAGTTAGGGGATGAAATCTATCTTCTTGGGGATGAGTTCTTTCACAGATCAACCTAATTACCAAAGGGTGTTGGGTCCTCTTATATTGCCCTTGTCCCAAAAAGGAATCATCCACAAAAGGTTTCGGACTATAGACCGATTTCCCTTATTGGTGTTATCCAGAAGATCATTTCTAAGTTGTTGGCTGCTCAGATGAAGAAAGTGATAGGTTCCTTGATTTCACCTAATCAGTCAGGGTTCATTGCCAAACGACAGATTTTGGATGGGGTCTTAGCAATTAGTGAGATCATCGATTTGGCAAGAAAAAAGGGTGAGATTTGCCTTATTTTCAAAGTTGATATTAAAAAAGCGTATGATTCGGTCGATTGGGGTTTTTGAAGTATGTAATGTGGAGGATGGGTTTCGGTAGCAAATGGATGAGTTGGATGGATGCATGTATTTTCAAAGGTGATGTATCAATCCTTGTAAATGGTCATCCAACAGAGGAGGTTCGGTTACAAAAAGGACTTAGATAAGAAGATCCACTAGTTCCTTTCTTGTTCCTTATTATAGCTGAATGTTTAAGTGTCTTGATGCGTAGTGTGGTGGAGTCAGGTAGTTTTTCTGGATATAACTTCCAACAGTCTTATAGTATCTCCCATCTACATTATGTTGACGATACACTTTTGATTGGCAAAGCCTCTTATCAGAACTTGTGGTATTTAAAGGCGGTACTCAGGAGCTTTGAATTGGCATCAGGTCTAAAGGTAAACTTCCACAAAAAGTTGTATTTATTGTATCAATATTGGGAATGACTTCTTACTGGCAGCGTCCAACTTTTTGAGTTGTAAGCATGGAGAACTTCCTTTTTTGTACCTTGGTCTCCCAAATGGGGCCAACCTAAGGAAGGTATCCAATTGGCAACCAGTGGTGGATGTTATGAGGAAGAGATTGTCGAAGTGGAAGGGCAAGCACCTATCTTTGGAAGGAAGAATTGTATTAATCAAATTTGTTCTTTCGAGTCTATAGTTATATTACTTTTCATTCTTCAGAGCTTCGAGGAAGGTAATAAAGATCCTAACAGGTATTCATAGATCTTTTCTAGGTGGGGTTGGGGGTTGGGGGGGGGGGGGGGGGGTGTGTTGTGAGGGAGGGTTTGTTGGGTGATTTGGCGGAAGGTTTGTGCACCAAAAGTAATGGGGGGGCTTAGGAGTAAAAAACTTATATCTTTTCAACTTGAGCCTTTTAGGGAAGTGGAGGTGGAGGCTTTTAGTAGAGGAAGGGGCATGTTGGCAACACTTAATCCGCTATAGGTATAGTGTAGTGGGTAGAATGGCTTCCCTAGGTAGTTGGTCATCAAGAAATTCATCTCAGTGATGGAGGGACTTGATTAGGCTGGATCAAGATCCTACCTTAAGGATGCTATGATTCTCTAAGGTTATTGGAAGGAATTGAAGGTGGGGAATGGGCTTGGCACATCTTTTTGGGATGAAACATGGTTTGGAAACTCAATCCTGAGAGAGGTTTTTCCAAGGCTCTTTTCCATTTCAAACCAACAAGAGGCTTCGGTGGCTGAGATGGGTTGGTGGATGGGGATGTGTGGAGATGGAGGTGGCTTTGGAGGAGCTCCTTTTTTGTTTGGGAGGAGGAGGAATTTAGGATTTTTGTGATACCTTGGCAGGAGTGTACCTAAATAGGGCGGATCTAGACTATTGGGTGTGGAAAGCGGATCCTTCTAAGGTGTACACAACTAAATCGGCTTATGCATCTCTTTTGTCTCATCAGCAAGTCGATTTGTCTAACCAGGTCCTGAAGCAAGTGTTTAAAAATTTCTGGTCATGCAAAGCTCCCTCCAAGGTTTTAGCATTCTCTTGGCAACTAATCATGGATCGTTTTCCAACAAGAACAAACCTGCTTCTTAGGTCGATGCTTGTAGATGCTGCCCAAAACTTTTGTGTACTATGCGGTTCGCAAGAGGAGACTGCAGCTCACCTTTTTATTGGTTGTCTTGTATCTATTCAGATTTGAGAAAATGTCTTTAGGTGGATTGATTTCCCTTATTTCTCGCATACTGTTATTGCTTAACACTATATTCATTTTAGGGACCTATTTAGAAGCAAAAAGAAGAAAAAGTATTGGCAATTGATTTGGCATGCTACGGTATGATCTATTTGGCTTATGAGGAATGATGTTATTTTCTCAAATGGTGAAAGGTTGATCTATTAGTAATCTTCGAATTCATTAGATCACGATCTTGGAGTTGGTTTTCAGCCAACAATGGACACCTGATATATCAGTTTTCAGATTGGTACCAAAGTCCTTTGGGTTGACTAAATTAGTTTTTTATCGGCTAAGTAACTCTGTGCTACTCTCTGATATGGAAATCTGGTTAACAAGCGATATAGGGAGTGGACTCTGTTATTATGGTGGACTTCTGTCTTGTTTCCACTGCTAGGCATGTTTTGCTATAGCTCTTTTGAAATGTTACACTTCTTGAAGGCTCTAAACTGGTTCGATCATGGGGTTCTTACACTGTTATGTTTTTTTTGTTTTCTGTGGGGTGGTTGAAATACTATATAGGCTCTACTCTAGTATTAAGTTTCTAATTTCATGGGTTGTAATGCTTATAGGCACTTCTTTGTATACCATCGAACACTTCGACACTATTTTTTTTTTGTCTTAGGCTTTGTTTGTTAGTCTTCTTTAGGAGGGGAAGCAAGGGAAAGGGAAAGTTTATGAGAACCTCTCCCTTGTTTGTGAGTGTAAAAAATTGGAGGGGAAGTTTTTGAGGATTTTAGAAACCCCTCCTCACCTCATTTTTTTGGTTTACCCCAATTTGAGTTTTTTTTTTGGGGGTTTACCCCAATTTTTAGAGGAAAAGGATTTTTTTTTTGCATTAGTAATTTTTTTTTGAAAGGTGTATTAATATTATTTTAAAAATATTACTTATGTTAATTTTCTAAAATAAAGGTAAAATTGTAAAAGTATGTTATATAACCCTCAATTTACTTCCCATCATACAATATGCACTCACAAACAAGGTGAGGGATAATACTCTCATTCCCCTCCCCCCTCTCTCTCCTTGCCTTCCCCTTTGATCTCTTCCCTTTCCTTTCCCTCCAAACTCACAAACAAAGCCTTAGTGTTACATTGTATATGGGTTTGAATACCCCTTATACTCATTTTCGATACAACTTTTGCTTATCAATTTTTTTTATATAATATAAAGTGAGATTTTTTAAAGCTAAGTATATCATTATAATAAGTTGTTCACCAAAAAAATCATTATAATAAATAACAACACCTTAGCAAAACTCATGAACTTCTGGAATATTCACGTTAATAAGTAGCTTTTGAACTGTAACTATTAGACTCAAAGGTATTTAATAGTTTCAGTTAGTTTCAGTTAGTCAGTTAGCAGGTTCTGTTAGTTTGTTTATCAATTCTGTTATGGTAGTTTCCTTACAGCTATACACACTCTTGTACTATATATTTGTGGAGAGGCACATAGCAACACACTTCAGTGAATACATTTCATTCTTCACTACCATTACCGATTCCAGTAGTTTTAATATGGTATCAGTTGAAAATTTTCTCTTCCACAAACTCTGAAACATTCTCTTCTTCCTCTTCTTTTTTCTACTCTTCTTTCAGTTCTTCTCTATCGAAGTTCTTGTTTGTTTCTGTATCAATGGCGAATGATGAAGCCAATAACCCTCTCTTTCTTCATCCCTCTGATCATCCAAGGATTGTTCTTGTAACCCAGCCCTTGACTGGCGATAATTTCAACTCATGGTACAAATCCATGGAGTTAGCCCTCAGTGCCAAAAACAAGCTTTGCTATGTTGATGGCTCTTTCCCTCACCCGATGGTAATAATCCTCAACTCCTCATTTCTTGGAAAAGAAATGACAGTGTCATTCGTTCTTGGCTTCTGAATTCAGTGTCCAAGGACATAATCCCTAGCATCATCAATGGTGCATCTGCAGCTCTTATGTGGAGTGATCTCAAGAATCGTTTTCAACAAAGCAATGGACCTCGCACATACCAAGTCAAGCAGCATTTGGGGAGTGTGTCTCAAGGTTCTCTCACTATTACTCAGTATTTCACCAAACTGAAATCTCTTTGGGATGAATTTCAGGAATTCAAGCCCGTGTGCAATTGTGTTTGTGGTGGTGCAAGACCTCTACTTGAGTTTCTTGAGCATGAATATGTTCTTATGTTTCTCATGGGACTCAATGATGGTTTCTATCATGTTAGAGGTCAAATCTTGCTCATGGACCCTCAACCTCCAATTACTAAGGTTTTCTCCATGGTTCTGCAAGATGAGACACAAAGGGAATTAGGGATTTCTCTTCCAGAACCTTCTGATTCTCAAGTGGCCTTTGCAGTGAAAGGTTCTCAGCCTAAGCAGCAACAGAAGTCTTACTCTGGTAAGAAGGACAGACCCGTTTTCACTCATTGTGGTTTAATTGGACACACTGTGGATCGATGCTACAAGGTTCATGGTTATCCACCTGGATACAAATTCAAGAATCCCAATCCAGGGGCATCTCAGACTATACATCAGATTTCTGGACCTTCTGAGATTTCTTCCCCAAATCTTGGATTCACTACTGATCAATGCAAGATGCTGCTCTCCATGTTGTCTAGTTAGTTAGCACAAGCTGCAACTCCAAAGGCTGAATATCCTACTATAGAACCAAACTCAGGTTTCATGCTTTCTGCTGTTTCAAGCACTAAATCTGGTCTTTCATTTTCACACAAATCTTGGATTCTAGACTCAGGGGCTACTTGCCACATTACCTGTTCACTTGATCACTTCAATTCTTACAATAAAGTCTCTAATTCTTTTGTCACTTTGCCAAATAAAGAACTAGTTCATGTTCATTCTGTTGGCTCAGTAATGCTGCATCCTGAAATTACTTTACACAATGTGTTGTATATTCCATCCTTTAGTGTAAACCTCTTGTCTGTCAGTGCTTTGTTGACTTCTTCAAACACAACAATTATATTCCAGTCTAACACTTTCTTTACGCAGGATCTTAGCAATTTGAAGATGATTGGCAATGGTGAATTGCTACAAGGACTTTATGTCTACACACCTCACCCTTCCTCACCTACAGTTTCTGATAGTTTGCATAAAAAATGTACACCACACTTTACTTGTAATTCTGTTTCTACTTCAAATAATGTCTCTGCACACCATTTGTGGCATAGTAGATTAGGACACTTGTCAAATAAATGTTTACAATTCATCAATAAAAGGTTTGATTTACACATTCCTGAATCTCAATTTATTCAATCTTGTTCTATCTGTCCTATGTCAAAACAGAAACGACTTCCTTTCCAGTCTTTTAATCATATGTCTAATTCAGTCTTTGAGCTTGTACATTGTGATATCTGGGGGTCTTATCATGCTCCTACATATGATAATAAAAGATACTTCCTTACCATAGTGGATGATCACACCAGATTCACCTGGATATATTTGTTACAATCTAAATCTGAGGCAACAGCTTGTATCAAGCAATTCTTTGCTTTAGTGGAAACACAATTCCACCTAGTCATAAAACAAATCAGAACAGATAATGCAAAAGAATTGGCCTTGACACAATTCTTGGTTGAAAAGGGCACTTTACATCAGTTTAGTTGTGTTGAAAGATCACACCAAAACTCTATGGTTGAGAGCAAACACCAGCATCTCCTCAATGTGACTCGAGCACTTTATTTCCAAGCTAGACTCCCTATTGGTTTTTGGGGAGAGTGTCTGAGAACTGCTGTTTTTCTCATCAACAGAACACCAACACCACTCCTAAAGGAAAGGTCCCCTTATGAAATACTATTTCAAAAAGTTCCTGATTACTCCAACCTCGTATCATTTGGATGCCTTGCATATGCTTCGACTTTGCATTCTAAAAGAAACAAGTTCACACCTCGGGCAATCCCCACTGTCTTTGTGGGATATCCTATTGGATACAAGGGTTACAAGCTTTATGATCTTACTAGCAAGACATTTCTCATTTCTAGAGATGTGATTTTCCATGAGGAAATATTCCCATTTCACACCATTTACCCCCCAAACAACGTAGTAGACCTATTTCCTGATTTAGTCTTACCTATGCCTATACCAGAACACATTTCCCATCCAAATTCCCAACCTAATATCCCACTAAATACCACACCTGAACCTCCTTTGTCTAGCACAAATCCACCTGAACCTGATATTGCCACCTTATTGCCTAGTCCTACACCACAAAATCCTTTGCCTTATCATCATTCTATCCAACCTACCAGAAGATCAACTAGACCACCTTCTCACCTACAACAATATGATTGTCACCATGTTGTTACTTACCCCATAGCCAACCACTTATCATACCCAAACCTCTCTCCTTCTTATCATGCCTTCATTAATCAAGTCTCTAGTTTCTATGAACCCTAATTTTATCACCAAACATCTAAGTTTCCTGAGTCGGAATAGCTATGAAGGAGGAGCTTACTGCAATGGAGGCTAATAACACATGGTCCCTTGTACCCCTACCTCATGGCAAGCACACCATTGGATGTAGGTGGGTCTATAAAGTCAAGACCAAGCCCGATGGTTCTGTTGACAGGTTAAAGGCCAGATTAGTAGCCAAGGGCTGCACACAACAAGCAAGTATGGATTTTAAGGACACTTTCTCTCCAGTGGCTAAGCTAACCACTGTTAGAGTTCTGCTTTCCCTTGCAGCCATCAAGAATTGGCATCTTTTGTAGCTTGATGTGAATAACCCATTTTTAAATGGAGATCCTTTTGAAGAGGTTTATATGGACTTGCCCTTGGAATATACAAAGTTTAGGGGGAGGGTCTTGTGTGCAGATTGAATAAATCAATCTATGGTCTAAGACAAGCTTCACGCCAATGGTTTAACAAGTTTTCTACTGCCATTGTACATTCAGGTTTCACACAATCCAAGTGTGATTATAGCCATTTCACTACTGGCTCAGGAAATACTTTTGTAGCTTTACTGGTTTATGTCGTTGACATAATCATAGCTAGTCCAAATGATTCTATTATTCATAAGGTGCAAAAGACACTACAACAGTTGTTCAAACTCAAAGTGTTGGGAAACTTGAAGTATTTTCTTGGGTTAGAAATTGCAAGATCAAAGCAAGGGATCTACCTATCTCAAAGAAAATACACCTTACCTCTCCTAGATGACACTAGTTTTTTGGATAGCAAACCTATCAATCTTCCTAGGGGTCCAAATCTAAAACTCAGTGCCTTAGATGGTGATCCACTACTTGACTCTGGCTAGCATCGAAGACTGATTGGGAGGCTCCTATACTTGACCATTTCCAGGCCAGATATCAGCTTTGCTGTTAACAAGTTGAGCCAATATATGTCAGCCCCCAGAACATCTCATCTAGATGCAGTACATCATCTATTAAGGTACCTTAAGTCTACTCCTGGCACAGGACTTTTACTCTCTGCAACATCTGCATTGTCCTTAAAAGCTTATGCAGATTCTGATTGGGGCAATTGTCCTGACACAAGAAGGTCCACAGCAGAAGTTGAGTATCGAGCACTTGCTAGTGCTGCCAGTGAAGTACAGTGGTTAACCACCTTGTTAAAGGATTTTGGCATCACAATTGGACCTACACTTCTATTCTGTGATAGCCAATCAGCAATTCATCTAGCCACCAATCCCATCTTCCATGAACGGTTGAAACATATTGAAATCGACTGCCACTTCATACGGGAAAAGGTTCTAAATGGCATTATCAGATTAGTTCATGTCAAGTCTGCTCATCAGCTTGCGGATCTTCTAACAAAGCCTGTGATGACTCCCATCTTTGTTACTTTGATGTCCAAGTTGGGTATCAAGGATATATACCTTCCAACTTGAGGGGGAGTATTAGACTCAATGAATTTAATAGTTTCAGTCAGTCAGTTAGCAGGTTCTGTTAGTTAGTTTATCAATTCTATTATGGTAGTTTCTTTACATACACATTCTTGTAATATATATTTGTGGAGCTCTGCACATTGCAACACACTTCAATGAAAACATTTCATTCTTTACTACCATTACTGGTTCCAGTAGTTTTAATAGTAACTTGTGTTGGATATACTTCAATTTTACGTAGAAGAAAGCATATTGAAGAATATTACTAGGCTACAAAATATGTCGCCACATGAAAAAGATAACCCTAGATATAATAAATTTAAGATAGAAATATCAGCTTTAGTTAACTTCATTTTAGCACATTGAAGAATAAAAATGACAGGAAGAGATTCATTTTCAGCAAAATATGTCTCCATTTTTTATATAAGCAAAAAGTATAACAATAAAGAATACAAGGGGTATTAAAACTCTGACATCAAAAGTTACAGGCCAAAAGTTACAAGCTAAATATAAATATAATACAATACTGCTAGAAACCCGTCAAACCAATATTAATATTACACTTGCCTGTCCCCAGGAGATACACTAAAAAATAGAACAAACAACAACACATATCCCACAAGTCTGATCTAAACCAAAGCCAGTCACCCACGAATTAAACAAAGCTTACAACATATGTCTCCATTTAATGCACGCGTAAGCTTACAACAAAGCTTTTCTCGAGCTCTATATGAATAAGATTTTGATATCTGTGCTTTTAATTTCAATGTACACTATCAATACATAAAATTAAACTTTATTGTATATATATATATATATATATATATATATATATATATATATATATATATATATATATATATATATATATATATAAAAGGAGTGTATTAAATAAGAACTGATATTTATTGTGAGAAACCAGAACTTTCAATCACAACCGTTTGATCATAATTAATGGCTTAGATTAAAGAACTCAATTTAAAGGTCACAGCGATAATCGTCTTTCTTCCCCATCTTAGAAAAATCTTTGTTAATTTCTTCCTCCTCTTCTCCTTCCTCTCTCCATCAATGTCGCAGCGCTTGAAGATTGGGATATGAATTGCACCCTGTCTGTCACCTTTCCTTTATGATCACCCCTTCGATTATGAAAAACTTTTGTTGCATTCTAGCTGTTTGTTATTTTTAAAAAAATAATAATAATCAGTGATTGGATTTTGAAAGGAAATAATGCATTCTCATTGTTAGCTCCTTCAATTGCTATAAAAAATTCTGGTTATCTGTTTTACAATTTTCCTTAAATTCTGAGAATTTGTAAGGTATAATGCATTGAAGCACCATAGTCCCTCTCTCTCTCTGCAGCAGATGCTTCAGACATGATCTCGCCGCTAACCATAGGACATGGTAGGCGTTCTATCATAGAAAGGTTTGCCACTAGATAATATGCGAGGTTGCATCAAATTTAATAATGGTGTGCCCCAAAATAAATAAGCTGCTACATAAATCAGAGGAAGCCCCCCTCCCACAAGAAAACATGTAGTGGGTATCCTTCCTTTAGAGGAGTAATTGAGCATTTCAGAGTTTAAATCATTTTTAATCAATAGCGTTCAAAGTGGGTCGAAAGGCTAGGGGTCACGTGAACTTTTAATTGACTTCTTTAATCTCAGCCATTATTTGTGATCCAATCAACCATCGTTGAAACTTCGTATTTCTCACAATAAATATCGGTTCCCACCTGATATGTTTTACAAATTTATGAAAATAGAAAATAAAATAAAAATAAGATAATATTTTTATAATTATTTTTAAAAACAGAAAATGAAAATTGAAAATAAAACCAACAGATAGTAAGCTTTCAAGACTCTTTATTATTGTTTGCATTAATAACCTCATCTCCATTTGTTTGGTTTAACTTTTATCAAAAATAAAATATAAAAAAAATATAAAAGTTAGCTTTTATAAGAAACTATATTATTTTATTTTCTTAAAAAGAACTCTCGATTTACATATTTTTTATTAAAATAAATTTTTAATAATTATAGACAAATATAAAATGGTTTTTTATTTACATATATAATTAAGTTATATAACAAAATTTAATTTTTTAAAATATATTTTAAAATCACTTTTTTCTAGATTAAAGAAACATACCTTAACTAATTCATAGATCTACGTATACAAGTCGTCAAACAGATTATATATTATTATGTATAAATTCAAACAAAACGATAAAAAACTTCAAATTTACCACAAAGATCAAGAAAAGAAAAACTAGAAAAATTGCTCGGATTTCACTATTGCGCCTATGATTAAAGTTCATGAAACGGTGATACATACTCGTGAATGATGTGAGAGTGAAGATAATTCCATTGTAATGATTAAGAAAATGACTCAATCACAAATATGATTACGTTGATGAAATTTATAAAGCCCTTGCCGTTTTAATTAATGGGTTGAATTAAAATATGATATGGTTAATGTGGACAAATGTCACATTCTTGTCACTACATACGTTACCTCTTTGCCGGTGGTTATACCAGCCATCTTCTGTAAATGTAAACAAATTTCTCCATCAATTATTGTTAAGCGATTAATTAATTTTAGTGAAATATGCTACAAATACTTTTCCTTTTTTTTATTAAAAAGATATTCATTCATTCAAATTGATAAAATACATCGAACAACATAAATCCAATATCGCTAAAAACCGAAAAGGATGAATCTGCGAACAAACTCACAGCACTCAGGTTAATAGCATAACACGACAAAATCAAAATGTCTACAAAAGTGACAAAATCAAAGTCACCGGAATACTCATGTCTCCAGATCTGTAACATTGACGCCCAATTCTTGATCAAATCTGTGATGGATCGAAGCAAATCTGTCAATCTGAACCAAACGAACATCACACCAAGACAGGAAATCAAACAAACACCGCACCAAGATGGGAAATCAAACAACGTCTCACCAAGACAACGAACAACAATACCGCCGCCCACAGAAGATGAAAAACATGAAAAACACGAAGAAAAAAAAAACCAGATCTATGTGGAAAAACCACTTATTTAGATAAAATGGGAAAAAAACGAAGTAAAGGGGTGATTCCAAGCCAAAAAATGGCTCAAAACCACCCCCTCTGATGGTGGCACGTGACTGTGTGTAAAGAGAAGGGAGAGTGTTTGAAGTTAAAGAGAGAATGGTGGCTCAAATACCTTTCATATTATTTTGTAACTTAGAAATACCAATGGAGTATTTTGGATGGATACGAACACATTTGAATTTTGTGTTATTATTATTATTATGCTACAAATACATGGCGATTGTATTAGGGTCAACAAATTTCTCTTAATTGCAACAAATACATGGCGATTGCAACAACAAAAAAAAATTTACTTTGTTAGGATCGATCCTTTTCCAATTCGTTTTGGGTTCACCTCTTTTTTCTATGAAAAGTTCGATAAGTTTATCTCTAGTGGCCAGTTTAAAAGGCGCATATTTTTGCCTCCTAGGGAGTGCCTCTGACATTTGATAAATAAAAAGCTACACCAAAAGGGGAGAACAAAAGTTCAGCCTTCTTTCGTCTTTTCAGCTGAGTGGAGGCTTTGTCCATTTGTTTAATTCTTTTGGGGCTATTGCAATGCAGTGGCTTTGATGAGCAAACCAATAAACGGAAATAGAAAAGATGATGATATTAATTAAAGTTATTTCCCACTTCTAAGTTTGAAAAGGATGACATTGGAGAATCTGGAAGTAGTCATCATTGAAACTTCAAAGCAATATTGGAAGAGCAGCTTGATTGAGGCTATTCACATTTCACGGATTGAGGGTCTATCTTCTTCTAAGTGCATGTTTGAAACTGAGGTGGAAAAGGCTAGAAACATTTCTGGAACTCATAAGCTACAATGGATAATTCCATGTTGGTAATGCTTTTAGGAAGATTTGACTCACTTCCAAATATGCTATAAAAAATAAATCGTTGTATGCAACCAGGGTAGAAAGATTTTATGGGAATAACGGATGTTTTTACACTTTCAAACATACACCTTTTAAAAACTATGGACCAATTATAAATAATTTTATATGTGATTTTTAAGATAATTATTACAAAAGTGAAATATTTTTAATGATACGACAATTTATGATTAGTTAATTAACAACGTAAAAAAATTATAATAACAATATATATTAATTAAGGGTTGCCCTATTGGATGTATTATGTCTTTATGTTACTTGTATGTTGAAAGGTGTTGTCACTATATAAGAGTTGTAGTACCCATTGTTCCAATTTTGATTATAATAAAAAGAAAAAACAATTAAGTCCTTCTTTTTAAACGAAGATTTAATTAATTTTAATACTTTGAAAAATATAAAGAGCGTGGAGAGCCAGATTTTTAGTCTAATTAAATGTATCACTAGAAAAATGTTGTATTCGAAAATCGTCATTAAATTAAATTTAGAAATAGTCGAGTCAAATAAGTAAATTTTTTTTTTTTCGAAACTCACCTTAATTAACCTTTGGGCAAAGTGGGAGTCACATAAATAACTTTACACCTACTTAAAATTACAGAAAATTTTTGTATATTATGTCTAAGATAACTTAGATACAGAGTTGCTTATAAAAAAAAAAACCTTAAATACAGAGTTGATTATAATATAGCTGTTAAGTTTTTTTTTTTTTTTGAACTCGGGTGTAGGAAGTCAGAGACTAATCCATCGAGGTACTGAGATTCTTTTAGGGGTTGACCTTTCCTAACAGATTAGCTGTTAATTGTTTTAACTAAAACATAAATGGTCGTTTAAAGGTGCTCTTAGAAATTAATTTTAACGTATAAATAAATAGGTGTTGCTAAGGCTGTGTATGTAAAGATGATGGATTTGGCTTTTCTAAAATTAGTTTGGCTCTAAGATAAGAAAGTAAGACTGTATTATTATTGATTTGATGATAAAATATATAGAGATTTCAATCTATTATTTATTTATTTAACCTTATAGTAAATATACCTTTACTTCTTTTCTTTTCTTTTTTTACTGAAAATTTACTTTTACTTTCTCATTTTAAAGAATAAACTATCACGTAAAAAACTAGATCCATATATATGTATTATATAACTTTTCCATTTCTGATTGCTCATTTCTAGGCCTTGTTACAATGTTTTGGGGGAGGGGGGTAATGTCAATCCATGTTCGTAGGGCCATAATTATTGTGGTAACATCTTCAGGAGCAAACAAGAACAAGAAAGTCACCATCTTTGTAACAGCCACCAGCCTATGGGCCCACTCAAATTAAATTTTCTTCTTGGTGCCAACAGTCAATAGAGTGAGATTAATAACACGATATGTATGTAGAGATATAAATTTACCTAAGGAATTGTTTACAAAAAAGTCAGTCCCATGTATATTGACCATAATTTTAATCCTAATGTTATAATAATCATATAGTAAAAATAAGTATACAATCATTTGTAGTTATCTTTAGGATAACATGTGTGTTTTATTTTAAGGATTTAATTGATATGTATTGATAGTGTAAAATTTTTTTACACTGTTAATCACTCAGAAATTGACAAATCATTACAAATTTTTGACTCTTATCCTAATCACCTGAAAAGTCATTCATATAATAATTTCTGATTGGTTGACAGTGTAAAAAATTTATACTAACAATTAAATCTTATTTTAATAACTAAGAGATGGAAATAACAATAATGCTGATTTGTTATATAAGCTATTATTGGATGTAAGTGTAAAAATCATTTACTCTAATAGCATATAGAAATTAATCTCTTATCTTTATATTTTAGTTTTATTATTTATCATACAAAATAAAATATAAACTACCAATTAGATCAACAGAACTAATGCAAATTAATTAAACTTCACACAATGAATTTTAGAGAAAATACTTCTAACTTGCAAATAAAATAAAATAATAAGTTCATAAAATATCTGTAAACTAAATTGATATTCATAAATTAGAAAATAAGTGAAGTAACTGTTGGTAATGGCTACAATCTCAAGAAGGGGGGTGAATTAAGATATTGAAAACTTTTTCAACAATTTAAAGCAAAACAGAGTTTTCTTAAAGAACACTCAATTTTAATTCTCAAGAATCAGGTTATGTAACAAGTAATGATGTTAAGAAGAATTATAAGAAGTAACAACAAGTTAACACAGATTGCAGATCAAAGATTCAAGTTAACAAGCATTCTTAAACTCATTCACAACACACACGTGCATATAACAAGTATATGGAGTTTAAAGATGAGAAGAACACGCAAACCTATTTATCCAGGTTCAGCTACCTCCTCCGGTAAGCCTACATCCAGTCCCACACCTCTATGGTTTTCTCCACTATAACCAGAAATTACAATATCCAATTACAGTATTCACAAGGATAACCTCCTTGCTAAAAAACACACCAAAAAGCACACCTGCTTTTCTATACCCAAGGATCCCTTCTATCCTTGTTCAGTCCTAAGAGATACCCTCTCTTAATCACACTAATTCACAGAAAGAATTGAGTAGAATAAAGACTCTAAAAGTCTAATTATACAAATTGAAGTTTTAAGAAATATCACACTTTTCTCTCAAAGATGAAGCACTTTTAGAAGCTTTTGAATATTTCGTATTTTCACTTTCAAAATGTGTAAGGTGTTGAAAAGTGTTCCTTTGATCCCTCTTTATATAGAGAACAAGTTATAGTCGTTGGGATCAATTAAATAGATTTGGATCTGATTTAACAAAATCCGTTTTCTTGGTTCTCGTTCTTGAAATAAGATTCTTATTGTTCTTGTAGAATTCGCGTCCATCTTGAAAAATAACCGTTTCCATCTAGCCATTAAGATTTACATTCGGATGGGCTAGTAGACGAGCTCCATTTAGTACTTTAGTGGACAGAGCTTCATATACCACTTTGGTAGACGAGCGCTTCTCGTTACTTCAGTAGACGAGCGCTTCTTGTTCCTTCAGTAGACGAGCTCCATGTGCCACATCAGCAGACAAGCGCTTCTTGTTACTTTAGTAGACGCGCGCTTCTGTTACTTTATTGGACGTAATATTTTTAGTAGTTCATTGGACATCAGTTTTTTTAGTAGTTCATTGGACGTCAGCTTTTTAGTAGTTCATTGGACGTCAGCTTTTTAGTAGTTTATTGGACGTCAGCTTTTTATCACTTCATTGTTGGACGAGCGCTTATATTATTCCACTGTTAAACTCTTGTCTTGATGATTCCTTGATCTTCTTAAATTTAAGTGCTTCACCTAAGAAATCAAATGTGCTATTTTTACAATAGCATCTAAAGTATAAGATCTTCATTGCTTGATGCTTTAGTCCTTGTCCATTGCTTTGTGTCCTTGGTCTTCCATCCTTTAATCCTTGATTTATCTTTTTCATGAGTGATCTTGCATACAACTTAACACATAATAAGTACATAGTCAAAGTCAAAAATCTTATGTAAAATACACTTTGTTTGTCATACATCAAAACATGAATGAGGGCTTAGTCTTACAAACTCCCCCTTTTTGATTATGACAAACCTTACCATACTTAACCTTAGTTATTAAAAATCAGAGTACATCTGTTCAGTAAGCATGGTTCTTGAGTCATTTTCATCTGCCCCCTGTGTCATTGATATCTTTCAAAAATCAAGTGTTATCATATCATTATCATGAAAAAGTCATTTTGCTTTTATTATAAGTTCAAGTATGTCTTTTCAATGCAGTTCATACTTAGGTATCAGAGAAAAAATTTACAGCAAATGTAAGACAAAATTAATGGTTGTATGATTCATCCTTCTCCCCCTTTGTCATTATCAAAAAGAAACTATGGAGAATATTGAAATCAAACTGAAAAACAGTCTTGCATTCATTGATAATAAATCATTACAGAGCAGATGCAATACATCAAAACAACCAAAACACTGAAATCAGGAAAAAAAAACAGGAATTACAGGCACCTAAGGACACTTAGTCTAAACTGAGACTAGATAAAAGCATCGTGCCCATGTCCTTCATAATTTTCAGTATCTTGTGCTGCCTCACTTGCCATATTGACTATATCATCAAAAATAACATCTGATATCAATCATTTTGAGGATCAATTATGCCAAGTTCCCTTCTTATAAAGAAGAAACTCTCCTTATTTAGTGGTTTGGTGAATATATCAGCTAATTGCTTGGTTGTATCTATATGTTCAATCAAAACATCACAACTTTGAATATGATCCCTGATAAAATGATGCCTAATTTCAATATGCTTGGTTCTTGAATGCATGATGGGGTTCTTTGTTAGATTAAATGCACTCGTGTTATCACACTTTATTGGTACATGATCTAGATGAACACCATAGTCAATTAATTGTTGTTTCATCCATAGGATTTGAGCACAACAACTCCCAGCTGCAACATATTCTGTTTCAACTGTGGATAAGGCCACACTAGTTTGTTTTTTACTAAACCAAGACATTAGGGAATTTCCTAATAAATGGCATGTTCCACTTGTGGTCTTCCTATCTAACTTGCATCTAGCAAAATCAGAGTCGGAATATCCTATTAATGTGCAAGTGGATCCCTTGGGATACCACAACCCCATTTTTTTTGTTCCTAAAAGATACTTCATGATTCTTTTAACTGCGGTAAGATGTGAGTCTTTAGTGAAATAGACAACTATAAACACGAGAAGGAGGGTTGAATTGTGTTTATCAGAATTTAAGCAAAGTTGAAATCTTTTTACAAACAAAAAGGCTAGATTTGGATGAGTGGGAGAATACAGGATGGATGGGTGACTTTTGCAAGCACACCACTTGATAGACGTAAGAAAACTAAGGCAATTAAAGAGTTTAAGGGAAGAGAGATTGATACGGTGATTTATCCTGGTTCACTCTTCAAATCAAAGAGCTACGTCCAGTCCTTGACAGCACCAAGATTTATCCACTATAATTGATAAGGTTACATACTCAAGTATTATTTGCACACCTAGCCTCTTCAGGCTCAAGACAAGTATTATTTTAACACCTAGCCTCTTCAGGCTCACTCCGGTTTGTTTGAGAGATAGGGTTTGTAATAAATACAATTTCTCACAGGCGGATCTTTCACTAACACTCATAAAGTAGTTTAAATGTAAGGCTCAGAAAAGTCTGCGTAAATAACTTCAAAATGATTGAAGAATATAGAATAAAAGAATGAAGAAATAGATGCTCAGAGTATTGGCGTTTTAATGCAATGTGTATTCTCTTTTTTCTTCATCTTCAATGACTTCTGTATTTATGGTCTTCAAGCATTTAGGATCCGTTAGAGACATTCTCTCAGATGTTGGCTTCAAGCAGAACTTCATTAAATGCAATAGAGTCGTTCTGAGCAGCCATTAATGCAATAGAGTCGTTCTGGGCAGCCATTGATGCAATAGAGTCGTTCTGACTTTTCTTGATAATCGTGAAACTGAGTAGGAGAGAAGGCTTCAAGTCTCTTTCTGGTTCTTGAACTAAGATTCTGATAATCCTTATACAATTCGCGTTCATAAGATAAGTGTTTCCATCTTGAAAATAATCACGTCTATCTAGTCATTTGAGTCTTCATTCAGGCTAGTAGACGAGCTCCATATTAAGGACTCAGCAAGTCCAAAGACTAGTGGACGAGCGCTTCCGTCACCTTTAGTGGACGAGCACTTCTGTTACTCTAGTGGACGAGAACTTGTCACCTTTAGTGGACGAGAGCCTTTGTTACTCTGGTGGACGAGAGCCTCTGTTACTTTACTGGACGAGAGTCTCAGTTAGTCTGGTGGACGAGAGTCTCAGTTACTCTGGTGGACGAGAGTCTTTTGCCACGTCATTGGACGGATACATTCTGACCTTAATGGACGAGCTCCATATGCCACGTCATTGGACGAGCCATTCTGACCTTAATGGACGAGCTCCAATTGCCATGTCATTGGTCGGACCATTCTGATACCTTAGTGGATGCGCTATTCTGATACTTTAATGGACGCGCTATTCTGATACTTTAATGGACGCGCTATTCTGATACTTTAATGGACGAGCTCCAAGTGCCACGTCATTGGACGGATAATTCTGATACCTCACTGGACGGGCTTTTCTGATACTTTGATGGACGCGCTCCAAGTGCCACTTTAGTGGACACTGGCTTTCACTTGGGTTTTGGACATGCGCTTCAAACACTTGCGAAGGACGTGAGCTTCAATCACAACAGTGTTGGACGTGCGTTTCAATCACTTGCGATGGACGTGAGCTTCAATCACTACAGTGTTGGACGTGCGTTTCAATCACTTGCGTTGGACGGATGATTCTCTTATTTAATCTGCACACTCGATAGATAGGTTAGCAACTGATCAGCCGCTGGCTAGTCTAGTTTTATAACTAGAAAAACCTTGGCTTTGTGCTAATTTTATATCATTTTCGCCCAAATTAGACTAGATTGTCTTTAAGCAGCATTTTGAGTCTGTAAAGTATTTTTAGGTTAATTTAGTTGATCTAGAGTTAAATAAAGCACTTATGCTATTTTCTGTTTTCAGGTTAATAAAAAGAAATAATTCTGGAGCTTTCGCCCCGCGAGTAGGCATTCGCCTCGCGAACCTGAAGGTGACTGTGCCAGGAAATTTGCAACCTTTCTGTGTCGCCCCGCGAATAGATGACTCGCCTCGTGAGGATGAAGACCAGAAGGAATGACTTTTCCATTCCTCGCCACGCGAGTCGTACTTCGCCTCGCGAGAATACCAAACGATGCAGAAATTCACGTCGCGAGACAGTGTTCGCCTCGCGAGTCAGTGAATTCCAGAAGTTGTATATAAGCCTATTTGAAGGCAGAACTGGGGGGTTGGCTAGTAGCTAGTTAGTCAGAGTAGGAGACAGTAGTAGTAGTTTCCAGTAGTTTATTTTCTTTTCTTTTCTTTTGTGCTTAAGTCTGTAATGGAGAGCTAGTCTCCTAGATTAATCCACTGTGATTGGTTTCAATTACACTTGAGGTTCTGTATTTCCTATTTTGTTTGCTATTCTCTTTTCAATGCGATGTTATACATTTCTGTTTGTTATTTCAGGAGTGTATAGTGTTGTGTTGATTCATTTCGGTGATGCTATGTTCTTTTACTTAATCGCGTTTGTTATTTCGCATGTGTTCATTCATGTTCATTTAGTTCATGAGGGCTTAAACCCGTTTGTTATTTCGGGAATAGGAACATACAATTGGCGCCGTTGTCGGGGACTCTTGTTGTGTTATTAGCAGAAAATTAAAAAAAACAAAACATTTTTGCTGAATTTGTCTGGTTATGGATCTTACTGATAAGCTCACTTATTTGAAGCAATTGTTTCAGCAGAGAGAGTTTTGTGGCATGTGCGGCTCTCCGAAGCACCTGTATGAGGCATGCCCCATTCTGACAGATGCTACTTATTGGCCTCGAGCTTATACATTCCATCCTGACAATCAAGGAAAAAAGCTTGAGGATAATGAAGAACCTGTGGAATCAAATGCATGTGTTGAAAGTGATGGGATGGATGAACCGTGCGCTGAAAGTCTAGACAATCAGACCGTTACTAATTCAGTTTCTGTTACTACATGTACTAACTGTACTGACACTAACCCGTGTGCTGTTTGTGCTGAGTTTCTTGACTCTATTTTGAAGGGTGATAGTGTGAGTGAAGCTGAGTGTTCAGTCGAGGTTCTTGACATCATGGCTACTCCAAATGTACTATCCATTGAGCAGCCACCTCCCACTGTGGAACCACCAGCAACGGAGTTCAAGCCTTTGGATTTGTCACTGTGGCCATTTCAAGAGGTTGAACCCCACTTCTATTGGGAGGATTTTATGGACAAAGTTGAGAAAGAGGTCAACTGTGACCTGAAGGGGAGTGAGAAGTCCGCCGCACTTGGCGGAGTTACCAAGATTATCAAGTGTCCGCTCTCATCTTTATGCTGTAGACCATGGGATCCGGGAGGATCATATCACAATTTGGGCATTCCGTGGCCCCTGTATCACAGACAGTGGGATCCTGATGGAACCGCCCCCCAATGAGTTTTCTCTAAACCTTTTCCTTTTAATTATGCCTTACTTTATTTCTGTTTTGTTTTTAATAAAGCTCCTGAATAATTTGAGAAGCTCAGGAGTATTTGTGTGTTGAGTCTTGTGTAGGCAAGTTTATTGGATTTTATTGATTTTGCATAGATTGATTGCATGTTATGTGTTGACTGTTTTCCCCCTAGGATTTGAAATTTTTGAAAATTTGATCCCCATGTGATTGAAAACTGAACTTTGAGATTTTGTTATGATGACATGATTTATGATAAGTTTGGGGTGATAGGAAGCACACACTAGGGATAGAATCTCTGTCAAACAATTTGCAAATAATGTTCAGGTGAGGATTTGAGCCTCCAACATGTTTTTAATTGTGTGAACTCACTTTCAAGTTGCACTTTCCCGAATTTACGTGAGTCTCTTTATGATTTGCATGTTTATGTGTTGCTTCAGATGATTTAGGCATTTTCTTTGTAAATAACTACTTAGCCTAAAATAACCATCCCTAATGCATGTTCCTTAGTTATCCCCATTGAGCCTGATTAGCTGTTAATTCTTGATAACCTTATGTTATAAGCTGAAATATGGATAACCATGTTAACCCAATCTTAGGATTAGGAGAGTATGGAATCTTAGCAAGAGAATGGTTGCAAGAAACTAAGTTTGGGGTGGCTACAAGGATATGATGTGTTGGTTGGGATTGAGGAAAAAGAAAAAAAAAAGGTTGGAGCCAAAAAGAAAAAAAAAAGAGAAAAAAAGAAAAGAAAAGAAAAGAAAAGCAGAAAAAGAAAAAAAAGAAAGAAAATAAAAAATTAAAAAGTGCAAAAATGCCAAAAAGGCTATCTGAATAAAAAGGCTGTAGTCACCCAAGGCATAAAGATGAATGAGAAAAGGAACTTGAGTGGAATTCCAATGTTTTGAAGTGTTTCATGCTCTCTTAGTTCCTAGGGTCTTCAGCCTAGTACCTTTGTATATCCTACCCTTAGCCAGGCCCCATTACAACCCATAAAAGACATTTTTGATGTTGCATGCATGTTTTCTGTGGGAATCATTGGGAGATGAAAATCAAATTTATGGGAAGTGTTCTTGAAAAGTGAAATTGAGTGTAATGTTGATAGCCTGACACAAATTGAGCGATTGAGTGAAACACAAATTTCCATTGTGAGGAAGGCAGTTGTTTGAATTTGGTGATCTCCCATTTGTGTGTAACTTGGATCCCCTGCCTAGATTAATGATTGTTTGAATGATTAAATTCTCAAATGTTCAGAATGAATGATTGTGGGGATTGCTTGGTTTGAAAGGGGAGACATTGAAGAAAATTATTTTGTTAAATTGCTTGAAATTTGTGTGAAAGTTGATTGAATCCTTAAGCTTGCCATGTCTTGAGTCTTTGTGAGTTTTTGAGTTTTAGTTTGCTTGAGGACAAGCAAAGTTTAAGTTTGAGGTATTTTGATCAGCCGCTGGCTAGTCTAGTTTTATAACTAGAAAAACCTTGGCTTTGTGCTAATTTTATATCATTTTCGTCCAAATTAGACTAGATTGTCTTTAAGCAACATTTTGAGTCTGTAAAGTATTTTTAGGTTAATTTAGTTGATTTAGAGTTAAATAAAGCACTTATGCTATTTTCTGTTTTCAGGTTAATAAAAAGAAATAATTCTGGAGCTTTTGCCCCGCGAGTAGGCATTCACCTCGCGAACCTGAAGGTGACTGTACCAGGAAATTTGCAACCTTTCTGTGTCGCCCCGCGAATAGATGACTCGCCTCACGAGGATAAAGACCATAAGGCATGACTTTTCCATTCCTCGCCACGCGAGCCGTACTTCGCCTCGTGAGAATACCAAACGATGCAGAAATTCGCGTCGCGAGACAGTGTTCGCCTCGCGAGTCAGCGAATTCCAGAAGTTGTATATAAGCCTGTTTGAAGGCAGAACTGGGGGGTTGGCTAGTAGCTAGTTAGTCAGAGTAGGAGACAGTAGTAGTAGTTTCCAGTAGTTTATTTTCTTTTCTTTTCTTTTGTGCTTAAGTCTGTAATGGAGAGCTAGTCTCCTAGATTAATCTACTGTGATTGGTTTCAATTACACTTGAGGTTCTGTATTTCCTATTTTGTTTGCTATTCTCTTTTCAATGCGATGTTATACATTTCTGTTTGTTATTTCAGGAGTGTATAGTGTTGTGTTGATTCATTTCGGTGATGCTATGTTCTTATACTTAATCGCGTTTGTTATTTCACGTGTGTTCATTCATGTTCGTTTAGTTCATGAGGGCTTAACCCCGTTTGTTATTTCGGGAATAGGAACATACATCCGTAGTAGTGATTTCGTTTGTTAATTGTTGCTACAACCGGGAGGGGATTAGAATCTGCTTAGGGCTTGGATTTATATGAACCAATGATAGTGGGAAACCAAGAACAGTAGGTTGATCGTTTCTTAGCATATTTGTTAATCTCTTAAACTGCTTTGTTTTCATTGCTCTGTTTTGTTTGTTTTCTTTATTTTATTTGCATTCACTCCAACCCCCCCAAAACTGATTTTATGTTAATAATAGCAACCTAAGAGTCCTTGTGAGACGATACTCGAGTTGTCGCTTCCCTATCTACATTATTTTGTAAACACTCGTTCTTTTTGGCGCGTAGCGACAGCGCGGCCAGCAACCAATATGAAGGTTAATTAAATCATTAACCAATGTTTAGTTTTCATCAAAACTTAGGGAAATGCACATCAGTCATTTTAGAGACTTAACAATCTCCCCCTTTTTGATGATGACAAACATTGAGATGATTTAATGAACCTCAGAAAATATCAACAAAGAAAATAGCATATATCAAACAGGTTGAAATTTTCTTAAGTGAACAGGTCATATCATATTCATTCTCCCATTCTCCTATAACATATTTCTATCACAAATCTCAATTTCTCCTATTCTCCCCCTTTTGTCAACATCAAAAAGGGTTATCAAGTTTTATTTATGTGATATGTTAAGGGCAAGATAACATGTTAAGAAAATCATAGTAATGCAGCAAGCATATTAGACATACTCCACTTAAACTATTGCATCATTACTCCCCCTGAACTAATGCTTAGTTGAAAGAACATGTATATAGGAGTAATGATTGATTTAGCACAGACAGCTTAACATTCAGACATGTCATTCGACAATGCAATGCATGTTTAGATTATCTCTAATAAATAAAAACCTATCTTCTGCGAGGGGTTTAGTGAAAATATCAGCCCATTGGTTTTCAGTTTTAACAAACTTAATATCAAAGATGCCTTTTTGAATATAATCCATAATGAAATGATGTTTGATTTCAATATGTTTAGCCTTAGAATGCTGAATTGGATTTTTAGTTAAGCATATAGCACTCGAATTATCACACCATACAGATATGTTATGTTCATAAATAGAGTAATCCTCAAGTTGATGTTTTACCCATAAGAGTTGAGAGCAGCAACTAGCAGCAGAGATGTATTCTGCTTCAGCAGTAGATAGGGCAATGGTTGTTTGCCTTTTACTTGACCATGAGACTAAACTTGCTTCAATAAAGTGACATCCTCCGCTGGTGCTTTTTCTTTCTATTCTGTCTCCAGCAAAATCAGCATCACAATATCCCACTAATCTGTATTCTTTTGATCTTAAATACAGCAAACCAAGATTAGTAGTTCCAAGCAAATATCTAAATATTCTTTTAACAGTCTTAAGATGAGATTCTCTAGGATCAGATTGGATTCTAGCACACATATAGACACTAAATTGAATGTCAGGTCTGCTTGAATTTAAGTACAGTAGAGAGCCAATCATACCTCTGTAGACAGTTTGATCTACCTTTTTACCTTCATCATCTTTGCTTAGTTTTGCATTGGGTTGCATAGGGGTTTTCATGAGCTTTGCATTTTCCATTTGGTATTTCTTGAGTATCTCCTTGGTATATTTTTGTTGATGAATGTAAATTCCATCACTTGTCTGCCTGATTTGTAATCCAAGGAAGAACTTCAATTCTCCCATCACACTCATCTCAAATTCAGCTTGCATTAGATTTGAAAATTCCTTGCACAACTTTTCATTAGTTGCTCCAAAAATAATATCATCAACATATATTTGAACTATAATAAAGTTCTCTTTAGAGCATTTTTTGAACAGAGTAGTGTCTACTTGTCCTCTAGTAAAACCATTATGCATGAGAAAAGAACTGAGTCTATCATACCATGCTCTAGGTGCTTGTTTCAAACCATATAATGCCTTTTTAAGTTTGAAAACGTGATCTGGTTTATCGGTATCCTCAAAACCAGGGGGTTGTTTAACATACACTTCTTCTTCAATTATAACATTTAGAAAAGCACTTTTTACATCCATTTGAAATAGGGTAATTTGGTGTTGTGCAGCATATGACATTAAAATGCGTATGGCTTCCATTCTAGCTACAGGTGCAAATGTTTCAGTATAATCAATACCTTCTTGTTGGTTATAGCCTTGAGCTACTAACCTTGCTTTATTTCTGACAACTTTACCATCTTCATCTAATTTGTTTCTGAAGACCCATCTTGTTCCAATAACTGACTTGTTTTTAGGCTTAGAGACAAGAGTCCAGACATCATTTCTGGTGAATTGGTTAAGTTCTTCTTGCATAGCAAGAATCCAGCTTTCATCCTCAAGAGCTTCTTCAATGCGTTTAGGCTCCAAATCTGAAATAAAGGCCACATTGCTTGATTCTCTTAATGTGGATCTGGTTCTTACTCCCTCAGAAGGATTTCCAATATTAAGATCCTTAGGATGGTGAGTGTTGAACTTCCAATCCCTTTTGAGATCATCATGAAGATCTTGACTTGTCTACTGACTCGTTTGTTCCACTTGTCTTTCAGCCTCAGGCACAGCTTCTGTTTTGGTTAGATCGGGTTGTTGACTTTCTGGCTTGTTTATATCAAGACCTGCAAGATCATCTTCTAGATCTGATAGTTCTTTATTAATCTTTAATCCATCATTGAATTTAATATGAGCAGATTCTTCAATAATGCAAGTTCTTGAATTGTATACTCTAAAATCCTTAGACTCTTCAGAATATCCTACAAAAATACCTTTATCTACCTTAGAATCAAACTTTCCAAGATTATCTTTGGTATTCAGAATAAAACATTCACATCCAAAAGCATGAAAGTAAGATATGTTGGGGCTTTTTCCTTTCCACAATTCATAAGGAGTCCTTTTTAGAAAAGGCCTAACAAGTATTCTGTTTTGTACATAACAAGCAGTGTTTACAGCTTCTGCCCAGAAGTACTTAGGGAGATTGTTTTCATTGAGCATAGATCTAGCCATCTCTTGCAGAGATCTGTGTTTTCTCTCAACCACTCCATTTTGCTGTGGAGTTCTAGGTGCAGAGAAATTGTGAGAGATTCCATTCTCCTCACAGAACTGTCTAAACTGCTCATTTTCAAATTCTCCCCCATGATCACTTTTAAGGGTAGACAGAAACCTTGCTCATTTTGTACTCTTTTGCAGAATACCGAGAATGCCTTAAAAGACTCATCCTTGTGTGTTAGGAAGAGTACCCATGTGTATCTAGAATAGTCATCAACTATGACAAATCCATATTTTATTCCAGCCAGGCTGGCAACACTAACTGGTCCAAACAGATCCTTGTGTAACAACTGAAGAGGTCTAGAGGTTAATACTTGGTTTTTAGATTTGAAACTTGATTTTATCGGTTTACCTCTCTGATATGCATCACACAAGACATCTTTCTTAAAGCTAATATCAGGCAATCCTCTCACGAGATTATTCCTTTTTAATTCAGAAAATAGTTTCATACTAGCATGTCCTAGTTTGTTATGCCATAACCATCTCTCATCCTCTTTAGACATCAGACAGGTTACACTTTGATCTGAGAGATCAGACAGTTCAATCTTATAAAGATTTTGTTTCCTTTTAGCTGAAAAGAAGGTTTTGCCACTACAGTCTTTAACTATGCATACATCATTGGGAAAGGAAACATCAAAACCACTATCACATAATTGACTTATGCTAAGTAAATTGTGTCTTAATACTTTAACCATAAGAACATTAGATATAGAGGGAAGAGGGGGTTTACCACCAATAGTACCAATTCCTATAACTTTCCCTTTCTGATTTCCTCCGAAGGCAACATGTCCTCCTTTTCGTAAGTTGGAGGTCTAGGAACATAGACCTTTCTCCTGTCATATGACGCGAGCAGCCACTGTCCAGGTACCAGCAGTGGTGTATTATTTGTCCTGTTGAGGACATCTGCAACAAAAATTATTTGATCTTTAGGTACCCATATTTTTCTGGGTCCTTTTCTTTTAGTTCTAGGAGTCTGTAAAGACTTCCTTCTCTTCTTATGGATACACTTAGACATAACATGCCCAGTTTTTCCACAAAAGTTACAAATAGGTGTTGATTTGGTTACAGTTGACTTAAAAGATACTGTAGGAACTTTAGTTGATACTTTATGATGTGTTTGATGGACATATCCAATACCTTCTTTGTTAAGAGGGTGCTTCTGAATGCCAAGAAGCTTTGTCATATTGTCTCTACCATTAACAAATTTGGCAAGATCAGAAGTGAGCTCTTCCACTTTCTGTTGAAGTTTTTCAACTTCTTCAGATGGTGATGTTTCACTTGAGATCTTAGCTTCATTAGACTTTTCAGTCTTCAGCTCACTGTACTCTTTAGCCAGCTTCTCGCACTCTTGAGATTTCTGTTTATGCTCACTGGTGAGCTTTACATACTCTTTCTTGAGGGATATGAAGGCTTTAGTTAAGTAATTGGATTCCTCCAACAACTCTTCATAAGCATCAAGTAATTCCTCATAGTCAGGGTGTACCTCATCATCAGAGTCTGATTCAGTGTTGGCCATCAAACAGAGATTGGCTTCTTCCTCAGTTTGTTCATCAGAAGATGTTGACTCCAGATCCTCCCAAGTAGCCATCATTCCTTTCTTCTTCTTCTTGAAGAATTTCTTAGAAGGGGCCTTCTTGAGTTGAGGACATTCAACCTTGAAGTGACCGGGCTTCTTGCACTCATAGCAAACAATTAGACTTTTGTTTGTTGAGGTGGATTCTTTGAAGTTCGTGTCCTTGTTGAACCTTCTGAATGACCTATCCCTCTTGAACATCTTTTTCTGTAGGAGAAGCTTGATCTTCCTGGTCAGGAGAGACAACTCTTCATCACTCTCAGAATCCTCGAGTTCTGATAGGTCAGCATCACCGGATGACTCATCCGGCTTTAGATCCTTGGAAACTTTTACTGACTTTTGATCAGCTTTCAGAGCAATTGACTTGCCCTTCTTTGGTGCAACTTCATCTCCAAGTTCTTGCTCATGAATAGTGAGTGTTACAAGAAGTTCATCCATAGTCAAGGTAGTGAGATCCTTGGCTTGGGAGATAGCAGTGACCAAAGGTCTCCACTATTTAGGTAGACTTCTCAGAATATTTCCAACCTTCTCAGCATTGGTATAGACTTTGCCAAGAGATTTCAAACTGTTGATTATAGTTTGGAATCTTCCTATCATCCGAGCAACAGACTCACCTTCCTCCATGATGAACAGTTCATACTTTCTGACAAGTATGGCAATCTTTGATTCTTTGACTTTAGCTGTTCCTTCATGAGTGACAGCCAAAGTGTCCCATATTTCCTTCGCAGAGTCACAAGCACAAACCTTCTCAAACTCCTCCGGACTGAAAGCACAGATGATGTTATATATGGCTTTGTGGTTAAGCTCCCATTTTGTCTTTTCAGCACCAGTCCACTGAGCTTTTGGTTTGTCAGTGTTATCATCATTTTGGGGAATGAATGGACCATCTGTGATGACATCCCAAAGATCAGAGTTTGTGGATAGAATAAACCACTGAAATCTATCTTTCCAGTAGTTGTAATTTTCTCCATTGAAGTAAGGAGGTCTGGTTAGGGAGGATCCTTCAGTCTGATGACTTCCACTTGTACTAGCTCCAGCCGTCATGTCTATTCTTCAGAACCTTGTACCTCTACACTTTTAGATGCTCAACCCAGAGGCTGAGCTCTGATACCAACTGAAATTGACAACTATAAACACGAGAAGGGGGGTTGAATTGTGTTTATCAGAATTTAAGCAAAGTTTAAATCTTTTTGCAAACAAAAAGGCTATATTTGGACGAGTGGAAGAATACAGGATGGACGGGTGACTTTTGCAAGCACACCACTTGATAGACGTAAGAAAACTAAGGCAATTAAAGAGTTTAAGGGAAGAGAGATTGACATGATGATTTATCCTGGTTCACTCTTCAAATCAAAGAGTTACGTCCAGTCCTTGGCAGCACCAAGATTTATCCACTATAACTGATAAGGTTATAGACTCAAGTATTATTTGCACACCTAGCCTGTTCAGGCTCAAGACAAGTATTATCTGCACACCTAGCCTCTTCAGGCTCAAGACAAGTATTATTTTCACACCTAGCCTCTTCAGGCTCACTCTGGTTTGTTTGAGAGATAGGGTTTGTAAAAAATACAATTTCTCACAGGCAGATCTTTCACTAACACTCAGAGAGTGGTTTAAATGTAAGGCTCAGGAAAGTATGCATAAATAACTTCAAAATGATTGAAGAATATAGAATAAAAGAATTAAGAAATAGATGCTCAGAGTATTGTCGTTTTAATGCAATGTGTATTCTCTTTTTTTTTTCATCTTCAATGACTTCTGTATTTATGGTCTTCAAGCATTTAGGATCCGTTAGAGACATTCTCTCAGATGTTGGCTTCAAGCAGAACTTCGTTAAATGCAATAGAGTCGTTCTGAGCAGCCATTAATGCAATAGAGTCGTTCTGGATAGCCATTAATGCAATAGAGTCGTTCTGACTTTTCTTGATAATCGTGAAACTGAGTAGGAGAGAAGGCTTCAAGTCTCTTTCTGGTTCTTGAACTAAGATTCTGATAATCCTTATACAATTTGGGTTCATAAGATAAGTGCTTCCATCTTGAAAATAATCACGCCTATCTAGTCATTTGAGTTTTCATTCGGGCTAGTAGACGAGCTCCATATTAAGGACTCAGCAAGTCCAAAGACTAGTCGACGAGCGCTTCTGTCACCTTTAGTGGACGAGCACTTCTGTTACTCTAGTGGACGAGAGCTTCTGTCAAATTTAGTGGACGAGAGCCTCTGTTACTCTGGTGGACGAGAGCCTCTGTTACTTTACTGGACGAGAGTCTCAGTTAGTCTGGTGGACGAGAGTCTCAGTTACTCTGGTGGACGAAAGTCTTTTGCCACGTCATTGGACGGATACATTCTGACCTTAATGGACGAGCTCCATATGCCACGTCATTGGACGAGCCTTTCTGACCTTAATCGACAAGCTCCAATTGCCAAGTCATTGGTCGGACCATTCTGATACCTTAGTGGACGCGCTATTCTGATACTTTAATGGACGCTCTATTCTGATACTTTAATGGACGCGCTATTCTGATACTTTAATGGACGAGCTCCAAGTGCCACGTCATTGGACGGATAATTATGATACCTCACTGGACGGGCTTTTCTGATACTTTGATGGACGCGCTCCAAGTGCCACTTTAGTGGACGATGGCTTTCACTTGGGTTTTGGACGTGCGCTTCAAACACTTGCGAAGGACGTGAGCTTCAATCACTACAGTGTTGGACGTGCGTTTCAATCACTTGCGATGGACGTGAGCTTCAATCACTACAGTGTTTGACGTGCGTTTCAATCACTTGCTTGGACGGATGATTCTCTTATTTAATATGCACACTCGATAGATAGGTTAGCAACCAATATGAAGGTTAATTAAATCATTAACCAATGTTTAGTTTTCATCAAAATTTAGGAAAATGCACATCAGACATTTTAGAGACTTAACATTTAGGATTAGCTTGATACCTTGCACACATACATACACTAAACATTGTATCTGGCCTACTTGCATTGAGATAAAATAAGGTTCCAATAATACCTCTATACTTGGATACATCTATAGATTTACCATGTTCATCTTTGTCCAAGTAGCAGGCTAGACTCATTGGTCTTGCCATTTCCTTTGCACTTTCAATTCCAAACTTCTTTAGTAGTTCCTTGCAATACTTTATTTGGCTTATGAAGGTTCCATCTTTGCATTGTTTAATTTGAAGTCCATGAAAGAAGGTAAGCTCTCCCATCATGGACATTTCAAATTCATTTTGCATTAGTTTACCAAATTTCTTGCATAAAGACTCATTAGTAGCACCAAAAATAATGTCATCAACATATATTTGAACAAGTAAGATATTGTGTGCTTTTGTTTTAGTAAAAAGCGTTGTATCAACTTTTCCTCTTTTAAAGCCTTTCTCTAGGAGAAAATTGCTTAACCTCTCATACCAAGCTGTAGGAGCTTGCTTGAGTCCATAGAGGGCTTTAGTGAGTTTATAGACATGATTTGGGAACTCACTATCAACAAAGCCAGGGGGTTGGCTTACATACACTTCCTCTTGAATTATTTTATTTTAAAAAGGCACTTTTCACATCCATTTGGTACAGTTTAAAGTTCATTATACATGCATAGGCTAATAGCATTCTTATGGCTTCTAATCTAGCTACGGGAGCATATGTTTCATCAGAATCAGTTCCTTCTTCTTGATTATATCCCTTAGCTACTAGTCTAGCCTTGTTTCTTACTATTATTCCATTCTCATACATTTTATTTCTAAACACCCATTTAGTTCCAATTATTTGGTTACTTTTAGGTTTTGGAACTAAATCCCAAACTTTGTTCCTTTTAAATTGATTTAACTCCTCTTGCATTGCAATCATCCAATGTTCATCATTAATAGCATCATCAACACATTTTGGTTCTATTTGAGATACAAACTCCATGGTATTCCAAATATTCCTTAAAGAGTTTCTAGTGGTTACCCCTTTGGTGATCTCACCAATGTATTGTCTAGGGGATGATTCTTTGAAACTTGCCACTCTTTAGGAAATTTTTCTTGTTGGATTTCTGCTTGAGGTTCTTTATTGCTCCCTTCATCCTCCTTTTCCTTATTGCTATCTTTTCCTTCATCAGATTTCACTTCATCTTCATGAGTTTCTGCATCATCAAAAATGTCATTTCCCAACCTTTTGGGGTTAGACTCATCAAATGTTATGTGAACAGATTCTTCCATTGATAAAGTACGCTTATTAAACACTATATATGCTTTGCTAGTTAATGAATAACCTAGGAAAATACCCTCATCAGCTTTGGGATCAAATTTCCCAAGATTATCCTTGCCATTATTTAGCACAAAACACTTACAACCAAAAACATGAAAATGAGAAATGTTAGGTTTTCTTCCCTTGTAAAGTTCATATCGAGTTTTCTTCAAAATTGGCCTTATCAGAACTCTATTTAAAACATAACATGCAGTACTCACAGCATCAGCCCAAAAATACTTTGGTAAATTAGAGTCACTATCTAAAAACCAGCTTGAGCTTTTGGCCTTCAAACACACCTACAAAACAGATTTTTTTTATATACTTTTCCTCACTGGTGCAATAAGTGCTTTTTACGTCAGTTAAAATTGATTTTTTACGTCAGAATACTGACTGACGTAAATACAGCTGACGTTAAAAGTTACACTTTTAACGTCAGTTGAGAACTGACGTTAAATATAACACTATTAACGTTGGCTCTTTAACACAACTGACGTTAATTTTGTCAAAATTAACGTCAGTTCTTTAACATAACCGACGTAAATTTTGTTAAAACTAACGTCATTTGTTATAAAGAACTGACGTTAAAGGTCTTAATTTTAACGTCAGTTGTAGTAAACAACTGACGTTAATAGTGTACTGTATATTTTTATAAAATACTTTTAACGTCAGTTGTATGATACAACTGACGTTAATAGTATTTTTTTTTAAATTCAGTTTTAAAATATCACTCCCTAAGCCATCCCCGCATTCAAGTAAATATCCCAAGAATACGTAATATCACACACATTACAGAATTGCAAAGGAAAAATGGAACAATGATCCATATAATGTATGCCTGTTCAAAACAATATATATTAATTTATTAACATAGGTTATAAATGTATACTAAGTTTAAACTACCTATATCAATATCCCTTCGTGATGATCATCACGAGTGGCATGTACATCGTCCACCTGTGTCTCCTCGATTATAGTAGGCATGTTTGTTGAAAAAGAAGGAGTCTCGGGAATATCAAGATTTGAATCTTCATTTTCATCACTACCATTATACATGCTTTTTCCTTGGAGAACCACGGACAACCTTTTGTTAGAAGGATCAGTGATGTAAAACACTTGTTTTGCTTGTGAAGCCATTATGAAAGGCTCATTTATATGACCTAACTTGTTGAGGTCTACCAATGTGAACCCCAATTCGTCCGGTTGTACACCACCCTTACTATCAACACACTTAAATTTAAATACCCAAGCACCGTAAGCTTAGTGTAATCGAGCACCCAAATATCTTCAATATATCCAAAGTAAGGTGTCGGTCTAGAACGGGTTTTGTGTCCTTTGCACTAGAGAAGTGCATTGATTCGGCCACGATCATAAATCGAATATTTTGCATGGTACTCTTGTTATCTTGTTCCTTTGTATAAAAGGAAAAGTTATTTATGTCGTATCCGCTCCAACATATGACGTTGAAGTTTGGCCCACGTGCTAGCCATTTTACGTCATCGAAGCGATACTACCATCCTTAAGCATTTCTTCCTTGAACCATGGTAAGAAAGTCTTGTTATGCTTGTTCAACAACCACCTTTCGCTCATTCGAGGGTTTTCTTGATTGACTTTTCTTTTATGTTCAAATAAGAAAAGGCTGAACACATTCGATGTTGTTCAATACATACAAATGTGCTTGAAGCACTTCCTCCCGATCCTTCCTATTAATTCTTAAGCCATGTGTACCCTTACCTTGACATCTGATCTCATCATGCCGAGGCTTAGGAACCCCTATAGGATCCGTGTTATGAAGGTAGTCCGAACAAAACTCAATAGCTTCTTCTGCAACATACCTTTGAACAATAGATGCTTCCGGACGATGAGGATTCTTCACGTACCCTTTCAAGATCTTCATGTAGCGCTCAACTGGGTACATCCATCTCAGAAAAACGGGCCCACATAATCTAATCTCCCTCACCAAATGAACAATTAAGTGAACCATTATGTCGAAAAAGGAAGGAGGAAAATACATCTCCAATTGGCACAAGATTGTAGCAGCCTCAACTTCCAAGTCATCCAACATACGGGGGTCAACGACTTCCAAGTCATCCAAGCCTTAGGTTTCTTGGCTCATCGGCGAAATCCGGAAACATAGTATCGATATTCTTCCATTGAATAGAATCAGCAGGATGACGAACCTTTCCATCACGTTTCCTCTCATCATTATGCCATCTAAGATTCTTCGCATCTTTCGCATTGGCAAACAATCGCTTGAACCTTGGAATTATTGGAAGATACCACAACACCTTCGCAGGAGGACCATTTTTTCTCACATCATCAACATCATCATCATCATCATCATCACCACCCTTCACTTTGTATCGTGATAACCCACATTTGGGGCAATCGTGTTTGTCTTCATGAACACCGGTGTACAATATGCAATCATTGGGGCATGCGTGTATCTTCTTATACTCCATACCCATAGGACACAATACCTTGTTGGCCTCATAGTTACGGTCAGGCAATGTGTTGTCCTCCGGAAGCAAGTCTTTCAACACTTCAAGCAATTCCGTGAAGCTTTTATCGCTCCAACCATTTCTCGCCTTCACACAAACCAATTTTAGCACCGCCGACAACCGTGTATGAGTAGTACACCCTGGATATAAAGGCTTATCCGCATCACCGCACAACCTATCATACACATGCGCTCGATGAAAAGATTCTTGTCCAATATCACGGATCATGTCCTCTACTCGATCATCCTCCATATCTACGTCAACGTCCTCACTTTGGGAGACACTCGCCGTATTACTACTCAACAACATATCACCATGCCATATCCATCTTGTATAACTCAAGCAAATCCCTTCACAAATCAAATGAGTACGTATATCCTTCACCGTACATTTCCTCGTATTCAAACACTTGACACAAGGACAACAGAACATTCCATTACTATTAGGAACATTCCTTTGAGCAAATTCTATAAATTCTCCCACCCCCTTCAAATACTCAGCACTAGTACGCTTACAAACCATCCAACTACGATCCATAACTAGATAGGTCCTGTAGATATACAAAACATATATATATCCAATATAAGGACAATACGGGAGATTGAAAACTATAGTTTTTAAAGATTAATTGCCAAGAACTGGTCACGGCCTGGAAGTGATGTCCATCACGGCCGTAACGTGCCAACTGAACAGACCATGCCATCACAGGCAGAACTGATCACGGCCTAGCCGTGATTAGCATCACGGCCGTCACAAATCAACCAGCAGAGCAACATGCACTCAAAACAAAAAACAGAGACGTACATTCCAAACAAATCAAACTCACGGTTTCAAGTTTCAACTACCGAGACTACAGTTTCAACATACACTCAAAACCAAAAATACAAAAATGTGCCCTAAATACTCACCAGAAATAGGTGCTCACGTGGTGGTGGGGAGGGGAGCTCGAGTGGTGGCCAACGTTCGATGTGGTTACTGAGAGCAGAGGGACAAGGAGAGTTAGTGCGCGGGAAGGGGAAAGAGAGATGTACGTCAAGTTATTGCAAAGAATGAATGGAAAGACAGAGTTAGGGTTAATAGTGTACCTCACGGTGGTGGCGAAGAAGCCCTCGCGGTGGTTGCGGTGGAGATGAGCTCGCGATTAGGGTTTGTCTTTGGGTGAGAGTGAGAGTGAGGGTTAAGAGTGATTTAGGGTTGAGCGTGATGAAAAGAGAAAAGAGACGTACGCACAGAGCGAAGTGCAGAAGACGCGGGTGTAAACATAAAACAACATTTAACGCCGAGTTGTATTAAACAAAGCGACGTTAAAATTAATTTTTAACGCCGTTTTATTAACAATCGACGTTAAATATTAATATTTTTTAAAAAACACTTTTAACGTCGAGTTGTTGAATACAACCGGCGTTAAAAGTGTTGTTCGTATAAAATAACATTCTTCCGTAATGATGCACGTAATATCGCCTCTTCTTTTCCTCTATATTTCTATTCCTTCACAAAATGGCTCCGAGACCTGTGTTAATTGAGTGACAACAGGGCATTTCGGATAGCTAGGGATATAGGATTATTTACGTCGCCTATTTATTTAATCAAGTAAAAATCATACTTTTAACGTCAATTGTATAAACAAACAGGCGTTAAAAATAAATTTTTTTATTTTAAAAACACTTTTAACCTCGGTTTTATTCAACAATCGGCGTTAATGCACTGTGTGACAACAGGGCATTTCGAGATAGGGATATAGGATTATTTACGCCATTGTTTATTTAATCAAGTAAAAATCACACTTTTAACGTCGGTTTTATAAACAAATCGACGTTAAAAATAAATATTTTTTATTTTAAAAACGCTTTTTACGTCAGTTTTATTCAACAACTGACGTTAAAAGTGTATCTTCCTATTCCTTCTGGCGTTTTCTTTTCTGCACGTTTATAATATATGACTGTCAGGCCAACTCCCAATGCGCCTTGGAACCTAATGCTCTTAATGATCAATTTAATTTTTTAGCAACTTACGACGCCTAGTAACTTCATCCCCTACTCCTATAAATAGCTTCTTTCCTTCCTTTAATTTTTCTGCTTCACAATATGGCCCTGCCATGGAGATTAACTTCATCACTCTTTCTTCCTATACCTAGACTTAAAGGTCTCTGTCTTAATGGTCAAAACAACTTCTGAGGTTGTGTGAATCACGTAACATGGATGGTACGGTTGGGTGAATCACGTAATGTGATTTGCACACACCATCATCCTTCTGGAGAATCAGCAGCTACAGTTCCAAAACTTCGGCTTTGGAACCAAGTGGTTGTTCCAAGAATATTGCTGAAACAGATCGAGTGCACCATTCACACTCGCCACGGCTCCAAAGTGATTGTGGATTCAGATGGAGCATCGACTTCAAATGAGGGAGGGGATGCATTCAATGTTGGAGATTCGAGCACGGAGATCGAGAAGAAAATGATGTTGAAGCAGAAACTTTTTTATATTTTAGTGCTATATATCTTGCGGAAATTTTTTATCTTTTAAACATGTAATTGTAACTTATGAATCGCTTCAATGAGAAGAATCAATGTTGGAGATTCTGATCAGCACAGGACTGAGAAGGAAATGATGTTGAAGCAGAAACTTTTTTAATTTTAGTGCTATATATCTTGCGGAAATTTTTTATCTTTTAAACATGTAATTGTAACTTATGAATCGCTTCAATGAGATACGATTTGATTATATATATATAACTTGTTTTATGTTAAGTGTTTATTTATTTTAATTTGCACAAGAATTTGTTAATTTACTAATTCAAGCTAATTAATTAAGATTAAAAATAAACTTTTTTAAAAAAAAGATTAGAAATAAACTGCACTATATGGAGTGATGATCTGCGTTAAGAGTGACAACCCTGAGATGACAACGAAAGAAAGATAGGAAGGAGTTGATTATTTACGTCAGTTATTTATTTAACTGAAGTAAAAATCACACTTATAACGTCAGGTTTATAAACAACTGACGTTAAAAGTTTTAATAATTTCTTCCAAAACACTTTTAACGTCAGTTCATTAAACAACTGACGCAAATAGTGATTTTATATTTACAAAACTGTCACCGCCTCACTTTTAACGTCAGTCCTTAAAACAACTGACGTTAACAGTGAATTAATTATTTACAAAACTGCCACCGCCCCCTTTTTAACGTCTAGTTTTTGGTTAACTGACGTAAACCTTTACCGTCTAATGTATATTTTCCACTAGTGCCTTTAGGTATCTGGTTGGGTCCTTTAGTGTTAGTAGCAACATAAGTTCCTTTTGGAATCCAAATTTGTTTAATGCCAACATGTATGTTCTTTTTAAGTCTACAAGTAGCAGTTGTATGACCTTTCTTTAAACAATAATAACATTTCACCAAAGGACTAGTTGAAGAACTAGGTGCAACAAAAAGCTTCTGGAAAGATTTTTCATGTACCATAGGATTATATCCAATTCCAGCTTTATCATAAACACGTTTTTGCTGTCCTAATATGGCATTCAAGTTATCTCTACCCAAAGTAAACTTAGATAGAGTTGTATTCAATTTTTCAACTTCCTTTTCTAGTGTAGTGCATTTGGTGCAAATTGAACTAGATGCAAGTAATTGTGAATTTTTAGATTCTAGTTCTTTAAGCTTTATTTGTAAAGATGCATAGTCACTACATTGTTTTACGATGATCTTCCTATAAGATATAAGTTGTTTATCAATTTTAACATATTCTTCATGCAATTCATCAAAAGCATCTTGTAACTCATCATAGGTATGAGAAGAATCATTTACCTCGGTTTCACTATCATTTTGTTTATTTGCAATTGCCATGAGACATAGGTTGGCTTCTTCATTTTCAGATTCACTACTAGTGGAATCCATATCATTTTCTTCCCAAGCTATGTATGCTCTTCTAGGCTTTCTTCATTTCTTCTCTTTGTTGTCATTCTTCTCATACTTTTCTTTCTTTTGTAGTTTTGGACATTCATTTTTGTAGTGTCCAAGCTTTCCACATTCAAAGCATTTGATTGTAACGGCAGAGCTTTCACCTTTGTTCGTGTTCTTTTTGGTAGGAAAACTGAATTGCTTCTTGTTTCTATTCTTTTTGATGAATTTTCTAAATTTCCTCACAAGCAATCCCATGTCTTCTTCTTCGGATTCTTCACTTTCATCAAGGTGTTCATCTTCACCACTTTCTATTGATTCTTTGGAGATATGAGCCTTGAGTGAGAGTCCTTTCTTCATTTTCTCCTTATCTTCATGACTTTTCAATCTATTGAGTTCTAATTCGTGTTCTTTCAACTTGGCAAATAAAGTAGCAATCTACATGGTGTCTAGATCCTTTGCTTCAGCAATTGCAGTAATTTTTGGCTGCCATTCACGACTCAAACATCTCATTATCTTGTTAATCTTTTTCTCATCTGTGATTGTATGTCCGAGTCCTTCTAGCTGGTTCACAATGTGTGTAAACCTCTTTTGCAGTTCATCTATCTCCTCACCATTCTTCATATGAAAGAGTTCATATTCATGGACTAGTGCATTCATTCTTGCTCTTTTCACTTCGTTGGTTCCTTCATGAGTGAGTTGAAGAGTATCCCATATTTGCTTTACCGTTTTGCAATTGGAGACCCTGAAAAACTCATCATAATTCAAAGCAGCTGTTATAATATTTTTTGCCTTAGCATTATAACCAACTCTTCTTTTGTCATCATCATTCCAATCATCTCTTGGTTTAGTTTGTTTATTTCCTTTAGCATCAAGAATAAATGGAACATAGGGACCATTTTCAACAGTATCTAATACATCAAAACCTGCAGCCTCAAGAAAGATAAGCATTCTCTCTTTCCAATACATGTATTGGGAGCCATTAAAGGCAGGGGGTCTAGTGAGTGAAGCCCCATCACCCAGGATATCATTTCACTACTAGAAAACTTGAATTTTCGGACGGAAATGTTTCCGTCCGAAATTTTTCGAAAATTTCGGACGGATTTCAGACGGATTGTGTTATTTTTTATATTTTCCTTGATCCGTCTGAAATTTCGGACGTATTTCAGACGGATTGTGTTATTTTTTAAATTTTCCTTGATCCGTCTGAAATCCATCCGAAATTTCGGACGTATTTCAGACGGATTGTGTTATTTTTTATATTTTCCTTGATCCGTCTGAAATCCGTTCGAAATTTTCGGACGGATTTCAGACGGATTGTGTTATTTTTTATATTTTCCTTGATTTATCTTACGTTCGTCCGAAATCCGTCTGAAAATTTCGGACAGATTTCACACGGATTGTGTTATTTTTTATATTTCTTACATCCGTCTGAAATCCGTCCGAAAATTTCGGACGGATTTCACACGGATTGTGTTATTTTTTATATTTTCCTTGATTTATCTTACATCCGTCTGAAATCCGTCCGAAGATTTCGGACGGATTTCACACGAATTGTGTTATTTTTTATATTTCTTACATCCGTCTGAAATCCGTCAGAAAATTTCGGACGGATTTCACACGGAATTTGTTATTTTTTATATTTTCCTTGGGCGCGCTTTCAAATTTTGGTATGTCACGGCCGTGACACTCATCACGGCTAAGCCGTGATCGGTTCTGTCTGGATCAGCTAACATGTCACGGCCGTGACGGGCATCACGGCTAGGCCGTGATGGGCTCTATTTGGCTCATTTTCTTCACTTTTCAAGCCTTATCTTCATCCAAGCTCCATCATGGTCAATCTTGAGCATTTTACCTTAATTTCTGCAAAACAACACCACAAAACCGCCTTACCCATTCCAAGGTAAAAACTACTAAAAATCAATTTAAATAGGCCTAAACTATATGAAAATGCATGCAAAAATGTACATGAAATGTGATGTGAAATCACACTATCAGATAGATCCGAAAATTTACATAATCCTTTTTTTTTGGATCATATCACCTAACTAGGCCAATTTGTACTTTTTCGGGCATAATGGAGCCCCAATGGACTTGTTTGATCCTAATAGAGCCCAAATCGACCTGTTAAGTCCTAATTGGGCCAACTGCCCCATACGGCCCAATTGTACTTTTTTGGTCCTAATGGAGCCCAAATGGACTTGTTTGATCCAAATAGAGCCCAAATGGACTTTTTAGGTCATATAAGACCTAACCGGGTCAATTTGTACTTATTGGGTCCTAAAGCAGCCCAAATGGACTTGTTTGATCCTAATAGAGCCCAAATCGACTTGGTAGGACCTAATTGGGACAATTGCCCCGTACGGCCTAATTATACTTCTTTGGTCCTAATGGATCCCAAATGGACTTGTCTGATCCTAATAGTGCCCAAATGGACTTTTTAGGTCATATACTACCTAACTGGGTCAATTTGTACTTCTTTCGTCCTAATGGATAGAGCCCAAATGGGCTGTTTAGGTCATATAAGACCTAACTAGGCCAATTTTTACTTTTTCGGGCATAATGGATCCCAAACGGACTTGTTTGATCCTAATAGAGCCCAAATCGACTTGTTAGGACCTAATTGGGACAATTGCCCCGATCGGCCCAATTGAACTTCTTTGGTCCTAATGGAGCCTAAATGGACTTGTCTGATCCTAATAGAGCCCAAATGGACTTTTTAGATCATTTAGTACCTAACTAGGTCAATTTGTACTTCTTTGGTCCTAATGGAGCCCAAATGGACTGGTTTGATCCTAATAGAGCCCAAATTGACTTGTTAGGACCTAATTGGGCCAATTTCCCCGATCGGCCCAATTGAACTTCTACGGTCCTAATGAAGCCTAAATGGACTTGTTTGATCGTAATAGAGCCCAAATCGACTTGTTAGGACCTAAGCGTAAGCTCCAAACATGATTTTCTTTGAAAATAACCTTGTTTGGTAATATGATTAAGTGTTTAGATCAAATTAGAATGGATGTTTATGTTAATTTTGTTATGTGGTTTAGTATGAGTAATTAAATTACTCTCTTCAAATTATTTTATTGGGTACGTTAGCACTGACTTATTTCAGTGAATGCACGCTTACTAGACAATAAGTTACAATATTGTCACTATTATTACCAGTACAGAAAAATATTTTAAATAATAAGATTAAGAGAAAATCATTTTCATATTTTCATTCTATTTAATTTTAGAGTTGAAAATAAACTGGTTTGACATTTATCGGAGATTAAATTTGGACTGAGTATTTTCTTAGTTGATCAGTTCAATTATTAATCTTTACTCTAATTTTAATTTCGAAATCATATATTTATCAATCTTTATTTTTAGATTCCAAAAAAAATAAAAACATTATTATTTTAGGCTTAATATTTATCACTCATTTTGTACCTATTACTAACTAATTAACTTAAAAACCTAACTTTCTAACTTTTCTCTCTCTCTCGACGCCTCTCCCTCACTTTCTCTTTTCTTTCTCTGCTTTTCCTTCTTTCTCCCTTCTTCTTCTTCCCCACTTCTTCTCCCCCCAAACTCAGCTCCTCCCTCTTCCTTCCCTCATCAGACCCACCCGTAACCCCTCCCCCCTCTCTCCTTCTTTCTCTCTTCTTCTTCTTCTTTCTCCTTCTTTCTCTCTTCTTCTTCTTCCTCCCTCCAACTTCACCCTCTTCCTTCACTCCTAGCCGGCGTCGTCCCTCCGCCGCAGCCACCGTCCGGTCGCGCGCCGCGCCTCCTAGGGACGTCATTCAGTCACTGCTCAACACGGAGAAGATGGCTATGCGACCCAGCCCTTTCCTGCACGCGCCTGGCCGCTGCTTCGCCCTCCGCCATCGTGAAACGGCATCTCCACTGCGGTAAGCTCCGGTTGCCTCCATTAATGGTGGTTTTCAACCTCTCTTGGTTGTTACACCTCCTTTCCTCCTCCCCTAAAGCTTGATTATTGTTTTCATTTAGATCTTGGTGCTGTCCAGAAGCGCATCACCGTCCTCCGCTGCCACTGCCGCCACGCCGGACAGCCAGACCGCCACCATCTCTTCTCCCTTACTTGTGAGTGAGTGATTCCTTACCTTACCTTGTTGGATTTCAAGAAATCCCCAAATTGATTTTGAAACCCTAACCCTAACCCTTTGATTTCAGATTTTACTCTTAAAATTAAACCCTGTTTTATGATATTGGGACTGTGAATTAGTGTTTCCCTAAACCAATTTCATTATCTTTAGTACATTCTATCTTATCTACACTGTGAAGTTTACCCCACTAAACATGTCTTTATTGTTTCAAAATGTGTTTACAAATGTATTCTTGTCTATTTTAGAGGGAGTGTCATCTTTTCTTTTTTCACTTTTTAGATTGATCTGCCTGGAAGTTTGTATTTATTCAGTTATTCTGCAATTTGGGAAATATCACTGAATTTGCCTTTGTCATGATTTTGTTAGGCTTTATCAAGGAAATGTGTTATCACTTTAGGAGAATCTAATTCTATTTACACTATAAAGAGTAAAAGATTACTGTATAACTAAGGCGGTTCTTGTCACACTAGGGCTTGACTAGAGATGTAGCAAGTGAAAGTAACTAAATAAGGGGATATGGTATCCCAGTGTAATATTAAGACCCTTAGGCCAAAATAACTTGTCACTATCTCAGTCTTGGTAATTCTGTTCTCATATGAAAACAATAGGCTTTATATCTAGGATATAGCATTGATCAATGATTTTTTATATTTTATGCTATTGCAAAAGGTTCTTTATTTTTCGCAATTTTAAACGGTGCACTTGATACACTAGCAAAGACCCTCATTACGAACCTCAACTGATCATGTAGCTTGCTAGTGGCACCTTGCATTCCTAATGATTTTAGGTACTGACTTGCAGAATTGTATCTGTTTTATTGTTGACATCATGTCTAAATTGGTATTCTATGTATGTCATTTATGTAAATATGCTGGATGCACATGCTTGTCTCTATATTTTATCACATGCTTTGACTTCACTTGTGTGTCACTGTGTCTGAAGCGATTTTTGCATGAGGGTTTTTCTTTCTGGAACTATTGATTTGCAGTATACAACTTTGTTCATTATGATTGTGCATTCTCATTGAATTGACCATGTTATCTTTTCTTTCTTGCCCCCCCTGTTTTAGAAACTGCCCCATCGATTTGAAGGAAGCAATTTCAAGTGTAGTGTTTGCTTCTCCAAGATTTTCAGACATACCTGAGCTCATGGATGTGCGGAAGCATATTACAGCTAAGTATGGAAAAGAATTTGTCTCGGCAGCTGTTGAATTACGTCCTGACTGTGGTGTAAATCACTTGGCAAGTTTCTCTAGCTTCTTGAAGTTGGATAGGATCATGTTAAAGCTCATTTCTTTTCAGATTTATTCTAATTTAATGTTGTCATTTTAGTTGGTTGAGAAATTGTGCCACAAAGCATCGGATGGTCCCACCAAGATAAAAATAATGTCACCGCTAGTCATCGGGGGTGTCTAATCCAGAAACTAGACCTTCAGGTAAATTTTTGAAGACAAGAATTGCAAATGAATTTGGGGCTTTTGTTCTTTCTATTGCATGAATATTTGGGATTCTTTCTTACAGAACTGGAAGACAAGAAATGGATTTTAGAGATTCGAGTTCCGAAAATAGGAGTGCCTTTCCTATGGGTAAAGAGAATAGGAACATGGAATTCAAAGATCTTTGCTCTCATCAGAGAGGCTGCCGAGAATCCCAGAAGTTGCAAGCATGGCTGCAAGAGCAGCTGCTGAACTTTCAAACCGAGAGAACATGACAAGGCAAGTACTCAAGTGGGTCACAACAACTTTATTTATTTTTTTGTTTGGTTCATTACATGACCTTCCACAGTTCTGATGGCTTGATCTTCTAATAGTTTTTAAGTCATGACTTTTGGATTGCATGCAGCAATTGGTATTTGATTTTTAGAAGTTGTATGGTACCAAGGCTGTATTTTGTAACAATAGTCAAATTCATGATTTTGTGATTGAATGTGAAACTGCAAATGTTAGTGATCGGTGCCATATAATTCGCATAGATAGTGAAATTGTAATGTAAGTGAAGTGATCTGTCACGGCCGTGATGGGCATCACGGCCTGGCCATGACAGCTTCTGCTTTGAATGTTGCTTCACTAAATGGTTTGTCACGACCGTGATGGGTATCACGGCCTGGCCGTGACAGATTCTGCCTAGAAGGGGTCTGGCTCAGTTGACATGTCACGGTCGTGATGGGCATCACGGCCTAGCCGTGACAGCTTCTGCCTTGAACGCTTCAATAAATGGTCTGTCACGGCCGTGATAGGTATCACGGCCTGGCCGTGACAGATTCTTCCTAGAAGGGGTCTGACTCAGTTGACATGTCACGGTCGTGATGGGCATTACGACCTGGCCGTGACAGATTCTGACTTTTCATTCTTCCGTGGGAAATCCATCCCAAATCCGTTGGAAAACAAAAATAAATCTGTCTGAAATCCGTCCGAACAATAACCAACAAAATCACAACATCCATCCCAAATCCGTCCGAAAACAAAAATAAATCTGTCCGAAATCCGTCTGAACAATAACCAAAATCCGGATTTCCATGTTGTCCATGTTCCGTCCACAATCCGTCCGTAAATATTTTCGGACAGAATTTCGGACGGAATTTATAATTTCCCACGAGGCTTTTTCAGACGGGTGACATTCCGTCCGAAATGAATTATCCGTCCGAAATTTGTCCAATTTTCGTCCGAAATCCGTCTGAAATTCTGTCCGAAAATGATGGATTTCTAGTAGTGTTTGTAGCCATCTCTTGAAGCTATTAAGCTTTGTAACAAGAGTTTTAGCCCTGATGCCACTTGTTGGTAATGGCTACAATCTCAAGAGGGGGGGTGAATTAAGATATTGAAAACTTTTTCAACAATTCAAAGCAAAACATAATTTTCTTAAAGAAAATTGGTTTTCACTCAATTTTAATTCTCAAGAATCAGGTTATATAACAAGTAATGATGTTAAGAAGAATTATAAGAAGTAACAACAAGTTTAACACATATTGCAGATCAAAGATTCAAGTTAACAAGCATTCTTAAACTCATTCACAACACACACGTGCATATAACAAGTATATGGAGTTTAAAGATGAGAAGAACATGCAAACCGATTTATCCTGGTTCAGCTACCTCCTCTGGTAAGCCTACATCCAGTCCCACACCTATGTGGTTTTCTCCACTATAATCAGAAATTACAATATCCAATTACAGCATTCACAAGGATAACCTCCTTGCTCAAGAACATACCAAAAAGCACACTTGCTTTTCTATACCCGGCCCAAAGATCCCTTCTATCCTTGTTCAGTCCTAAGAGATACCCTCTCTTAATCACACTAATTCACATAAAGAATTGAGTAGAAGAAAGACTCTAAAAGTCTGATTATACAAATTGAAGTTCTAAGAAATATCACACTTTTCTCTCAAAGATGAAACATTTTTGAAAGCTTTTGAATCTTTCGTATTTTCACTTTCAGAATGTGTAAGGTGTTGAAAAGTGTTCCTTTGATCCCTCTTTATATAGAGAACAAGTTATAGTCGTTGGAATCAATTAAACAGATTTGGATCTGATTTAACAAAATCTGTTTTCTTGATTTTCGTTCTTGAAATAAGATTCTTATTGTTCTTGTAGAATTCGCGTCCATCTTGAAAAATAACCGTTTCCATCTAGCCATTAAAATTTACATTCGGATGGGCTTATAGACGAGCTCCATTTAGTACTTTAGTGGACGGAGCTTCATATACCATTTTGGTAGACGAGCGCTTCTCGTTACTTACTTGATGGCGAGCACTTCTTGTTGCTTCAGTAGATGAGCTCCATGTGCCACATCAGCAGACGAGCGCTTCTTGTTACTTTAGTAGACGCGCGCTTCTGTTACTTTATTGGACGTGAGCTTTTTAGTAGTTTATTGGACGTCAGCTTTTTTAGTAGTTCATTGCACGTCAGCTTTTTAGTAGTTCATTGGACGTCAGCTTTTTAGTAGTTTATTGGACGTCAGCTTTTTATCACTTCATTGTTGTACGAGCGCTTATATTATTCCACTGTTGGACGAGCGCTTATATTATTCCACTGTTAAGCTCTTGTCTTGATGATTCCTTGATATTCTTAAATTTAAGTGCTTTCACTAGTGCAAAATATACTTTTAACATCGGGGTTTTAACATCGGTTTTCAAAAAACCGATGTGAAAAAGGACGATGTGACATTTTTGAAATTAAATTGAAAATTTTTAACATCGGTTTTATATTAAACCGATGTTATAAAGTTTTTAACATCGGTTTCTAAAAACCCGATGTTGAAAATTGAACCAAAAATAATAAAATTTAAAAATGTATAATTTAACACATCGGTTTTATCATAACCGATGTGGAGTGTGTATGTTTTAACATCAGTTTTTTGAAAACCGATGTGGAAAACGAATAAAAAAATTAAGGAAATTATAACTTTTAACATCGGTTTTTCTGTTAACCGATGTGTAAAACCTTATAATATCGGTTTTATTTTAACCGATGTGTATTGTTATCTGTCATTTTTTAATTCCCTCTTCCTCCTCTTCATTTTCGCGCTACTATATAAGAGACCTTTTCATCTGTCCTTTTCATCTCTCATTTTTAATTCCCTCTTGCATGCCTATGCTCACTCTTCCTCTCCTCTTCATTTTGAATATTTGCGCCAGTTGCTATCATCATTTCACTCAACGCTGCCACCATTCACTCCTCGAAAGGGTTCTTCAACCCCCACCTTTTCATCTGCATGCCTGTGAGCTCACCCACCCCACCCACATCATCGTTCTTGGTTCTTTGTGCCGCAACTTAAGGAGACCCACCACTCCGTTCGTGCTTCCACGAAGAGGACCGTAGAAAAACGAGAACCACCACTCCGATCTCTTAGCATCTCACAAGTCTGGTATGTTCTCTCTGCTCTATTTTTAAACCCAAAAACCTAACATCTGTGATTTTTTTCAGATTATATTCTTGAGATTTTTTACATTTTTGATTTTGTGTCTCTGAAAACCTGGTTGTTATGAGGCTAATGGTGAACTGCATCCATGTACAACTCGTGCATGTCTAGGCTCTGTCATGAGTGTGTTAGTGATACACAGAAAGGAACACCAGTGGTGGTATCACGCGTCACGGCCGTGATGCCTGTCACGGCTAGGCCATGACGGATTCTGCCATGGAGGTTGCTTCACTGGTTGGTCTGTCACGGCCATGACCACCATCACGGCTAGGCCGTGATCAGTTCTGCCTGTGAGGGTCTGGTTCAGTTGGCATGTCACGGCCGTGATGGACATCACGGGCTGGCCGTGACCAGTTCTGACTTTTCCATTCTTTCTTTTCATCTCTACTCTATCATGGCCGTGATGGCTGTCACGGCTAGGCCGTGATGGGCTCTGTTTGGCTCATTTTCTTCACTTTTCAAGTCCCATCTTCATGCAAGCTACATAATTAGTAAAGCCTTAGTTTCCCGTTTGAGATGCAATACTAATGAGCACACGTGTACGTGCTTAATGTACCACTCATTGTGTTGGATCTTGAATTGTCCAAAGTTGGACAGTTTGGGATAAAATTTTTTCTTAATTCAGTTAAAATAGTTATTCATTGATTCTAATGTTATATACTTGATGAAAGTTCAGATTGATAAATTTCCTTTTGTTCTGTGGGTGCATACTTTATCGTGGTGGATGTCATCGCGTTCAAGTCGAGTACGTCGGAGACCGAAGGGAAATGCTGCCGAAATTTTGTCGAGTATGAGCATGAGAGTTAAGGACTAACTGTTAACCGAATGTTGAAAATGTTTCTTCTCGAATGGGATAGGGTCATACCCTGTCATAAGAAGTGGTTGATGAATATGTTGGACTAAGTACGAAGTTATTGGTTTAGTCATGGATCGCGGTTGGATGAATGCTAGATGGACAAGTGATGAGTATGAGAATGGAGTGGAGGATTTTCTACAGTTTGCAAAAACAAATGCTCCTAATAGTGGTAACGGAAGGTTTTATTGTCCTTGTGTTAACTGTTTGAATGAGAGACGACTAGAAGCTGAGGAGATACGTGATCATCTTATTTGTGAGGGGATTTGCAAGAGTTATACAACATGGATATGTCATGGTGAATCGTTAGACAGGCCGAGGGTATCGGATAGAGAGGAAGTTGATGACATGGAAATGGACGATGGACTAGAGGACATGATCTGTGATGTTGGGCTAGAGTCTTTTCGGCGCGCACATGTGTATGATACTTTGTGCAGTGATGCGGAAGTGGCTTTGTATCCGGGGTGCACTAATTTCACACGGTTGTCAGCGGTGTTAAGATTGTTCAATGTGAAGGCGAGAAGTGGGTGGAGCGATAAAAGTTTACCGAATTGCTTGAGTTGTTGAAAGACATGCTTCCAGAAGGCAACACATAATAACTTAGGTAATACCATACACCATCGTTTATTACCGGATGATCAGCTGAGGGTCGTTGTTGAGATTATTCGAGATGCTGATGCTCGAGTCCCTGTGCCCACTGAGGAGGTTCAAACAGTGGGTCAGGCCCCCGGTAACTTCATCCCCTGGCCAAGAAGATTGGTCAGCTTTCTTGTTGCATCTGAGGTATTCAGTTAGTTGTGTTTTTCTATATTCATAGTTGAAATTATTTATTATTGTTTAAAGATAATGCTTTATTTTTATTCGTTATAGGATGTTGGAAATGATCATATTCTGCCTAAAAGGTCGGATCCAGAAAGACCAGAGATGTCTGCTCCAGCCAAGGTATTCATTTGACCATTTAATTAATTACGAATGAAATAACTTAATTATCTGTGATTACTAATATATATCTTTGTTGTTTAGGGGATCGACAAAGGGGCACCTGGTGATGTTTTTAAACTTCTGGCTATACAGGTTGTCACCATGGAGAATGACACAACTTTGGTGAGGTTGGAACATGATGCCAGCCCAGGTGATGAATTGTATATTCCAAAGAAGGAACTTATGGAGATTGTACTTAATAAAGAAATGGCTAGTTCTGCACACCTATCGTTATGGTGCACGTAAGTACATTTTATTTATAAGTTAAGTAATTAATTTTTAAATACTATGATAATTAACATGTTTTTTCAATATATTATGAATCTGCATCGTATGTTAGTTGATCAGGGTAACCTCGCCCTTTATGGGTTCATTGACCCCATGTTCATTCATGGTGATGTTCACCTAGCATCAGAAGACCGGGTCATCACCATACGTGATATACTTGCCCGAGACGATCATCAATTCTACCTTGCGCCTTATCTCAATAAGTAAGTACCAGTTATTTAATTATAACTATATATGACTTAGTCACTAACTGTTCCGCAAATACAGCCAGCATTGGCAACTGTTGATCTTGTACCCTAGGATGAACGTCGTGGTCTTCTTCTGCTCAATTGGAAATAAGCCGGAGAATGAACTGCAGACGATCATCGAAATGTAAGCATTAAAATACTTTATAATCAGTAATGCAGTTGTTTTAATTATCTGGAATCTATATAGATATACTTTAATTAATGTTTATTTTGTCATGATAGTTCTATTAATGCAAGCCACATGTTGCGTGGTGAAAGGCGTCGGGCTATCAGATGGATTATTCCTAGGGTAAGATATTTATTAGTACAAATGCATCAAATGCAATGGGTATAATTATTGATTTCTATTTAATTTAATTCATCATATTCTAATTGGGTTTCATTTGTACGTAGTCGCGTTCACAACGTGGATCATGGGAATGTGGATACTATGTGATGCAGTGGATGTTGGAAATTATCTCCTCCAGGATCACTGAAAGATGGCACGAGGTAAATGTTAATTAATAACAATTAGAAGTAACAGTTATAGATTCGTTATATGTTTTACGTTAGTTTATTAATTACTTAAAAGATATAATCATTTATCCAATTAAACTTGCAGATATTCAACAATCCAACTCCATTATCTGATTCCGACATCAATAGCATAAGGAGGCGTTGGGCAACTTTCTTTCTTGAAGTATATCAACCATAGTATGTATATATATATGTGTGTGTGTGTGTGTGTGTGTGTGTGTGTGTGTGTGTGTGTGTGTGTGTGTGTGTGTGTGTGTGTGTGTGTATGTGTATGTATGTAGTTAGTTTAAAAACTTATCATGTACTGGCTATAGTGTACTTTTGACTGATCATATGTATTTTGATATGAAATCTATAATATATCATGTAGCTTTTTGGTTTCTAATTATCTTTGTTGTCTGAATGTAATTGAACGTACATATGTATTGTTCGTAATAAATTCAGTATATATTAATTGTGTTTTTGTTGTACAAAAATGATTGTTGAGAATATTTAGAGTATGTTATTCTGGTATTGATCTGCATTATTACTGAAACAAGGGAAATGAATGATAGAAATGTAAATAACAATTTCAAAAAAAAAAAAAGATTTTACACATCGGTTTTACAGAAAACCGATGTGTAAATTGAAATTTTCACATCGGTTTTTGTGTAAACCGACGTGTAAAGTCTAATTTCTACATCGGTTTTCAATAAAACCGATGTGGAAAGTGATATTTCCAATAGTTTACCAATTGATAAATGAATTTTCCACATCGATTTGTTTTAAAAACCGTTGTTAAAAATGTACTTTACACATCGGTTTCAAAACCGATGTGTAAAGTGGCAATAAACCACATCGGTCTTTTCAACATCAGTTTGAAAACCGATATGAAAAGCAAAAAATAACTGATATGGAATCCCTTTTCTGTACTAGTGTTTACCTAAGAAATCAAATGTGCTATTTTTACAATAGCATCTAAAGTATAAGATCTTCATTGCTTGATGCTTTAGTCCTTGTCCATTGCTTTGTGTCCTTGGTCTTCCATCCTTTAATCCCTGATTTATCTTTTTCATGAGTGATCTTGCATACAACTTAACACATAATAAGTACATAGTCAAAGTCAAAAATCTTATGCAAAATACACTTTGTTTGTGATACATCAAAATATGGATGATGGCTTAATCTTACAGTAATTACTGATGAGCGAAAAATCAATTGCTTGAAGGAATTTAAAATTTCATTGAAGATAATAAAGGAAAAAAAGAATATATGTTAATTTAGAAATTATCAATGTTGATTGAATACAATTAAGATTGGAACCCTACCATATTAGAATTTGTCAATTTAAAAGTAATTAAACTTAGAGTATGATCTTGATTTATTCTATTGAGAGAAAAATTAATCAATAAAAATTAATTAATTGGTATATGTCATGGTAGAATATTCTAATTTGAAATAGTATAAAAAAATAAAGGGTTAAATATGTTTTTAATCCCTATAAAATAAGCAAATTTTGATTTTGGTCCCTATAGGATTTTTTTTTTTTGATTTTCATCTCTCTAAAATTTGACATCACTGTTTTAGTCCATTGCATTCATTTTAGGATAGATAAATATAATTCATTTTAGGATTCAAAGAAAATTTTAGGGAAATCACATGCTAGCATGACATTACAGACTGTTATTGGATGTCACTTGAAATGACTGTGTGACCTTTTGGTAGACATATAAGTAGTTAATGAATGTCATATGACAATAAAGACCAAAAATAGTGATTTAGCATTTTGGAGAGATACAAATCAAAGAATTTCTTTATAGGGAGTAAAACTAAAATTCACTCGTTTATAGGGACCAAAAATATATTTAATCAAAAATAAATAAATAATTGCTATATATCAGAACTTTTAATTGAAAGTAATAAAAATTAGAATAGGACCTAATTTGCTTTATTGAAAGGAAAATCAATTAATAAAATAGTAAAGATATTTGGACACACGAATTTGGTCATCTTGTATAGACACGGTAGAGCTTATGAGTGTTTTGGGAGTGATGTAATACATGATGAAATAGAAGAAAACAACAAATAAGTGGGGATGATACTTTTATACGGTGTTGGACAAATATCATTACTCTTAATAAAAAAAAATGTATTGATTGGAATAAATAATTGTGGAATATGTTAAACTCAAATAATATAAAAAAATGAATAATAAAATTATTTACTTATCATGTTGGGAATTTAATAATTTCGAAATAATAAAAGTTTAAAGCGAGATTCCGATTTATTCTATCGAATGAAAAATCAATTAATAAAAAAAATGAACAATCAATTTGTTGGTAAAATATGATTGAAATATTATAAAAATAAGTAATATAATTCTTTGATGGATGTGAGAATATATTAAAATACAATTTTTTTAAAAAAACTCAATATACGTAAAGATACATGATTCATTAAAAAAAGAGTATTTGGGAATAATATTTCACGTTGAAATAATTTAAATTTAATATATAGGAAAGGATAAATACAGGTTTCATCCGTTCAACCCACATATATAATTGTAATGTTGATGAAATATTCCGTGTGATAAAGAACCCAGAATTTCTTCTCTCCCTAGAAGGTTGTTGCATAACATCATTATTATAGGACCCAACGGAAAATTGGAAAGATGGCAGGAAAAGACAAAGGAATTTCTTACCATCGTAGTTTCATGCGGATTGTGGACCCGTTGAGTTACAGGAGGCTTGGGTCCCATACATGACATATCGAGGAATTTACGCAGGGACGAGAATGTTTGTTAAAGTTCAGACTACAGAGAAGAAAACGTAACGCAAGGATGTTAAGTCAATGCATTTAGTTGACTTCCGCAACACATGCGTCCTTGCTATATATTGATTCTACAACTACAAGACAAAGGGGTTTAACTTTGAAGGATAACTAAACTTTTATCGTATAAACATTAAATTTTAGCTATTGCATTTGATATTTCATATATTTATTTAAATTTAATATCAATATATATGGCCACTAAAATTTTTTATATGAATAATTTTATGTGTGACTTTTAAAATTGTTATTTTAAGAGTAAAATATTTTTATTAATATGATAATTTATAATTGATTGATAATATAAAAAATTATAATGATAATGTGTAATAATTAAACCATATTTATTTTTGTATGCATGGTGGGGATGCATAGCTAGAGAGTGCAAGTGGGTTCTTCCGGAAGATAACAACTAGAGGAAGAATGGTCGATGTCATAGGGTCCGTTTGATTGAAAGCGATAGGAAGAACAAAGACAAGATGATGCATGCAACGATGCAACAAGTGGTTGAGTTACATCACAACTTTTTGTGATGTATGGTGTTTGTTAGTTGATACACACAAGACAAGTGATTTTATATAAGATGTTGTTTGATATGCTTACGACTTTGAGTAACAACACAAAAATTACTAAAATACCCTTTGTACTATATAATGTTTGGTTTATTATTATGAAAAGATACAGAATAAGAATTTTTATATTTAAAATTAATTTTTATTTATAAATAAATTATTATCATGTTGTCCTCTTACTTATAATTTATTACTAATAATTTGCACATTTTTTCAAGTATTATTTTAATTTTATAACTTTTTTAAAAAATAATTTATAGTAATGCTGATAAATTTTTATGTATATTTTTATAATTACCATATTTTAAATTAATAATTTTAAAACAAAAAAAATTAAGTTTATAATAATACTGATAAATTTCTATCTATAATTTATAATCACCATACTATGAATTAAAATAAAATTAAAATAAATTATTAAAAGTCTTAAAATGTTTATAATATTGTTTCAAAAAAAATGTTTATAATATTAATCTATAGTTATATATAGCAATGAATACGTATATATATAGATAGATTGATCTCATAACTGGGGAACCAGACTGATAATATTAAACATCGAGATCCAACCGTCTTCGGACGTGGGTAACTGGGTACTTGATATCATGGAAGACGTGGGTGGGTGAGAGACAGATAAAAGGGATTGAGTTGGCTATTTTTGTCATTTCATATTTATTGTACTTGGGACAATTTTTTGTCCCTTGGTTAAGTGAGTAACAAAATTTTATAATTTTGTTCTGTTCTTCATTTCTTATCTTGTGCTGTCCCATAAACATTTTTAAAATCAAACATGGAACAAGTTGTTTTGTTCTGTACTGTCCTTTATTTCACAGCGAATCAAACGGACCCATAGACTTTGGCTAACCCGACTTGAGGAATATTGATGCTTCGAGTAACGAGTTTGGTCAAACCTGATCAAACCCGACTCATTAAATCCCTAGAAAGCATGAAAAATCTAACTCAACTTATTTAACTATTAACTATAAAATATGCCTGGTGTAGCAACTATACAGTCTTTAACTTTGGTAGGCAAATATTAGTAACATTAGTATGTTATGTTAATGGGAGAAGTTGAATCCATGACCTCCTTATCACTCCAATCACTATGTCCTCCCCTCAAACCACCTTAACCACCTTTTATTTTTAGTCAATATGTAATGCCTCCTTATTTTTACTTTAACGTCTGTTTAAATTTTTTTAAAGGATAAAAACAACAATTTTTTAATTTGCAATATTTCTTTAAAAAAAAAATATACAATCAAGAAACAAACAAAAAATCAAATGATATTTTTATAATTATAACTGAAAATATATCAATTAAAATTTAAAACATGATGCAAACCAAAACACAGGTAAATATCTTGAAACAAATATTATATATATATATATATATATATATATATATATATATATATATATAGTAATTTTAAATTATATTATATTTTTAACATGTTTACAAAAATAATTGTTTTATCCTGACATGTTTATTGAAAAGTTTTTTTTATGCCCTTTATTGTAATTTCATAAGAAGATGACTTTTGTAACATTATACTCAAGGAGCTTAAAATATATTTTTAAGGTAAAATTATTATTTAGACTTCCAATCAAACGTAAAATAATTTTTTTATTTTATATAAACTGTTTTCAATAAATTCGTTTTTTTTAGTTTAAGCAAATAGCCTTATATGGTATGATATCAATGAAAAAACTATTGAAAATTAGGGCTTTCATAATGCACCTAACTTGTCGGGCTACCTCGTTTAACCGTATAAATCAGGTGCATTCCAGTCTCATTTCGTAACCCGTTTGAAATTTAGTGGGCTGGCAGAGAGCCTACCAAGTCCAATGCCATAAGCCCACAAGTCATTGCATCCGTACCTATATCCTCTGCTCTTTTTTGGTTTTTGTTTTTTTATAAACAAAAAGGTTAATTTAATGTGCTCTAACTCATATACAAGATATCATCGTGACTTTAAAATCGATCCAAGTAACTCATACTTACATACATATTTTTTATAAACAAAATATATATAAAATTGAGTATAAAGAGCATTCAACCCATATACAAAAAATAACAAAGGTTGAAGAAAAAAAATATGAAAACAATAGCTACTTCAGAACCTAAAGCACTATGAGAAGCAACTAGCTAGAAGGTTGAATGATAAGTATGTTCATCCCCTAATTAATAACCCAACAGTATCAGAAACAAACCACCCTGTTTCAGCATCAGGACCAAATAACATTGTTTCAATTTCCATCCTGTTTGAATGTAGCCAAAGCAAAGTAAAATGTGATCATATCATAAGCTACAATAGCAAGTTTTCATCGCCACTCCCCGACCAAAAGCCCCTTTCCAGAGCAAAAAAAAAAAAAAAGAGTAGCTGCACCACCATATGACAGCAAACCATAGCATCCTCCAAGTCTTTTTTGACTTCACACCCGCAAGAAGGCCTTCATGTTGCTGCAGCAAATCTGCAAGGTTTCCTGATAGAACAGTTTGCAGACCAAACCAACCATATATATATGTGCATCCATACAAAATATGTAAAATGACCAATGATAAGAATGTGAGATGTGGTTTCAGTAACACATTTACAAAAACAGCAGAGATGAGACTCATTTGCAAGCATAATTCCTCTCTTCTGTAGATTGTTTGCTATGGGAATCCTGTCCATAATTCCTCTCATACTTACATACTTAGATCAACACCAACCAAATGTTAGTAATATTTTTTTAATTAGTTGGATTTTATATGGAAAATGTTAAATTATATGCTCCACTTTTATTTGATGATTTTTTTTATAAGCAAATATATCTATTTAAATAAGTATAAGAATACTCTAATCCACATCACAAGTTTTAACAACACTAAAGTCATCTTCATTTCAGCACCCCATATTTTTACTTTTTGAGGTTCTTAAATGGGTCCTATCTTGACTTATCACCCTTTTTTACTTTTTACAACTTAAGTACCTTATCTCTTCAACCCAACAACTTCAAAAAAAGTATAAATGACTCACACAAAGATAAGGAGCTATGCTTCTACAAGCATCCATATTTTTTAAGCATCTCCTTCAAAATGAACTCCAACGACGGGTTAATTCTTAAGAGACAAGATCCTCTTTTTTTCCCCATAGTTGGAGATGAGCTAACTTATACAATTAATTGGACACATATACCAATATGAGAATATTGTACAAGGATAAAGCACACCATTACCATAAACCATGACTAAGATCTAATTCTAATAATTAAGGTCCAAAATACCCAACAAATTAAAACATCGACCAAGTGACGGCATGCCAGAAGATATGTCTCTGGTGAGTTTTATGTATCGATAAAAATTATGAAGAGTGTTAAAAAAAAGTGCGTCACTAGCTAGTATTTTTCATGTTCATAACTAAAACAACGACAACGACAACAATATTCTATCTATATCATATATAAAACGAATTGTTATGTGGAACCATCCCCATCTTGCAGCTCCTTCACAAGCTGCTTCAACTCCTTGTGGAGGCGACGAAGCTGAAGTCGTTGTCATGGTGGCGACAATAGTGGTAGCAAGACCTGATCGATGCCATGGATATTTATATGTTTTTTTAATAAAAAAAAGATGATTATGTTTTTAAAATAATTAATTCTTGACATGATTATACAATATTTTAAAAAAACTTAATTTTTTTTTAAAAAAATACAATCAATAATTTGCATTTAAGCGAGATGAACAATTGTATTTATTCCCTGTTAATAATCTAATTGAAATTTAACAGAAGAATTGATTTTACTAATAATAGAAGTTTAAGGACTAATTATGACGAAAAATAGTTAAATGGCTGATTTTAATGATAATAGAAGTTTAAAGATTAATTAAGAAGAAAAAATAATTAGAGGTGTCTATTTGCAAATGGACTAAAGTTTAAGGGGTGTGTGTACTTTGACATTTTTTATTTTTTGTTCATCAAGGGTATATCCTCTAGTCGATAGTCAAACATTAATTCATTTTCGAGATATAGAAATCATTATCAAAGTAAGTTTGTCTCAGCAAACAAAACTTTTTTTTTGTACACACCGTAAAAAAGGAATAAGCTGAATATATGCTTTTGTATTAAATGAGTGGAAATTGGAATTACACACACATGGACTCAAGGAAAGCTATGCTATTTAAAGATAGCAATAGCAACTAACAGACTCCTATCCTTTAGCAACTAACAGACTCCATAGCAATAGCAACTAACTAACTGAATTTGTTACAACAAACAAGACATATACTTAAGGAATTCCTTCACTCCCCCTCAAGTTGGAGCATGCAAGTTCTTAATGCCCAACTTGTTTAACAGGAATTCGAACCTTTCTTTGCCTAATGGCTTAGTGAAGATGCCTGTCACTTGATCATTAGTACCAATCTTCATGGGCTGAACTTCTTTTGACTGAATTCTCTCTCGAACAAAGTAGCAATCCATCTCAACATGCTTTGTCCTCTCATGAAAGACTGGATTCATTGCAATGTGGATGACTGCTTGGTGTCACAATGAAGTTCAGTCGGTTTCTGTTGTGGTGTTTCAAGTTCTGTCAAGAGCCACCTGAGCCAAATGACTTCACTAACAGTTGCAGCCATGCTTCTATATTCTGCTTCGGCTGATGATTTTGCCACAACAGTTTGCCTCTTGGTCCTCCATGATATTGGTGACTGTCCCAGCGTCACTAGGTAGCCAGTGCAAGACCTTCTGGTTAGTGGACATCCTCCCCAATCTGCATCACAATAAGCTTGCAGGTCGAGACCTCCTTTTACTGGAATGAAAATTCCTTGACCAGGGTTAGTTTTGAGATATCTCAAGATCCTATCCACTGCATCCATATGAACCTGTTTAGGATTAGTCATGAACTGACACAAAGTGTTCACAGCATAGGTGATGTCTGGCCTTGTTATGGTTAGATACAGAAGTTTCCCTAGCAGTTTCCTATATCTGGTTGCATCAGTGTCAGGTTCCTCCTTGTTAAATCTGAGATTACAATTCTGTTCCATAGGAAACTTACTGGGCCTGCTGTTCTGCATCTTTGTTTCTTGAAGGATATCTAGAGTGTACTTTCTCTGGCTTAAGACAATTCCATTAGGTGATCTTGCTACTTCCACTCCTAGGAAGTACTTTAAGGTTCCCAAGTCTTTGATGCTGAAAGTTTTGTCCAAGTATTCCTTAATCTTCTTCATAAATTCTGGACTGTTTCCTGCCAAAATGACATCATCCACATAGATGAGTGCAGCAAGAAACACCCCTCCGGCTTTGTAGATAAACAAGGAATGATCTACCTTAGACTGATTAAAACCAACATCATTTAAAGCCTTGGTGAACTTCTGATACCAATTTCTGGATGCTTGTTTGAGTCCATAGATTGACTTCTTCAATTTGCACACCCTTGTTTCTCCCTTCTTTGCAAAGCCTTCTGGAATCTTCATATAAATGTCTTCTGCCGAATCACCATGCAAGAATGAATTATTCACATCTAATTGGTGAATAATCCATCCCTTCTTTACTGCTACAGTCAGTAAGCATCTGATGGTAACAAGTTTTGCCACAGGAGCAAATGTCTCATGAAAGTCTTGTCCTTCTACTTGAGTGAAGCCTCTTGCAACCAGCCGAGCCTTGTACCTTTCAATGTCTCCATTAGGTTTGTACTTTATTTTGTAAATCCACTTTGAATCCACTGTGTTTCTACCTGGTGGGAGTTTCTCCAGGGACCATGTCCCATTGCTTTCAAGTGCATCAATTTCTTTTCTCATTGCTTCCCTCCAATATTCATGTGTTACTGCCTGCTTGAAATTCTTCGGCTCATCTCCAGAGGAAATGGCCACTAAGAAAGCATTATGTGATTGCGAAAATTTATCATAAGATATGAAATTTGAAATAGGATAAAGTACAGTGTTACCTGAAGTAGTGTTGGGATCGGTAATGGATGGTGGCAAGTCAACTTCATAGTCTACTAAGTGCCTGGGAAGTGATCTTACTCTTTGATTGTGTCTGTGATCAGTCTGAATCCTAGATTGATCATGGATTATGTCCTGATCATGTTCTGCTTCTGATTCCTGTGTTAAGTCTGTCATATGCTGATTATGCAGATCTGTTTCTTTTATCTTGTTATCATTCAATGGTGAATGAAGTTGAATGTCTTCATCATAGTTTTCAGATATTGTGTGCTGTTCCTTAGAAGTTTTGCCATGAGATTCGCATACATGTTTATAAGGAAAATCCTTTTCGCAGAAAATTACATCTCTTGACACAAAAAATTCTTTGTTATATATATCAAACAATTTGTATCCCTTCTGTCCAGTAGGATAGCCTATAAAAATGCAAGCTCTCCCCCTTTCATCAAACTTGCCTTCTTTTCTAGTTTTCATAGCATACACAAGACAACCAAAGACTCTTAGATGATCATAATCAGGTTTCTTTCCTAACATAATCTCATAGGGTGTCTTGTTATTAATAACCTTTGAAGGTAGTCTATTTATCAAATAAACAACTGTAAGAATACATTCCCCCCAAAATTGTATTGGAAGACCAGAATGGAATCTTATAGCTCTAGCTATTTCAAGAATATGTCTGTGTTTTCTTTCCACTACTCCATTCTGTTGGGGAGTGTAAACACATGTTAATTCCATGATAATTCCCTTTTCTTTGTAAAAATTTTGCATATTAGTTGAAGTGAATTCTAAACCATTGTCACTTCTGACTCTTTTGATTCTCTTTTGAAATTGAGTCTCTATCATGCATACAAAAGATTGTAGATAGTGTTCTACCTCTGATTTGTATTTCATCAAATACACCCAAACTCCCCTACTATGGTCATCAACTATGGTAAGAAAGTAATAAGCTCCAATGCTTGACTCAGTGTTATATCTACCCCATATATCACAATGGATAAGATCAAAACAAGCATTAGATTTTATTGAACTTAAGGGAAAAGATAACCTAGTTTGCTTAGCCCTTATACAAGAGTCACAAACTTTGCTATTCTGATTTTTATTCATAGGAGCAGATATGCCTATGCAAGACAGTTTTGCATCAGAAGTGTGGCCTAGCCTAGAGTGCCACAAACTAAAATCTACTGTTTTTCCTACCTTCATGGCTATTCCTCCATCATGCGTTGGTTCAAGGAGGTATAAACCATCTTGACATTTACCCTTTCCAATCAGTTTCTTCGAGGGTAAGTCCTGCACAACACATGAGTTGGCTATAAAGGTTATGGAACAGTTGTTTTCTTTAGTTAACCTACTGACAGAAAGGAGATTACAATGGAAATCAGGAACATACAACACTTTATTGATGTTTAATCCATTTGACAAATTAATAGTTCCTATTCCCTTGATTGGCACACTTGTGCCATTGGGAATTTTCACAGATTGACCATTAGAAAGAAAGCTTTCTTGAAGATTATTTTGGTCACATGTGATGTGTTCGAATTTGATATCAATGATCCAGGGCCTATTGAAGGATTTTATACCTGCTAGAGTTTTACCTGCCATGTTTACACTTGGTTTTGATGATTGTGCTATCGTGGCTGGTTCCACATCCATTTGAAGCTGCTGCATTAACTTCTCATATCGTTTAATTGACAGTCCAGGAATAGGGCTTTCATCAGTGCCAACTTGATTCACCTTGAAACCACCTTTCTTGCTCCAAGATCCTGTCTTTTCTTTCCTTTCTTTGCATGGCTTTCTCCAGTCTTGTGGATAGCCAACTATCTCCCAACATTCTTCCTTAACATGACCAATTTTATGGCAATGATCACATTTTGGTCTATCTTTCTTGGTTCCTTTGTTATTACCCTGAATTTGGAAAGCTGAGGTTTCTGCAACAGGTTTGCTCATTGTTGAAATCATCCTTTGCTGTTAATTCATCCTCTGCCACTAGATGATAAGCCTGTCCAAGATTTAACTTTGGAGCCTGAAAACATCATCCAGGCCCATAAGAAAGTCATATAATTGGTCCTTTTCTCGCATTTGCTCCAATTGTTTATGCACATTACATGTGCAGTTTCCACAATTGCATTTTGGCCAAGGTGTTATGGATTGAACTTCATCCCATGACCCCTTTAATTTGGTGTAGTATGTTGGGATTGATAATTTTTCTTGCCTGAGGAGACTTATGGCTCGCCTTAGTTCATACACCCTAGGTGCACTTCCTTTGGTAAACCTATCTTCAAGATCCACCCAAATCTCTCGTGCAATTCCTGCGTACCTGACACTGCTCCTCACTTCTTTATCCATTCCATTCCTCAGCCAACCCTTCACCATTGCATTACAATGCATCCAATGGCCAAGATTTGGTGAATCGGCCTGTGGCATAGAGATGGTGCCATCCACAAAGCCAATTTTGTTCTTGGCATATAATGCATTGCTCATGTCTGCAATCCATTCACCATAATTTGTATTGTTGAGTAGTTCACTCACAAATAGTTGGCCAGGTTGATCAGAAGGATGGAGATAGTATGGAGACATATGATCGATGGCTTCTTCACTACAAGATTTCTTCTTTTCTTTCTTTGAAGAAGAGGAAGGTTCTTCTTTCTTTGGATTTTCATCTTCTGTATCTGACATGATTGCAAGGCAGTATCACAATCCAGGATTTTAGCTCTGATTATACCATGTAAAAAAGGAATAAGCTGAATATATGCTTTTGTATTAAATGAGTGGAAATTGGAATTACACACACATGGACTCAAGGAAAGCTATGCTATTTATAGATAGCAATAGCAACTAAGAGACTCCTGTCCTTTAGCAACTAACAGACTCCATAGCAATAGCAACTAACTAACTGAATTTGTTACAACAAACAAGACATATACTCAGGGAATTCCTTCACACACAACATGAATCGACTTCGGATCTATTTATTGGCAAATGCATATGTAGTAATCACAGTTTTTTTTTTCATTCTTTAGTCATAATTATAACTGTAGCGATTTATCAATTTTTAAAAGTGGACTAGAAAGTAAACGGATCTTAAATATTCAAAGACTACTGATGTTGAAAATCGAAAATGTAGCAATATCCTTCATAACTGAGGATCCTGCGGGGTTGTTTTTCCATTTTCATGGCATGACAGAACTAATGGTTCAACAATTTGAACTGCCAAAATTTGATATTTTGCTATTTGCGCTACATATATTTTACTCAGGGTTTCTTGAGTTCGCTATAGGTTTCTTGCTGGCTTTGTTATGTTTGGCAGCCTATCTTTCGAAATTGTTTTTGCTGCGATCTCACTGGTAGCAAAGTCGGCAAAGTAAGGCATCTTTATACTTTTATTATCGAAAAAAATATTTTACTTAGGGTTTTTTTTTTTTATAAGCAAAAAATGTACGTGGGTACTCTAACCCATTTATAATGTCTATGATTAACTATAATCCACTGAAGAACTAAGGGTCTGTTTGATTAGTAGTACATGACAAAACATGGAGAACAGTACGGAACAACACAAGACAACTACTTGAGTTACAACACAACTTTTTATGCTGTATGTTGTTTGTTAGCCGATGCACAGCACTAGCAATTTTGTACAGTATGTTGTTTGATATGCTTATGCTACTAGAGTCCAGAACAACACAAAATTATTAAAATACCATTTGTACTATATAATATTTTATTTGCATTATGAAAAGTTACAGAACAATATTTTTATATTTTAAATTATTTTTTATTTATAATTAAATTAATATCATACTATCCTCTTATTATAATTTTTTTTATAAATATAATTTATTAAAATATGGATACGTTTATGTAAGAAAAAAAAATGTGGATACATTTTTCAAATATTATTTTTTTATCATTTAAAAAGTATTTTAAATTTATAATAATACCGATAATTTTATATCTATATTTTTTAATTACCATACTATAAATTAAAATTAAATTATTAAAATGCTAATTAAAAAGTTTATAATACTAATCTATAGTTATATATAGCAATAGCAATAGCAATGAAGAATGTTTCTTAAAAAAAAAAAAGCAATCAAGCATGTGATCACTGACCACGGACAAGAGGTTATTCTTACGTGGGTTTACGTGCATATGTGAGGAGGAATAAAAAGTCTATTTTTGTCATTTCATTTTTATTGTACATAGGATAACTTTTTGTCCCTTGATCAAGTAAGTAACAAAATTTTATATTTTTGTCCTGTCTTTTATCTCTTTTCTTATGATGTTCATAACAATTTTTACAATCAAACATATAACAAGTCTTGTTCTCTGGTATCTCATGTTTTATAGGGAAGACCTAAGGCATAATGTCAACCTAAAAGCACATAATATATGCTATAAGGTTGAATGATAACTCTCTTCAACCCCCAAACCAGCACCGTTATTTTTCAGAAAAATTCCACTAAAGTTGTAACCACCATTTTTTGGTTTCCTGCACCTAGATCAACATCCGTAACCATGTGGCAGCCTAACCTAACTCCAACTTTTTGTAATAACCCAAGTCTGAATGTAATATCCCTGAAGCCTTCCTAAAATACGCCACCCTTGAGACCACTTTTGTCCCTACAGCAACATCAACCAGCCAGTACATGATCAAACCCCTCCCTAAAACATGACCAATTATGAACCAAGTGGCCCCTGCATCATATTGAACAGCACATGGAATATCAGACAACATTGCATACAGATTACTACATTTTCACCTTCTTCTTGTTGCAATATTCCAGACAGGATTTCAGATTTAAGCACCAGTCAGTGAATGAGAAATTAATATCAGTCGCCTTATGTTGATGCACTAGCTCCATGATCTAAATCTGATAGCTTCAAACACCTTGTCAAAATGTAGTTTGATGTCATTGAAAGTTAGACCATTCCTTCATAACCATAGAGACCAAACTACCGCCATCCATAGAATAGACCACCATGTGTTTTTCTTCCTACTCCACAAAATACCCAAGTGCTGACAAAAATGTAGCTTAGGTTCATATAGAATAGCACTGCATCAACACCTACCCGATTGTAAATGTGCATCCAGATTTTGTATGAAAAAGAACAAGTAAATAACATATGAGAAGAATCCTCCAAGGTTGACTTACAGAACCTGCACAATGTTTGATCTGGTGGCAAAATCATCCCCCTCCTTATAAGGTTAGCTGCTGTAGGGCCCCTATCAAATGAAACCTTCCAACAAAACACCAGAACTTTCAGAGGGGATTTGCACTCCCATAGTTGCTTTTAGAAACCTGAGTCAAAAGAGGAATTAACCCTGGAGATTAAACCATAAGCTGATCTAGCCGAGTAAGAACCTGATGGTACCCCTTGCCACAACCAAGAATCTTGTTTGTTTCGATGGATTGAGCATGAAGATAGAAGATGGGTCAAATTTTCCAAGCTTTCTTCCTCCCATGAGAATAAGTTCCTGCGAAAGTTGTGGTTCCATAGCCATACACCCCCATCCAAACCTCCCATTTCAGCTACAGTTGCACCCTTCACTAGTGCAGAAATGAGATTCCACATCGGTTATTTTTGGCTTTTCACATCGGTTTTGAAACGGATGTTGAAATGACCGATGTGATTTATTGCCACTTTTCACATCGGTTTTAAAACCGATGTTAATAGTATATTTTTAACCGTGGTTTTGTCTCTAACCGATGTGAAAAATTAATTTGTCAATTGGTAATCTATTGGAAATTTCACTTTTCACATCGGTTTTGCCAAAACCGATGTGAAAATTTCACTTTCCACATCGGTTTTAATGAGAACCGATGTGGAAATTTCACTTTACACATCGGTTCTCATTAAAACCGATGTGGAAAGTGAAATATTCACATCGGTTTTGGAAAAACCGATGTGTAAAGTCTCATTTTTTTTTTATTCTGTTATTTACATTTCTGTCATTCATTTCCCCTGTTTCAGTAATGCAGATCAATACCATAATAACATACTGTAAATATTCTAAACACAATCACTTTTGTACGACAAAAACACAACTAATATATACTGAGTTTATTACGAACAATACATATGTACGTTCAATTACATTCAGACAACAAAGATAATTAGAAACCAAAAAGCTACATGATATATTATAGATTTCATATCAAAATACATATGATCAGTCAAAAATACACTATAGCTAGTACATGATAAGTTTTTAAACTAAATACATATATACAAACTATGGTTGGTACACTTCAAGAAAGAAAGTTGCCCAACGCCTCTTTATGTTGATGTCGGAATCAGATAATGAGGTTGGATTGTTGAATATCTGCAAGTTTAATTGGACAAAAGATTATATCTTTTAAGTAATAAACTAACATAAAACATATAACGAATCTATAACTATTACTTCTAATAGTGTCAATTAACATTTACCTCGTGCCATCTTTCAGTGATCCTGGAGGAGATAATTTCCAACATCCACTGCATCACATAGTAGCCACATTCCCATGATTCACGTTGCATACGTGACTACGTACAAATGAAACCCAATTAGAATATGAGCAATTAAATAGAAATCAATAATTATATCCACTGCATTTGATGTATTTGAAGTAATAAATATCTTACGCTAGGAATAATCACTACAAAAAAAAGGTTGTTTAGCGACCGAAAATAGTGACCGAATTTTTTGGTTGTTTTTGGCGACCGAAATGGCGACCGATTATAGGATCTACATGAAAGACTGATTAGAGTTAATACTGCGACCGAAATAGAGCGTAGCAGGGTTATCGGTCGCTATTTCAGTCGCTAAATAAAGGAACTTAAAAGTCAGAAATTTTATGCCTTTTTAGCGACCGAAATGACGATCGAATTAAATGCAGCGGTTAAATTTTATTTACATTTGCGACCGATATTAATTCGGTCGCTAAACGGCGCGTTAAAAAAGCTAAAAGTGCGCGCCTTAGCGACCGATATAAAAATCCGTCGCTAAATTTATGAATTTAAATTTTGAAATGGCAACCTTGCGACCGAAATAATCGGTCGCTAAAAATTAAAATCCCTAAAAACGCAGAAACCCCTTTCTTCTTCCATTTCGCGATCTCTCTTCCTCTCTCTCACTCGATCTCTCTTTCTCTCCTCCGGCCACCACGGTTCGCGACTGCCGCCCCTCCTCCGGCCACCACCATCACGGTAAGCTCTCCTCTCTCTCTCTCTCTCTCTCCATCTCTCTCTCTCTATCTGTTTCTAACTTTTTCTCTCTCTCAGTTCTCTCCTTCTCCGCACGGCTGCCGCCGTTGCCGGCACCACTAGAGCAGTGTCGTCGTCCTCCTCCTTCTCTGGTATGTTTTCGCCTCTCCTCGCCTCTATCTCTCTCTCTCTCCATTCTTCTGGTTTGTGTATTCTCTGGTATGTTTTTGGTATCATTCTGCTACATTTAGTGGTTCTGTTCTTCAGCCAAATTATAATGGTGGTTAAATTCTGACCACAAGTTCTCTGTTGTCTATGTTGTCTATTGTTTGTTCTTTGTTCTAAAATTATATTTGATGTTAAGTTGTTTGTGTGAATTAAGTTGATTATGAAAAATGCACATGAGTTGTTTGAGAATTTTCTCTGGGGGTAATGCCAAGTTTTTCTCTGGGGAATAGTTAGATAACTGAACTTTTCTTCCTAAGTGGATTAAGAAGCCTTTCAGGCTTTCATACTACATTTCTTAATTTTTAATTTTTATTTTTTTATAGGACATTTCTTAAGTTTTATCTCATTCATATAGTTTATCTTGATGTGATTTTTATGTTCATAAACTATTTTCAGAGTTTAAATTGAGACATGTTATCAGATTGCTAATATATGCATTTTTGTTTTTTGGTGAATGCTAATATATGCATTTGACCCTTGCTTTTCTGTCTATATTTTCAGTTTGCTAATATCAGTTTTTGCTTTAATTTTTGTTTGATTTTAAGAAAGTGATTGATATTATATTAGTCATATTACTAAAATGCATAAAAAAAAATGGCGAGTATGTGAGTTCAAACAAAGGGTCAAGCAAAGTAATTCTTCTCTGTCCTTATTGTTTTTCATTTATGCTAAAGTTTAATTGTAAGATATAAATGTGCAAAAAGATACACCATGTAGTAAGCCTAAAAGGCCAAACATATTTTCACATGAAATCATTTCCGTCCCTTACATCACAATTTGATCGAAGTTCTTGGTTGGGAGAGGATATTCTTGATGGACATATTGATTTTGGATAATTAAGAGGCAATCATGATATACTGTTGATATTTTCTTTCCATTACGCAGAATGAGTCATAGTCTCATAGATATCCAAGTTCTTTAGAGGTTATTATCTGTTGCAATAAGTTGTGTCTTTGGTCTTTCTATTGCCAGGTCTGTTGCCATATTTTGGCTCCAGTGGTTTTCTATCTTACCTTCCATATTTTAGAAAGCAGCTCTGTACACAATATTATGAAAGCAACTCTGGTTTTCTACTCATTTGTTTCACTAGGAAATGGAGCTTTCTAGAAATAGTTGTTGATGACCATCCTTACTAGGTTATCTAGGCACTTCCGGTAGGAAAAGTCCTCTCTGTGACCATCCTTCAAAACGACGTAAAAGCATCTGCTTTCCTGAAAACTACTATGTTTGCTAATCTGTAAAGTTGCATGTGAAGTTGCATTTCTTTGTTCTATTTTAACATGCTAGTATGCTACATGGATCTTTCCATCTTTTCTTATTATCACTACTTGATGAAGTTTAGTCATATGACTTGTTTTCCTTATTGTTTTATCAGAAAATGGATTCGACTAAATGTTTTGAGACAACCATCCATATACACCAGGTACAGTATCTCATCAACTTATGAATAACGATCGGATTCACGTAATGATAGTTAAGGCATAAACTAATCATTAATAAATTGTTCTTGTGTATTTGCAGGATTTGATTTCAATCCCACGATCATTCTACCGTCGTTGGGGACAAGAAATACCGCGTGTTGTGACTATTGAAGACAAAAGCGAAAATTTGTTCAATGGGAATATAGTAATCCATGAGGATCGCCCATATTTTGCAACAGATACAAATGGTATCAGGGAATTGTATTTGTTGTCCACTGGTGCATTGGCAAAGTTTAAGTATCTTGGGGATTCTCGCTTCTACATGTTCATCCCTTTGGAAGATTGATGAGTTTTGATATTTTGATATTTTGATTAGCACTTATTGATTGTGGTATGTTTTTTTATAAACAATTATTAAACTTGCGTTAATTAATGTATATGTTTTCTTGATCATATTGACTGTGGTGTTTTGGATCGTTAGTACATCATATTTACATTTTCTATTTATTCAAAAAAAATATTGGTGTATTTTGTTTATATCAGAAATTAAAAATCAATGCGATAATAGTTGAACAACAATATTTGGTCGGCAGGATTAAGTTACAGGAAAATTTTAAAAAAAAAAATCAAAATTTGCGACCGAAATAGCGACCGAATATCGGTCACCAAATTAGGTGAGCTGAGCATGCGACCAACTATACGGCGACCGAAATATATAATTTTGCGACCGAAATACAAGTTCGGTCGCTAAACATTTAGCCACCAGGGTTTCTGCTACCCCCTTAATTCGGTCGCTAATTCGGTCGCCAAACTATATAGCAACCGAATTATCATGTTTAGCGACCGAAATCTTCGGTCGCTAAATAGGGTTTTTTTGTAGTGAATCCATCTGATAGCCCGAGTACGCCTTTCACCACGCAACATGTGGTTTGCAGTAATAGACCTATTATGACAAAAACATTAATTAAAGTATATCTAATAGATTTCAGATAATTAAAACAACTGCATTACTGATTATAAAGTATTTTAATGCTTACGTTTCGATGATCGTCTTCAGTGCATTCGCCGGCTTATTTCCCAATGAGCAGAAGAAGACCCCGACGTTCATCCTAGGGTACAAGATCAACAGTTGCCAATGTTGGCTGTATTTGCGGAACAGTTAGTGACTAAGTCATATATAGTTATACTTAAATAACCGGTACTTACTTATTGAGATAAGGCGCAAGGTAGATTTGATAATCGTCTCGGGCAAGTATATCACGTATGGTGGTGACCGGGTCTTCTGATGCTAGGAGAACATCACCCTGAATGAACATGGAGTCAAGTATATAACATTAGAATCAATGAATAACTATTTTAACTGAATTAAGAAAAAGTTTTTCCCAAACTGTCCAACTTTGGACAATTCAAGATCCAACACAATGAGCGGTACATTAAGCACATACACGTGTGCTCATTAGTATTGCATCTCAAACGGGAAACTAAGGCTTTACTAATTATGTAGCTTGCATGAAGATGGATATTGAAAAGTGAAGAAAATGAGCCAAACAGAGCCCATCACGGCCTAGCCGTGACAGCCATCACGACCATGATACAATAGAGCTGAAAAAGTCAGAACTGGTCACGGCCAGCCCGTGATGTCCATCACGGCCGTGACATGCCATCTGAACCAGACCCTCACAGGTAGAACTGATCACGGCCTAGCCGTGATGGTGGTCACGGCCGTGACAGACCAACCAGTGAAGCAACCTCCAAGGCAGAATCCATCACGGCCTAGCCGTGACAAGCATCAGGACCGTGACGCGTGATACCACCACTGGAAAAATCCAGTCTTGGAGCCATTTCCACTATGGTGGATTAGAAATAGATTCCCACTTTATAACACTTCACACACAGAACAACACAAGTATACACAGAACAAGGACTCAAGACACAAACTTCATCAAAGGGGTCACAACAAGGCACTAACACACTCATGACAGAGCCTAGACAATATTTTCAGCAGAGAGAACATACCAGAGTTGTGAGATGCTAAGAGATTGGAGTGGTGGTTCGTGAGTAACGGTCGTCTTCGCGGAAGCACGAACGGAGTGGTGGGTCTCCTTAAGTTTCAAGCGCAGCAACCAGTATAAGCTAGGGTTAGAAGTCAGGACTTTCACGACCGCCGCTATTGATGTAAGCTAGGGTTGAAGAACTGGCGCAAATATTCAAAGCAATCAAAACGAAAAGGAGGGAGAGTGAGCTCACAGGCATGCGGATGAAAAGGACAGATGAAAAGGTCTCTGCGCGAAAATGAAAAGGGGGAAGAGGGAATTAAAAATGACAGATAACAATACACATCGGTTAATAAAAAACCGAGGTTATAAAGTTTTACACATCGGTTATTTTACAACCGATGTAAAAAGTTATATTATTTATTTCCTTAATTTTTTATTCGTTTTTCCACATCGGTTTTTAAAAAACCGATGTTAAAGCATACACATTTCCACATCGGTTATTACAAAACCGATGTGTTAAAGTATGCATTTTTTAATTTTTTATTTTTGGTTCAATTTTCAACATCGGTTTAAAAAAACTGATGTTAAAACCTTTATAACATCGGTTAAATATAAAACCGATGTTAAAAATTTTCAATTTAATTTCGAAAATGCCACCGCCTCCTTTTTCACATCGATTTTTTGAAAACCGATATTAAAACCCCGATGTAAAAAGTATATTTTGCACTAGTGCTTTGAGGATGAAATGCTGAAAAGTCTTGTAAACTTTGCTTTTAGCTTTTAGACTAACATCTCCCACCCAAAGGTCTTCCCAGAAAAGAGTTTCTCCCCCATCTCCTAGTTGTCTAGCCACCCCCATTGGAAAACCAGCCTTCTTTAGATGAATCCTCCCCATCTACCTTGCCTGAATCCATTAACCTCTCCCTGAACCCGACTCTAGCTTCATACCTTATCCTAAGAACTTTACTCCAAAGTCCCTCACTCCCAAGTAATAGACGTCATCTCCATTTGCCTAGCAAGGAAAGATTGAAGCCGAGTAAATTTTTCACCGCAAGACCTCCTTCCTCCTTTGATCTGCAAACCACATCCCAACTCACCCATGGGATTTTCCGACAGTTCTCCGAACCACCCCAAAGGAAATGTCGGTGAATTTGAGTTAGGGAATTAATCACCTTCCTAGAAGCTTTGTAAAAAGAAAAATAATACACCGGTAAAGAAGCTAAGATCGCATTTAACAGAACAATCCGACCTCCCATCATTAAGTGTTTTTTCCTCCACCCTACCAACCCGGACTTCATCGTTCGGATTACCGGATTCCAGTAACTTGCCTTCCTCGGGTTGCCTCTAACTAGGATCCCAAGAAAGCTGAAAGGTGCCAAGCCCACCCTGTAGTTCAAAACTGCCGCCAACCGAGCCAACATCTCAGGGCCATCTCTAATCCCCATCACACCACTCTTGTGAAAGTTTATTTTCAAACCAGAAGCAAGTTCGAAACATCTTAAAATCCCTTTCCACGCCATTGTGTTCTCAACAAACATTTTCCCCACCAATATGGTATCATCGACATATTGTACATGGGAAATTGCTACCTCATTGGTTTGGTTCCTGATTGTATAAGGTTCATAGAAGCCCATGGCAACCGCTTTAATGAGCAAACCGTCTAGCCTTCCAGCAACAATCAAAAACAGGAAAGGTGCCATAGGGTGGCCTTGTCGCAAGCCCTTGGACACACTAAATTCCTGTGTAGGGCTGCCGTTTACTAAGACAGAAACCGAGGCCGAGGAAAGGCATACATTCATACAAGATCCCAGCATTCATTGAATCCCATCCGAGCCAACATGTGATCTAAAAATTCCCAGCTTACCGAGTCGCAAGTCTTTTCAAAATCCACCATGAGAAGCACGCATGGCTCACCTCTCTTTTTTGCATAATCTATGAATGCAGATGTTGTCCAAAATGTTTCCTCCCTATATGAATGTAGATTGAAAATACGAAATGATGCTCCTCATAACTCTACTAAGCCTGCTTGCCAACATTTTTGTGAGAATCTTTTAGCATACCCCAACCAGTGAGATCGGTATGAACTCTTCAAGCTTCAAAGGACTGTCCTTTTTTGGAATTAGAACCAGAAACTATGCATTGCTTCCTCTAGGTAATTTTCCATTGGTATGGAACTCCCTGAACATTTGCACGAAGTCCTCCTTGATGATGTTCCAGAATTTATTTATAAATGCAAAATTGTACCCGTCCGGCCCCGGACTCTTGCTACTCTCACAATTCCACACAGCAATCTCGATTTCCTCCAGAGAGAACTCAGCTGTAAGCATATCATTTTGCACCCTTGAAATCTATTTGAAAACTACCCCATCAAGAGTGGGTCTTGTCCTAGAAGATTCCTCATTGAACCTGTTTTTGAAATACCTATGGACATGATCCTTCACTGTGGCTGCCCCCTCCACCCAAGAGCCCTCAATGTGCAAGCCTTGTATCTTATTATTCCTTTTCCTCTTATTGATGCAAGCATGAAAGTACGTGGAATTTGAATCGCCTTCCTTTAACCATTTTGTCTTTGCGCATTGAGCAATGAAAACTTCCTTCATCTTAGACCACCTCCAAAAGGATTCTTGATGATCCCTCTCCTTAGAATATCTTCATCTGACAAGACTGATTCCTCCCCTAATTTGTCCACCGAATTAATGCCTTCAATTGCCTTCAAGATGTTCTCATCCAGATTTCCATTACTGTTTTTGTTCCAGCCAATGATCTCCTTCTTCAGCATTTTAAGTTTTTCTTTTACCATATAAGCCCCCCACCCTCTTATGTCAAAAGAAGCCCACTTTTCTTCCACACACCTGCTGAAATCCTTGTGGAGCAGCCACGAGTTCATGACCCTGAATGGTTTAGGGCCCCATTCTTGTCCTTCCGATTTGATAACCACCGCGCAATGGTCGGATATTGATCTGTCTACTCCCCATCGACCAACATTTGTCCACTTCTCTAACCAATCATATGAGATTAGAAAGCGGTCCAGCTTGCTCATGAAGCTGCCATTCCCCCTATACTATGTGTATTTCCTACCGATGAGAGGAAGATCGTTAAGTTCCATATTGCCTATGAAATTTTTGAATTCACCCATCTCTAAATTTTTGTCTTGTATGTTTCTCCCACGTCGTTCACTGTTGTTTATTACTGCATTGAAATCACCCGACACACACCAAAAACCGCAATCAGAAGCCATCCTCAACATGGTTAGCTCCTCCTTCAACAATATTTTCCCTACAATGTCGCATGGACTGTAGACGTTTACTATGACACAGGTAATCTCTTCCCTTCCCCATCTTCCTTTCACCCCTAAGAATCCTTGACCAGTGAATGGTTCTTGAAGGTTAAATACAATTTTATTCCATAAGCATAACATTCCTCCTGAATTGCCTTGTGAGTCTCTAGCCACCCATCCTACATCAGATCCTCCCTAAGTCGAATCGCACAATCGTTGATCAAAACCCCCATTTTTGTTTCCCGGATGCAAATGAAATCCAGCTTCTCCTTAGTTACCAAACACTTTTTGGCCCTCTTTTTTATTCTCCCCCCAACCCCTTGATATTATAGGTCCCTATCAGCATGAAGATTTCTATTTTCCCCTGCTTTTGTCTTTATCCTCCATTTTATGCCCATCCCTGTCTCTTTTTTCTAGATCCACCAATTTGTTTGCCACATCATTATCATCTTGTTTGGATGCCAAGCCTAAACGTTTCCCTATGTTCCATATCTTGGTTGCCTCTTCCACCATATCCGATTTTATAATGGCATTGTTTCTACACAAGATTTGGCTGTCTGAGATAGAATTGTTAACCTGGGTGTCCCTCCTAAGCCTCGAATGCTGATTGACCCCTTTTTATCCTGCGCCTCAAGATTGAAACCTCGATTCCTCCCTCCCCCGAGCTACCAGCATACCAAGATCCTCTTCAACACACGACCCAGTTCTGGTAATGATCTTCCTCTTCCTTGGTCTTGAGTTCCCATTGACGCCGATCAAATTGTTCCATTAATCCCCCACCATGCCTTTGTTCTTCTTGTTTTTTTTTTCCCGTTTTTTCTATAAATGCTTGACTCAGACACCTTGCTCTTGTCCTTGTTTTTTGAACTCGAAACAACTTTGAAGCCCAAAGTTCCCCGCTTAACACCATTGTCAGTTTCCTTAGTGGATAGATGATAAGCCTCTGGCTTTTCTAGTTTTATAGCTAGTAAGGCCACAATTTTTGTGCTAAATGTTCGAGTTTAATCTTGTTTTCACCCAAATTTTTCTTTAGTTGTCCTCGAGCAACATTTTGAGTCTCTTAAGTAGTTTTTAGGATATTTTGGTTAATTTTAAGTCAAATAAAACATTTAATGCTACTCTTTATTTTCTGGTTAAAATTCAAGCTCAAGGAAACTTGGAAACTCGAAGAAAACAAGCAAAAAGAAGAATTTCAGGGTGTTGCCCAGCGAGACAGTGCTCGCCTCGCGAGTCAGAGCTGATGCAGAGCAATAAAGGAGGACTTTCAGGTTCGCCCCGCAGGCCAGACACATGAAATCTGAGAGTGCTTTGTCTCGCCTCGCGAAACAGTCCTCGCCCCGCGAGGATTCAAAACCAGATTGGAGCCAAAAGTTAGTGTTCGCCTCGCAAGCGAGCGCAGATCCAGTTTCCTATATATAGATTGTTTCAATGTGAATTAGAGGACAATTTTTATACCAGTTTTTAGATCTCTTTTTCTAATCCTAGTTTTCTTGGAGCTGCGTCTCCCTTAGTGTTTATGATTATTTTCTGTTTTATTTTCAATTATTTGTTGTTGATTATGAACGTGATGAGGAGATAATCATCTTTTCTGAGGGATCGATGAAGCCACTCATGACGACATAGTTTCTATGTGATGTTTCTTCTCCCTATTCTTAATTCTTGTTTTTAATTTTGATTGATTGCGTTAATCAAAAGTGCACGTGGTTAACTAGTCAAGCACGATGAGATCGAGAAGAGATTCGTGCTTTAGGACTTGGGTTAGGAACATCGATTGAGTACGGCTAGAGATAGAGTATGGGATTGGTGCAATCGTCCTAGGGAACCAAGGGCTTAATGAATCTTGTGGGTTGTCGGATCGAGAGATAGGCAATTGGCATGTTTAGGTATTTCCTTTTGGGCTCGAGAGAGACATTAGGATAGTCGAGGGTTCCTGATTGGCATGTAATTGAATTTAGTAATAGAAATAATCATTTGGATCTATTGGTTAATTGGGTAGGTGAATTCATGACCTTGGATCTCACTATCATAGTTAACATATAGATAATTTATTAGATAATATCTTTTGTCTTGCTTTAATTTAGATAATATATAATTGTTTATATAAGAGATTTTATCCCAACAAACTTCTCTCTCATCATTGACTTGGTTTAGGTTAGTTATCTTCTTTAGACATAGACAAATTGGTCATACAATCCCTGTGTTCGATACTCGATAATTTACTTATTGTTTTAATTATAACTTGCTTCAATCCGATACACTTATCGAAAATCATCAATAGATCTGACGAAATTAATATTTGCCCCTTACCAATGTTACGAGGCCCAGCTTCATTGCCCAGATGAATTAGCGGTTGCATCCCCTCCTTTACCAAAATAAATGTACCTGCTTTGGGTGACACGTTTACGACCCTGATCCCTCTTTGGTGAATGCCCATCCTCGAGTAATTCATTTAGGTCATTATCTTTGTGTTACCTGGACTGCTGCCCTCACCCAATGATGCCGATTGGGCCTGTCTCACGCATTGCAGAGGCCTATTAAGCATCACATTAGCTTGATTGCATCCCTCCACTTCACCCGCTGAATCCCCTTTGTTAATAACCTCCTTTTGCGTGGTCACAGTAACAGTAGGCGCTGCAGAAGAGGCCCTTAGATTGGGTTTGCTGTTGTACCAAGTCTCGGGAACCACATTAGTCTCCATCAACTCCCTGAACCAGCCGTCATCTTCAACATCATCGTCCTTTTTGCTCAGCAGTTTTTGAATTTGAAAATTCCTTCTGAAGCTGCTGAACAATCTCTTGCCGGAAGCTACTGGACAGTTCCGTTTCTGGTACCACACTGCCGAACTCGGAATCCTCCTCCTCCGACTGATAATTCTCGTCAACCTCCTTAACAACATATTTTGTGGATATAAGACTAGATTGCCTCCCAAAGGTGCAGCTCTTATAGTGCTCAAGCCTTCATTCAGCAGTTCTTCCTGCAAATTTTCTACACCCTCTGGATTTATTGTTTCGCCTATGTAGCTTCCTTTGAGCCAGGTCATTTGGTCTTCCGACACATTAAATGACATTCAAAACCATTCATTTTTTTTAAGTAATACTTTCGTTCCCCTCCATTTGGTTCCTATAAATAAAAAATTATTAAAATAATTTTTATTCATAAAAAAATTGCTATTTACATCTCTTACCCTTCCCCATCTCATAAACACCTTCCACAAATCCTCCTCGCTGTAGCTATCTGGGAAATTTGTAAAGAATTACAAAGTAGTCCCACGATCCTCCCATCTCACCCATGTATTTCGATCTCTTCTACCCCATGGTTGTTGAAAGTTTGTGTTTACGTCCCTGTCTCTCGCCCAAAATCTACCCTCTCTCTCTCTCTAACTTTCTCTCTCATAACTTTTTACCTTGCATCAAGACCTACTTAGGGTTATACTTAATGAAATTGCCCAGTTGATATGCGCAATGTATGTTATGTGTGACATGTATCAAGTATTGGACATGTTATCATTGAATCGAGTTAGGCGCAATGTTTCCTTTCTCTGATTTACTTTCCCACGAAACACGAGATAAAACTAAAGGCTAGGTTTCTACATCAAGAATGTTCTCAGTTATTCGGCCTTCATAGGCTATTGCGTTCCAATGAATTCTAGGTCAAAGATTATGATTAAAGCATTTTATCAATCTTCGTCAGAATATACTATTTAGTAACTTCTAAAGAAACAAAAGACAAAAACAGTTAACAAGTTATACTGCTGATTGAAGAGACAACTAGAAATTACTTGGTATTATTATGCTTGACAACGTGAAAGTAGCTAGATGGAACATCAATCTACCCACATGAATCTATCATGACATTTCTCGTATCTCACATCTTACATGCTCGAGCTACCACTAGTATCATTGAGGTGAGATAAATATAAATTGTTTAGTAAGTACTTATAGAGTCGAAAGGTTTTTTTTCTGTTTAGTACAGAGGCATCATCTTCCCATCCTAAAATTTTTGTGATAAAAAAAAATATTCATGCTTCTTTATCTAACAACTTAAAATTTTAAAATATGCTAATTTTCAAATATATATTATACTAATATGTCACTACTAGAAAATATAGATTTTTGGATGGAATTTTCGGACGGATTGATTCTGTCTGAAATCACACTAAGGTTTTAGACGGATTTGGGACGAATCTGAGACATATTAATTATCAAACTGATTATGTCCCAAATTCATCTCCATTTCGTCTGTAACTTTGGCGCCACTAACACGTCAAAAATTTTTCCCACGGATTTCGTACAAATTGGTGATTTTATTTATTATGAGATAAATTCGTTCGAAATTTTGAGATGGATTACAGACAGAATATATTATCAACTAGTAGAGGTGGAATTGCTCTTTTATTCATAAATAAATATGCTTTGGTTATCATAAAATACTATATATGTAAATATATTTGTTATTTTAGATGTCATATAGAGGTACCAATAGAGGTGGAAGGACTTTGCCCTCTCGAGGTCGACACTCATCTGGTAGAGGTGGAATTGTTGTACAAGTTGCACCTATATTACCACCAACCATACCATCTACACAAGTACCCACAAATCCATCATTATCACATGTCTTGCCTACACCATCACCACATGTGAACACTACATCATCACCATCAGTATCACCATCACCATCACCATCACCATCACCATCACCAACCCCAACCCCAACCCAAATACCATCACCACATGTGAACACTACACCATCACCATCACCATCACCATCACCATCACCAACCCCAACCCAAATACCATCACCACCACCTATTCTACCTCAAACTTCTGAACAAACTTTGTCAAATACTCAATCATCCACCATCGAATCTCGGGTTGATGGACATGTTGATCAAGAATGTCTTCCAGAAATAAAGCCTTATGGAGATGAGTAAGTACAACAATATTATTAAGTGAAAGCTATGAACTTATAGTTTTGTAAAGTATGATTAACGTGCATATATTTCTTACAATGTCTTTTACACTAACAGGTTTAATCCATCATCCACTGTTCGTTTCTTAATTGCTGCCATTAAGAGCAAGTATGATTGGTTTTGTCCTACTTGGGGACATTCAACTACTGATATGCGAGATTTATGGTTTAAAGAATTTAAGGTAAATATGATATTAGATAATTAATATATGTCATTAATATATTGTATCAAAGATGGTTTGCAGAATTTATAGTTTCTTACATATCATTTCAATTTTATTTTCTTTTGTAGAAGAATTGTAGATGGGAACCAAAATATGATGCAAGGATTCGTCAAATTTTTGACATCAAGGGAGAAGCTCGATTTAGGGGTATTATGTATGAAGAGAGGAAAAAATATGAAAAAAGTCAAGAATACAAGCCAAAGTACATTCATATACCAATATGGAATCAACTAATACATTATTGGGCATCAGATAAGAAGTTTAAGAATTTGTCTGTGGCAAACACTGCAAATCGTGCTTCAAATGAAGGTAGCTCTATGCATACTGGTGGTTCTATATCTATGGGTGAGCATGCACGTAGAATGGTAAGACACTTGAAATTGTTTGCTTGAGTATTTAATTTTATCAACTATTATGAATTTTCTCATTGAAGTTATGACAAAGTGTAGGAGGTAGCTACACAAGTCAAACCTTTCATAGAAGAAGTGTTTGCTAAATGCCATTTGAAAAAGGACAACACTTGGGTTGATAATAGATTTGAGAATGCCATGGTATGTGGTGTTAACTTTAATTTTTCTATAACTTTTGTTGCATGCGTAGTTCAAAATTGTTTGTTAGTGAAATGACTAACAAAAGTCAAACTGTAATGTTTTGTAGGGAAAATTGAAAAAGAGAAAATCAGAGCTTTCAGAATTATCATTGTCTCAAGATGAGGATGGTGATGAGTTGTCTTGTGAAAGCCTAAATATCCAGATGACTTGACTATTTGGAAAGAAGTAGTTCCTAAAGGCAAAAAAAGGGACATTATATGGTCTAGGTTCTATAGGAACAAATATCTCTTCAAAGTATGCTGTCAATTCATCCTCAAGTGCATTTAAGGACACAAACATGGAACAAGAGCTAGTAAAGTGGCAAGAAAAGGTTAAAGAGCAAGAACTTATAAATCAAGAGCAAAAACGTAAGTTGGAGGAGCAACAAAAGAGGATTGAATCAACTGAAAGTTTGATTGTTGCTTTATTTGGAAAGTTAAATATGCCACTACCTCCAAACTTTGTTTCTGCGACAACTATGCAAGATGGATCAGATGAGACTAGTGAGCCTTCTAATGGCGACAATGATGATAAATTTAATGTTGATTGATGGCTTTGATCTAGATTCGTGAGTCCTTAAATGTCTCTAGTTTGTTTTGATTTAATATAGATTGATGACACCTTGATGACACTAGTTAGTTTTATGTTGTTTTAGATCGATAAACATATTACTCTAGTTTGTGTTACTTTGTTATTGACTAACGAGTACTTTGATCATAGTGGTTTGTTTTATTGTGCTAGAACTAGAATGATGAAACACTTATATGAATTTAGTTTATGTGATTGTTCTTAATTGTTAGGTAAAAACATTATCAGGTATACTTGATTGTTCTTCACACGTTAATGTCTTGTTTGAAATTTGTTCAAATATGTCAAAATTTTCAATTCAGTTTTATTTCAAATCTGTGTAAAACTAAAACTTGAATAATGATTTTGATATTTCATCTCGAGTGTTGTTTCAAAAGTAAATTAAGGTAATTTATAAATTTGTGTCAATTTCCTTTATTAAAAAAATAAATTTTATTAAATCAACATCCGTCCCAAATCCGTTTGGAAAACAAAAATAAATCATCTAAATTGTCCGAACAATAACCAAAATCCGGATTTGCACGTTGTCCATATTCCGTCCGTAATCCGTCTTAAATATTTTGGGACAGAATTTGGGACGGATTTTATAATTTCCAACGAGGCTTTTTCGGACGGGTATCGTTCCGTCTAAAATCCGTCCAGAATTAATTATCTATCCGAAATCCATGAAAATTTATCCAACTTTCATCTGAAATCCGTCCGTGAATCCGTCCGAAAAATATCGATTTTTAGTAGTGGTATGAATAAGTAATTGGGAAATTGATCCTTATATATATAGTGCCCTGTTATTCTAAATAAAGTCAAATTTTAAGCACAAAGAACTCTTCTAATCGTGAGGGGATGTGTTATGGAATGAGCTGGTCCTTGACAAGTATGGTTTACTTCCTGTCTGCTGAAGTCACATCTTGATGGTCTTTTAACAATTAAGAATGGGTTTCTTTCCAAAGGAGTGACAGATGGGGTGTTAAAATGGCGTCCTTAGACTTTTAACCTGACCCCCACACCATTTGTGATAAATTAAGTAGTTCAAATCTACTATGACCCCGATAGAACATTACTTTAACCCAAGATGAAATAAAATAATTTCAAACTGACATATGGATATGATAAAATATTGATAAATCAATGTGATCAGGTTGGATGGTAATAAGTTTTGTTGTATTGGTCATGTTCTCGTCATCAATTATTTTTTGCCGATAGGCGCTAGGACAGTTGGACTTGTTATGTTTTTTTTTTTATAAGCAAAAAATATAATGCAGAGACCGTACTCAAACCCATATACAATATAACAGAAATATTCTAGAAAACAGCATCTCATTGTTAAGTGGTATATGCTGCAAAAAACATGTTTGAGCACCAAATTAGTGTGCTGTGAAACTCTAAAAACCAAAAATAAACCAGTCTTTGCATTATAACAACAAAGACAGAACAGAAGCATAGATAGACCAACTTGAAAAAGACCAAACCAGCGCATGAGATTACACGCATGAAATTGCACAGGGCCTGCACACATGAAACTGCCAAAGGCAGAAGAATTGCAGCAGCTAATTAAAATTCAAGGCCATATAGTCACTTCCTTTCACAGCAGCATAACATGGTTATGTTTACTATTTAATTCGAAGCTTGTTGGAAACTTTATTTTGGAACGTTTGTACTTAATATCTACTCTTTTTTCATTCTAGATTTCTAGTAAAGAATTATTTTTGGGAGAAAAAAAAACGAATTAAGAGAAATGTTTTTGTTCTGAATGTTTGGACTTTGAGGCAAATTATGCAGATAATTTAACAAATATTTGGGAATGTGAATTGAAGGCTTATAGTGTGCTAGAGCCTACAAAAAGGAAGCAAAATCAAAGAGGGGGAACGTAGTGCAAGTATGGAACGAAAAGGATAAGCCCTTTTCCTGACGTTAGGTATATATGAAAGCAGAGAAAATACTTAGATTCCATTATTTGTCGTCCAAGAAATTATTTTACACGTTAAGGTTTACTTACTTCTTAAGATATTATTTGTATCTCCTCTTAAATACTCTATAAAGTCATAAAACCATTCCCCTTAGCTCTGTCACAACTTCGTACGTCTCTCTTTTTTTGAGTCAAAACAAGAACCAAGCTACTTGGCACTACTTTATAATCCTGTTTTTTTTTTTTTGGGGGTGCTTTAATCCTGTTATTTTAAACTTGAGCGTATGATACTCAATCACACTTCTTTTATATCAGTACATGTTATATTCGCTTATAAAAAAAAAAGTACATGTTATATTCATTTATTTGGAGATGTGATATACTATAATTCAAATGCATCATCATGTGATGTAATATAGACACAAATTTTATCATGTATGAATCTCACCATACCTGATTATGGGATCTATTAGCTAGCCATATTTTAAAATTTTTGTTTCTCTCTCTCTCTCATAGAATTGTATCTAAATCCTATAATAATATCTATTCATATTGATATATAATATTCTTATTAGCGGTTTACAAAATATTTTATATTCTATCTCTGGAAAATATTTGAAAAAGAAATAAATGTAGGTAAGTGAGTATAATTCAATGTGTGGAAGCAATTAAGTGTGTATTTGGATGAGCTTTTGACAAACTTAATTTTGGAAGGAATTAATTTTATAAAATTGATTTCTGTTAAAAGTGAGTTAAAGTAAAGTGATTTATATTTGAACGGTTTTATGAAAAAAGTAATTTTTTATCAATTCTTATCATAAATTGCAGAATCAATTTTTGGGTTCAATGTGAAAATTATAAATTTCAGCTTCAAGATAAACGTAATTTTGGAGCTAGAATCATTTCTGACCATTGGAGTCAAACGTCAAATTAAAGACATTCAGTCAAACCATAATGGTAGAAGTACTTCCTGCGATTGAAACCTTCGAACCAAACACATTAAATTTGTGTATCTATTTATTTATTTTTTGGAATATTTCTAGTAACTTTGGGTTTAAATAATATTGGAGGCTTCTTCATAATCAATGCATCGCTTTTCAAAAAAAAAAACATCAGTGCTTCTTGGTCAAAAAAAAAAAAACATCAGTGCATCAGTGATCCAGACATCTTCTTTCCCGTGCTTTTAAAATGTATAAGAAAACCTTCTTACTCTACATATATTATTAAGTACTAGCAAATATCTCATGCATTACATCTATTTTTAAATTTAGAAAAAAATACAATAAATAAAAATAAAATTATACAATTATACATAACAGTGTAAGGAAAAAATTTTCATTATACTTGCAAACTCAATAATAATAAAAGAAAAAAAAAATATAATGATAAATGAATCAAAACAAAGGAACGCGTATTTGCCAAACTTTAATGTCACAATCTAGACTACCACTGTAAACAAGATAAGAAGTAGTATTACTATTATCATCATCAGGACCACCATTATTGGAGTGATCAACCGCCATAGCCAAACACTTCACTGGCCGTCTATGACCTTCCAACACAGCCAAACATGAATAATTCCTCTCAACCCCTCTCCTCCATATCCTAACACTGTTATCAGCCGATCCACTACACACCAAATCTCCCACCACCACCAAACACAATATAGCCTTTGTGTGACCTCTCAATGCACCCACCAACACCATATTGCTATTTCCACCCCCATCATTGCTACCATCCCTTTCCCACACCAAAATTGATCTATCACACGCACCAGAATACAACACTGACCCATCTACGCTAAGAGCCAATGCATTCACAGCCGATTTATGCTTCTCCAAGGTTCCCACCAAACAATGCTTTTTCTCTGCATGCTGCTTCTTCCATACCTTGATCTTCTTATCCGCAGAACCGGTGTATGCAAACCCGTCTTTGGATAAAACCAAGGCATTGATTGCATCCTCGTGTGCGTTCCTCACAGACTCTAAACACTTGAAATCTGATGTTCTCCATATTTTTAAGGTTCTATCCCATGAAGCCGAGTAAAGAAGAGAACCGTCACTTGACATAGCAAGAGCTGAAACAGTGTCCACGTGATGCACCCACGTGCACTTCTTGTGCCGTCGAACCTCAACGTAGTTCTTGGAGGAAAACATCTTGGAGAAGCGGTCGTTGAAGGTGGGAAGGGTGGCTATGCATTTGTATCTTTGGTTTGGATTATTATTGGTTTCGATTTTCCAGACGCGGATTTTGTGGTCTTGGTGAGCACTGAATAGCTTATCACCAAAAACGATCAAGGACTTGATGGCTCCATTGCTGATTGCTACAACAACGTTGTTGTTGTTGGTGTCGCTTGAGGTTTGAAGAGCAAAAGGGTTTCTGAGACTGAGACTGAGACTGAGACATGTCCTTATCTCGCTGTTGGAGGAACCGCTGTAGAGGAACTTGCCGTGGAGAGCGAGGGAGAAGATAGGAGAGGAGTGGCCTTTGATGGTGGTGAGGAGTTGGTGGTGTGTGGTTTGGGGGTGAGATGGTGGGGCGAGGGAAGGAACAGAAGGTAGACTTGGCTGTGAAGAGAGGGAGGAAGAGGTTGATGACTCTGAATGAAGGTGATTATTATGGGAGGAGTGAGGTTGTGGTTCTTTATCCTCTGAGTCGCAACATGAGGGACATTGAAGAAGTCTCATTGTGTTTAAGCTTGTTTAATTTTGTTGTCCTTTTTCCCTCTTGGCCCTTGGGACTGAAAGGTTGTGTGGGAGTTTTAAGGGGTGGTTGGGTTTTATATGAGACATGCTCATGTTAGCACAATTTAAAAGTTGGCTAAGGTATGACTAAGGACCAAGATGTTGCCGGTTCACACTTGTTCTCTTTACAAAAAATTTTAAGGTATATATTTTTTTGATTTGGAATCCACCTAATTAGGGTTTTTGACTCCCTGGCTAGTAGGTCCACGGAATAACCCATAAACTTAGATCCTTTAAACCTGTTATGAAACTAATCTCTGCTCGGATGCTTAATCATAATTATAAGATTTTTTGTTCCTCCCCAATAATGTGTTATGTGAGATTTGAACTCGGGTCCTCTCCTAGAAGCTCAGTCTGTGCAATCAACTGAGTCGCACCCTTAGTTGAGTTATATTTACGGGTATTGTTGCGAGTTTAGTTATTCGAACAGTTACAATTAGTTAGTAATTAAGAGATTCTCTCAATTTTTTTTTTTTTTAGAATTCAAACTTTATTATAAGAAGCTATTCTTATCGCCATGCTCAATTCCTTTTTTATTTTCTCAGCACAATTTTCTTGGGTTCTTTAAGATTTTTGTTAGAAAATGTGGTCTGGTTCTGCAACAAAGAAGAGAATACAAAAGAAAATGTGCAATCTCCAAGGTGTGTGAGGACACTAGGCTTTAGGTTCGATTCGCCCCCACCAATCTCTCCTTATAGATTGGATGCAACAAGTGTAACCGGTGAATCCCCTTCAGGATACAATAGAGTAACCTTGGTTTGGTTTGCACACCCTAAACCAAGCGTATCGTCAATGGCAGTTTACAGAACAATAGTCTCCTTAACTCTCTCTCTACGCACATGGGAGAAAAGAATGTGATTTGGAGTGAAGAATGCTTGAGAGATTCTGAGTTTTTCGTCTGTCTTCACTGCATGCGGATGGTTCTATTTATAGACCAAATCATGCCTCTTGGTGAAGGAAAACAACCCTCCAAGAGTTTCACCAAGGGTCAAATCTTACACTTAAGTATCATTAACGACGACTATGAATGGACACAATATAGCCGTTAGCCTAGTGGTCAGCGGTCAAAAATATTAACACTGAAAATGCCACAAATGGGATTCGAGCTGCGTACCCCTTAGATGCAAGGCATGCGCGGATGCCATTGAACCAAGGCAATTATTGAAGCAAGGAAGCAGCCGTTATTTCCATTTAACCGTGAACATGCGACCTTAAATAAGTTGCTACTTTTAATTTGAAAATCTCTCACAATCCCCCACCATTTTCAAAATAAATCAAAATCCCATTATTCCGGAAATCGCATGCTTTCAGACAAAGTATCTTGGGGATTTGAACCTTTGCTTAGTAAGCCATGGGTTTCACTCATCCCCGAATAATTTGGTAGACAAGCTTTGAACCAAAAATTCATTAGTACAAGCGTGCATGACTTACACATGAAATATCGGTGCCATTGAACGACGTGGTAGTGTGACACATTTGGTAAGGCCTTGTGTCGTGTATCCTTTTCATGAGAGCTTACAGAGTCAAACCCAACTCTAAGAAGCGGCCCCAGTTCACTCTCATATAGGTGGACTTTACCAAAAGCACCCCCATAAGTTGGGCACCTCAGCACATATATGCTATAGGCCCATTAAAAGCAAAAGTTCACCCTTTTCCTTTATGTCCTTATGGTATCCAAGTACTTTTAAACCTTGGGATGTATCTATTCGTCAAGTACTTGCAATCACTCTCATAGTGTACTTGACCCATTGAACTCAAGACTTGATGCTACTCAAGTGTGAGTCGGGTTTCCACCATTGTTGATCATGTAGATATGGGGTCGAGTCTCATCCCTAATGATGTTTTTCAACAACATATCACTTGTCAGTCCTTTCGTCAAAGGATGCAAGATTTCTTTCCGTCTTATAAAGACCCTGGATATTACTCCATTTGCAATTAGGTCCTCGACATAACTATGTCTTAGCCCAATGTTCCTGGACTTTCCATTATAAACCTGGCTATATGCCCTTGATAGTATTGACTTACTATCCCATTGTATGGATACTGGTGCCATTAAAATTGGTATCCAATACAACAAATTTCTAAGCCATTCGATCTCTTTATTACTGCTGCCAATGCTATGAATTCTGCAGCCATGGTAGAATCGGCAATGCCGTCTTATTTCTTGAAACCCCAAGAAATAGCACCCCCATCATTTGTGAAGACTCAACTGCTTGTTGAAGCATGATCTTCTTGTATAAGTCACCCAATTGACATCTGTGTAACCTTCTAATACTAAAGGACACCCATTATAGTTTAAACTATAGTTCTTGCCCGCCAAAAGTATTTCAATACTCTTGGACAACATGCCAATGGTCTTTTTTTGGATTACTTGTATACCTACTTAGTCTCGTATAACATATGCAATGTTTGGCCGGGTACATGTCATGGCATATATTAAATATCCAACTACTTTTGAGTATTCAAGTTGGGCTACTAGACTACCTTTATTTGGTACTAGATTTGTATTATGATCCAAGGGAGTAGTGATAGGTTGACAATCAAAGTGATTAAACTTGTTTAATACTTTTCCTATATAGTGAGATTGGGGTAAACCTATATTCTCACCATCTCTTATTATTCTAACTTCTAGCACAACTTGATCAAAATTTTGATATTATTTCTTAGGAGTCTGTTCTAGTCCATACAATGACTTTTTCAATTTACACTCTTTCTTTTCCTGACCATTAACCACAAACCCTTCAGGTTGTGTCATATACACCTTTTCATCTAATTCCCCATTTAGGAATACCACATCCATTTGATGGATGACAAACTTATAGATGGATCCAAGTGCTAATAACATTCTAATTGAGGCAATTCTTGCCACAAGTGTATATGTATCAAAATAGTCAATCCCTTTGGTGTAAATCCCTTAGCAACTAAACTTGTCTTAAACTTATCAATGGTTCAGTCTACCTTCATTTTCCTTTTGAAAATCCATTCACAACCTATAAGTTTAGAACTAGGTGGGAGGTATACTAATTTGCACATTTTATTCCCCATTTATTGAGTCCATTTTTTCTAGTATAGCTCCCTTCTAAAAAGCGTCTTCTTGAGACTTATTACCTCTTCAAATGTTTCTGGATCACTTTCTGTATTCTAACATATTGGCCCATAACTGTCTATGGACTCCCTTGTTCCTTCAACAAGGAACATGAAAAGCTTGGTCTGTACATTTTCTCTTTTCTAGCTCTCTGACTTCTCCTAAGTTCTAAACCTTCCAAAGTATCTTTATTAGATACATTGCTTTACGGATTATGTGCATTCCTATGAACATTATCCTTGTGACATGGAATTGAGTTAAACCTATCTTCTTGAAATATTACATTTCCAGACTCAATCACTATAGTAACAGAACGAGTCACTAGATTCCATAACCATGGATCTATATGCTTTGCTAATTTTTTCATAGCCCCGAAACATACATTCAATTCCCCTTTCACATAATTTATTTCTTCTGATTCAAGAACTTTTACTATTACCCTACAACCTCAAACTTTGAAAAATTTGAGAATGAGTTTTTCTATTTTCCAGAGTTCGTATGGGGTTATCTTGTTCCATTGTTTGGAAACCTATTTACTGTCTAACAAGCATTCAACATGGCTTCTCCCCAATATCATTTTGCTAGACCAACATAGGATATTATCCTAATTTTCTTTTCAACTATAATTTGTTATGGGGAATAAGGTGTAGTTGTTTGGTCAACTATTCTAGTAGACTCAGTAATAACTAGGATAATAGACTTCTCATACTCTATTACTCCTATGACATTTAATAAAATATCTAATAACAAACCACTTCAATTTACCCACACTATATAATAACATATATATAAGTATCACTGTTTATGGGTAATTGAATATATGTTTATATTTCAAGACTTATTTTCCTTAAGTGTGCCTAACATGGAATTCATAATGTGATTTTGAAAGCTATAATTGCAGCAAGCACTTAGAATATAGAATAAATATCAAGCAAAAGTAATCTCGTTTAACGTTTCAGGCGATGGCCTAGCGGTTAGCATATCTGTTCGTAACCACCGTGTTGCAAGTTCGATTTCCTCTGGCTGCAGCGTTTGGTTTTAAATCCATTTTAATTCGTTTTGTCAAAATAATGCAAAGAAAATGTTCAAAATAACGGAACCTAAGAATCGAACTCGAAACTTGTATGCCTGTGAACAGCTGCATCTACCACCAGACCAACACATCGATTCAAGCAAATTTCCAACCGTCATTTCTAATTAAAGTAAAGAAATGTCCGGGTACCACACCTGCACCCAACCGGGTCAACCAGATCCATGTTGAAGAAATCTGGGTTCACACGACCCATTCATGATCCAAAGCGATTTTTAGCCATTTTTATCAACCCAAAATTTAACATATTTCATTGTCTCTATGTCTTGGATTCATGTCTAAATATGTTCTAAAATAAAACTATATAATTGTTTAGAAAACAAATAAAACAATGATCAAAAGTCATTTTTGGTTTTCGATAACAATCCTCCATCAACATTCATGTCCATTTTAACAACTTAGAATAATCCAAAAAAAAAAAAAAACTCATCCAAAATATTTCCCATTTCTACAAAATCAAGAAACATTCCCATCTTATATTCACAAAATCATGCACTCATGATATAAGATTGTCTACTCTAAAAATAATTAGTTATTACATGGATCAAATCCATTAATGCATGCACTTGATATAATACTTTATATCTAAGACATTTTAATTTATTAAAATAGGGCAACATACTTGCATGCATAATAAACCAAACATATTCATGTTCATCAAAATTCACATACTTGATTTTATTCTAAATCATGCATCTAAGGTTCTAATACCACATGTTAAAATTAACATAAACAAAGAATGCCTTTAGGATTAAACATACATGAATTTAGAATACCAAGTATATCATAGCCATAGAAAGTAATTGTGTACCTTTCACCATGGTCACAAATAAAAATATTTTTGGTGAAGCATATGAGTACTCCTCTCTCCTCGCTTGTAACAAGACCATGCATCACTTTCTCCCAACGATCGGAGTTTCCACCCTTAACCTCTTCACTTTGACAATGTCAAATGTCATCTCCCTCCATTGTTGCAACCATTTTATAAAACGAAGATCGAACCTAAAGATTGTTAGAAAATGGGGTCTGGTTCTGCAACAACGAAGAGAATACAAAAGAAAATGCGCAATCTCCAAGGCGTGTGAGGACACTAGGCTTTAGGTTCGATTCGCCCCCACCAATCTCTCCTCGTAGATTGCATGCAACAGGTGTAACCGGCGAATCACCTTCAGGATACAATGGAGTAACCTTGGTTTGGTTTGCATACCCTAAACCAAGCGTATCGTCAATGGCAATTTACAGAACAATAGTTTCCCAACTCTCTCTACGCACAAGGGAGAAAAGAATGTGATTTGGAGTGAAGAATGCTTGAGAGATTCTGAGTTTTTCGTCTGTCTTCACTGCATGCAAATGGTTCTATTTATAGACCAAATCATGCCTCTTGGTGAAGGAAAACAACCCTCCAAGAGTTTCACCAAGGGTCAAATCTTACACTTAAGTATCATTAACGACTATGAATGCACACAATATAGCCGTTAGCCTAGTGGCCAGCAGTTGCGTCCCATTCCCTTGTAGCATTGAGTTCGATCCTTCACATGGCAACTTTTCCATTTTTAACGTTTTAGAAAACTGTCAAAAATATTAACACTGAAAATGCCACACATTGGATTCAAGATGCGTACCCCTTCGATGCAAGGCATGCGCTGATGCCACTGAACCAAGGCAATTATTATGCAAGGAAACAACCTCCATTTAACCGTTAACACGCAACCTTAAATAAGTTGTTACTTTTAATTTGAAAATATCTCACAATTTTCAACAAAGTTATTATTTCCCCTTGAATTTGATTTTAGTCTCCTCCCAACCAATTTAAGCAACAAGAAACATGTGTCAAGATGGCTCGTTTTATGCCTTGACCTTGTAATCAAATAGATTAAAAAAAAATATTATTATAAAAATAGTCCAATCAAATTGAGAGAAAAAATTGCATATTTAATTGGGTCAACAATTTAATACTACTAGAAAGTGGAGAGTATGGGCAGAAATGGATATTCCTATGTGATTTTGATATGAAATTTCCAATTCTTCCAAATTGCTGGACCCAGGGACAAGTTGGAAAAGACTTTCCAGCACACAAGATTGGTGATCTGGGTACTGTGTAGTTTTGCTGTGCCACTAACTGGTTTTACTGAGATCAAGCCGGATGATTCCACAAAAGTGGGTTAGAAGCAAGTTGGGAAATTTCCTCACTTCTTTTTTGTAGATTTGCTTTTGGGTTTATATGCAAAAAATTATGGTATGATCAAGTGGATATGAGGCCTGTCTGGTGCATGATCATTAACAGTGTTTTTATATTGGCTTGGGATAAATATATATCTGGTTAGGGACCCAGGTGCTTATCATTCAGGCTCCACGACTAGCAACAAAGCGTAAATCCAAATTCAATTTATAATTTGCTATGCTATATGCATCAGTTTGTAGCTCGTAGGATGTAATGCATCCTCCAAGTTCATCATCCTGAACAGATCCATAATCTCCTTTGGGTAGTATGGAAATGACTGGTGGAAATTTCTAGATGAGACCGTGGGTGCAGAGATATGGATGTAGCAAAGCTTGTTTTGTTGTGGAAGCGGATTTAGACTCCCTCCTGCGGGCAAATCTGGACCGTCTTTTCAGATCGGACGGTCCAGATTAAATAACCATTAAAAAATTTAAAAACAAAAAACAGAAAAAATAATAATATTTGTTTCAAAAAACCCAAAACCCTCCCCACTTTGAATCTTAGAAGACGCACGCGGCACCCCCCACTCATACACCTATCTCCGCCGCACTGTCGTTCGCCGCCGCAATCAACCACCATCGCGTCGCCCATCCAAACTCCGGTTCCGACAACCTCCCGTTCATCTCTCTCCCTTCGATATTCTCCTGTTCCCTCCGCCTCTGCTTCGCCGCCGCGTACTGAAGCTAACCGCCACCGCTGTTAAATTTCAAAGTAAAATTACTTTTGAAAGCCTACACACCAAAACTGAGAAAACATATGCTCTCTGAAGTGATGAAAAGCTTCGTTATTGAAAATGTAAGAGCATACAAACAAATCATATTTACATTTCAATGTGCATTCTAAAGCCCATATCTAAATAATAGTGCAGATAAAGTGAGGAACTTTATACTCAAACTGTTCAGGAAAGCATAAAGTGATGACAGTAAAGTGCTATCTATGCGAAGACAGATCATAAGAAATCAAATGTTTAAGAGTTTTGAAAATTACTACCAAACCAATACAAATCGAGAGATTTCTAGATATTATCCACAATTATTATAGTTTACAAAGCCAATAAAGAATGAGAAATAAACAAAACCTGAGGTCTCTAATGGGCTAGGATGCCGCATTCAGATATGTGGTTGGAAACGAACCAGAGTTGAACGGCGGCGGTGCTGGCACCACGCAGGAGAGAGGCGCGCCACTGATAAGCGCTGGCGGCAGTGCTTCAGCGCTGGCGGCAGTGTTTCAGCGCTGCCGGCGGTGGTGCTCCGGCATAGAAAACATTTATGTCAAAGGAGGGGGGAAGACAGATTGAAAAATAACTGGGGGAGGGTTTTGGGTTTTCTGAAACAAATATTATATTTTGTTTTTTTTAAAAAACAATTTAATGGTCATTTAATCTGGACCGTCCGATCTGGACGGACTGTCCAGATTCGCCCGTGGGAGACAAGCAGGAGGGAGTCTCGCATGAGCGAATCCGCTTCCGAGTTTTAAGGGGTGGTTAGGTTTATACTTTTATATGAGACATGCTCATGTTAGCATAATTTAAAAGTTGGCAAAGGTGCGTGTTAGCAATTTGCAATTAGGTATGACTAAGGACCAAGATGTTGCTGGTTCACACTTGTTCTCTTTACAAAAAAATTAAGGTATATATATATTTTCTATTTGGAATCCACCGTAATTAGGTTTTTTAATCCCTAGCTAGTGGGTCCACAAAGTAATCCATGAGCTTAGATCCTTTAGATCTGTTATGAGACTAATATCTGCTCGGGTGTTTAATCATAGTTATAAGGTGCTTAATCTCTGATTTAGGTTCATTTTTGCTGGTTGATCAATGTAGCCATGGATTTCATGAGCTGGAACAGGGACAGGCGCTATCTGCTAGTGGGGAATTATAGATATTGTTCAACCTTATAGATTTAAATACTTTAGGTTGAGGTATTATCTTTGGTTGCTCCATAAAGGTTATTGAAGTTTTGTAAATTTGTTATTTTAATTTGTATACGGGTTCGGGTATCCCTTATACTCAATCTAATATACCTTTTGTTATCGAAAAAAAAAAGGTTCTTCGCCCCTCCACAAGAATGTGTTATGTGAGATTTGAACTCGGATCCTCTCCCAGAAACTTAGTCCGTGCAACCTGCTGACCTTAATTAGGTTATATTTACGTGTATTGTTGTGAGGTTAATTATTCGAACAGTTACAATTAGTTAGTAATTAAGAGATTCTCTCAATAGTTACTTTTTTTTAGAATTCAAACTTTATTTATAAGAAGCTATTTGCTTATCTCCATGCTTAATTTTTCTTTTTCTTTTTTATTTTCTCACCACAATTTCTTGGGTCCTTTAAGATTTTCAACTGAGTTATTAATTCCCCTTGAATTTGATTTTTGTCTCCTCCCAACCAATTTAAGCAAGAAACATGTGTCAAGATGGCTAGTTTTATGCCTTGGCCTTGTAATCAAATAGATAGAAAAGGATACTATTATAAAAATAGTCCAATCAAATTGAGAGAAAAAATTGCATTAATTGGGTCAACAATTTAATACTACTAGAAAGTGGAGAGTATGGGCAGAAATGGATATTCCTAAGTGATTTTGATATGAAATTTCCAATTCTTCCAAATTGCTGGTCCCAGGGACAAGTTGGAAAAGACTTTCCAGCACACAAGATTGGTGATCTGGGTACTGTGTAGTTTTGCTGTGCCACTAGCTGGTTTTGCTGAGATCAAGCCGGATGATTCCACAAAAGTGGGTAAGAAGCAAGTTGGGAAATTTCCTCACTTCTTTTTTGTAGATTTGCTTTTGGGTTTATATGCAAAAAATTATGGTATGATCAAGTGGATATGAGGCCTGTCTGGTGCATGATCATTAACAATGTTTTTATATTGGCTTGGGATAAATGTATATCTGGTTAGGGACCCAGGTGCTTATCATTTAGTCTCCACCACTAGCAACAAAGTGTAAATCCAAATTCAATTTGTAATTTGTTATGCCATATGTATGAGTTTGTAGCTCGTAGGATGCAGTAATGCATCCCCCATGTCCATCATCCTGTACAGATCCATAATCTCCTTTGGGTATTTTGGAAATCACTAGTGGAAATTTCTAGATGAGACCGTTAGTGCAAAGATATGGATTTTTCTTATATATATTTGTCTGAATTGCATCTCTATGTCCTTTTTGTGCATCCTTTTAGTTTCTGGTGAAGGAAGGGAATAAAAGTAGACTTTTTTTATAAAATGAGGAACCTAAATAAAATAATCACTACTATATAAAAGGGTTTTAGTAGCGCTTATTTTTTGCCTTTATTAACGCTTACAAGCGCTATCTATTCACCCGCTGCTGAAGGTGGGAAGAAGATAGCGCTTTAAAAACACTACCAAAAGTGGGGAATAGATAACACTTTTTCAAGGAAGCACTGTCTATTCCTTTTTTTTTATTACTATTTACATTATTTTTCTACATTTCACACATGCACTCAACAAAATTCAATAAACCATATATATATATATATCTATATATATTGGTAAGTATAAACCAAACATCAAAACCATATAACCATTTAACTCATATATTTTCTACAATTCACAGTAACACATACATATAACCAATTCTAATATTAAGTCATATACAAAAAAGTAGCTAACCTATACTAGACAATAACTATAGCTAATTAACCAATACATACACACACTACTAACAATATATACAAGCTAATTAACCAACACACTAGTAATTCTACACAATTTCTGCATATGGCTTCCATCTTCTGCTTGATGGCACAAAATCATTGCTGCCGGACTGCATAAGATACACACACAGATCACTTGCACTACAAGTACTGCAAAATGAAAATTAAATCAAGTTAGAATTAAAGTACATTCGAATGATCAAATGTAAGAGTAATTAAATTATATAAACTAGAACTGAAATTAAATATCGCCATTGGGATTTGCATTTTATTCTGAACAATGATATCCTTGTTAAACTTCGGAATGTAGTAGCTACAAGGAATCTAGCAAAAGAGTGAACTTATATACTACAACATCAATGGATCTGAAAAATACCTTCCTCCTGTCAGATGTCAACTGAGGGAGATTCAATCGTATCACTTCTCCATCATTATTTGGAGTCATACCAACATCATACCAATCATACCAACAGTCAGAGCTAACTATGACTTTCTCTATAGCCTTCAAGCTGAAATACAAATAGAATAATCAAGAGTTTCTAAGAAATACTCTACATACAAGATACTATATCAACACATTCAACCACAATTTTTTTTAAAAAATGTTTTAAGTCAGGTTATTGAAGAATGGCTAAGACAAGCTTAATGCCTAAATTCTTGATGAATGATAGATATAAAGAAATTAACATATAGTGCAAGAAGAATTATGTCATATAGACTACACACAACATATATGATGTAGAAGTAAACAGTAACCATGGATAAACAACACTTTGACGTTTCTCATCTAATTCAACTCAACACTTTTAAGTGCATATCATACCTTGATTTGTCATATGGCTGTACCAAAAGAAAAGTGCTATCAGGGGTGCTAATTTGAGCAATGCTCTTCAAACTAACTGGACTTTCATAGTATTCCACTTAGAACCACGTTATGAAACATAACATCTTATCTATTTACAAAATAAACTATGCTATAATTTAAATAAGTCCTTATGGAATTGAACACCCAACTCAAATTCAATACTTCTTATTTCCCCAATTATACCTCAATTTTGTCAAGCGTAGCTGGGTTTTCTCTCCCAGTCCTTATAGTATTGAAATTTGACCGAACATTTTCAATAGTCCTTTCCAACCTGCTTTTTTGTGGGAGGGGAAAAAAAGAGAACATATAATAAGGGATTAAAGGAGGCTTTATTCATATCCACATGATAATTTTAAAAAGAAAAATCCAATATTTATTGAGAGACATACAACATCTTTCTCAATAGAGGCTTTTTCCACTTCAATTTCTTCAATAGTTGCAGCCCTCACAAGCGTCGTTCTGTGTAATTGAAAAAATGAGTTAGAAATAGAGAAGCAATTAAAAGCAAAGAGCAGAATGAGCATTGTTACCTCCTCCTCCTCGTATGGGAGAAAGTATGAAAGTAGGAGGGAGCTTTAGAGTGACATGGTTTGCAGCAGAGATCCAGAAGTATTTGAGAACTCCATAGAATGACTCTGCAGAATGAGTAACAACAAGTGATTAACTTGTAGTGGATTAGTTATCACAATCAATAAAGGTAGGTGTAGCCACTAATAGGATGAGGATTTATTAGTTCTCCAAATCACAAAAATCGACAATATATTGTCCTCCAAAATACTTCTTTGTGATGGAAATGATCCATCAAGCATGCTAATATCATGATGTTTAATTTGAATTAACGATTGAAGAAAACCACTGAGGCAAGGTGGCAATAAGCCAATGACAGATAACTTAGAGAAAGATTGCTCTCTTTCTTTGCTATGTACACAATTTGCGAGTTAAATAACCATGTTAGAGTAATAGAGTAACTATATAACTCTCCTTGTTAAAGAACCATGTATCAATATATATTGTCCTGTACCTATATACTTGCTACCGTAATAGAGTAACTATATAGCTCTCCTTGTTAAAGAACCATATCAATATATATTGTCATGTACCTATATACTTGCAAGTAACTATCCTATTCAATATTTGGCAAGCAGCCAGCGTTCATTTTTCATGTCCACCAATGAATCATTAATTAAGCATTTGTCACTAAGCTCCCTCTTGCAATACACCTTAATCTCCTTTTTTTTGATAAATCATAAACAAAATCAAAATTAAGTGCAGCATGAAGAACAACAAACAAAAAGGTTCCAAAATCCATCAATATGAAGGGAAAAAAAGAAGGTTTACATTCCAACATAAGAGAGCTTGAGCCTGTGCGCTATCTTTGTACGGTTCATCGGTCGCTTCACTCCATTCACCAAAACAATTTCCACAATTAGACAAAATCAAAATTTAGGAAATTTAAAATTGAAAACTAAATTTGCAGCAGAGCAGAATTACGTTTTAGTAGGTGGGAGTTTGGGTTTCCTGTTGGGTGGGGGTCTTGCAGCAGCAGAGCAGAATTACCTTTTTATATCTTTCAAATTGAAACATATAAAAGCTAAATCAAAGCTAAAAATTCTTTAAAATTGAAATGAAAGGAATTCTACAGCTATTTAACAGAACCCCAACATAGAAACATGTTTATTTCTCTATATTCCTCAATCTAAATTAAAGACACACATCAATCCATATTTATCACAAAATATTTTAGGAGAAACAAAACTCATACAGAGCAGCGCTCAAATGAAACCATGAGAGAGAGAGAAGAATGGTGATGTGGAGACGGCGACGAGAAACAAACCTTTCTTCAACGAGAAGAGGGGAGTGCACTGTGCGACGGTGAGTGTGGAGACGGCAGCGACGAGTTGTTTGTGAGAAGGGAAACAATGGAAATTTGAAGGAATTAGGGATTACCTGGAGAAGAGCTTCTGAGTTCTCTCTGCCGGCGGAGCTTCTGAGTGAAATGCACCAGTTGGAGACGTCGGTTGTTTGGTAGCCGTGAAACGCACCAATGGTCGTAGAACGTGGTGGTTGGTGGTTGAGGGACGCATCGGTGAAACGCGAGCCAAATGCGATGGTGGTTTCTAGTGGCCGTGCGACGGTGGTTGTGGTGGTCGCGAGGAGAGGTTGTGGTGGTCGTAGGTTTATGAGGGTCGCAAAGGAGGAGAGGTTAAGGAAGGTTTGAGTGTTGCCGTATCCGTAGAAGCAAGGGACTGAGTGAGAAGAGGTCGCGTAAATTGTTGAGAGCGAGGGAGGGAACGGTTTTATTTTTTAGGGTAAAGGAATAGTTAGCGCTTCACTAGAGGAGCGTTGTGTTAGTCAAGGAATAGATAACGTTTTCTTAAAGAAGCACTATCTTAAAGCAAGGAATCTATTGTGCTCATTTAAGGAAGCGCTATCTATTTTTACCCATCAATTTTTAACAGCGCTTTCTTGGGGAAACGCTATCTTAGGATGTATCAAAGATAGAGCTTCCTCAAGGAAGCGCTATTAAATGTGTTCCGCCTCTTTTTCAATAGCGTTTCACTGAAAAACGTTGTTGAATGTGTGCTATTATAGCCCTTTTCTGTAGTAGTGAATATTTTAAAAAGGATTAGACGAAGATAGGATTGTTTTCAAACTATTTACTAAACTAGGCTCCTTGTTGACAACATGATTTTTTTTTCATGCTGATGTGGAGGACGCTTGTCCACGTGGCGTCGCTGGTGGTGATATATATCTATGGACAAAATTTAGTTTGTCTAATGTATTTTCTATAATCACATAGGATGTTTGAAACCCGAGGAAAAGAGACATATTCCCCATCTTTATTTTTGTGAATATGATCGCAGACATCTTTATAAGAAACGGGATGCTTTGACTTTACCTCCTATAATCAACATCAATTAGAATATAATAAATGTCAATAAAATTGTATATAAAACTATATATTTACCATCCTCCTCTTATGTTCACCCAAGCTTATCAAGCCGACAATGTGCAACATTGAATCAGGTAAGGCTGCCATGTTATTTCGATTAGCATCAGATTTCTTCCACCACTTTGACGTCAACCAAATGTCGACCAAACCATCCCATACTTTGTCTTCAGTCCTTTGGGTCCATGGCCCTTAGTGTCAGTCAAATTTATAGAGTTCGCCTATTTTAAGGCCATTTTCTTGCTTTTTTTAAATGATCAGGATAAAGATCCATGCATGTTCTTTCCCACACCGTTCTTGCCATACTACGATCATAATCTGATGCAAACTTATATTTACCCTACACCAATATAATATAAATACATTTATCTATAAATAAAAATAATATAAGATGCTAAAAAATATAACTTCTAACCATGAAGTCCAGAGATAGTTCATCCTTCAGGTGGATCGAATAATTTTTCCATAAATCAGCTGGAGTAGGCATCCGCGAGATTACAATAGATATAATATCACAATAGATAATTTTTCTAAATTGTGTGTGCTTATTGGATGGATTTTTGCTCATAAGTATGCTAATTGATTGAGTTTTGTGTTTAAGTATAGTTGGTTGAGTGTTTAATAATATTTTACATATTTTAGTCTGATTTAATGTTTTTAGAATGGAGAAAACTTAGATACAATTCCATAGGTATATTAGGTACTATTTTCCAATAGAATTAAGATATGTGTAAAAGCTCATATTTACATGTGTCATAATTCTATTGGAAAAAAATGCCTAATGTATCTATAGAATTGTACCTAAGTTTTGTCCTTTTAGAATTTATCTAATAGTGTTTTCACTTATATATTTATATTTTGTAGAAAATAATAAAGATCAACATTAATATGGGCTAGTATAAAATTTAACATAAAGGGGCAAGTCCAACGGTATAATTTTGTCAAGCTGAAACCCATGTAGTGTTTTGTCCGGATAAGTGGAAAGTAATACAAATAGGGTTTTGCTTTTCATACCTCCCCTTATTCATCCTCCTACCGTCCTGTTCTATTTTTTTCCACTCCACTTCCCCAAAATACCCCTAACCCCACCTACCCCCGGACTTGGATTCGCTCCAGCGGCAGGAGTGTCCTGTCGCTCCCCCAAACCGTCGGATTGTGGTCTCGCACATCAGAGCAACTGGTCCCACCCTCCACACAGCAGCTGCACCATTGGATCTCGCAGGAACGGCGCTGGACGGGAGCAGCAGCAGGAGCGAATCCGTTTTCCCTACCCCCACCTCTTATCCTCGGACCTCACTTCCTTTCTTCACCCAGACACCCACGACCCACCTCCTTCCTTCTTTCAACCCAGTGACGGTAACACACGGAAACACGGGAGTTTTTAAATTTATGGTAACACAAGGAAACTGTACTCCTTTTTTAACGGGCACGAAAATTGTAGTTTTTTATAACTGTAAAAAGGTTCGGGAGGAGTAGCATGATGAGGCTGGGCCGGCACTTATGGAGGCCTAAAGCGAATTATAAAGTGAGGCCTTTTATAACAAATAATAAAATTTTATTAAAATTATTATATTTTTATTTAAAGTTTATCTTTCGTGCTTTTTGGGTTGCAAAATCATTTATTAAATTATTACAATTAGTTTCATTTAAAAATTCTTTTTCAATCAATAATAAAGCTAGTTCACTTAATCTTTGTTGAGACATTGTCGATCTTAGATAAGATTTATTAATTTTAGTTTTAAAAAACTTCTTTCTGCTGAAGCAACAGTTATGGGAATCGTTAACATTATTCTATAAGCGATATATGCATTTGGAAAAGAATCAGCCTTATTAAATAATTAAGTATGTCAATTGATTTAGCATTTTTCACTTGTATAATTTCTCTTAAATTTTTAGTTTTGTAAATAAATATAATCCATCAATATCAAAGTCGTCATTGTGTTTTAATGAATGTTCAAGGTTAAGACAATTTTCTTTTAAATTTTCATTATCCAATAACCTTAATTTCTTAATGCCAAATAGAAAACCAAAAATATCTTGATACATTTTAAATTCTTCAAATCTACTTTGAAATGAAGTAATTGCTTTATCTATTATGTAAAATAAGTAATCAACTTTAAATGATACTTCAGGAGATTTTACAACTTCATTGTCAATAATCTCATCAAATTGTTTCTTTCTACGAATAGTACGTTTTTCACGGAACTTAGGTTCTATGTTCATTTCTGTAGCAATTTCTTTGGCAGAAATTATAGCATTTTCAAATCCGTCTTCCCTATATTTTTCAAAAAATGAAATAAGACCTTTCAATTGTTGTATAGCAACATTGATACACATATCTGAGTCTGAGAGAGTTAGTAAGAGAGTGACGTGATTGAAAGACCAAAGTAAGAGAGAGATGAGTGAGACACACGGATGGTGATGAGTGAAGAGCATCCTTTTTCATTTTTTATAGCAAGATACTAAAAAATGTTAACGTTATTTTATTAATGAGTCATTATGTGGGTGGGATGGATATACGTGAGATGAGTCGTGATTGAAGAAAATGAAGAGTCTTTTGTGTAGCTATTGATTCAACCTTTTGTACAACTAACTCTTAACATTTTTTTATTAAAATAGGTAGTAAAAACATTTTTTTGAGAGGCCTAAAGCCCTAGCCTTACCAGCTTCCCCCTTGGGCCGGCCCTACAGATGAGGTTTTAGAGCCCTAAAGGTAGTCCCTGCACCTAATTATTAAATAAATTAATAATATTAATAATATCAATATGTGAAAAAATAATAAATTTAGTAATTATTAATTATACTTATCATTTATTTATTTATTTAAATAACTATCAATACATGTTAAATAAACACGGAAACTATAGTTTCGTGGGTATTAAAATTTAAAAATGTTCAATACACGCGGAAACTATGAAATTTCCGCGTGGTTATCATATTTGCAGAGCTTCCGTGTATATTAAATATTTTTATGCAAAACTAGATTTTTTACCCGTGCGATGCACGGAAGAATTATGTATAAAAATAAATATTTTTGGGTAAATTTTGGCTCCATTACTGATAGACAATAGCGTTGCATGAGGGATAAGATTCATAGCATTTTTAAACATTATTCATACTTAAATGCAGAAAAAATCCATATTAAAATTATAATAATTAAAAAAATTGTAACAACTGTTGCGCTAAAAGAAATATGAAAAAAATAGTAAGCTTACTTTCATAAATAAATGTAAATAGAACAAAACTCTACATAGACAAACACTAAACATCAGGCAACAAAATTAGTTTGATAAATTTATAAAAACACTCAAAATATTCTCAAATCCAGCCATTAATTATTATTTTTCTTTAAAGATATTAATGTATTTTTTATAGTTGTTATTTTACAAATTTACCCTCAAATTTTTCAATGAATTGGAACAATTCAGTTAATTTTCCAAATTCACCTAATGTTATCCCAATCAAAAGTTGTGTCTTTTCATTCCATATATTTATTTATTTTGTTTTTTTCCAATGCATTTGAACAATGTTCTAATTTAAAACCTCAAATTTGTTACCTTCCATTGAAAAATTTCGAACCCATTTAATATAATATAATATAAATATAAAATATTTAAAATTACCAAATTATATATAGATATTTATATAGATAAAAAAAAATTAGGCATATCATCAATTAATTTTTTTAGAATAATATATAGGTAGAGGCATATATATGTAATAACCGAAAAAACAATTTTTGATAGATAGTTTTGTTTTCTCAAATTCACTTAAATGCTTTGCAAAGTCGTATCATTTTCATTTCATGTCTTTAAATTTCTACATTTTTTCAATGCAATGAAGGAATGTTCTAATTCAATACCTAAGCATTTTTACATTTCATGCCATGTCTTCATTGAGTGTTCCATTTTTTTAAAATTATTTTATAATATCCACTTATCACTTCTTATATCTTTACAACGTAAAAAATCAAAACATCTATTTTTTTATCTTTTTCTAATAAAATAGGAAAGTCACATATTCGTTGTCATTAAAAGCACTAATCATCAATTTATTTTCTAAAATTAAAATTCAAAATAAAATAGATCAATGCAATTAATTGTTATAGTTGTTATTTTCTCATTAAAAGCACCATTATTTTTAAAATAGATTACTGCCATTATTTTCTCAAATCAAATAGATTTCCTTTCTCATTAAAAGCACCATTAATTGTTATTTTTCTTTAAAGATATTAAATATATTTTTTACAATTTTACCCTTGATTTTGGGGTAAAAATTACTACAGTTTCTCTACTACTTTTATATATAAAGATTAAAATTCAAAACAAAAAAAGATTACTGCAATTAATTGTTATAGTTGTTATTTTCTCATTAAAAGCACCATTATTTTTAAAATAGATTACTGCCATTATTTTCTCAAATCAAATAGATTCCTTTCTTATTAAAAGTACCATTAATTGTTATTTTTCTTTAAAGAGATTAAATTGTTTTTTACAATTTTACCCTCGATTTTGGGAGAAAAATTACTACAGTTTCTCTACCACTTTTATATATAAAGATAATATTCACTTTTCACTTCTTATATCTTTACAACGTAAAAAAAATCAAAACACCTATTTTTTTTATCTTTTTCTAATAAAATAGGAAAATCACATATTTGTTGTCATTAAAAGCACCAATCATCAATTTATTTTCTAAAATTAAAATTCATAAAAAAATAGATTACTACAATTAATTGTTATAGTTGTTATTTTCTCATTAAAAGCATCATTATTTTTAAAATAGATTACTGCCATTATTTTCTCAAATCAAATAGATTTCCTTTCTCGTTAAAAGCATAATTAATTGTTATTTTTCTTTAAAGATATTAAATATATTTTTTACAATTTTACCCTCGATATTGGGGGGAAAATTACTACGGTTTCTCTACCACTTTTGTATATAAAGATGGTAAGTACATTTTCTCCGTGAGATCTGCTTGCGTCCTTCTGTAACATCCTAAAATTTAAATATAGTATTTTAAATAAAAGATTAAGCTATGATGAGATTTAGTGTAAATAAATAAGTAAATTAATAATATAAAAATTTATTAGAATTGTTTAGTTTATTAATTATATATATATATATATATATATATATATATATATATATATATATATATATATATATATATATATATATATATATATATATATATATATATATATATATATATAAAGAGAACATGGAGTGTAGAATTTACACACAGGAGTTTGGTTTGTTTAGTGTCCTTCCTATCAATAAAGATTAAAAGTGTTGGGACCCATGAGGGATGAAATTGTTTTTCATAATTGAACTACAAATATTGGTTTTGGCTAAGCACAATGCTCCAGGAGCATTTCACGCAAAAAACATGTCTAGAAGTTTTGTGCTTTACTTCTTTATTATAATAGAAATAAGTGGGAGCAATTTAAATTGAATAGCTCACGAAACATGGGATTGGGCTTTAACAAAAATAAATATGACCCAAATGAAAATTGGTTTTCTAATGAATAAATAACAAAGTCATGAAGAACCAGAGTAATTTATTTAGGATACATCAAACAACCTTGTGTTTTGGGAATAGAAAAAAAAACCTACCCGAGAGATCCTTGCACCGCGGAACAGTATAAAAAGGGGAAGGGCGCTGATTATAGTTCTGAATAGGGAGCTGCAAAAAATTCAAGAACTTTAGCAACTAGTGATCAAGGATTTTGTTGTTGTTACTTTAAGAGTTATCTTAGATAATTTTTAGAGTTTTTGGAGGTCTTCAAGAGGTGAGTAAAAATGTTTTTTCTTACCCTTTCATGGTACAATTAATTTGGGATTTAATATTACTTTTAGTCTGTCATGAAAAATTAGGATTTTTGGATTCTTAATTTGGGACTCTTAAAATATTTTGATGTTGTATGAGGAATTAATCTAATAAGTATATTTCCCTGGATTTAATAAAGAATTAGTGTTATATTTGTTTTGTCCTAATGTGTTACATCTCTTGTTTTAAATTGTTAATGGCAAAACAAATTTCAAAGCCAATCTCATTGAGTTGTACTGTATGTTCCAATTTCCTTCTTGGCGTGAAGTTTATATCTCATTGATCAAGAAATATGTTTGATTATACATGAGTTGTGGTTGTTTGACAAGTTAGCTGATGTTATAGTGTTGACTTGGCATGACATGATATTATTGTTGTTGACTCATAGAGTTTGAAAACCTTGATCGTCATCTAGGATGACATATTGTATTGTGCATGAGTTAGTCATCATCTTCCGGGAAGGAATGACGGTATACATTCTATTCTGGGAATAGGATGAGAGATATCACCATCTGGGATGGGATGTCAGATTATTGAAAATATCCACATCTGGGATGGGATATGAGATACTTCCATCCGGGATGGGGAAGGCAGTGGGACGCCATTGCATGGATATGAGCTCATAGACGTTAGTGGACCTGAGATTCACACCGGTGCTGGGAACCAAAGAGTCAAGTCAAGTGATTCTGGGAATCACCGAGTCATGTTCATGGAGTTGTATTGCATAGAGTTTGTATGGTGAATGTGATTAAATGTAATGAGATGTGACCGTGGTTGGTTTTAAGAGCTTGTGACTTAAACATTTGACATTGATTAATTTATACATTATTATTTTGGAGATTTATTATATTTATTATTTTGAAAATTAGCGGATACCATTGATGTTTTTCCGGTTACCGCACCGGCTGAGAACAACACTATTTGCGAACCCTTTTATTAAATGATTTTTATTCACTGGGATTATATCTCATTAAAAGTGTTGCTTTCAGAGCACGATGACAACGTCACTGAGACTGAAGATACTTGAAGACTTAGTGAATTTTTATTATTTATTAACTAGCTTGGTTAATACTTTTCTGAAATAAAGAGTCGTTTGTGGCTAGACATGTATATTCTGTTTATTTTAACATTGGGTTAATTTTAGTAGACACCCGGGTTTTGAGGTAATTCGTTTTTATTTATGCAAGGATTTATTATCATTATTTTACTTTAACAATTATTGAGGTATTTTTCAAAATCTTACATTTATGAAAATTTTTATTTAGCCATTTTTCGTGTGAATCTATTTTGGGTTACTATTGTAACGAAGGGTGTTACACCTTCTCCCTGCGTTGCGTATACGTCCACCCTGAGCACGGGAGAGGTGGACGATCGTCCAGGACCCCATTTTTTTGGGGCACCAAATAGTAGGTAAAATTTTATTATATAGTATATATAGATATTAAATAAAAAAATTATATAATTATTTTTTTACCAATAAAAATAATTATTCCAAAAAATTATAATAGAGTGATAAAAAAATAACATGGCAAATTTATATGTATATATTATAATATCTTTTTAATTTATTATAATTTAAAATTTGATACACTCCTAATTTATTTACTATTTATACTTTCTTTTTCCTAATTCTCTTCTTCTCTTGCTTTGATTGAATAATCTTACTTTGATTTTTATCGAAAATGACTTTTTAAAGAACCTTGATTATGAACGAGTTATTGATGATTTTGTAGCAAAAAAATATAAGAAAGACAATTTTCAAATGTTACGAGGGTATCATTTCCTTAATTTGTCCAAGACACCAAAAATCTCAGGATCCACCATGCTCTGACTTCCACTGTCATTCCACTGCGTATACGTTCAAAATGGGATGGGAGATGGGAGATGGGAGGTGGGAGGAGCGTAGGAGAGAAAGGAAGAAGGTTGTTCGGAAAGAGGGTAGGGTTGGGTGAGGTGGGGTAAATTAAAATATAAAGGACATTTTGGGAATAATAAAAAAATTAAAGGGGTAGGGAGGTGGGAAGAGTAATTCATGGGGTGCTAAAAATAATTCCCACACAAATATTGGTGTTGGAAAGTCACAGAGGCCCATGTGATGAAGAAGCTTTCAAGTTGGAAAATGAATAGCAATTGAAATGTGATTTGGAAAAAACAAAAAGAAGCTCACAAAGAGCTCCTGGACTCCAACTAAAAAATGAGACGTGGGCCACATGGATCCGATGAAACGAGATTTTGGAATTTCAATTGAAAAAGAGGCTGTGGTCTTTAACGGGGAAAAAAGATATAACGTAAAAGGGAAGAAGGGAGACACAAAAAGGGATAGAAAACAAAAAGTGAGCAAGAGCAGCAGCCTAGAAAAAAGGGGCCAAGGCTGTTTTTGACACGGCTGGAGAAAAGGGAGAGCAGTTGCTGCCTTATTTTCAAGTTCGTGGAGTTTTTCCAGCTCTCCTTTCTCTCGTTAGGATTTTAGTTTGTAATCCTTTTTTTGGTACAAAGAGTTCATTTATATATATGTTAGCAATAGTGATTTATGCATTGCCTCATTACCATTAATTGGGTTAGGGAGTTATAAGGTGGTCAAGATGGTTTATGGGAGGGATATAGGGATTGGAGTGATAAGGAGGTCATGAGTTCAACTCCCTCACTAACATAACATACAAATTACTAACATTTATTTATCAAAAAAAAAAATCATTAATTGGGTTAATATAGAAATAGGTAACTTGATTAATATGTTCTTTCATAAATTCCATAGAACTTTATCATCATGCCTTGTTATCATACTTAAGGAATTAGGGTAATTAGTTTTATAATTAGAGTTTTGATGATTAATAGGAATCCTTGGTCCAAAAAAAATAATTAATAGGAATTCTTATCTAGGAGAATTTGGATTCATAATTTGGTGAAATCAAATCCCTAACACTTTTCTCCTTGTCTTAATTATTGTTTGTTTTTATTATTATTAAACAAAACTAAAGAAATTTTTTTGATTGCTTTTGTTGCTTTATTTTATCTTTTTAGCTAACTTCATACCAAAATGGATTAAAGTAGTATATACTGTCAGTTAAATTTTATATATTATTTAAATTTTAATGGATTAAAGTAGTATACACTGTCAATATAAAAAGTTTTACACTAACATCCAATAACATTTTGACATGTGTGCTTTTATTTTAATAATTATGAGGGAGAAATAATAATTATGTTGATTTGTCAAGATAGCATTGGATGTTTGCGTAAAAAAAAATTAGCTAACAAGTGACAATGTATAAAAATTAAACTGATATTTATTACTATTTCATGTTATTTAAATTAACATTGAAATTTTCTGAGTCCGTCCCTACCTACAGAGGTCGCAAATCAAGCAATATGTATGGAAATTTAGTATATGAGTAAGAAAAGCCAACAATTTGTTACTCTTGAATGATATTGTATCTTGGTTCCTATCTCTCTTTTTTTTTTTTATGTATGGGTTTGAGTCCTCCTTATATTTTCTTTAATATATTTTTTGGTTATAAAAAAAAATAAAAAAATTGCCGAATGCATCGTGAGTATTTTAGCTCGAGGTTTCCAAGTTTGCAGCTGACCATTGACCGATGAAATAGAATAGCATTTGACCAATAAAAGATATTTTTATAAATATCTGAACAGAAAAAAGATATTTTAAAGTATATTAGAGTTAAAAATAAAAATAAATTTTCTATTATATTTTTTTTTTGTTTATTTCCTTTTAGACAAACAATATTTAAAATATTTTTTAAGTAGCCCATCATAACTTCATCACAAACCTAGAGCCGCATCTCTCTCTCAACGTTCCCTCTACTCTTTTTTTTCTTCTCCTCGTCCACCGGAAGGGGTGGTTTTGGATCATTTTTTGGTCTGGAATCACCACTCTGCATTGTTTTCTCTCATTTTATCTAAATAAGTGATTTTTCCACATAGATCTGGTTTTTCTTTCGTGTTTTTCCTTGTTTTCGTCATCTGCATGCGGCGGTGTTTTGTTCGTTGTCTTGTTGCGGCGTCATTTGGTTTCCCGTCTTGTTGCGGTGTTCGTTTGGTTCAGATTGGCAGATCAGCTTCGATCCATTACAGATTCAATCAAGACTTGGGTGTCAACATTTCAGATCCGGAGGCATGAGTATTCCGGTCACTTTGATTTTGTCATATTTGTAGACATTTTGCTGTGTTATGCTATTAACCCGGGTGTTGTGAGTTTGTTCGCAGATTCATCCTTTTCGGTTTTTAGTGATGTTGAATTTATGTTGTTTTCGATGTATTTTATCAATTTGAATCAATGGATATCTTTTTTAGTAAAAAAAAAAAAAACTCATCATAATGATCATATATCTCAAACTGTAATATGCATGTAAACATACACACAGTACGAACGCAACTCTTGCAATATATATAAATAAATTTAAACAGAAGTGAACACCAGCTAGAATCATGCAAGCAAAGTGGAACAAACATATGATAAAACGCGAATGGAGATCCTCACTTTTCTGGGACAATAGATTTGTATCCATACGACACATCCAGAGCCATAGGGAGTAACAAAACAATCAAGTTACACGAGAAGAGATATTCCAAAGGACAGAGTGGTAATTAGAATAAGTAGGGTAGAGGAGGCAAATAGGGTGAAATGCCTACCGCAACCGGAATGGGTCTGACTCTGAGTAATCGATGTTTCCGAAGTAGTACTGACTGTACTGTAACTGTAGAATTGCTTGACATTCTGTTTATCATCATCTGAGAGCTGCACCTTCTTCTGATGGGTTGGCAACATGTAAGGGTACATAATCGATTCAATATTGGAGGAGTGGCTCAGTCCCAGAAGATGACCTATCTCATGCATCGCCACTGTTTCCAAGTCAAGGACTCTATCCTTTGATGACAACGTGCCGTTATAACTTGGCAGCGCCCAGTACTTTGTAAGATCAAGACGAATGTCCCCAACAATTTTATAACTTGGCAGCTCCCAATCGTTTTGAAATCGTACAAAGCTGTCTCCAACCATCAGAAGCTCGATTACCTTTCCACTAAAGCTGAAGTTGTAGAACCCAATATTGATGTCGGAGTCGTCGTACGTCGTCTCCGTGAAGTTGAGCCTCGTCAGATTCATCTCCGTTATGGCCTCCGACCACCGCTTGAAGGCATCTGTGAACACCTCTGTGTAGTTGGGCGGGGTTTTGTTCTCCGGAAGAAAACCATAGGTGAGGACTTTGGTGTCATTAGGGAACCACTTTCCTTTCGGCCAAGACACGTTGTTTGTGGAGTTGAGTTCGTAGACGATGTTTAGATCAGGGACAGCACATCGTAGGAAGGAGAGTTGGGTAAGAGTCTCGTTGTCTAGCTCGCCATTAACATTGAGATTGAAGAAGTGTTGATAAGTTTTTATAGCTGATATAGTTTCGTTGTCCAGGTAATCTGTGAATCGGTCTGAGTAATGGATGTATCCCAAGTCATTAAAATACTGTTTGACATAAGACAGACCTTGGATTTCCACTGGAGATGCTGCGGGTGGAGGAGAGCCATGCAGAAGCTGTTTGGAAATGTCTCCCGCTTTTTGAAGTCCACGGTTGAATGATTTGGTAATAGAGGGAGGAAAAGCAGAAAGAGAATTATGGACAAGGAGAAGGAGTAATAGCAAAGTAAAAATATATGATTTCATGTTATTGGCCATCTCTTTCTTACTTGGTCTTAATGGAATATAAAGTGAGCCATACTAGAAGGAGATATATGAACGCACTATAATTTGATACAGTAGGTGAAAACGTACATGGGGTGTAGTTATGGTGCACCACCCACCTTTTACATCACCCATTATACCATTCATGTGGTAAATTTTGGACCAATTAAATTGTTATATAGGTTGGTCAAAATTTCAAACTTTCTAGTTGTATTATATTGTAGTCAAACTATATGAATACAGTATATTGTAGTATAATATATGTGTTTTTTGTATTTTCAAATTTAACTCATATTAAAATAATATTTTTTTATTAAAAAAAACTGATTATATTGCAAAATATTATTGACATAAACATTATTTCAATTCATATTAAAATATTATTTTGTAATATAATCCGTTTTTTTAATCAAAAAACATTATTTTAATATGAGTTAAATTTGCGAATACAAAGAGTATATATATTATACAATAATATATTGTATTCATATATTTGAGTACAGTAGAAATACAACTAGAAAGTTTGAAATTTTGACCAAACTCATGTGACAATTTGATTGGTCCAAAATTTACTATATATGGATCATGTAAAATATGGGTGGTGCACCTTAACCCGAAAACATATTGTTTTTTTTTTATTTGATAAACAATCCAAGCAGATAACATGGCTAATCCCTACCTTTAAAGTTTTGTGGATACGAAGTAGGTTTTCGAAAATCTTTATTCACAAATCATTTCTCAGAATATTCAACATGCGTGAGTGTCATCAAAGGCAGGGATGGGTGGTATAGTGTTAGTGATGCGTACGGGTGTGAATAGGCCAAGCGGTTTGTGAGGGACCTATGCTGGCGTAACATATTTTTAAGATTTGGTTTGACCTAGTTATTTAGTAAAATTGTTAAATCAAGGTTTTTTAAAAAGTTCCTATAATTAGAGGAATATATATATATATATATATATATATATATATATATATATATATATATATATATATATATATATATATATATATATAGGATTGGGCTATGGTACACCACCCACTACATCATTCATGTGACAAATTTTGGGTCAATCAAATTGTCATATAGGTTGGTCAAAATTTCAAACTTTCTAGTTGTATTATACTATAGTCAAACTATATGAATACAATATATTGTAGTATAATATATGTGCTTTTTGGATTTGCAAATTTAACTCATATTAAAATAATGTTTTTTGATTAAAAAAACTGATTATATTGTAAAATATTATTGATAACGAACATTATTTTAATTTATATTAAAATATTATTTTGCAATATAATCAAGATTTTTAATTAAAAAACATTATTTTAATATGATTAAATTTGCGAATACAAAGAGTACATATACTATACTACAATATATCGTATTCATATATTTGACTACAGTAGAAATACAACTAGAAAGTTTGAAATTTTGACCAAACCCATATGACAATTTGATTGATCCAAAATTTACCACATATGGGTGGTGCAAAATATGGATAGTGCACCTTAGCCCAACCCATATATATATATATATAGTGGGGATCAAGTTACTCCAAGAGTAACTTTAGAAGAGTTACTCCAAATTCACACCCTTGATTTTAGTGTAATCCAATGGAAATTAAATGACTTCTTTAATGAATTATTATATGCCATTAGATTATTCTAAAATGAAGGGTGAAGATTTGAAATAACTCTTTTAAAGTTACTCTTGGAGTAACTTGATCCCCACCCGTGTATATATACACACACACACGGGTGGGGATCAAGTTACTCCAAGAGTAACTTTAAAAGAGTTATATATATATATATATATATATATATATATATATATATATACACACACACACGGGTGTGGATCAAGTTACTCCAAGAGTAACTTTAAAAGAGTTATTTCAAATCTTCACCCTTAATTTTAGAATAATCTAATGGCATATAATAATTCATTAAAGAAGTCATTTAATTTCCATTGGATTACACTAAAATCAAGGGTGTGAATTTGGAGTAACTCTTCTAAAGTTACTGTGTGTGTGTGTGTATATATATATATATATATATAATAATAATAATAATAATAATAATAATAATAATTCTATAATATATTATTTATAATATTATTTCAATTTAGAGGCTTATTCACATATTTATTTGTGAAGCCCTAATGACCTATTCATCAGTATAGGCCATCGAGCTTTTTATCATTAGAGGTCTATATATTTACATGTGAAGATCCATGACTTATTTATATGTAAAGATCTATTTAAATGTCTTGTAAAAAAGTAGGCCTTTAAATAGGCTTCCTGACTTAGACCTTGAGATTGGAATATATGCATGTCTTGCTTGTTTATGTCAGGGTCTGGTCTAGCATATCCTATTTGAAAAATGCTAAACTGACACAGTTTATCAGACATCATACTGATATCAGTATGAGCAGATCTTTGTGATGCGGCCTTGTAAGCGGCAATGTATGTGCGACAACTGTTTCACTGATTTCTTTTTTAAATTTAAAATTTTTTTTAAATAATTTTTTTGATTAAGTATGTGTCAATATCTGGTGAACCGGGTACAAATATTTGGTGAATGAGTTTTTTTGAGAAATAATTTTTTTGATTAAGTATGTGCAAATATCTGGTGAATCGGGTATAAATATCTGGTGAATTCAGTTCATTATTTGGTGAATGGTTTTTTTTTTTTATAAATAAATTTTTTGATTAAGTATGTGTAAATATCTAGTGAATCGGGTACAAATATCTGGTGAATTCGGTTCATTATCTGGTGAATGAGTTTTTTTGAGAAATAATTTTTTTGGTTAATTATGTGCAAATATCCCGGTGAACTAGGGTACAAATATTTGGTGAATTCAGTTCATTATTTGGTGAATGAGTTTTTTTGAGAAATAAATTTTTTGGTTAAGTATGTGTAAATATCTGGTGAATCATGTACAAATATCTGGTGAATTCAGTTCATTATCTGGTGAATGGGTTTTTTTTTAGAAATAAATTTTTTGGTTAAGTATGTGCAAATATCTGGTGAATCATGTACAAATATCTGGTGAATTCAGTTCATTATCTGGTGAATGGGTTTTTTTGAGAAATAAATTTTGGTTAAGTATGTGCAAATATATGGTGAATCATGTACAAATATCTGGTGAATTCGGTTCATTATCTGGTGAATGGGTTTTTTTGAGAAATAATTTTTTTGGTTAAATATGTGCAAATATCTGGTGAATCAGGTATAAATATCTGGTGAATTCAGTTCATTATCTGGTGAATGGGTTTTTTTGAGAAATTTTTTTTTTGGTTAAGTATGTGTAAATATCTGGTGAATCATGTGCAAATATCTGGTGAATTCATTTCATTATCTGGTGAATGGGTTTTTTTAGAAATAAATTTTTTATTTTTTTAAAAAAGTCAAAATTTAATATTAAAAAAAAAAAAGTGTTACAGTAACGCTACTGTAGCAGAGGTGTCATATTTGTGTCAACTTTTTGTGTCTGTTTAGCATACCTGATCCTATTTGTACCCCTAGTATTGGGATACTATTATCTCAGAATAAATTTTTAATATGTAAGGCTTTTTTTTAAAAAAAATAAATTTTTAATACCAATTGGACATGTAGTTTACAGATTTGGATTCTCTGCATTTATCATGCTTACGCATTAATTGATAAACACCCGTTAGATATATTTGAGTGTGTATTAAAAAATAAGATTAATCCAATGATGCATCCTATGACTATATGAATTCGTGAATGCAGGAAATTCGAATCTATAGTTTAAATGAAAATATATGATAATGTTTTTGTAAAAAAAAAAATGATAATATATTTATAAAAAATAAAATGATAATATATGATAATGCTAGTTGGGTGTGTCATTTAAAAATCAATAAAGATATTTTTCACATAGAATGATACGATAGTGGTCATATTTTAACCATGGTCCCGGCATCAAAGCCGCCAGATGGTCCTCCTCGTGAGAATTTGTCATCATATTTTTTGGTTTCCCATATATCATCCACGTGTAATTGTAGAGATTAATTCCTCAAAGTATTGAATTGTATTAAATGATTGACCTCTCTCAACCAACTTTTCTTCATATACAAAAATCAGGGATCGAATCCATAATCACTTATTTAAGGAATCCAAACCAAATATCATTCGAATCAACCACGTGTTGGTGTTCGTATATTTATTAATCATACGCCTCAGAATTTGTCAAATCGGATATAGATGTGTAACATTACTTTTGGGAAATATCTATGATTTATATGCATGCGACATATATAACTTTTTTTTTTTTATCAAAACGACATATATACTTTAAACAGATAGTACTATTTTTTTTTAATTAATTATATGCTTATGAAAGTACTTCACTAGATTTTTGTGAATATGAAAATTTAATTCCTGGAACGAAATTTCTCACTTAGTTGTTTGTTTAAAATTTAAAACTTCAATAAGTAACTTCGATGAAATAATTAAAAGTGCGTGGTTTAAGCTTGAATCTAAGAGCAAGCAAAGTAAAACATTTATAAGCAACAACGAAGGTAAATAATGGGAACATAATTGAAGAACATATTATTAAAAAAAAAAAAAACTTGTAGCAAAAGTGCAATAGAAATGAAAGCAATTGGAAAGTAAAGGAAGGCAACATTTTTAAAAATTACATGGCCTAAGTTTAGCTCTTTACCTCATTCATATAAGCCATTTTTAAAGGCTGATCCGACATTTATTAAAAATTCTATCTTTTCCTAATAGCTTATTTAAAGTCTTATTTCATATTAAAGAATTTAAATTAGCAAATAGGGCTATTTCTATGTAGGTCAACAGACTAACAAACTAATAATATGGGTTTTGGAATAAGAAGATTTAAGTATCAGAAGGTCATGTTAGCACATAGCTCGTCCCAAGGGATAACTAGAGCATGTGAGAAAATCAGAGAGTCAAGAACCAGATTTAGAAATGGCCGATCTTATGATAAATACTGGCAATAATAGCCATTGATGTGAGTCAGTCAGCTTATGATCGCCTAAGCGGCAACGGTTATTAGAGACTTAATATTGTTGTTTGTAACATCCCTGGTTGCTTTTATGGATTGACGACTGTCCCCACAAACCAACACGGGTCTTTTCAGCATGCTTTGTCCTCACTCACACGCTTCTCGGGAAAACTTCCCAGGAGGTTGTTGAGTCACCGGCAAGTGTACCGGGTCGTCGCAAGTAATAAAATAAGCACGGTAAGAATTTACCGAGGTCGAACACAAGGATTGGGCTACCAATTCTACCAATTCGCAAGAAGTTCGATAAGTTCGGCCAAGTAACAACAAGTGGTTGAGGAGAGAGAGTATAGGATCACAATTCAAATTAACGAATCAAATAAGCTAAGGTATTAAAATCTGAATAAAATATCTAAGGTCTCAAATCCACCTACCCAATCATGCATAGTACCCAAGTGAAGATGAATTCCTCCGTAGGTTCAATTACAATGTCAACCAGGACCCCCAAATTCTCCTAATGACACTATCATGCTCAATAGGACGTATTCAACAATTGAATTAATTACTTACTAGGTCTCATAACCCAATCATCAAACTCTATTATATCTGGTTCCTATAAGGTTGCACCGATCTCCTATTCACTCTCGTGCAATATTCGATCGATGATCCCAATTCAAGTTCTAAAACGCGAATTGCCTACTAAGCCTCAACACGTTTAACTAGTCAATCACACATGCATATGATCAACGCAATAAAATCAGAATTGGAAAATATTAATTGAGAAAAGGGAGAGAAACATACATCACATTGAACGCTACACCGCCATGGGTGGTTTCATTGATCCCTTAGACGAGGGGATTAGTTCCTCATGCTCGTAACAACGCACAAACAATCGGACATAATCATAATTGTAAAATAAGAAAAAGAAAAGAGGAGACGCAGCTCCAGAAGAACAAGGATTCGTACAAAACGCTCTGAAACCAGTGGCTGACCAAAAGTTCTTGTTTCTGCCCTAAAACATCAATATATAGAGTTCAGATTCTGCGCGCGCTCGCGAGGCTAATAGCCTCTCGCGACGCGAATATTAAAAATGGCGCGCTTTCAAAATTGGACTTTCGCAAGGCGAGATGATGTTCATGAGGCGAGACTTCAAACTCTAGTCTGTCATAGCCGTGACCTTCATCACGGCTAGGCCGTGATGGTCTCTGTCCTCCAGGGTCTTCAGGATTCGCGAGGCGAGCAGCCTCTCGCGGGGCGAGACAGAAAGGACGACTATTGCTGCTAAGCTGGACTTCAGGCTCGCGAAGCGAGCAGCCTCTCGCGGGGCGAGTGTCTCCAGAATGGCAATTTCCACTGTTTTCTTGACTCGAAGTGCTTCCCCTTAACCTGAAACTATGCAATAGCAATAAATGCTTTATTTGACTCAAAATTTACTAAAATATCCTAAAATTACTCAAAAGACTCAAAATGTTGCTTGAGGACAATTCTATCCAAATTTGGGCGAAAACAAGATTGAACTCGAATAATTAGCACATAAACCACGGTCTATCTAGTTATAAAACTAGATAAGCCAAAGGCTTATCAGAGGCCACCTATCCCAGAATTGCTCCAAGTCAAGCACGCTTAACTGTGGAGTTCTTAAGTGATCGGCTACCGAAAAGAAGATGCATCTTATTGGCATAGCTAGTACCAATCAATTCATATAAGTCATCCTAACCTATATAGTCCCATACCTACACAGTCTCAGGATCCCTCTCATTCGGGTGTGTAATCGGTTCATTCATGTGCCCCTCCGCCTAGAAGCCTGCCAGGAGCCGCTCCTTGTTCGTGCCTTCTTGCACCGGCGACCACTCCCCGCCCTCGTCGGCACCCGGGTGTTACATGCCCACCAGCTTCCGCTTGGTTCATCCCCGAACCACACCGTACTGGGAGAGGTGCCGCTCTGATACCATTTGTAACATCCCTGGCTGCTTTTATGGATTGACGACTGTCCCCACAAACCAACACGGGTCTTTTCAGCATGCTTTGTCCTCACTCACACGCTTCCCAGGAAAACTTCCCAGGAGGTCACCCATCCCAGAATTGCTCCAAGTCAAGCACACTTAACTGTGGAGTTCTTAAGTGATAGACTACCGAAAAGAAGATGCATCTTATTAGTATAGGTAGTACCAATCAATTCATATAAGTCATTCTAACCTATATAGTCCCATACCTACACAGTCTCAGGATCCCTCTCATTCGGGTGTGTAATCGGTTTATTCATGGGCCCCTCCGCCTAGAAGCCTGCCAGGAGCCGCTCCTTGTCCGTGCCTTCTTGCACCGGCGACCACTCCCCGCCCTCATCGGCACCCGGGTGTTACAAGCGACAACGGTTATTAGAGACTTAAGATTGTTGTTAACATGAACATCAAAGATAAATAGGGTTGAAAAAACAGAGAAAGGGGATCAACATACAGAATCCCCTGGTTACTTAGTCACTTTGGGCAAGAATCATATATATATATCCGGTGAAGGCTAAGTTACACCTCCCTATTTTTACACCACTTCATGTACCACCCAAGTGGCAAAATCTGGACCAACCAGATTGCCACTTGGGTTTTGACTTTTCAACCATTGTAAAGGGACCAATGTTAACATGAAGCACCAAAGTATGTGTATATAGGTGTACATCTTTCCCCTTCCCTTCCATCCCCACCCTCTGGTCTCTGGTTCACATCACCATGAACCTCGACTCCGGCTACCTCTGTGACTCCATCGCGGCCGTACGCTCGTTCTCCGCCATTCCTCGTGCGTTCAAAGCTTTCGTCGTCCTCTGTGCTTCGACCACCTCCTCATCCTGAAACCACCATCGCCGCCCCCTATAAACCAGATCTGCCACCATCATCCTGCAACAGAGCGGATTTTCGAGCGCAACCGCCACAACGAACGCTGGAACGGTCGCACGATCCTCAACGAACGTCATTCACGATTCCTTTCGTTGTCGCACCAGTCGCCATTGTCGGTAGCATGCTTCATCGCCGCCGCTCGTGCCCGATCTGTTGAGCATGGTTATCGTTCTCCTCAAGTCGCACTAGATCCGTTGAGCATGGTTATCGTCTTCTCTGTCGCGTGCCTCGTCTTCTCCACCATGTGGTTCGACCATTACCATTCCAGCTCTGGATGACAAATCCACAAATTTGTGATGCTGACCCTCCCGATCTGGGTTGCGGAGGTTGCACGGCGGTGTATCCTCCGGCCAGTGGTGGTTGTGGAGGAGGAGGCAGATAGGTGGGTGGTGGGGAAGGAGAAGGGTATGAATGAAAATTGAAAATAAAAAAATATATAAAAATAAAAATATTATCTATATTAAAAATGGTGGTACATGCATGCATGTACCACATATTTTGATGCTTCGTGGTAGTCTTTAATCCTTTATAGGTTGAAAAGTAAAAAATAAAATAAAATGGCAAATTCATTGGCACACACGTAGCCATGTGGATGGTGCATTGACTAGTGTAAAAACAGGGTGATGTATCTTAGCCGGCACCATATATATCCTTCTTGCTAGAACAAATCACTCCGCCAAATTAGAATCACGTTAGCCTTGATTCTCATTTGGAATACATATGAGTGGAGAATACTACATTTTGTCGGACTATATCTACAAATCACTTACGGAGACTCTAGACATACTACACAAAACTTTGAGAATTCACTTGGTTACTCAGTTGAGTGAGTACCTAGCTTTTACGCTAGAACATAAACGTTAAAGGAGAAAGGGCAACAAATTTTCAGAAAATAGATCACAACCCGATTGTTTTATCACATTACTTTTTTATATTTGATTCTAACCATCATTTTTCGTTTTGATAAGCCAAAATTTTATATATAAATGGATACAGAGGGCTTTGTACCCGAACTTGAATACAAAGAGGAGTCAATGCTTATATTAATAGACTAAAGATAGTTGATCAACCCAGCACTAAAAGCTCCTACTAAGTTGAAAAAATAGCTAAAAACCCATATGAAGCAAGCCGTTGACCCTCCACAACGTAGAACCCAATTACATACAACCAATAACAAAATAGATGATAGTAAACCCCCTGAAAGCAGCAAACCAGAAATGCCCCACGATATAAAGGAAAAAATAAAAATAAAAAGAAACCCCGCTTACAAAGACACCTCGTCTGCATAAATGGTTTTTAGACATTAAACCTTGGGAATCAGACACAGGGGTTCCTCCACATGCATGGTCAGAGCTTTTCTCAAAAGCTTGGTTGGTAGGGTGGACTGTTTGGTGTCATTAGATGAACCTACAAGAAGTAAACAGAGGTTTGATGTTGGTAGAGTGCTCATCTACGCCTCTTCACAGGAAGCTATTAATTTGGTGTTTGAGGTAAATATCAATAATGAACTTTTCTCAGTTTGTTTGCTGGAGGAATTGCAAAACGTTAAAGAAGGAAATCCACCCTTAATGATTCCGGGTAAGCCACAGAAAAACTCTATCGTGGCTTCTTCAGTAGTTGGTGACTACGCTTTCGTCCCAGATGAGGTGGTGCCGGAAACGGTGTTGTTGAAAAGTCTCTAAAGAAATCAGATATGGTTGAATTATTTTATTCATTATCATAAATCATATCTTTATAGAAATGTTACAGAATATGATCTTAACATTATGCCTATACTCACATATACTAGAAAGGAAATTAATTGTACTATATCAATTACAATAAGTACTCTATCAATTATAATAATTAACAAATTATTTGGTATGATTCTTTCCTTTAACACTCTCCTAAGTTGGAGTGTATGTTAATGGCACCCAACTTGCTGAGTAGCATTTCAAACTGTGTTGAATGTAACACCCCCTTGGGCATTACTTTGTAAACACGTGCGGAAATAAAATTAAAAGATAATTTGCTGGTTGCTTTCGGAAAATAATTTATATAAGTACTTAAGCGTCTGAAATTGGGTATAAAAATTAATTTGTTACGACTCCAAATCTAAGCCTTGATCGACACACACAGGCTTACTATCCTAGCCTGGCAAGCCTATTAAATTTAGAGATATACTTGAATAAAAGTTAGTATTTTTACGAAAATTTCGAAAGAGTCTCCTCTATAATTCGGACATCCCAGGTAAAAGAACACCTGCTAAAATAATTACATTTTCATTCCCAGAATTTCAGTTACACCATATACATCCATGCAGTAATACATAAAAATAATAGTTATAACAATAAGCTTTACAAGACCTAAAAAAAAGAATAGCTTAGGTTTTTATTCAAAAGACATGCTCTCCGAGCCATAAACATTCCATTTTAAAATAAAGGCTCTCTGAGCCAAACTCATACATATTATCAAAAATAATCTAAGTCTCAACCCTAAGCTGGTCGTTCTAAAAGTTATTCCTGAGAAAACTCACATGATCACTCCACAATTAAGTACTTCATCAAACCACCAGATCTAAGTCTCTAAGTGACTTAGGGAGACTCTTCTGCATCATCTGTACTAAAATATCCAGGGTACAATAGCAAACTATAAGAAACCTGATATGTTTGTAAGGGTGAGATACCGACAAATGGATATATCACACAACAACCATACACATGATACATACATCACATAATCATATAAGCATTTTAAATCATGCATATACATAACATAACAGTGTTATATCAAAGGGTCTCATACCCAAACAATCAGTTTTATAAAAAGAATGCATGACACTTCAATATTCAATTCTAACACAATCTCCGGAGATCTTAACTTCCCTTCCTCGAGTATAATAGGCCGCGATATTTCCTATAACACAATTGTTTCGCGTTGGGTGGCCTCTCCATGGGTCCTTTCCCCAATTGTTCTAGGATTTCGCGTATCACCTATATAATATTTGATAGTCCCCTATTGAGTACATTCGTGCAGGGTAGCCGATTTCCACGACAAGAGGTTGCAAAGCCCCAAACATTACGTGGAGTTCGAGCCCGAATGTCCCTAAAGACCCAAAAGCCCAAGAATATGCCTTTGGTCCGTAACTATCAAATTTATCAGTCCACCCTATGTGAAAACTGTAACTCGATAACAACAGCACGTCTGCCATATCATCTTTTCAGATATTGATTAAACCTTCAATATCAATTGAGTTTTAAACTCTCACTAAAGATTTTTCAAAATCTTTTGTCAACAGACACTAGTCCGACGTCTCGGAACTCTAGGTCCTTAACAGGAGGAAGGCTAGTCCGGCTTCACCGTAATCAGAATCTAGTCTGAAACCTCAGCACAGAAATCTAGACCTTTTCTGTTTCCTTTCCACTTTCCAAAGAAAGCTAAAAATCACTTTTCTGTGTTCACATGTTTTCAGTAAAATATTTTTCAAAATCTTTTATCAACAGACACTAGTCCGACATCTCGGAACTCTAGGTCCTTAACAGGAGGAAGGCTAGTCCGGCTTCACCGTAATCAGAATCTAGTCTGAAACCTCAGCACAGAAATCAAGTCCTTCTCTATTTCCTTTCCACTTTCCAAAGAAAGCTAAAAATCACTTTTCTGTATTCATATGTTTTCAGTAAAATAGTTTTCCAAAACATAAGCTATGACGTATGTCATGCCTCAACCAGTCTCAATAGTTTAATCATATAGATAAATCACACACACACATGCATATAGTTATTGAATATCCCTAGGTAAACTCCCCTTACCTTTGAAGACAAGTAAAGGATCCTCGTCCTAATGCCCACGTTAGCTCATATTTACTCCATCAAGCAAGCATAGCCGTGTCCAAACGTCTCAGAGAGTAAATCCAACAACGCGCAACAACCAGAAATCAAGAAATCAATTACACATGATCAAACACACATTCTAACTTGATCTAAACACTTAATCTCATTACCAAACAAGGTTATTTTCAAAGAAAATCATGTTTGAAGCTTACGCTTCACACTACCCTTTAAGGAAACATTGTTTTGATTATAGGATCATGAAAGAGAACTTGGGAATCATCAATTAAGAGTCCTAATTGCATTAAATCATAATTAATTTCACAAAACATACCCAAATTCAAATAAAATCAAATTGGGGTTTTACTGCTCCTTATTACAATTTAGGGAAAACTCATTTTAATTAAAGAATAATGAAATTGGTTTAGGGAAACACAAATTCACAGTCCCAATAGCATAAAACAAGCTTCAATTTCAAGATTGGAAGCTGAATTAAAAAGGCTAGGGTTAGGGTTTCAAATCAATTTGGGGTTTTTACAAAATAGAAGAGATTAGGGGTAAAATACTTACCCGGAGTAAGGAGAAGAGAACATGGTGGTTGGATGGCCAACCGGCACGGCGGCTGACGGCCCAGACGCGGCGGCAGAGACGGATGCGTTTTCTGGGACATTCAAGAACAAAGGGATAAGTTTTTAGAAAGAAAGGAAAAAGGTTTAACAACCCAGGGTGGCAGAACCACCATCAACAGCGGCTGAGAACACTCACCGCGACAGCTCACTGCGGCGGAGATGATTCTTCGCGCGGCTGCAGAGGCGAACGCGTGCAGGTGGCGAGTCTTCCCTTCCCTGCGGCGACGAACGGCGGCCGACGAGCTCCCAGAGGCGGCGCGCGATCAAGTCTGTGAAGGGAGAAGGGAGGAGATGAGCTTGAAGTGGGAGGAGAAGAAGAAGATGGAGTTAGGAGGAAGAAGAGAAAAAGAAAGAAGAAAAGAGAAAGAAGCAGAGAAAGAATAGAGAAAATGAGAGAGGGCGTCGAGAAAGAGAGAGAGAAAAGTGAGAAAGTGAGTTTTTTAAACTAGTTACTTAGTGATAGGTACAAAATGAGTGATAAATATTAGGCCTAAAATAAACATGTTTTTACTTTTTTTTTAGAATCTAAAAATAAAGATTGATAAAGATATGTTTTCGAAATTCAAGTTAGGGTAAAGATTAATAGTTGAACTGATCAACTAAGAAAATACTCAGTCCAAAATTTAATCTCCGATAAATGTCAAACCAAAATATTTTTAACTCTAAAATTAAATAGGATAGGAATATGAAAATGCTTTTCTCTTAATCATATTATTTAAAATATTTTTCTGTACTGGTAATAATAGTGACAATAACATAAATTATTGTCTAGTAAGCGTGCATTCACTGAAATAAGTCAGTGCTAACGCACCCAATAAAATAATTTGAAGAGAGTAATTTAATTACTCAAACTAAACCACATAACAAAATGAACATAAACATCCAAATAAAATAATTAATCATAAGTGTAAAAACTAGGGTGTTACATTACTACCCTTCTTAAAAAAATTTCGTCCTCGAAATTTCGTAGACAGGATTTTGTAATCACACTTTGACCCTAAAATCTTACTTTGTATTCTCGTCACTTCATTCCTTTCAACGATAACTCTATGACAGGATCGATTCTTATGCCATTATATTTATCCTCGAGACTTTTCACTACCGCATTATCTCCACTACCTTCGATATTTCACCTTAGTCTATTGCACTTCAAAGAACAAAATCAACGCTTAATCTCTTCACTTCTCAATATAGATCCATAAAAAAAAAAAAAAACTTTCTCCAATATCTAACTTTCACGGCTAACATCAAAACCAACACGAACCTTACCATAACATCAATTAACCTTCTACTCAAGAGATGCAATCATAGTCTTAGTCCATTTGGGCTTAGTCTACTCTTCTAGTCATATCAAATTTACACTTTTCAAGTCTCCAATCAAAACATCATAACATTCCTGACTTGCACATGATAAACTTTGCACCAAGAACCTAAGAAATTCAATCTTATTGAAATTGAATCTTACCACATCCAACATAGTCCGTTCTCTTCTTAATTCCTCTCGAATCTTTTGCCTACTTCGATTTCATATCCTTCATTTGCCTCTCATTTTCAATTTGGTTCTCAAGCCTCGTTAGTATTCCGGGTTTAAAAATTTCCCCTGTACATCTACCCTCTTATCCAAGGAAAATACACAACTCCTAACAATTCCTCCATCTAAAAACATAGCTCTATCACTTATGCAAGGAAGTGCTTGTATCATATCTGCCCTTATCTTATTTGCAGCCGAGAAAAGAGATTATAAAACAGAGTTTCTCTAAGGCCATAACCCCTAGGAGTTGTACCAAAACAAAACCAAGAAATCCAGGTGGACACTCCCTAATGATAATCTTTGATTTAAAATATCTAGTTTCCACTATGGATCATCAACCACATTTTTACCAAAATAAGACCTAAAAAATTATAAACATTTTACCATAGTTCATTACACTCGAAAGACACAATCAAAACTTAATCACTTCTTGCCTCAAAATTAGTCCGCTAGCAAAACTTTTTCAACACCTTATCCTCACGATGAACATCAAGTTCAACACTAACTTTTTTACCCCATCATACATCAACCTTCAACTCAAAGTATACAATTATAGTCTTAGTTTCCTTTGAATATATTCCACCACTCCCAATTATATCATAGTCATTCATTTCAATCTTAAAGAATACGATTTTCCTCTTTTATGCAACTACAACCAAAAGGAATCACTCCAGTTTGAATTATCCAAAATCATAATTCTTAATAAAAACAACTTAGTTTCACTCAAGAACTCCTCTATACTATTTCCATTCAGCTTAAGGAAAACTACCATATATTTTTTTCCGTTAATCCTCGGACTCACGAAGTCAACATTAACCATAAACATTGATCACTACTCTAATTTCCTTTAATGATATATCTGCCTCGATCACGATAAGATCCATTGTAATCATCTCACTCAATAATGTTGAACTTAAGGGTTCTCATAATACCATTCACATCTATACACTAACGAAACTCCTATCAACTCTGGTTCGTCCTACCATAGAGATGACAAAAACTTAGGCACCACACTATCTCTCAACTAACCCGCTAAGGATAGGTCATCTCATTCCTTGTCCATCCCACTGAGGATGATCAGCTGGACTTAGTCTCAACTTAGCCCTCAACACTTAAAGTAAACTTAACCGACACACGTTGATAAACTTCCGTTTTTTCATCTGAAACCACACTTAAAGATACTCCATGAAGTCTGAACAATCATCTGATACATTATTCGATTCACTAACACTGCACAGAGGATCTTGACTTACAAATAGGGTGTAGACTTCACCAGTCGATCAACGATCACTTGATCTTCAGAAAACTCATAACAAAGATTGAAGGAATGCCAACATCTCAACAAGGAAGGTCTCAATTGTACATCTTGATGTGGAGATATTCAACTCATGACTGATGAGATAAGTCACACATCGACGACATTTGGAGAATACGTAGAATTAAGCTGAACAATGACAAAAAGCACTTTCGAACCGCAATAAGACATGACCTCAATGATCATAAAAGAATTTCTCAAGAAAAGAAAATTTTTCTTGATTTCACTTTCACATAAGCATAGAAAAGAATTTCATTAATTTAGAGGATACAGGAACATTCAGTATGGAAAAAGATCATTCCATCAGGTTCGTGGGTGTAAAAATGCATGATCATTACACATTTACAAACATGAATCTAATAAAGTTCATTCTTCCACAAGAATATTCCAACGGATTCAAATAATCAGGGAGTGAATAATGTCTAATCCCAAGAGGATAAGTTCTTATTCTTAATACAAGGATTTACAAAATGATGACTTTCACCTCTATCAAAAATAGAAGTGACGAAACTAAGTTTCACCAAGAAACTTCTGCTATCACGAAATTATCTGGGTTAATACTCAAGAAATATTTATAACCACTTTTCTCAACAAAGTGTGAAAGTATCCAGACCAATCGATTCCTTTAAACCAATTCACTCAAATGTCTAATACATCGAGGATCATTTAGAAGTGAGAGTACGACTTCTCACAACAAAGAAATGAATAACTGGAAATTTATGAATCAGCATAACTAATTCATGAGTCCTGACAGAATGCAAATTAAAATCAAAAAAAATTTGTCTGACACATACCAACTTCACTGTTATGATTATCTAATACAATCATAGGATTTGAGAAATAATTGTCAACTGACAAATACAAGAGAATCAAAGGGTACAGTGAAGAGTTCCCTAATCACGAGACACTCACCCAAGATCGAAAATCCACTCGATTCGTCTTGGTTCCAACCAACATACACGTCTTTCTAGCCAAGCTTAGTATGACCACCTTGACTTTGGGTACGATCCCGGACAACTTAATCAATCGATCAAACATGCAAAGGGTTGATCTTTCTTCATAACTGAATTGACGACGCAAAACCTTAGATAGGTCATCACTCTAATCTGGTAATACCTCGTCTTCAAGTCGATCTTTGAGTAAATAACAACTACTCGCAATTGATTTACCAAATCAACTACGCAAGTCAGAGAATACTTGTTCATAATTCGTCCTTTTACCTAGCTGTTAGAAATCTAGACGGTGACACGAGCTCTCAGACAACATTGGTGCTTCACAAGGAAAACACTCGGTCTAACAAACGATTCAAACCACCAATCTTCCAGTCGAATCGAGTCGTCCAACTCGTTTTCAACCTTGTAGGCAACATCCTACACAAAGCGACATAGATCTGACCGAATCCAAAAACTAGATCAATTGAAAATCAATGTCCTTTGCTAACCATAAACCTAGAATATTTCCAGGGAATACTCCCGGAAAAAACCCTTTACACAAGCACCTTGTTTCGAATGTCTGACATGATTCGCAAGGATAATCAAATGTCATATTCGAACCCAAGTAACATTCAAGATCTATGGTCTCCCAGGACATAAAGCCCTTACAAAACCATCAAGAAACATATACTTGTGCGTTTTTCACACATTGCTTCAACCAGAAACAATTCAAACAAGAACCAACCAGAGATCACACAACAAAAACTTAACAGACCTATTCCCCAAAGATCCCGAAAGACTCGACCAGCTCTGATACCACTCTGTAAAACCCCCCTTGGGCATTACTTTGTAAACACGTGCGGAAATAAAAATAAAAGATAATTTGCTGGTTGCTTTCGGAAAATAATTTATATAAGTACTTAAGCGTCTGAAATTGGGTATAAAAATTAATTTGTTACGACTCCAAATCTAAGCCTTGATCGACACACACAGGCTTACTATCCTAGCCTGGCAAGCCTATTAAATTTAGAGATATACTTGAATAAAAGTTAGTATTTTTACGAAAATTTCGACAGAGTCTCCTCTATAATTCGGACATCCCAGGTAAAAGAACACCTGCTAAAATAATTACATTTTCATTCCCAGAATTTCAGTTACACCATATACATCCATGCAGTAATACATAAAAATAATAGTTATAACAATAAGCTTTACAAGACCTAAAAAAAGAATAGCTTAGGTTTTTATTCAAAAGACATGCTCTCCGAGCCATAAACATTCCATTTTAAAATAAAGGCTCTATGAGCCAAACTCATACATATTATCAAAAATAATCTAAGTCTCAACCCTAAGCTGGTCGTTCAAAAAGTTATTCCTGAGAAAACTCACATGATCACTCCACAATTAAGTACTTCATCAAACCACCAGATCTAAGTCTCTGAGTGACTTAGGGAGACTCTTCTGCATCATCTGTACTAAAATACCCAGGGTACAATAGCAAACCAGAAGAAACCTGATATGTTTGTAAGGGTGAGATACCGACAAATGGATATATCACACAACAACCATACACATGATACATACATCACATAATCATATAAGCATTTTAAATCATGCATATACATAACATAACAGTGTTATATCAAAGGGTCTCATACCCAAACAATCAGTTTTATAAAAAGAATGCATGACACTTCAATATTCAATTCTAACACAATCTCCGGAGATCTTAACTTCCCTTCCTCGAGTATGATAGTGCGATATTTCCTATAACACAATTGTTTCGCGTTGGGTGGCCTCTCCATGGGTCCTTTCCCCAATTGTTCTAGGATTTCGCGTATCACCTATATAATATTTGATAGTCCCCTATTGAGTACATTCGTGCAGGGTAGCCGATTTCCACGACAAGAGGTTGAAAAGCCCCAAGCATTACATGGAGTTCGAGCCCGAATGTCCCTAAAGACCCAAAAGCCCAAGAATATGCCTTTGGTCCGTAACTATCAAATTTATCAGTCCACCCTATGTGAAAACTGTAACTCGATAACAACAGCACGTCTGCCATATCATCTTTTCAGATATTGATTAAACCTTCAATATCAATTGAGTTTTAAACTCTCACTAAAGATTTTTCAAAATCTTTTGTCAACAGACACTAGTCCGACGTCTCGGAACTCTAGGTCCTTAACAGGAGGAAGGCTAGTCCGGCTTCACCGTAATCAGAATCTAGTCTGAAACCTCAGCACAGAAATCTAGACCTTTTCTGTTTCCTTTCCACTTTCCAAAGAAAGCTAAAAATCACTTTTCTGTGTTCACATGTTTTCAGTAAAATATTTTTCAAAATCTTTTATCAACAGACACTAGTCCGACATCTCGGAACTCTAGGTCCTTAACAGGAGGAAGGCTAGTCCGGCTTCACCGTAATCAGAATCTAGTCTGAAACCTCAGCACAGAAATCAAGTCCTTCTCTATTTCCTTTCCACTTTCCAAAGAAAGCTAAAAATCACTTTTCTGTATTCATATGTTTTCAGTAAAATAGTTTTCCAAAACATAAGCTATGACGTATGTCATGCCTCAACCAGTCTCAATAGTTTAATCATATAGATAAATCACACACACACATGCATATAGTTATTGAATATCCCTAGGTAAACTCCCCTTACCTTTGAAGACAAGTAAAGGATCCTCGTCCTAATGCCCACGTTAGCTCATATTTACTCCATCAAGCAAGCATAGCCGTGTCCAAACGTCTCAGAGAGTAAATCCAACAACGCGCAACAACCAGAAATCAAGAAATCAATTACGCATGATCAAACACACATTCTAACTTGATCTAAACACTTAATCTCATTACCAAACAAGGTTATTTTCAAAGAAAATCATGTTTGAAGCTTACGCTTCACACTACCCTTTAAGGAAACTTTGTTTTGATTATAGGATCATGAAAGAGAACTTGGGAATCATCAATTAAGAGTCCTAATTGCATTAAATCATAATTAATTTCACAAAACATACCCAAATTCAAATAAAATCAAATTGGGGTTTTACTGCTCCTTATTACAATTTAGGGAAAACTCATTTTAATTAAAGAATAATGAAATTGGTTTAGGGAAACACAAATTCACAGTCCCAATAGCATAAAACAAGCTTCAATTTCAAGATTGGAAGCTGGATTAAAAAGGCTAGGGTTAGGGTTTCAAATCAATTTGGGGTTTTTACAAAATAGAAGAGATTAGGGGTAAAATACTTACCCAGAGTAAGGAGAAGAGAACATGGTGGTTGGATGGCCAACCGGCACGACGGCTGACGGCCCAGACGCGGCGGCAGAGACGGATGCGTTTTCTGGGACATTCAAGAACAAAGGGATAAGTTTTTAGAAAGAAAGGAAAAAGGTTTAACAAACCAGGGTGGCAGAACCACCATCAACAGCGGCTGAGAACACTCACCGCGACGGCTCACTGCGGCGGAGATGATTCTTCGCGCGGCTGCAGAGGCGAACGCGTGCAGGTGGCGCGTCTTCCCTTCCCTGCGGCGACGAACGGCGGCCGACGAGCTCCCAGAGGCGGCGCGCGATCAAGTCTGTGAAGGGAGAAGGGAGGAGATGAGCTTGAAGTGGGAGGAGAAGAAGAAGATGGAGTTAGGAGGAAGAAGAGAAAAAGAAAGAAGAAAAGAGAAAGAAGCAGAGAAAGAATAGAGAAAATGAGAGAGGGCGTCGAGAAAGAGAGAGAGAAAAGTGAGAAAGTGAGTTTTTTAAACTAGTTACTTAGTGATAGGTACAAAATGAGTGATAAATATTAGGCCTAAAATAAACATGTTTTTACTTTTTTTTTAGAATCTAAAAATAAAGATTGATAAAGATATGTTTTCGAAATTCAAGTTAGAGTAAAGATTAATAGTTGAACTGATCAACTAAGAAAATACCCAGTCCAAAATTTAATCTCCGATAAATGTCAAACCAAAATATTTTTAACTCTAAAATTAAATAGAATAGGAATATGAAAATGCTTTTCTCTTAATCATATTATTTAAAATATTTTTCTGTACTGGTAATAATAGTGACAATAACATAAATTATTGTCTAGTAAGCGTGCATTCACTGAAATAAGTCAGTGCTAACGCACCCAATAAAATAATTTGAACAGAGTAATTTAATTACTCAAACTAAACCACATAACAAAATGAACATAAACATCCAAATAAAATAATTAATCATAAGTGTAAAAACTAGGGTGTTACATTGAACTCAATGGTTTGGTGAATAAGTCAGCTGGTTGGCTTGTGTTCCAAATATAAGCTGTCTGCACTAGCCTACTTTAAATCTTCTCACGTACCAAATGACAATCGATCTCTATGTGCTTCGTGCGTTCATGAAACACTGGATTTGAAGCAATATGCATGGCAGTCTGGTTGTCACAAAACAATGTAACTGGTTGTGTGTGAGTCACCTTCAAGTCTTTCAGTATATTTTTCAACCAAGTAATTTCACAACAAGTAGTGGCCATGGAACGATATTCTGCCTCTGCGCTTGAACGTGACACGGTATGCTGCTTCTTAGTTTTCCAAGAGATTGGTGCTTGACCCAGCAAAGTACAATAACCAGTTACCGACCTTCTTGTATCCTTGCACCGAGCCCAATCGGCATCACAAAAGGCAAGTAGTTCTAGTGAACCTGTAGATGGTAACAAAATTCCCTGACCCGATGCTTGTTTGATATACCTTAAAACCTTGTGAGCAGCTTCAAGATGAGGTTGCCTAGGCTTGTCCATGAATTGACTCAATACATGGACAGCATAAACAAGATCTGGCCTTGTGATGGTGAGGTAAATTAGTCGACCCACAAGACACCTGTATGGACTTGGATCAACTAGCAACTTCCCACTCGTTTGTGTGAGTGAAAGGTTCTGTTCAACAGGAAACCGTAAGAGCTTGGCACCTAAGAACCTTGCATCTTCTAGAATTTCTAGAGCATATTTTCTTTGACACAATGTGATTCCTTGTCTTGATCGTGCAACTTCTATCCCCAAGAAATATTTAAGTGGCCTCATGTCTTTCAACTTGAAATGATTGGAGAGGAAATGTTTGGTGCTTGTAATGTCCTGCAGGTTATTGCCCGCTAATATCACATTATCAACATAAATTAATAATGCAATAAAACTACCTGCATGGTTTCGAACAAACAACGAGTAGTCTGACCATGATTGCTGAAATCCTGCCTTCTTAAGGGCACTAGACAGTTTTAAGAATCATTGTCGAGATGCCTGTTTTAAACCATAATTTGACTTGTGTAGCTTGCAGACACGGTTCTCCCCCTTTCGTTTGAAATCGGGTGGGATGGACATGTAGACTTCTTCATAGAGATCTCCATGTAAGAAGGCGTTATTAACGTCAAGTTGGTGCAAGTGCCATCCTCGTACGGCTGCAACACTAAGGAGTACTCGGACTGTTGTGAGTTTAGCAACGGGAGCAAAAGTCTCTCGGTAATCAATACCTTCAATTTGACTATAGCCTTTTGCAACCAAGCAAGCTTTGTAACGCTCAACAGTTTCATCGGGGTTGAGTTTGATTTTGTAAAGCCATTTGAAACTGATAGGCTTTTTGTGAGATGGCAGAGGGACAAGACTCCAAGTATTGTTGGTTTGGAGGGCTTGGATTTCATGATGCATAGCGTCACGCCACCTTGGATCTCGATTAGACTCTTGAAAATTCTTGGGTTCTTTGTGAAGGGTCAGTTGAGTGGTAAATGCTTTATGACTTGGGGAAAAACAATCATAAGATAAAAATTGGGCAAATTAAACATTTGTCTGGTTCAGAAGATTTGTTATTGGAAAAAGGAAATAACATGGATATTTTTTGAGAAGGATGGCCAGGGCGTTGATGCCAAAGAGTAGGGCATATGGCTTGAACATAATTACAGGATCCTTTCTCTGCTTGATTGAGATAGTGGAGTACCCCCCCCGCTCAATTCCCGTCCCAATCATCTTCCCCCACTACTAGAAAACTTGAATTTTCAAACGGAATTTTCGGACGGAAATACATCCGTCTGAAATCTGTCCGAAAATTTCAGACGGATTTCACACGGATTTGTTATTTTTTTATATTTTCCTTGATTTATCTTAGATCCGTCTGAAATCCGTCCGAAAATTTCAGACGGATTTCACACGGATTTGTTATTTTTATATTTTCCTTGATTTATCTTACATCCATCTGAAATCTGTCCGAAAATTTCAGACGGATTTCACACGGATTTATTATTTTTTATATTTTTCTTGATTTATCTTACATCCGTCTGAAATCTGTCCGAAAATTTCAGACGGATTTCACACGGGTTTGTTATTTTTTATATTTTTCTTGAAAAAAGATTAAATAATTTATCTTATAAATATGATTAAAATATTTGATCTTAATAAATTTAAAAGTAAACAAGATTTATGAAAACTAGACATGTCCTACGAAGCACAGATCCTAGACCGGACACACAGACATCGACACTATCCAAAATATAGGACACCAAAATATAGGACACCACGACACAATATTTGTGTTGTAAGAAATCAAATAAAATTATGAGCTTCATCATAAAAAATATGAATTGAGAATCAAGATTTATATATTCATCATCTCAAAACAACTTTTATTACAGTTTCCCTATGATGAGTGTTACAAAAAATATATATGATAAAATTTTAGGTATCTTTCAGGTGTTCATCAGCCAAAGAGATATGTCGGCTAAGTATCAGAGCTTTGTCCGAACCAACAAAAAATATTTTTTTAATCGGACATCTAATAAGGAGTGTCGGACACACGCCATACGAGTATCCGACACTCCTAAAGTCAGAAGTATCAATGCTTTATAGGACATGTGTCTTTCATATTTTATCATTGAGAATGCTAACTAGTCTTTCGAACCCGTACCGGTTTAGTTTGAGTAATTAAATTACTCTCTTCAAATTATTTTATTGGGTGCGTTAGCACTGACTTATTTCAGTGAATGCACGCTTACTAGACAATAATTTACGTTATTATCACTATTATTACCTGTACAAAAAAATGTTTTAAATAATATGATTAAGAGAAAAACATTTTCATAATTTCATATTTTCATTCTATTTAATTTTAGATTTGAAAATAAATTAGTTTAACATTAATCGGAGATTAAATATTGGACCGTTGATTTTCTTAGTTGATCAATTCAACTATCAATCTTTACTCTATTTTAATTTTTAAAAGTATATATTTATCACTCATTATTTTTAGATCTAATGAGTAATACTATTTCCTTTTTTCTAAACTTAATCTCAACCCCTTATTTGTTACCTAATCACTAAGTACTTGAAAAACAAATAAATAAAACCTCAAAGTCCCTCCCTTCCCCTGCACGACAGAACCCATCCTTCTTTTTTTTTTTTTTTTTCTCTTTCCTTTCTTCTTCTTCTTCCTCCCTCCCTCCAACTCCATCTCCATCTCCCCCTCTCTTGCTACTATGAAACCTCACCGCGCCCACCACCACAAGACCGCCGCCGGAGCCGCGCGACCGTCGCGTTCCGTCCACCCCTCTCCGCTCGCATTTCGTCCGCCCCTCTCTGCTCGCGTTCCGTCCGCCCCTCTTCAGCCACCACGTCTCCTTCTTCCCCTTGGTTGGGTGAGTGATTTTCTCACTTTATCTAATTTCAAGAATCCCCAAATTTTCCCAAACCCTAACCCTAGCTTTTGAATTCATATTTCTATCATTTATTTTATCATGTAAGGCTATCTCTGTGTTTATGGTTTTTCATTTAATTTGATTCACTAATTTGTTTTTGATGTGGTTGTAAGTCCTCTCTCATTGAAACTATTAAGCTTGAGTTTCACACTCTATAACTCATATGCTTTACATTTATGCCTTGTGCATTTTCCTTATGATTTTGATGTGAGACGGAAAAATAGATGGGGGAATTATAGAGTTAAACTTTGATAACTGCATGCTCATATGAAAATTTGTTAAGAGTCTAAAGTTAGTGGAAGAGAAAAATTTTGTTTGGTATCCGTGCTCTTTCTTTTCATTTTTTTCCTTTGCTTTTCCAATTTGTTGCACATGCTTTCTGAGATTTACTAAAAGCATATGCTTTATTAGTTCATTGCTATCGATTCCTTCTGAGGTGGGCTATGAGCTTTTTAAATTTTGTTAGCAGTAAATTTTGTTACCTTTTTTATTGTCCTTTATGATTCTGGTGATTTTATTCTGAGGGATTGGGAAGTTTTTATGTTTTCCTTTTTCATTAGTGAGGATGTTATCTTCCCAAACTAAAAAAATCATAATTCTTCTTTGTTTATTTTCAATTTCATGTAATGAGTGTTGCAGAATATGTATAAGGAAGGGGATGATGAAATGAAGAAAACAATTACAAATGCAATAACTCATGGACTGATGCAAGATCTAGGAAAACATATGTCCTGTTTGATGGGTGGATGGGTGGAGTTTCCAAGTTTCTTCTTTCATTTTGTTTGCTAATTGCTATTCTATGCAGAGAGAGAAAGTGAAAATGATTTAGAGAGAGAGATAGGAATAAGAAAAACAAAGGAGGGTTATTGAAGTTTGAAGATAGGTGCTACAAAAAATAAATTTAAACAAAAGGAAAGGGATATAAATGAAATGAAAATGGGATGATGTTGTTTCTCTGCTAATGCTGTACATGTAGCAGTTTTTGGCTGGTTGCAACCTCCTTATTTTTAGGCTTTGCTGTTTCACTTTATTTTGCTTTTAGTTTTTGGCATCTAACTAATGAGATCAGCTCATTATTTTTAAAAAATAACAAATAGTTTATAAGTTACAACCATGAGTAAATCTAACGCTGCTGCATCATATTTTGAATTCTGAAGAAATCATCAGCTTCTTGATATAACAAACCACTTTGCAGAATATGCTGCCTTTGAATGTGACTACAACTTGTAAGTTTTTTATGCTTGCGTCTCTTCCTTTGCTCAGTCATGATTTATTTGTTAGTTCTTGAACAATTTTTTATTGAAGGTACCCAAATAAGAATGAACAATATTGCCATCTTTGTAGTATAGCATGTTAGTGTCATATTTGGTTTATACTGTTTAGGATTCTAAAACCATTTAATTGGTTCTAAGCATTTTTTTTTGGATTAAAGAAGAAATTCATTAAGACAGAGATAATAGGTTCTTAGCAATCGTAAGGATATTATTTTTAAATTTCTGATTCCATGTCTTGTTGGATCGTTTTTAAGATTACACTTGTAGTGCTTTATTTATGTTTTCTTCTTAAATTATAGTTTTAAGAAATTTTATCTTGTTTGCCTCATTGTAGAACATTTTATTTATAAATGTTCATTTGAGTAGATTGAAAAGCCCTTGCAAAGACATGGAGGCAAGCTTGAGCACAATGAGACTTATTGTGGTTCCTGTTATGGTGCAGAAGCGGTATGTTAGAAGAGTTACTTTATAAGGACACTGTAATTTAATACCTTATTTATACATTGATTACTGGATAGCAGTGAGTGTAGATTGTTAATCACTACATTGCATACTAGGGAATCGGGCATTTTATCACTCCTGTTTGCACCTGAAAAGTTAAAGGACCATATATTTGTTCTGGATAAACAGTTTCAACTAGGCAGCAATATAGTAGTCAACTCCTGCAATTTTCTTCCTTCTGTTCTGTCTAATATATCTGAAGTTTTCCAGTTTGGATTTCATGATGGATTTTGTGTGGCTTTAATTGATATGTTCCTAGCATCACATGTTTGATGTTCACCTGAATCTTGGCCCATATTTGTATCTGCAAGTGAACTTTTCTTAAAGTTCACATTTCTTCGCACAGCGTGTGTATTACAGAACACCTTTCCATTTAATGAGAAACTATTTTTCCCCACAGATATTTTCTTTCCATTATAATTCGATCCTTATTGTGAAATGTGAAATGAATTGTTAACCCTAAACAATTATTATTTTGTAAGCAGTATTATTAATTGATAAAATAACCAATTTTAGTTTCCTCCTTTTACCTTTATTAATGACAAGTTGGTTCTTGAAACTGTTCATGTTTTGTTGGAGTGTGGTAATTATGTAGTGAGTTTATCTTGGCTACTTCTGTTTGCATCAAAACCAAGAAAATTTGTAGATATTGCTCATTAATTAAAAATCCAAAATGGCAAAGTATTTTTTTATGTAAAACATAAGATTCAAGCTAGGTGGATGAAATGGAGTACTTCGGGTTTTATTTGTGATAGAAAAGTGCTTCTCAATTTTAAAGGAAAAGTTTGTCACACAACTATGAGACGTGATGCTTTATGTTAATGTTGGGCAGTAAAAAGCCAACAAGAGCATTAGCTCAATGTTGTAGCTATGAGGATGTTGTGTTGGACATGGGGACATACAAGACAAGATAAAATTAAGAACGAATGCATTAGAGAGAATGTAGGGGTAGCACCTATTATGGTAGAGATGGTAGAATCTTATGTTATGTAGTTTAGCCATGTGAGGAGAAGACCATGAGAAACCGCACTAAAAAGAGTAGAGATATAGTATCTTAATGTGATGGTGTCCATTATGTGAGTACAAGCCAAATGGTTTGAATATCCATATTTTCTATCTTGTTATTTAAATTAGTTATAATGTCTATTATCTTGTTACAGTGTGATGAATGCTTTCTCGGAAGGACTCACTATCTTTTATTTGATTATAGTAACATCCTTCTCGTTTATGATGGTGGCCACGAATTAATCAATGACGGCGATGATTAGATGACAACGACGATGATATGATGATGAGGAGGAGATGATGGATGATGTGCTAGATGAAGATGAAGAGTTTAGTGATCAAAGTATCAATGAGGAATAAATTTATGTCTTTGATGTTTGTAATGATATTTTAATGCTTTGAATCTTAATATATCATTCTTGTATTTCAAGATACTTTGTGTTTTTGTTTATTTTGAAGCTTGATACTTGTCTAGTGTGGTACCTTAATAATAATTATTTTTTATTATATTATATTAGATTCCAAGTCCAGATACCTAATTTGGTATGCATAATTATTTAAGTTTGGCCTTTTTTATTAATAAACATGATTTGTTTATCAAAAAATATTATTTAAATATGATTATCTAATTCGTGGGAAATCTGTCCAAAATAATATCATAACATTCGTCTGAAGTCTGTCCAGAATTTGCATGAATAGCAATATTGAATCCGTCTGAAATTCGTCCGAAATTAAGCCAATATAACCAAAATTCAGATTTTTGTGTTTGTCCGAAATCTGTCCGAAATCTGTCTGGAACTAATTTCGGACAGAATTTTCAATTTGCAACGGGGCTTTTTTGGACGCGGGATGTTCCGTCTGAAATCCGTCCAAAATTAATTGTCCGTCCCAAATCCGTGGGAAAAGTGTCCAAATTCCCTCTAAAATCCGTCCGCGAATCCGTCCGAAAATAACAATTTTCTAGTAGTGCCCGATCGTAAGTCCTGTATAACACAAATTTGTCTGAGAAAATTTGTAATATAAAATGAATCCAAGGCTAGCTTGCTAATGGAAATTAAATTTAACTGAAAAAGTGGTACACACAAGACATTTGGGGTGGCAAATGGATGGATTGGATAAATTTTTATTTGGATTATAATGGATGGATTAGAAACAATCCATTAATCCATTATGATCCATTAAAAATTTATTAAAAAAAATCCAATACATCCATGATCCATTCAATAAAAATCATCCAATCCATCCATTAACAACTATTTTACGGATGGATATCTGATCCATCCACGAAAATATTTTTGAAAATTAAATATTTTTTATTAAAAATTAAATAATTTTATATTTTTTTAAAAAATATTTTCTCTCCATTCCCTCTCTCTCTCCCCTCTATATTTTCTCTCTCTGCCCTCTCTTTCTCTCTTTATTCCGTAACCTACCCAGTAATCACGGACCAGGATTCCCTACAGTCCAAAAGTGACTGCAGGGAGACGCAGTTATCATCTAACGGTGGAAAAACAAAAGTTTAATTAGATTTATGTTTTCATTTTTTATGTTAAAAAAATATTTTGTGAGGCTAGGATCATCTACAGTCAATATTTGGACTGCAGTGAATCCACATCCCAGTAATCACCGTTGGAATTGGAAGCATGGAAGTTCTTCGTACAGTGCAAATAGCGAAATATAATTTTACTTTCATTTGGTCCTGATAATTCACATTGATAATTAGTTGAAAATATTTTAAATAATAGTTCAAAACTTCAAATATATCACCACCTCGTCATTTTGCGGAGCATGTGACTTTTTTTTTATCACTTTTAATTAGTTAATAAAAAAACAAATAAATAAAATTGAAAAATAATGAAGAGAAAATAATAAAAACAACAAAATTACATGGAATTTTTTTTATGAAAATGATTTAAAAAAATATTTGGAACAGATAAAAATTTGTCCACTACTTTTTGGTTGTTGGTCCAATGGATTTAGAAAATAATTGGATGGATCATAAACCATCCACTACAAAAACAATCCAATCCAATCCATTTATATATATTTTTAATAGATGGATGGATTGGATGGATTTTCTCATGGATGGACCGGATGGATAACGGATAATTTTGCCACCCTTACAAGACATTATCAAGGATAAAGTTGGGAGAGAAAATAATCTTGCCAACATGTGTGACTTGTGCCAATGAGCCAGTTGGTAACTTTACAGTATGATTTTCAACAGTGTTTGAAGCAGTGAGGAGATGAGGGCTACAAACAATGTGGTCAGTAACACTACTATCGAGGGTCCAATTAATTTTCTTTCCATTTTGAGTGAATGGAAAGGCTTTACCTGAGAATTCATCATGATTTGAATATTTACCAACTTGATTGGCTACATTATTGCAACGAGTCCATTGCAAAAGTTCATCAAAGTTATTCTCCTTTGGCTTCAAGATAGATCCATCAACGAGATCGATTTTGTTTTTGACCGTCAAGACCATGCTCATGGACTGAACCCATGTGTTGTAGTTGTCTTCCACCAGAGGTTGTGGTACAAGGACTGCACCTGGTTGGTCTGAATGATGGAGGTAAAGAGGGTGATGGGGTTGTTCCCATTTTGGAGTGGGAGTCATATCCCGTTTGGTTGATGATGATGGGGTTTTTTCATTATCATCTGTCTTGGCTACCTAGGCTAAGGTTTGTGTTTATTGATTTCCCATATCATTTCTCTAATACCATCAAGAAATCAGATATGACTGAATTATTTTATTCATTATCACAAATCATACCTTTACATTATAACTATACTCACACATATTAAAAATAAAATTAACTGTTCTTTATCAATTATAATATAATAAATATTCTATCAATTATAATAATTAATAAATTATTTGAAATGATTCTTCCTTTAACCTCCGGCACGACGGTGAGGAATTGTTGCACCGAGGGTTCTCAAATTTGTATGGGCTCGAGGTAGGGAAAAGAAGAAGTTGCAGGGATTTGAAAGCAAAGGGTAGGGGCCGTACTCTGGGAATTTGTCAGCGCATGCTTTCCTGCAGCCTAAGAGAGGTGGTGATAAAGGAATAGATGTTACTAGGGTGATGAGGGCGCATAAAAGGGTTGAAGGCTGGGTGGTTAACAAAGGAAGGGTACACTTCTAGTTGTTGCAGTCAAGCTAAAAAGGCGTGGGGTGGGGGTTTGCACAGGTTCTGTTTGTTTGTTCTAACAAGTGTTGGTGGCCGGTGATTGTAGGCTTGTAGCTGTGAGGACAGTGGCGTATTTGATGCTTAGAATCATATTCTATGGGACTTCTTCTGTTTGAGGGGTGGATAACTTTCTGTTTATTTGGGTTTGTTTTTTGTGGGTTTGCGGTTTTGTTGTGGAAAAGGGCGCTTGGGATTGGGGAGTATGCTCAACCAAAGGTGTTCTGTTGTTGCTTCAGTTTTACTTTCTTATGGGGTTTAATCCTTCATTTTTCTTTTTCATGGAATATGGGGTTTAATGCTGTATGATTTTACTTTCTTAAGGATAGGAATAGTTATTGGTGGGTTAGAGTCAAGTTATAGGTTTTTACCTTCCAGTTTTATCTTTATATTTAGGTTGAATATCCTAACCCTCTATTCAATATACTTTTGTTTATATATATAAAAAAAAAGACACCTCCCATATACCAACCAAAAAATTAGACAGTGATTAAATTTAAAAATTCATCCACTCATTAAATAGATACAAAAAAAAAAAATGGTGCATGAATAACGTTATTGAATTGAACTGAATTTTATATATATACATAGTAACATGCAACGTAGTTACCTTACACACCCTTTCCATTTCTTCCATCATCATAAACTTTAATATGCCTGTATACATACACACGGTACGTACGCAACTGTTGCATAATATAAATTGAACAGAAGAAAACACTAGAATCATGCAAGCAAAGTGGAACAAACATACCACAGATCCACAGGAAGTAACAACTAACAAAGCAAGTAATACTGGAGGCTCGAGCCATGCGAGTATAAGAGAACAAATCCAAGGGACAGAGTGGTAAGAAGTAGTGTAGAGGTGAAACGCCCACCATAACCACCAGAATGGGTCTGAGTAATCGATGTATCCGAAGTAGTAGTGTCGAGTTGCTTGATGTTCTGTTTATCATCATCTGAGAGCTGCACCTTCTTCTGTTGGGTTGGCAATATGGAAGGGTACATAACCGATTCATCATTGGAGGAGTGACTCAGTCCCAGAAGATGACCTATCTGATGCATCGCCACTGTTTCCAAGTCAAATTCTCCATTCTCCAACGACCACGTACCGTTATAACTTGGCAGCACCCAGTACTTTGTAGCATCAAGACGCATGTCCCCAACAGTTTTATTGGCATGAGAATCGTTTTGAAATCGCACAATGGTGCCTCCCACCACCGTATCCTCGACACTCTCGCCGAAAGTGTAGAACCCAATCTTGATGTCGGAGTCGTTGTAGTTCGTCTCCGTGAGGTTGAGCCTTGTCAGATTCATCTCCGTTATGGCCTCCGACCACCGCTTGAAGGCATCTGTGAACACCTTCTTGGCGTTGGAGGGGATTTCGCTCGCCGGAAGAAAACCATAGGTCAGGACTAATTGGTTTTCATACCACTTTCCTTTGGGCCAAGACACGTTGTTTGTGGAGGTGAGTTCATAGGTAAAGTTTAGATCAGGGACAGCACATCGTGGGAGGGAGAGTTGGGTAAGAGTATCGTTGTCTAGCTCGCCATTAACTTTGAGATTGAAAAAGTGTTGATAAGTTTTTATAGCTGATATTGTTTCGTTGTCCAGGTAATCTGTGAATGGGTCTGAATAATCGATGTATCCGAAGTCATTAAGATACTGTTTGACCTGAGACAGACCTTGGATTTCAACAGATGGTGCAGGTGGAGGAGAGCCATGCAGATGCTGTTTGATCTGGTTCACCGTTTCATCCCATATTCCCTTTCCCTTTCGTAATTCTCGCTTAAACCCATCGAAAACTGCTTTAGTATTAGAAGCAGAAGGAGGACGAATGCCAGAAACAGAAAGAGATAGATGGGAAAGGAGAAGGAATAATAGCAAAGTTAAAAGATTTGATTTTATGTTATTGCCCATTTAATTTCTTTCTTCGTCTCAATGGAATGTAAAGTGAGTCGTACTATAAATACAAGAAGCTGAGAGAATTGAGTTGACTTTAATTAGTTATGCTTAATCCTATTGCTTATTTCTTATTGCTTATTGATCTTGACTTCGTCAGACCATATTATATTCGATCTCTACTATTCTCAAGTAAAAAAGTCACATCTATGCTTAATAGTTAATACTGTTGGAGAGAAGGTTGTTTTTTATTTCACAAACAGTGCAACCAGATAACATTGTTTTGTTTTTGACCAAGAGTGATCCGAGGTAGGTTGTTGAAAAACTTCATTCACATAACATTTCTCGGAATATTCAAGATGTGTGAGCGTCATCTTTAAAGGTAGGGACGGCTGATGGTGTTAGTAATTGGATACTATATCTCAGAATAAATTTCAAAAAATAAATTTTTAATTTGTCATTTGTTAAAAAAAAATAACTTTTTTAATGCCAGTTGGGTGTGTAGTTCATATGATATTAAATGCCATTTTCGTCTGTCATTTAAAAATCCATTGATATTTTCACACAAAATGGTTCATCATTCTTCCACCTAATTGATTTTAAAATATATGAATAATGCCGGGTCAACATTATATTTTTAGTCCTAAAGTGTGACACCCCCTTCTAGGGTCATCACATAGTTACCCGAATAAAGAAAAATTAAATTATTAAATACTGGTTACTTTCAGAAAAATATACTTTTAGGTAAACTTCCCTTACGAAAATAGCGCTGAATTTTTTTTTCTTAACATCGAACCGTTGTAAGCATAACGAACATGTATATATATATATATATATATATATATATATATATATATATATATATATATATATATATACATCACCTTTCAAATACACCATATACCTAATAGGAGATAACAAAAGAGCCCTCATAAGTATAGGCTATTCTCCGTCAAACTAAGCAAAGAAAAGAAAGACATATGCATATAAGCAACGAGTAGTCCAGAACCATACCAAAAACTCATGGCTCTCAGTAGCCAGATCAAAAACTGACGAGACTCGCTACCCCAGAACTATACCTATAGCTGGTCAAGCTAATGAAACCCATTGGGGAGATCATGATGATCAACCCCACCTACAACAGATGTGTCTGATGAAGATGCCTCCGCTCCCGCTACGTCGTCGGAAGAATCATTATCATAAACAGCAGGAGGGTGAAACTCAAGATCGTCCTCCACGTACTCATCGGGGTCTTCCTCGTCCTCATCCAACACTACCTCAACAGGAGGTATTTCTGGTTCTACTATCTGAAGCGGATGCGGCTGAGGGGGCAGATCAAGTAACCCGTGCTCGACCAAATACTGCGAGTATAGCCATACTGGAGGTAGAGGTACCTCAACAGTCTCAACAACATGTATCCTTTGCTGTGGTCCTTCTTTTACCGTGCCAATGACTTTTCTGCTAGGGCCATGATAGGTGGTGCTGAGTGCCCCAGGGTTAATCTCCCAGGCACCACCAAACTGCGCTCGATCAAACGTGATCGAACGAATCCTCGAATGTACCAGTGGTATATCCGGTTCCATCTAAATACATAAGAGTGAGAAACCAGTATATGGATTTTACTCGACAACTACAGGCTAGACGCCACATAAAACACATACACATTTACTAAACACAAGCATTTATAAGCAAATAGGTTATCAATGGGTTCAACACCCCAAACATCATCGTATGAAAAATTATGCATGAACACTTCATATTCGTCATTTAATTTCGTCGTAATCTCATGAGATATCCCAACACATGATGAGTTGATTAGGCTCAATTGCAACCACTAGGCAAAACAGGCACACAGCCAAAACCCATCGCACATTGTCCACACTCAGGGCACAGTGATAACAATGTAGATGGGGTCTCAATGTCCAACTCTAGGCACAATGAGAAACACACAGTATGAAATACCTGACGCCGTAAGGTATTCACACATAGAACCGCGGGCACGTCTGCCAATGCATGCAAAACACTTTTGCTCATAACTCTTTTCTTTGTGTTCAATCTTTCTTTGCCGAAGCTCAAAATGGCTTACGACTCACATAGTTTTAACATCTTTAAAACTTTCATTACAACACAGGACCTCACAGTCCGAGTGCTCAATCACGACACCTCTCGACCGATGCACCAGTCATAGGTTCGTGGTAATAAAACATCTCAAATGTTTAAATACGGTATACACCACGTATACAGTACAAGACCTCAAAGTCCAAAGGACCCTAAGTTCATAACAACACAGAACCTTAGTACCCCGACGTCTCGGTTACTAAGTTCAACAGCACTTTCAACACGGTTGAATTAATTTTTTTGTTTTCAGAAAATATTTTAAACTTGGAAATTCATCAATAAAATCTTTAAATAATAAAGATTAGTTTTTCACAAAAATAAGTCACTTGAGGTTTTAACTTACTCAAAATATACACTACTGTTTCAAAATATTTGCCGTCTACGTTTTTCCAAATTTGCCGTAAATTTTCATTTTTAAAGCTTTTTAAGCCAAAATTTAGGTTTTTCCACTTAAACAATTTTCTAAAATCATAATTAACTTATTTTCACCAATTAATTTCATAAAATAATATTTTATAATATTCCGGATTTTCTTACGTAAAAATTAGCAGTGCAAAAATATTTTCACGGTTTCGCGCTCATTGTGACTCATAATACACTCTTACAGTAATAAATTATTAAAATAATAATATTTTCCAAAATTCCTTATTTTTCCCAATTAAAAATTTCCATTAATATTATATATCAATATTTTATCGTTAAAACATTGAATATAATTTATGAAGCTTCTTAAAGCTTTTATCCCATTAATTTAATTGGGCACTGACCACTGTCAGGCTTCTCAAACATCAACCAACAATAATATGACAGAGATATTTCCAGGCAGATCATGCATCACAGTAGCATACTATAATTACAGATAAACAATTAAGCGCAATTAAAATCACACAGATACATATAGCATAACTTAAATAACTTAAATAAATACTAACAGACAAATAATTACAAACCAACATAGGATAGCATATAGTCATCGAATATATTCCTTAGGTATTCCCCTCTTACCTTTAGTAGAGTTTCTCGTGAATTAGTGAATTTCTTTGGAAGTCCGGATATCGCGTATACGTCACACTCACTCAACCTTCAACCATTACAATCAAATAATTACAAATCAAGAAAAACTAAAACATTCTAAACCCTACTACATGGTCACGACCTCTAGGGGTTTTGAGTGACTAAAATTTCTAATCATGATTAAGTCATGGATTAATGGTCCTTAATCAACCAAGATCATGGATTAGTGACTAAACAACTAAATTTAAAACTCAAAACTTCCTAACTCTCATATACTAAGATTCGGCCTTGACATGTTCATGGGGCTAGGGTTTTTAGTTTGATAAACCAACTTGGATTTATTAAGCATACATACTAATAGCTTGATTACCAAGATCATTAATGAAAACTTTGAACAAAACTCATCAAATCTCATCCACCTAGGGTTCGGCCAACATAGAGATTTTGAGTTAGGATTTTCATTTTAATAAACTAACATGGATTAGAGTGTGTAGACATACATGTCATATGGAATACGTGATCATACATGACAACACATGAACAAAATCTTACCAAACCTATTCTCCTAGGTTCGGCCAAAGCTAGTTTATTAGGAAGGAAATTTTTTATTACATCATGCTCTTGGATTTAGATAATATGCATGATATCAAGAATATAAAAAGTGGTTTCATCATCATGAGATTTTTCTAGAATTTATTATGAATTTTCAAAATTCTAGGCTTAGAAACTTAAAAATGATGAACATATATGAGATAAACTTTGAATCAAGAAACTAATTGAAGAACATAGATATGATTAAGGAAGAAGAATAGGATTCACCTCTTGAAGATCAAAGACAAGTGAAATCCAAGAACTTGCTTCACAAGTTGATGCTAGAAGCTTATGAACTTGTGAGTTTTTTTGAACAAAAGGCAATAGGAAGAAAATGAAATGTGAGGGAGGGTATTTATAGAAGTGTGGCTGCGCCACTTTTGAAGGACCAAGTAGAAAGGAGGTGATTTCACAAAGGACTTACGTGCAATTAATTCCTAGGGACCATTTTGCAAAGATTCCAAAAGTATAAGGACTATTTTGCAAATTGCCAATAGTTTGAAATGATGACCATGTGCAACATTTATTGTGTTCACATGTGACTCATCTTTGTTGAATTTTCTTGAGACTTTTTGGGAAGAACCTAGAATACTTTGGAACTTGTTAGAAAAGTGTAAAACTTAGGAGAACATGGTGGAAGCTTCAAGAATCAACTTGACTCTTCCAAATTAAGGCAGCCCCCACTCCTTCTTGGGCCTGCGCATGGGCCTTGAAAACTTGGGCTTGAATTTAATTATTTTGGGTCCACCAAAATGCTTAAGGCATAAACATGACATAAGAAACTTACATGATTTCTAATGGGCTTCATGAAATTTAATCCATGGACAAGGAATTTGGGCTTCATGGCCACGATCCACTCATAGATTGGGAACAAAGATTCTGGCCCTATTCACTTAGAAAAACATAGGAACTAACTTAGGGACCAAAGTGTAATTAATAGAAAGTTCAAGGACTAAAGTGCAAAATCCATAAATTGCCACTTTAACCTTGTAGAATCTTCTAGACTCAAAAGTGTGATTCATCCTCATGAATCATCTCAAAATTCTAAGATAAACTCTTTTTCTGCTCTTGGAAACTCCGAAATCCATTTTGTCGTTTACCCGATTACGTATTTCGCCCATAAAACGTAAATTATTTTTTTTTTCTTAAATAATTCTAAAAATACAGAATTGTAGGAAATAAAATAAAAACCTTAAGTCTTTCGTTCACGAATTAAAATTAGGTCTTTTGAGCAGTATAATAATACTGTCAATGGAATTCGCGGGTCGGGTTTCGCCTGACTTTCCAACCTAAATTTTTATCGTAGCTTCCTACACTCAAGTAGAATTGAGTGGTAAACTTCGTTTATTTAAAATAATTTTCTAAAACTCTAATAAATCTATAAACATATTTATATGTATTACTGTTATTTAAAACAGTGAAATACAGGGTGTTGCATAAAGCAATATTTAAGATAGGATTTTTTTAAAATTAATAATAATATTTTATTAAAATATTATATTTTTATTTAAATTTTGTTTTTTTTTACAAATTTCTATATTTTTTAAGTGTAATTATTACAGTTTATGTACAATTTTGTTGTGTGTGTATTTACAACCACACGTAAGATTTCTTATAGTTTATGGTTTAGGATTTTAAATTATTTTTATTGTTAAGCTTAAATAACAAAAAATAAAAAATAAAAAATTGAATGCCTAAATTTAGAAGCCTAAATAACTAAAATAATAATAATTTGAGATCTAAAGTCCTAGCCTTAGTGACTTTATGGTTGGGTTGGTCGTACCTTAAAAATGTTCTTAAGCGACTCGTCAGTAATACCCACCACAAAACATATATCTTAATGGCCAGTCATTACTCTAATATTTTTCCAAACAATTATAAACAATGAAAGTTTAATGCATAAATATGATCTTTTTCTAATCTTGAGTGGTTAAAAAATACTTAAGAAGCAGAAGTTAGAAGAGTGGATCAAAATCTAAATTCGGTTTTGACGGTTCCAAGTTTTTTTTTCTTGATGAGGAAACAAAATTTAATAAGTAGAGTATAGAGACTTTTCTAACCCATTACATCAAGTCAGAATACAAAGATATCAACCTAGTTGGCCAATCCCGCGAAATGTTTTTTTTAGCATCTTCAGTTTAAGAACATTTTCAGACATTGATATATAATTTACTTTATTGAATTATTGGTTTATAATTTACTTTATTAAATTATTTCCTAGATAAAAAATTGATTAATTTCAATTTTACTTTTTTAGAAAAATTTATAGTAATCAACATAGCGTGACCCATGCGAATGCACGGGTATACAGTTAGTTATTTCCTATTACACGATTCAAAGCAACATATAGGAAGAGCGTACCGATCTGCAAAAGAAAAACAATTACCCCGATCTGTTCGGAAAAAGTACATCAACTCCAAGCTCTGATCAGGGCCGTGTACAGGAATTTTGAGTGCTTAGGCAAAAAATTTAAAGAGATTTAATATTTTATAAATTATCAATTCTCATATTAATCATCTACCATTTTGAGTTGTGAAATTATTATCAAAGTTTCATAATTAAGCAATTTTAATATTTCACTCTCAATAGAATATGAAAATGAAGAGAAAAAAAAGAAAAAAATGACAGATCTCAAAAAATTTGAAGTAAAAATATTAAAATTTTATAATATATAGTAAAATAACAATTAAATTTTGGAAGAATAATAAAAGCATAAAGGATGTTATTCAACCCCTCAAAAAACACACACACACACACACACACACACATATATATATATACTAAAAAAAAGTGAGACCTAAGGCAATGATCTTATTGGCCTTGCACTCTACACGTCCCTGGCTCTAATTCTAATTTGATCAAACACTTTGTCAAAATCCACCTTTGCTTCATTGAAAATGATTTCATTTTGGTGCAATCATAAAGACCAAATGATTGAAGATCTGAAACAACTGCCAACATTTTTTTAGAAATTCTATTCTTGAGTAAACCTGAATGCCGAGAGAATAGATCTTTTAAATCTCTTGGAAGAACTACATCCAGCTAAATATGTTTAATAAATTATTTTGTAAGTTAGTTGTGATTGAACTTTGAGTTTAAATATTGATTGTATAATAATAACAAACAATTTACTTTTAAATTCATAAAAACTTAGGGCATGTTTGCATTGTTTTTAGCTTATTGTTTTCATTTCTTGTTTTTAGAAATGATTATAAAACCGCCACCTTGTTTTTATTCAGTTTCCTATTTCCAAAGATTTGAACAGAAAACGGTGAAAACATGAAAAAAAATGTTTAGAGTATTTCCTGTACAAACTTCTGAAAACAAGAAATAAAATGAAAACAATGTGATAATTTTGTAATTATTTCTGAAAACAAAAAATGAAAATAGAAAACTGAAAACAAAGCAAATGGGCTCTTAGATTCGATTTTTAATTATTAATCTAAGATTGTAATAATACTTTTATAATTTCGATTGCTACCTTATCTTTTTCAATGTTCATTCCACCAATTTAATAATTATATATATTTGTGAGAAATGCTAGCGTCACGCTCTTAAACATGCTTCTCTTAACACACCCTCTATTATTGGATGGATTTCCAGTGGGACCATGTGTTTTGGTGGGTCTCATATGAAATCAATCCAATAATAAACAGTGCGTTGAGGAGGAGTGTGATAAGGAAGGAGTGTGTTCTTAGCATTTTTCTATATTTAAAAGCCATTGTGATTAACATTATCTAAAAAATTATTTTTAATGATAAAATATTGAAATGTAAATCAATAACTATGAACTCACTTTAAATAAAAATTATTTTGCAAAATTCAGTTTATCAAATTTTAGTATTTTTAAAGAGATTCTCAAACAAAAATCTTTTAATATCAAAGTTATAATAGTATGAATAAACTAGGGGAGTACTACTGTAAAATATGCATTTAACATCGGAGTTTTCACATCGGTTTTGTTAAAACCGATGTGAAAAAGGATGTGGTGACATTTTTGAAATTAAACTGAAATATTTTAATATCGGTTATAATAAAAATCGATGTGATAAAAATATTTAACATCGATTTTTATAAAAACCGATGTGGAAAAATGAAACCAATAAATTTTTTTTTTTTTGTCAGACATAAGATTGGACATTGGTTTTAGTATAACCGATGTGGAATAGTGAAAAACATTAATTGTAGACATCGGTTTTATTATAGCCGATGTGGAAAAGGGAAACAAAAACAAAAAATTTTAATCAGCCATAAGATTACACATCGGATTTATTATAACCGATGTGGAAGATTGAACAAAAAAATTGAATTTTTTTAAGCAGCAACATTTTTAACATCGTTTTTTGTTGTTAACCGATGTGGGAACGCAATATAACACATCGATTTTGGATATAACCGATGTGTATTTTCATTTTGTTTTCCTTTATTCATCCCTCCAATTCCTCTCTTGCGCGCTACCACTAAATGTCTGAAACCCAATATTTTCTCTATTGCATGCGCGCTCCGTAACCCTCACACCTCCATTCTTGCTCGCTCCGCCGTGTCCTCTGCTGTCACCTCAGCCTCGAAGCCCCTCCGCTTGCTCCGCCGCTTCGTGTCGTGACCCTGTAGCCTCCGCTTGTTCCGCATAAGGCAGTGGGTTTGGGTTTTCTTCTCCTCCCATTATCCCAACAACCCCAACACCTTCAAAAGCTCAAAAAGATACCGTAATGCTCACACCCTCATACCCTCTGTTCCTTGCTCGCTCCGCCGCGTCACCATCTACGGCTTGGGAGGACCACTGCGTCACCTCAGCCACGAAATTCGTTGTTCTCCGCTTGCTCCTCCGTGTCGCTGCCGTGACCTTTCCAAATCAAAATATTAATTTATTTAATGCTTTGATTAATAAGACGTATATGAGTATAGTGATGAATGATGTAGACCAGAAACAACTTTAAGAGTCCTGCAAAATAAGGTACTGCTTCTTTTATTTTACCTTTCACGTTAAGTTTATTATCTGTCTCTATTTTTTTTTAATGTGATTGAAGAACAAGTGTTGAAAAAATTAGAATGATTTTTTTCCCAGCAAATTTGACTTAGTTTATTGTGTGGTTATAGTGCTCTTATCTTACATGTGCTAACATGAGAGTACTTATTGAGAGTGAGTGAGTGAGAGATGTGATTGAATAATCGAGTAAATAGGAAAATGCCTATTTTCATCGAAAGATGTTTTTACATTCAGAGCATGACATATGGATAAATATTATATTTGGATGGATATAATAGAATATTGTTGTATATCATATGTCAAATTTACAAATATAAATGAAATATTGTAAGGTCTCATATTCTAAATATTTAAATAAGAAAGCTCTTTCTTCTGCAACTACATATTAGTTTTTTCTATAAAGGAATATAACATTACCATCTTTTGGATCTTGTCAACCCATTCACTTATGCACTAAGCCACCAGCACTTTGGCATTTGCAGCTTCTCAACTAAAGATGTTTTGTAAATTAATTATATAATTAAATGACTGATAGCAACATACCGACATGGGAGCTCTTAACGTCTACAAACCTATGTTAAAATTAATCAGAATTGTTATTCAGAGCATGGCTTATTATTTACTTGTATCATGCCAAGAAAAAATAACATGCATAAATTTTTTCAATGCACATATAGGCCAGGATTCTTTACCTTTCTTTTTTGGTGCTCTGATTCTTTACCTTTCTTTTTTGGTGCCATGACTTATCATTCTACCTGCTAAATCATTTATATGTGTAGCCTTATATGTGTTCATCAACTTGAATTTTCTACTGTAAGCTCAGCTATTTCTTATATGTATGTGTGTGCTTTATCTCTGTCATAGTTCTTCTGCATTTATGCTTCTATATTGATCAAGCTACATAATTGTTGTTGTGAACTTGTTATTCTAGTCTTGTTATGAAAATATTCACAAAGTGCTTCTTTTTTTGTATAGGTACACTTGCTGTTATTGAAACTATTACGGTACAAGTTGCAAGCAGAATATTAAGCAGAATATTCATTATTCATTACGGTTTCCGGCTGACTGTTCTTCCCACACCCGGTAAGCTTTCTCCTCTCCATTTTTCTCGTTTGGTTTTTTGTTTGCATTGTACTTGGGTATTGGAGTGTTTTATTATTTTTCTTAATGTTAATTAATTAGTAAAGCCTTAGTTTCTCGTTTGAGATGCAATAATAATGAGCACACATGTACGTGCTTAAGATACCGCTCATTGTATTGGATCTTGAATTGTCCAAAGTTGGACAGTTTAGGGAAAAAAATTTCTTCATCCAGTTAAAATAGTTATTCATTGATTCTCATGTTATATACTTGATGAAAGTTCGGATTGATACATTTCCTTTTGTTCTTCAGGTGCATACTTTATCGTGGTGGATGTCATCGCGTTCAAGTCGTGTACGTTGGAGACCGAAAGGAGATGCTGCCGAAATTTCGTCGAGCATGAGCATGAGAGTCAAGGACTAACTGTTAACCGAATGTTGAAAAGGTTTCTTCTCGAATGGGATAGGGCCATACCCTGTCATAAGAAGTAGTTGATGAAGATCTTGGACTAAGTACAAAGTTATTGGTTTTAGTCATGGATCACGGTTGGATGAATGCTAGACGGACAAGTGATGAGTATGAGAATGGAGTGGAAGATTTTCTACAATTTGCAAAAACAAATGCTCCTTATAGTGGTAATGAAAGGTTTTATTGTCCTTGTGTTAATTGTTTGAATGAGAGATGACTAAAAGCTGAGGAGATACGAGAGCATCTTATTTGTGAGGGGATTTGCAAGAGTTATACAATATGGATATGTCATGGTGAATCGTTAGACAGGCCGAGGGTGTCGCATAGAGAGGAAGTTGATGACATGGATATGGACGATGGACTAGAGGATATGATCTGTGTTGTTGGGCAAGAGTCTTTTCGACGAGCACATGTGTATGATACTTTGTGCAGTGATGTGGAAGTGGCTTTGTATCCGGGGTGCACTAATTTCACATTGTTGTCAGCGGTGTTAAGATTGTTCAATGTGAAGGAGAGAAATGGGTGGAGCGATAAAAGCTTTACCGAATGATTCTGCTTGAGTTGTTGAAAGACATGCTTCCAGAAGGTAACACATTATCGTCCCGAAACTATGAGGCGAAGAAGATATTGTGTCCGATGGGTATGGAGTATAAGAAAATACACGCTTCCCCCAATGATTGCATACTGTACAGGAAAGAGTTTGAAGAGATGCACGAGTGCCCTAGGTGTGGGGTATCACGCTACAAAGTAAAGGATGGTGATTCTAGTTGTGATGCGGTCACCAAGGGTCCTCCTACGAAGGTGTTATGGTATCTTCCAGTAATTCCGTGGTTCAAGCGATTGTTTGATAATGAAAAGGATGCAAAGAATATTATATGGCATGCAGATGAGAGGAAATGTGATGGACAACTTCGTCATCCGGCTGATTCTTTGCAATGGAAGAGAATTGATAGTTTGTTTCCGGAGTTTGGCAATGAGCCCAGAAACCTCAGGCTTGGACTTGATACCGATTTTATGAATCCATAGGGAAACTTAAGTAGTATTCATAGTTCATGGCCCGTTCTCCTGGTAATTTACAACCTGTCTCCTTGGTTGTGCATGAAGCGTAAATACATTATGTTAAGTATGATGATTTCGGCCAAAACATACAGGAAATGATATTGATGTTTATCTGAGTCCCTTGATTGAAGACTTGAGAATGTTGTGGGATGAAGGCGTTGATGTGATCGACGGGTATTGCCGTGAGACTTTCAAATTGCGTGCCATGTTATTTTGCACCATCAATGACTTTCCAGTATACGGGAACCTGTGCGGGTATAGTGTTAAGGGGCATAAAGCATGTCCAATGTGTGAAGAAGGCACATGTCACCATCAACTGCAACATGGAAAAAAGACAGTTTACCATGGGCATCAGAGATTTCTCCAGCGCAATCATCCTTATCGTAGATTGAGGAAAGCTTTCAATGGACTTCCGGAGAATTAAATTGCTCTGGTGGCCTTGAATGGAGACCAAGTTTATGAACGGGTGAAGAATACTAATGTTATCTATGGGAAGACCCAGAAGAAGGCTACTGAGAAGAATATATTGAACAAGAGGTCGATCTTCTTTGATCTTCCATACTGGTGCAAGCTTGATGTAAGACATTGTATTGATATGATGCATGTGGAGAAGAATGTGTGTGACAGTTTAATCGGAACGCTTCTGAACATTCAAAGCAAGACAAAGGATGGTGTGAATGCTCGTCTGGATCTAGTTGCGATGGGTATACCAAAGCAGTTAGCTCCACATAAAGTGGGGGATAAGAAGACTTATTTGCCCTCAGCATGTCATACTTTATCAAAAAAAGAGAAAAGAAGTTTCTGTGAATGTCTACGGGGAGTCAAAGTGCCACAGGGTTACTCTTCAAATATCAAGAGACTTGTCTCAATGAAAGATCTCAAATTAGTTGGCTTAAAGTCTCATGATTGCCATGTCTTGATGCAACAACTACTACCGATGGCCATTCATGACATCTTGCCTAAAAAAGCCAGACATGCCATTACTAGGTTATGCTTATTCTTCAATGCTATATGTAGCAAGGTCATTGACACTAAAAAGTTGGATGACTTGGAAAATGAGGCAGCCACTATCTTGTGCCAATTGGAGATGTATTTTTCACCTTCATTTTTTGACATCATGGTTCATTTGATTGTTCATCTAGTAAGGGAGATTAGATTGTGTGGCCCCGTTTATTTAAGGTGGATGTACCCAGTTGAGTGATACATGAAGATCTTGAAAGGATATATGAAGAATCCACACCGTCCCAAAGCATCTATTGTTGAAAGGTATGTTGCAGAAGAAACTATTGAGTTTTGTATAGACTACATGTCAGAAGCGGAACCTGTAGGGCTTCCGAAGGCTCGTCATGAAGGAAGATATGATGGTAAGGGTACACGAGGTATCACTGTTAAGAGCATGGATCGGAAGGAAGTGCTTCAAGCACATTTGTATATATTGAATAACACTGATGAGGTTGAACCATACTTATGTGAGCACAAAAGCATCATCAATGAAACTTACCCTATAATGAATGAAAAATGGTGTTTGAACAAGCATAATAAGACTTTCTTGAACTGGTTTAAAGAAAAAATTGCAAAGGATGGTACTGCTTTTGATACATTAAAATGGCTAGCACAGGGGCCCAACTTTGATGTCATATGCTGGAGTGGGTACGATATCATTAAGTTTTCCTTCTATACAAAGTCCCCGGATGACAAAAGTACTATGTAAAACAGTGGGGTTATGGTCGTCGCTGACTCCATGCATTTCTCTAGTTCGAAAGATAAAAACCCTGTTATGGCATCCGTTTCATACTTTGGAATCATTGAAGAGATCTGGGAGGTTGATTACACGAAGTTTAGAGTGCCTGTTTTTAAATGCCAGTGGGTCGACAGTAACAACGGTGTGCAAACTAGAGCTGTCAAAATGGACCCGGCCTGATGGGCAAGCCCGTTTAGCCCGAAATAAAGGGCGGGCTGGGTTACTGAAATTAGAGACCAGTTAAATTTTAGCCCGGCCCGGCCCGAAAATCTGTTGGCCCATCACTGTCTAGCCCGAAACGGGGCGGGCCAGTCAGCTGGCCCGAATGCCTTCAGTATTTTTAACAATTTTTTTTTAAATAACAAAAACAAATAAAGATTTGAAAGTTAAAAAGTAAAAAATAAAAATCTAACTCTAAGTTCCTAACACATTTACATTACACTATTGCTATTGCTATTTGCCTCTGACCCAGTCACCCCTGTGCCCTGTAGCCATCGCCCCCACCCCCAGGCCCCAGCACTGAGCACTTCTTCTTCCTCAGCCAACACCTTCGCACAGTCGTCATCCAGAGCGCCGCCTTCCATCCTTCGTCCATAGAGCAGTTCCAGTCGTCACGCGTCGAGCTTTTCTCGGCCTGTTCCGCCGAGCGTCTGCCTTCCTCAGTCACGAGTTTTTCCGCCACGTCTTTCCTTCCTCTGATCTGATGAGTGACCAATCGCGCACGTCGCCGCTTCCCATGGTGGCACTGGCTGCTCCCTCCCTGTTCGTCACTCAGCAGCCCAAGCTGTTCGTCACTCTCCAACAGTTCTCACTTCTCAGCTATTATAGCAGCAGGTTCTCACTTCTCAGTTATTTCAAATATTAAATTTCATTTGTGTTTAAAATATCAAATTTTTTGAGTTTAGGAATGAGTAGTTTTTTGAGTTTATGATGTGTTTTGAATCTTTTTTTTCTTCTGAATAATGCATCTTTCGAATATGAGTAATCTTATGCCTAAAGCTGGAGAGGATTGCAAAATTATTGAGGTAGATGATTCAAAAGCACCTGCCAAAGAGGATGATAAGGTTGAACCACGACAGAAAAAGGCTAAAACAAATAGCTCAAATGCTTCGAACCACTTTGAGAGACTTCCTTTGACTGAAGACGGAAAAGAAACGTGTAAATTCAAAGCTTGTGGGAAGGTATACAGTTGTCCAGCTAGTGGAGGTACATCTCACTTAAATCGTCAGATTGTTAATTGTGTAAAGATTCCTAAATTTGATAATGTGGGGACTATGATGCTTGACTATACTGCCAAAATGAGGTCTAGAAAACTTGACGACAATGTTGTTCGTGATTTGATGGCGCAAATGATTATATTGCATGATCTTCCATTTCAATGTGTTGAGTGGCATGGATTTAGAACGTTATGTCAAAATATTTCTTTTGGTGAGGCTACTAATATTTCTAGAACTTCTATTACTGTGGATGTGATGAAGATTTACATGCATGAAAAAGAAAGATTGAAAAATCAATTGGCTAGACATAATGGGAGAGTTTGTTTGACCTCTGACTATTGGACTTCTTGCACTACTCCTGGTTATATCACTCTAACCGCTCACTTTATTGATGAGAATTGGAAGTTAAACAGTAAGTTGTTAAACTTTTGTCATTTGGAACCCCCACATACCGGTCATGAGCTATCAAGGAAGGTGCTTGATTTTTTGAAAGAATGGGGAATTGAGAAAAAAGTTTTTTCAATTACTTTAGACAATGATTCCTCTAATGGTCTCATGCAAAAGTTCTTGAATAGTCAACTTTGTTTGTCAAATAATTTGTTGTGCAATGGAGACTTTTTTTCAAATTAGATGTTGTGCACATATCATAAATATCATTGCTCAAGAAGTATTTAAGGTAGCAAGTGCCGCATTTCACAATATTAGAGAAAGTATAAAGTATGTGAGGGGTTCGGAATCAAGAATGAAACTATTTGATCAATGTGTTGAAGGGATTGGTGGCATTGATACTAATGTTGACTTGCGCTTAGATGTGTTCACTAGATGAAACTCTACTTATTTAATGCTTGGGAGTGCAATTAAGTATAGTCGTGCTTTTGAAAGCTTAGGTAATCAAGATGAGCATTATAAGCATTGTCCAACAAATGAAGATTGGGAAAGAGGAAAGAAGATTTATAAATTTTTAGAGCCTTTTTATGAAATCACCAAAATGTTTTCCGATTCTAAATATCCTACATCCAATTTGTATTTCATGTAAATATGGAAGATTGAGGTTCTATTGAAAAAAAGTAGATCAAGTCAAGATTATGTGATTAGTGATATGGCTTTAAGAATGATGGAAAAGTTTGATAAGTATTGGAATGAGTGTAGCACAATTCTTGCTTTAGGATGTGTTCTTGATCCTAGGTTGAAGTTGCAAATGCTTAAATATATGCTTACTCTAAAATTTATTCCAACAAGCTCTTGGTTGATGAGAAGTTGAGTGTTGTGAAGAATGCTTTATATGAACTTTTTAATCATTATGCCAACAATTTGGAAGTTCATAATTCTATGATGGATGCAAGTACTTCCACTCAAACTTATCAAGAAGGGACAAGTATTTCAACATTGCCAGCAGACTATGATGTAAGTTATTGTACTTCAACAAACTTATTCATCTTTTATCTATTGTATGTAATTATTCATAGGTTCTTTCATCTTTCAACTCTTTTTTGCTTTATGCCCTTGCTGCCATCTTAACTATTTCAATTTTGATTACTTGTTTTAATCTTTTAGTAATTATTTGATAGGAATTTGAAGCAGAAGGGAATAAATAAACTTTGTTGAATGGAAAATCTGAACTTGACCTCTACTTAGATGAATCAAAACTTGTGGGTCACAAGGATTTAGATGTTTTGTATTATTGGAGGGATAATAGCTGTAGATTTCCTGATTTATGAAGGATGGCTAGTGATATATTGAGTATTCCAATTACCTCAGGGGCATCTGAGTCCACTTTTAGCATTGGAGGTCGTATTTTGAGTAAGTATAGAAGCTCTTTACTTTCAAAAAATTTGGAAGCTCTCATTTGTGCTCGCAATTGCTTACTTGGGTTCTCACAAGATGGTAAGAATATTTTTTTGAAGCTCTTGTATAGCTTTGTTTTGTACTTTAAGTTACTACTATTATATGTTATTGTTATGGCTAAATGTATATTTTAATGATAAAAAGAATCCTTCGAATGTCATCATTGAGAAGGAGGAGGAGGAAGAAGAAGAATGTTGAATAAAGATGATAAGCTTCAATGTTTTTTGAGATGGGATCCTACTTATGTTATGACTTTATGTCTTCTTGTTTTTTTTGTGACGAGATCCTCATCCTAATTATTTTGTGTTATTTTGTTTGGTACATATGACATATCCTATACTTTTCGTGTTATGGTTAAACTTAAATGTATGTTTTTTTTATAAAGATGGATATTTATTATAACTATGGTACATTTCCTATGTTAATTCATAAGTCATAACCATATGAATGGAATGGTAATGGATTTTGCTAGTTAATAAAATGAATTTTTAAAAACAATAAAAATAATTTTTAAAAAACATTATCGGCCCATGGGCCAGCCCGTTTGGCCCGCAGCCCGCAGCCCGTATAGGGGTGGGCTGGGCTAGAAAATTAGCAGCCCAGTTGATTTTTAGCCCAGCCCGAAACTGCCTTGGCCCGAACGGGCCGGTCCGAATGGGCTGGGCCAGCCCGTTTTGACAGCTCTAGTACAAACCGAAGAGTTAGGATTCAAATTGGTTGACCTTAATAAGGTAGGTAATAAAGAAGAGCCTTTCATCATGGCATCCCAAGAAAAACAAGTGTTTTATATCCGTGATCCTTCTAACAAAAGGTGGTCAGTGGTTCTCCTGGGAAAAAACAATCACAATGGTAGTGAGGGAAATCAAGATTCAACTCTTGATGTTTCTAATACGCCTTTTTTGTTAACACGGGTACCTAATTTCAATGAGGAAAATGAAGTGGACGATGTACATGCTACTCGTAATGATCACCAAGAAGGGTTATGGGAGAAATTTACTACTTGACCACAGTGTAAGTTTAGTTTGGGTTATGTTTAAAGTCATATTATATGTTTACGTTGATATTTATAAGTTATGCTTACGTTGATCGATATTTATAAGTTATGTTTGATATTTATCCAGACATACTGACAATTTTTTTTAGTCTAAACAGGTATACATGGCTGATCCTGAGGATATCCCTCCTTCATGCAGCGGGTCGGTGACTCCGTCTACGGGTGGAAAGGGTAGACGTGCCACACGAATGAGGAATTTGACTGCCAACTGTTGATCTTTTGGCAAGTGTACCAAATCGTACAAGTAATAAAGTGAAAGTAAAGTATCATTCCCAACAAGGATTGTGATCAAGTATCAACGTGCCTTAGGCAATAGCTATTTGAACCAATGAATGTCATGTTTGTAAAAGAGTTTTTTATGAATTTTTTATTTTAGAATTATCCAAACAATGAATGAAACAAAACAATTGATGAATGAATTCAATTAAGGCAAAAACGGTTAGGTGTCAAAATCCTCCAATTATTCACTTGATGTAACTTTATTCAACTCTAATTTCAATTCATTCCACTCAATTGACATTCAAATCACTAGCTTAGATTCCTTAGGTGATAATCCTTTTGTACTAATTAAGAAGCCTAACTCCTTTGGTCATTCAAGCATTAGCACAAACATTAAGCATGAGATTCATAAGAATGCATTGAAACATAGTTCTATTCCTAGAATCAACATTCCAATGGTTATCTACTTCAATTCCAATTCAATAACCATTTTTCCAATTGTGAAATTGAATCTAATATCAATCTAGAGTTGATCAATCAATAGAACCATTAAGCCTAGAAGCAAATCACTTAAATTGAATAAACTTGAATTGAAATCAGAGATTGAGGTCAATTACATCAAGAATCCAATTAAAATAATCCTAAACCTAACCTAAGTGTTCTAGCTACTCATAATAGGGAGATATAAGAGAGATGAACTTGAGTAGATGTGGAAGGAAGACTCCATTGAAGCTCCAATTCTTGTTCCCAAGGTTGAATCTCTAAGGAAAATGAGAGAAAATAGTGTTTCAATGAGCGAAAATGTAAAAAATGAGTAAAAGATCCATTTCCAACAGCTGAAGCATGTATTTATAGGTTCCCTGTCGTAACCCAGCACTGAACTTCCTGACCTCGACGTTGGGCGCTTCAGAACTGCCCCAAACCTGGTTGTTGGCCCGCACCTGCTGTTTTCTTCCGTTTCTGTCTGGGCTGAGCGCCCGGTTCCAGAGCTGAGCACTCGGTTTTCAATCCTGCCTATTTTTTACATCTTTTGAGTATATTTTTAACATAAAAGGATCAAAACTCTAATCCAAACTTTATTCATATCAAAGTATGTATTTTCCTAACACTTTTCCTATGATTTCTAATATTATTTACAAACTCTTTCCTAATTACACTTCCAAACTAACATATTTTGCATATTCATCACCACCACAAACTTAGAGATTTTGCTTGTCCTCAAGCAAACAATTAAATTTAAAACAGGGGTGAAAGAGACAGATTTCCATGTTCAATTCTCTTGTGAAACATATTACTCGTGCAAAACTTCAATTCCTTAACACTTTTGCAAAATGCACAAGCATCACACAATCAGTTGCATTTAATTTCATATTGGCATCCATGGGATTAGATACAGGTTTGAAATCTGTGAAACCAGCATCATCTATGAGTGATAAAATATATTTCCTTGGTGAAAGGAAAATGCCTTTGGAGGATTGTGCAATTTCCAATCCAAGGAAGTACCTCAAGTTTCCAAGAATTTTCAGTTTGAACATGGTTTAGACTTTGGATTGAACTTGAAGTATGTTGGATTGAGAAGGTCCAGCTATGATGATGTCATCCACGTACACTAAAAGAGCTACAAATGTGGGGCCAGAACCCATGGTGAAGAGGGAATAGTCGCTTCTGGACTGTTTGAAACCAGCTTGTAATAAAGATGTTGAAAACTTAGTAAACCATTGTCTTGAGGCTTGTTTGAGCTATAAATTGACTTATTGAGTCTGCATACCAAGTTCTCCCCCTGAACCTTGTAGCTAAGTGGGAGTGTCATGTACACTTCTTCAAATAGGCCTCCATTAAGGAACGCGTTGTTGACATCTAGTTGGAGGAATTTCCAACCTTTGATTGCTGCCAAGGACAAAAGAACTCTAACAGTGGTGAGTTTTACCACAGGTGAAAAGTATCATTGAAATCAATTCCTGCTTGTTGAGTGTATCCCTTTGCTACTAATCGAGCCTTGAGCCTGTCCAAACTGCCATTTGCTTTTGTTTTAACTTTATAGATCCATCTACAACCAATTGTATGTTTTACTGGGGGAAGAGGCACCACAGACCATGTACTGTTTGATTCCATGGCTTGCAACTCCTCATACATAGCATGCTGCCATTCTAGGAATTTTTCAGCTTGGTGGTAAAATTATGGTTCATAAAAACTGGATACTTGACAGATATAGGCTTTGTAGGCTGGGGAAAGTTTGTGGTAAGAAAGGTGGTTTGAGATAGGGTAGTGAGAAGTGGTGTTATAGTGGTACTGGTTAAGGTAGGATGGTGTTCTATATGGTCTAGCAGACCTTCTGAGAGGTTGAGGATTGGGTGCAGGTTCATTATTTGGTGCAAGGTTAGGATCTGGTGTAGGTTGTTGGACATTGGGAATAGGTTGAGGTGGTGGATTAGGACATAAATCTTGCATTGGTTTTAGGCAAACCAAGTCAGGGAAAGGATCAGGAACAAGAGTAGGCTATGTAATGGTGTGAAATGGAAAAATATGCTCATTAAAGGATACATCTCTGGATATGAAAATGGTGTGAGTTTGTAGGTTGTAGAGTTTGTAACCCTTGTATCCTATTGGATATCCAATGAAAACAGATGGAATTGCTCTGGCAGTGAATTTTTCCCTCTTTGATGGCAAAGTTGATGCAAAAGCCAAACATCCAAATACTTTCAAGTCTTTGATGTTGGGAACTTTCTGGTACAACAGTTCAAAAGGAGACTTATGCTTCAGATTTGGTGTAGGAATTCTGTTAACGAGAAATGTTGCAGCTTTCAAACACTCTCCCCAAAGGGAAATTGGAACTCTAGACTGAAAGAATAGAGACCTAGCCACATTGAGGAGGTGTTGGTGTTTCCTTTCTACCATAGAGTTTTGTTGAGGCCTCTCAACACAACTGAATTGATGTATTGTTCCTTTTGATTGCAAGAACTCAGTTAAAGCCAATTCTTTTGCATTGTCAGATCGAAAATACTTAATGGTAGACTTGAGTTGAGTTTCTACCATGGCAAAGAACTGTTGAATCAACTTAGGTGCTTCTGATTTGTAAGTCATAAGATATGTCCAAGTGAACCTGCTATGATCATCAACTATGGTTAAGAAATATCTTTTGCCATCATGTGTGGAAGTGTGAAAAGGACCCCATATGTCACAGTGTATAAGATCAAACACAAAATCTGAGATATTGTTATGTGATACAAAAGGAAGCCTTCTTTGTTTAGCAAATGGACAAATGTTACAATCATGTACAATTTCAGAAGAATGTAAAGACAATTGACAATTATCATTGACTAACTGTAATGTCTTATTTGAGGGGTGTCCTAAACGTGCATACCATGTGGCTATAGAAACTTGATTTATTGTAGCTATAGTGGGTGTACAAACTGTGCTATGTTCTGTACCGTGGACGGATCCTGTAATGCTGATGGGAGATGACTTATAGACATAAAGTCCTTGAAGTAAGTCACCCTTCCCAATCATCATCGAGTCGGTGAGGTCCTGAAATGAAAAGGAATTAGCCAAGAATCTAACAGAAAAGTTATTTGCAGAAAGTAACGCACTAACAGAAATAAGATTGACATGAAAGCTTGGTATATACAAGACATTGTGAAGAGTGATGTGAGGGTTCAAGATAACTGTTCCAATTGAATGCACAAATATGGAAGATTTGTTAGGCAAGGTTACAAAGGAATCATTAACTCTATGGTGATGACTAAAAAACTTCAAAGAACATGCTATATGGCATGTAGCACCTGAATCTAAGATCCAATAAGAAGTAGAATCAAGACTAGGGTAATTTTGTGCAGTAACAGCAGAAAGAACCGAACTTGGTGCATTACTAGACTCAGTGATGGTGTTAGGTGTTTGTGTGTGAGATGACAGAAGAGAAATCAACCATTGGCATTGATCATTTGATAATGGAGATGCAGTAGGTGACTGAGTCGTGACTTGATTCACTACAGCTTGAGTAGGGTTCTTGGGCTTGTTCTTGGTATAACTTGGAGGGTAGCCATGAATCTTGTAGCACCGATCCATAGTATGACCAACTAAGCCACAATGAGTGCAAGTAGGTCTCTCCTTCTTGCAATTACTTGGACTCGTGGCATTAGATTGCCTTACAGCAAAAGTAACTTGAGTCTCTAATGAGGAAGTAGCAGAATCGCCTCCTATCTTTGCTCATCTTGAAGAACTAAGGCAAACACCTTCTCAATTGAAGGGAAAGGATCCATTGCAAGGATCTGGCCTCTGACATTGGAAAAATGCTCATTTAGCCCCATTAGAAAAGTGAGAACTTCTTCATGTTCAATGAATTCCAAGATTGGACGTGCACCTCCACAAACACAATTACAAGTAGGTCTGTAATCAGATATTTCTTCCCAAAGTTATTTGTGTTTGGTAAAGTATTGATGAATAGAAAGATCACCTTGTCTAAGATCACTGATTTCCTTTCTCAACTTGTAAATCTTGGGCTTGTTTTGTTGTTCAAAACTATTTCCGAGGCTTGTCCAAATAGCGGCAGCCGAAGAACGATACAACAAGGTTGCAACGATGAGCTTTGAAACTGAATTCAGAATCCAAGAACTCACAATGCTGTTATTACGAGTCCAGCAAGCAAGAAGATGAGGGTCTTGACCATCAGATCTAGGTAGAGTACCATCAACAAACATGAGTTTGTTCTTAGCATTGAGAACCATGATCATGGAATGGCTCCAAGAATTGTAGTTATCAACTATGAGGAGTTGAGACACCAGAACCATGCCTGGGTTATCCGAAGGATGAATGAAGTATGGACTTCATGGATCATCATGGTCAGGATTTGCCATGAGTAAAGGCAGAGAATCGAGAGAACGAATGAGCAAGAAGAGGAACAACACAAAGATAGAATATCAATGGAGGAATCTTGCAGAGTAAGAATGCCAAAGTGAACTATACAACTGATACCATATTACAATCAGCAACTAGTTGAGAGAAGAAGTGGTTCTCATTGATTGAAGAAAGAATGAAGATACAAAATCAGCTTATATAGCTGCTGTAAAAATAAGATAACTGAAAAATTACAGTTATAACTAACTTGAGTAACTAACTTAACAGAAATAGCTAATTACATGATAATTACAGAATGTAAAGAGTAAAACCAACTGTGTTTATGTTGGTAGGAGGAAAAGTGTGAGGATTGCAAGGATTCTGAAAACAGGGAGCAAGGGAGAAAGATGTGATGAGAACACAACGATGGGCAATGTGCTCGGGGCTCATGGGCGAGACCTTTCGAGTGTTAGATCGATGGTAGATTTGGTGGCTTTGAAAAGAGCAGCCATTGCAAAGGGTAAGAAACCTATGGGCTCACACGATGTGATTGGTGGCTCCCAACAGGAAAGAGTTTCCACTTCTGGTGGTCTTTTTAGTAAAAGTAATAGGGATTTTCTTAGATCTGAAGCATATCAAGTGGCAAACCACATTTGGGAAGTTGGTAAGAATTGAGGTATGGTGGCAACTCAAAATTAATATGACATTCTGCAGAAATTGGTGGAAATGGATGATAGAATCAGGTAACAAGGCGAGCAACTAAGTAGGAATGGAGGAAGGGTCTTGAATGATTGGAGAGTTTTCTAAATCATACGAGATTCGGTAATGTACTTTGTGGGAGTGTTGTGTGGCTGATGGGTGTCTTTCGAGATAGTATGGGGTTTCTTCTCTTTTGATAGCTAGAAATTGGGAGGATGTGGTTTGATAATTCTTTGAAGATATAGGTTGTCGGTGCTGGTTTGCCTTGTGGATTCATGTAAATGGCTGCCAAGTTCTCTTCTTTCTTTACTTGTTGGAGGGTGTGGTATTTTCTATTTATGCTTTCGGTGCTTTTAGTATGTGGCAAACAATCTGAACTGGTTTATTAGGGTTGCTGCATTGGGTTGGGTCTTTCTCTTAGGCTGGTGGGTTTTACTGGATAGCAAGTTAGGCTTTCAACCTTGTTGTTGGCATGTTACACTTGGTTGAAATTTTACTTTGCTCAATTTGTACTTGAAATTTACTTTGTATTTGGGTTTGGGCACTCCTAGTGCTCTCATTAATACAATCTTTTCTTATCAAAAAAAATAATTATACACATAATATTCACCCTTTTTTTTATTCATGTGTTAATGTGTTATCTACCATCAACATGACCACAGGATAGGAAATTTGCCGAAGGTGACTCATATTCCTTTTATTTTGGTTTAAATAACCACTTCTACGAAGTTCCACCCACATGGGAAGATAAAAAAAATGAACAAACAAGAGGCATCCATCTGGACAATCTAATAATAGTAAAATGAGAAGATTATACCTCAAGAGTTATCCATCGATATGTTTTCCAGTTTTTGCTATGAAAACTCCAGATTGTCCTTTTAAACTAATGATTATAATTCACCAATTAGAATTGATTCAACGGACATAATCAAACTACTTGCACCAGGATTAGTATCCTTAGGAAGTGCACGCTTTACCTCTACTTGTTTACCATTTAAATCCTGAAATGACTTGTGCAAACCTCTATCAACTGCATCTTCATTATCAAAAGAAATAAACCCAAATCCTCGAGGTCGTCCGGTATTTTTTTTTATCAGAAGGTCATCCAGTATTTCTGGTCATACATGACTACTACATCAGTTACATGACCATAAGCCTCGAAGTATTCATGAAGTCTTTCTTCAGTCGATGTGGGGAGCAACCCTCCTACAAATATTTTTTTGCCCTGATATTTCCACCATTTCCAGAATTCCTACCAGAATTGGAATTACCAGTTCCAGAAGTAATAGAAAATAGCTCCACCCAACCACCACAGATCTATCAAGCCCAGTCCCTCCTCCTGAACTCACCGCCCAACTCCACCCCTAATCATAATTGCCGCCCTGCATCATTATGTTTGACGGAATTGCTCAAAATTGATTGCGAATTTCCATGTTATTTTATTCTTCAACAGGATCGGGTCAAGATATTTTGGGATCTAAGACAAAAGATTTAGATAGACTTATTGTAATATAAATTATCAATCTTCATATTAATTTTCTAGTCTTTTGACCGACGAAATCATTTATCAAAGCTTTATAATCAAGTGATACTAACATTTTACTCTCAATAAATAAGATGACTAATCCATTCAATTAATCTATCTTGTAATATTGTTAAACTTGGATAGGATTTAAGCAATTTTAATTTTAAAAAATTTCATTCAACAACAACAACTATTACAGGTATTGTCAATAATATTCTTTACACTTATCTCAATATTTTTAATTCTGAAAATAAATTAAGACTTCCAATGTTCATTAAATTTTAAAAAGTCTTGATACTTGACAACTTGTCATAGTAATTATAAGTTTGTAAGGTGCATTGCCTTTGCCAGCCTTGATACCTGTTATAGTAATTATGAGTTGTTTTCTTTATCTCACAATAATAGTAATAATAGGATAATTTCATGATTAGCTGCTTACCTGAAAATATCAGCAATCAAAAACCAGGCTATTCCTTTGAAAAAAAAAAACAAGGCTATTCCTAAAGTTCAAATGAAAATAAAGGAGGTTAGTTCCCGTCTTCACGCCTTGCTCCTAATAGCAAGTATAAAGAGTGTAGGTGCGAAGGGAGGCGCTTTGGCACCATGTGCGAGACTTAGAGTTGGTGACGTCTCCTAGTTTGCGCTCCGGCACCATGTGCGAGACTTAGAGTTGTTGACGTCTCCTAGTTTGTCCATTATGGCATTGAGAGCTTGTGGGTTTGGGAAAAGGGACAACGTGTTGGTCGTTTGTGGATGCAAGGGTGAGGATTTTCCTAATCCTCCCTTCCCGAAAGGAAGAACTTGAAGTTCTTTTTCCTTGGATATTAGATCTAGCCATAAGAAGAATAGAATGCTTGGTTGCCATGGAAGGCAGATTGGTGGAAAATAGGTGGTGGCAGATAAGAACATGGTGGTCTATTGTTGTGAAGTTGCATATAGAGGGGAGAAAATGGAGAGGCTTATATAAATTTCATCACAGTAATGTAATTTGTGTGACTTTCATTACATTAATGTAATTTGTGAGTTTGGCCAAAATTAGGGTTATGCGGACGAAGTTGACACATCAACAATTTTAGATGAAAGGAGATAATAAGAATCACCGAAGTGACGATGCTACATCTCGCGCTTTAGAAATTATATAATATAAATAGTCAACAGTTTTATATGAAATGAGATAATAACAATCGCTGAAGCATCCGTACTTCAGAAATTATATAATATAAATAGATGTGTTTCTTGATGAGTTAGTGTTATAAGTCTCGTCCACGTAAATAGATATTAGTAATAAGTGTTATTGCAAATTATTCTTTTAAATTTATACATTATGTCGACATATGTGATTGAACCAATTATGTATTACACATTATGGAACCATGGCAATTCGGTTGGGTATAATCGTCTAACCATTTGACCATACCAAAATAAAGAGTAAAGAATAATTATGACACCTTGTATAGATAGCGTAGAGCTTATGAGTGTCTTGAGAGTGATGAAATACATGATGTGAGATAAGAAAATAATAAATAAGTGGGGATGAGTATTTTTATACAGTGTTGGATACCATTTTTGTGTCCAAATATCATTAATCAAAATAAAATGGTAGGTTTAAGGGAAAGTACATGTCGACCATTACTATATTATACTACACACTTAAAACGGTTTTTTACCAAAGTAGTATATTTTTAAAAACTATTTATCAAAATAACCAACTTTTGAAATAATTTATCAAAGTGATCTTGTTTTTGCAAACGTGGAATTTTTTATTATTTTTTTGCTAACTGTGTGGCGCCAATTTGACTGAGTGCGTGTTTGGATAAGCTTTTGACAAACGTGATTTTGGATAAAATTGATTTTAGAATTGATTTTGGTTAAAAGTGAGTTGGGAGTGAAGTGATTTATATTTGGATGCCTTCATGAAAAAAAATGATTTTTATTACTTTTGTTGTTTGGATAGTTTGAAACAAAATTGCTTTTGAACGTGCAATTACCAAAATGGGTTTTAATATATATATATATATAAAAAATAAGTTTAATAAATTATGAAATTATTATACACATAAAATAATAATTAAATAAACGTTGTTATCTCTTTGGGCTTTGTGGCTCGTTTTATACAAAAAAAATAAAAATAAAAATTTAAACATATCTTATTTACAAGGAACTAGAAACAACTCACGTCCCCTTCTCTGTGTACACTATATCTCTCTATTCCTTTCCTACTCCCCCCCCCAAAACGACTTTTATTGTGATGGGTTGTTCTCTTTTGACCTTTTTGCCTGCTGTGGGAAGTGCCTTTGGTCACATGTCTTTGGAGTGGCCCTCAAGTCTTATGCCTAGTTTCTGATATGGAATGCTATCCTTTTATGATGTTTTTTTCTGGTTGAGGTCCGGGATAGAATTGGGTGAGTTTGAATTCAGGTTTTTTGTTATTGGAGTTATGTGGAGCTTTCGATTTTTCTGTATTGTGGTCTGTCTTCATTTTATGCAAGCTTAAAAGGTTTTATCTGGGTGCACCTTAGTATATCTTGGCTTCTTCTTCTATTTTACCTGGTGTTAACGTTGGTTTTTGGTTTCTGACCAAAATTCCTTTGTTACAAATAATTAAAGATCAAACGAGTATGGGACCTACGAGTTATGCGGTAATCTCGTCAAAATGTATGTATGTATTGTCTGCCAAGTATGAATTTAACAAGTTAGTCAAATCTAGTAATATACTGGCAAGGACTTGATGCTATGACAAGTATATAAGTTTAAAAAAATGGTGTGCCGATTATTGTCAATAATGAAACTTGACAACGAAATTGTTTATATTTGAAAAGGGGAATTTGAAATTTAAAAGAAGTAAGTAGTTAATATGTAGAAAATAACTTCCTGATTGAACTAAGTTTAAAATAAAAAGAAGAAACATAAGTTTAAAAAGAAAGTTAAGTAGAGTAGGATCTAAGTGATGCAACTTTCAAGAAGTAAATGAAATTGAAAAAAGAACATAAGAGAAATGCTGGAAATGAGTAAGAATAAATGAAGAAATTGAACAGAAGAAATGAAAATGGCATCGAATTTTGCCATAGTATTGAAATAAGAAGGATGGAGGGAATACTTGAATGTAATCCATCAATCTGCTGTGTGATCGAGATGTGTAGGATGTGTATCAAGTGACCTCCTCTATTACATTGTAATAACTAGTATTTATAGGCAAATAAAATAACTACCTAGTAGTAACTTCCTATCTAAATGACTGCCACATGTTCTTGGCAGTTCTCTTAGGCTCTACACTTAAACTGCTTGTCAATACAATTCCAATAACTGCTCAATATCTTGAACCGCTCCGTGTCAACTGGCTTGTCTTTGACGGGATTAACTGCTTGACAACTTATCTTGACTATATTATCGATTTTGAGACTTAGTCATTTTTTATCTTTCCATGTCTTTGACAATCCTCCCATGAATTTCGTCAAAAAGACTGCTTGTCAATCTATATTTTCGTCGACATGTACACTTTCTTATCAACTAAGTATTTTCGATACTTAGAACATAACATTCTTTATTTCAATTCCTTCGTCAGCCTGTCGGAATTATTTCTGTCAAGAGTTTGAAATTCTTCCCCTAACAGATGCCCCCCAAGTTTTGCTTTTCGACGGCCTTGCCCGAAAGAATAGCAAATTTTGAATTTTAAATTGCCAACGAATTCTCTCAATTCCGGATTTTCTTCCGTTAACTAAATCTCATTTTAATCTCATCCGTACTTAATAGGGATAATCATAACGTTGCAGGTTTCTCGGAATTCGAACCAGAGACCTTCACTTTTCTTTAAATAGCAGTCACATCACTGTTGTGACTTTCTTCTTCTTGTCGTTCCTCTTCCCTCGCGAAAAACCCTTCTACTTTAAAGGAGAAAACCTTTCCTCTTCATCACTTTGCTTAATCTCTATGGCAACATCTCAAAGATGTCAACTTTAGTACCTCGAGCCACGGTTGCTCCTCTTAGGGCAGTAGTTCAAGACCCAATTTTGGAAGAATCAGAATTATGGCAGGAATCTAAGGTAATTTACCCTGTTCATGATTCTTCCGTTGCTTTGAGTCCGCCTGCTGCATTCTTGGGTCCTCTTGTAGCCGAGAATGAAATTTCTGAGGATTTACATGGTTCTTTTCCTTCTGCTGACTCAAATGAGGTTATCTTATCTTCATTAACTCCAATCCCCATTCATGTCTTTAAAAAGAGCAATAGAATTTTTAGAATGCCTCCTGCTACTCGGTTTGATGCTTACATTAGTTGGCTTGACCGAGTTCAGACTGAAAAACGCAACGTGTGGGAAGAAGATGGAATTTTTGAATTTATTCAGCTGTCTCGCCATGTTAAATTAGTAGATTTTTCTTTAATAGGGGCGTCAGTCTTTTTCTGGAACAGAACCACAAATAATTTCCACTTCCCTTATGGAATGATGGGTCCGACTTTATTCGACATGTCAGCTATTACGGGCCTTCGTCCAGATGGCCCTACCATGCATTCCGATGTCGAAGTTGAGAATCAAATTGATGTCTATGTTCCAAAATTCTCTTTCTCTAAATATATAACAGATTTTAGAGGTGGAGACCAAAAACCCATGACGGATACTGAACACGTAGCCTTTCTGTTTCTTTGGCTATGAGCTTATGTCTTCTGTAGCAAGTCTGCTACTTTGATTGCTTCATATGTTCCTCTTGCTAATCTTTTGTCAAGTGGCAAGAGATTAGCATTGGGCCAATGCGTTTTGGCTAATCTTTATGACAGTATGAGTATGTTAGTTGATACTGTCAGATCTAGACAAAAGAAAACCAACATAGGATGGCCTCTTTGGCTTCTCCAGTTGTTGTTGAATGCTGTCTTAGTGCATCAATTTTCATAAAAAGCTCCTTCGGACTTGTCAATCGATACTTTTGGCTCTTATCTCTGTTTTGTGTCTGCTGAATCTTTGTCAAGAGATGAAACTGCCAACTTCAAGTTCTACTTTAAAATCTTTCACTTTCTTTCATCCACCTCTTCAAAGATCAATTTCACTCCTTTTATTGACCGGAAGTACGGTCCGGAGTGGTTTACTAAATTAAGTACCACTATATCTAAATCCAACAAGTCAATTTGGATCAAATTTCTTTCCCATAAAGTCATTTTTGTTGGTGGTCCTGGTTTCAAAACCCATAGAATCTATCTTCATCTGCCCAATACCACTGCTTGTCAGCTCGATTTTTGCCAATCTATTCCTGCTCCTTACTCGTCAAACCCTGATGAGAACTTCATTGGTGCCAAAGCTCTAACATATGAAAATATTGTGGCCATCAGTGATGAGGATAAAGCTCGTAGGGCCTTTTTACAGCCTGTCTCATTCTCTGTCTTCCATGGAGTAACTCAAAGCTTTCTTGACTGGTGGGATGAGTACTATTGAAGACACTGTGGGTAACGGTGATGATTCTTCTATGCAGGAACAGGATCCAGCATCGAAAATTTGAGGTGAACTTCAGGAAGAAATTCAAGCCTTTGAAAAATTTTACAAAATCAAGTGGAATCCCTTAAGACCATTTGATATGGTTCGTCATGTTAATAGTGTTTTAGCTGAAGCCAAAGGGAAGCATGACAATAAGGAATTTGAAAGGCTTGCCAAGTATTGGGGCATTCCAAATATGACCAGGGAATATTTTGACAGTTTAAAGGCTCCTTTTCCTAAACATGTGCCTATTCCTTGTGCCCCTTTTGGTTTAGCTAATTCACATCCAGGAAAGCCGACGAAAGGAGGTAACTTTTTCTTTTTAGAAAGTGTGAGTGCTTACGTTGACCTTTTTGAAAAACCAAATCCAGTTACCTTCACTCGTCGGTTTCTCCAACCTGGTGACGACTTTGGATTCCATTAGCAAATTCTAACTTGTAATTCAGGTATTTACTCGTCAAATAATTTTTTATTCTTTCACTTTTGCTGACAATCAACTTATTTATGTTGTTATTGACAGCTATTCCTCTTGACAAACCTCTTCCTGGTAAGTCTAAATCTGATGTACTGACTGAAAAAGCACTTGAAGATGATGATGAAGATGAAGACGTAATTCCTGTGGCGGCCAAAACTGTCAAGAAAAGCTCATGGCTGACCAAAGCTTCTATTTCTAATCCTCAGACAATTAAAAGGTCTAAGAAAATAAAAGAGAAAGTTGCTGCTTCTGACCTCCCTTCCAAAAAATCAAAGTCTACCAAAAGCATTTCAATCTCGGCAGACTCTGATGCCGCCAAAGCCTCTACTGTATCTAAGGTCCAAGACATCGTTGTCAGTTCCTCCAACACTTCTCCCTCCAACCAATCTAAGGTAAAAAATTTAAGTTGATGTATCAAGTTATACCCTTTTGTTCACAACCTCTCATTCTTATTTTGACAGAAAGAGAAAGTCGTCGAGACTATTCCGGTAACTGAAAAGGCAAGTGCTGATGTTGACTTAATGTCTTCAGATTCTAACATGGTATTTCCACTGATCTTGTCATCTTCCTTTATATTATTTTTACAATCATATATATCTCATTTTCCTTCATGTTAGAAAAAATCTCTTCATATTGAAGATTCAATGACTATTCAAGAAATTGTCAACAAGACTGTTGAACCAGCGAATCGATCTGATTTAGAGGTACAGGTTGACGGAAATTTAGGAAGCACTATTATCGACACTATAGGTCTGACAGATGATCCTCAACATCTCGAATCCAATCCAGAAATGCCCCCCAACCCTCATCATCATATTTCAATCACCCCAACTTCCATAGCCGACACACCAGTTGAGACTGTCGTCATGATTGAAATTCTGGATGAGGATATTGACATAGAAGCCCTGCTGGCTGAAACAATTCCTATCGTTCCTTCTCCACCTACAATCAGACCTCCAATCATGAAGTCTCCTGACCCTAAACCGGCCCTTCACTTCAACACTTGGATTAACATGCTGTCGGAAGTAAGCCGAAAAGAATCAACACTTTCTGCCAACTCTTCATCAACTCAACATGACTCCAATGATTCTCGAGTCGTCAACCTTATGCATGATCTCCAGGCTCTTCTTGACAATTCTTTTAATGCACTTTTATCTGATGCTAGCATTCAACAAGAATTGTCACGACTCATCAAAGAGATCACTCCTCTCCATTCCAATCTCCCCATGTCGAGCCGTACACACTTTCTCTCCATCTATAAATTCTGGGAGCTGCTCTCTTGAAAGTTAGAAAGGATGACTTCTGTCATTCCTTCTTATGAGGAGGAAGAAAAGATTAAAGATGATCTCTTAGCTTGGTTCCTAGATCTGGAAACTTCTAAACAAAAGGAACTTGACCTTATTTCCACCGGAATTCATACCAAAGAGAGTCTCCTTGAGTATCGAAAGAAACTGTTGACAGAGATTGAATTGACAGATCTGAAATGCGTCAAGTTTGACAAAGCTCTAGAAAAGAGTAGAGACAAAGTCAAAGCTATTGACGACGAATCTATTCAACTTGGCCGAAAAGCCGAAAGTGTAGTTGGCAAACTCCGTGCATTACAGCCCGAATATGAAGCTATTGCTGCTGACAAGACTGACCTCTCCTTTGCATGGGATCAGTTGTCTTTCGATTTCAACTTAGGCCAAAATTGATAGTTGTAATTCTTTTCTTTGTCAAACTCTAATCTTGTGACTTCTGACAATCGTCGATTAATAAAAAATGTCTCTTTTCTTATCTGCACGTTTATTTACTGTTTGATTTGACTGCATGTTTCCAATCTACTTCATAACTCATGCTTATCAAATCGTCATAAATGCCATAATAAGTTTCGAAACTTTGGTAAACCAACTTGCATTAAATTTGTTGTCTCTCTGGACCAACCATAAATAATGAGGTTTGCAAATCAAACGATTTCATAGTTGAGTATTTCACATAATATGCTTTCATCTAAAAAAGGTTCTCATTCATTCTTCTTTCTTCCCCCATGGGAGTCTGACCTTACCACCTTAAGATCTCATACCAAAGTTTCTGTTTTAATGGTCATATTCTTAGTGAAGGTCAATAACCAACGTAAAAACACAGTGGAGGTCAGCAACCAACGTAACATCTAGAGCTGACCTCGTTGCACATCTGGGGAGAAGCCGATCTCATAACGGAACGAGTGCATCTTGCTCTAGTTCCATCATCTTCATCCTGGAAGGTAGTGGTTCTCTCTTGGTGTCATCTTTATTGCACCATAGCAACTACAACTTTCTGGGTTAAATGATGGTGAGATCTGCTTCTGCTCGTCTCCTTCTTCGCGTCTCTATGCATCCTCGACAATATGGAGTAGCTGAAACCTCATCAAATGGGGAATGTAGCCTCAACAAATTAGGTTATACCGCTGCATTGTCGAAGGGAGGAAGATAAAATGCTGCCGAACTTAGCATAGTCTTAGACTTTAGGATTAGATTATCCTTAATTGACAATTTGTATTCTGATAACATATTGTCATATTGTCAATCTCTATATGGCTTAGACTGATAATCTATGCTTTTGACAATATCTCATTGTATTGCCAATTTAGTGAATATTCTCATTTCTTTTCACTTGTTGTCAATTTTTACTTCCAACATTGTCGGTTTATATTCCTTCAAATACTTGCCATTAATTGACTTAATTTTCGAGCCAGTATCAATATTGACAAGTGCATAAGCATTCCCAAAAAACGCTTTATCAACTCTAAATGGTCCTTCCCATTTAGGTGACCATTTACCATATTCTCAACAGCTTTTGTCCATGGGCAAAATGACTTTTCACACTTGATCATCAACTTTAAATGCTTTAAGCTTGACTCGTCCGTCATAGAATTTGGCAATTCTTTCTTTTTGTCGAATCAATTGTTCTAAAGCAACCAACCTTTCATCATTTAACTCGTCTAATTCATCCAACATTGCATTCCAATATTGGTCAACAGGAAAATCAGCTTGCGTTTGAATGAAAGTTGATTGAAGATTGATTTCCACAGGTAATACAAGATCATGTCCGTATACTAACCTATACGGTGACGTCCCTGTCGACTGTCTAGGTGAAGTCCTATATGCCCATAGTATTTGGTCAAGAGTGTTATGCCAATTTCTAGGCTGTCGACCCACATGCTTTTTAATAAGGCCAATAATAATTTTATTTACAACCTCGACTTGACCATTAGCCTGTGCATAGCATGGAGTAGATGTGAGCATCTTTATATGCCTAGAACTAGCATATTCTACAATTTTCTTACCAGTAAAAACTGACCCTTGGTCAGCTGTCAAGGTTTGTGGTATTCCAAACCGACAAACAATGTGATTTTCAATAAAATCGATCACATCTTGTTGGGTGACTGCTTTAAAGCAAACTGCTTCTACCCACCTGGTAAAATAATCAACTCCAACTAGAATGAATTGGTGACATTTTGACGACGAAGGATGTATTTGGCTAATTAAATCCAAGGCCCATCCTCCAAATGGCCAAGGTTTGACAATAGAATGTAAATCGATGGCCGAAACATTTTGTATATGGCCATGTTTCTGACATTGCTCACAAGACTTGGCAAACAGAACGCAATCTTTCACCATAGTTGGCCAATAATACAAACTACGTCGAAGTACCCATTTCATTTTTCTCCTGCTTAGTATGCTCCACATATGCCCTCATGGACTTCCAACAAGGCCAAATAAGCATCTTGCTCACTCAGACACATATGTAAAGTTCCTTCGACATATCTTCTATGTAGTAGTCCACCCTGCATTGTATAATTCAATGCTTTATATTTTATTCTTCTATTTTCATTTTGACTTGGATTTTCCAAATACTCAATTATTGGCAACCTCCAGTCATTAGGTAGAATTACATCATTAACCAAAATATCTCCTTCTTCTAATGGATATAATAATTCTCTGATTTCCATTAGTCTTGACAAAGTCTTTTGAGATATCTTGTACCCTGAGGCTATTTGAGCCAACTCATTAGCCTCTTGATTCAAATTTCTGGGAATATATTTGACAATTACGTCATCAAATTTTTTCATTAACTTACTAGCTATGATACAATATTTTGTCAAGTTGTAATTGACACACTTGTATTCTGGAGTAAGCTGTTTGATAACCAATTGAGAATCCCCAAAGATATTCACATTTCATGTTTTTATTTCTATTAGTATCTCTAATCCGACAATCAAAGTTTCATATTCAGCTTCATTGTTGGAACATGGATACTTAAGTTCAAACATGAACTTAGTAGGAGTTCCTTGTGGAGTCACGATTAAGATTCCTACTCCACTACCTCCTTAATACCTTGATTCGTCAAAGTAGAGTTTCCAGGGTTGTAAACTGACAACATTTATTTCTGGCACGTCCAATCCTGGATGGTCTACAAAGAAGTCGCCACTCTTGTCCTTTGTGACAATTNAGATGGTACGTATTGTAAAGAATATTCTGACAAAGCAATGGTCCATTTACCGATATGTCCATTAAGGACTGGTTTTGACAACATATATTTTATAACATCAGTTTTGGAAATAACGAATACATTACATGGCATCATATAATATTTAAGTTTTGTACAAGAAAAATACAATGCTAGACATAACTTCTCTATTGTACTATATCTTCTTTCAGCATCATTGAGGACTCTGCTTAGATAATATACGGCCCTTTCAACATTATCATCATCATCCTGGGCCAATAGACATCATATAGTGTCTTCAGATGCTGATATGTACAACTTCAACAGTCGACGAGGCACTGCGGGCATCGTGACCGATGGATTGACTAGGTATTGCTTGATCTGGTCAAAAGCCTCTTGGGAGACAAGGCTCCCATATGAAGCTTTGCCCTGCTTTCAACTTGACCAGCGGTGTAAATACTCTTGTTCTTCCCGATAGATTTGATATAAACCTTCTTAGAAAGTTAACCTTTCCTAGGAAGGATTGTAGTTCCTTTTTATCCGTCGGTGCTGAGGCTTCCATGACCTCTTTGGCTTTATTTTTGTCCACCTCAATTCCTTTTTTGTGAACTAGAAAACCTAAGAATTTGGCAGTTAAAACTCCGAAGCTACACTTCTCTGGGTTCATTTTGAGGTTGTGGCTTCTCATCCTTTCAAACCCTTGCTTCAAGTGCTCCACGTGGTCATCTTTGGTTTTGGATTTGACAACCACGTCATCAATATATACTTCTATGAATTTTCCAATCACATCATGGAAAATCGTATTCATTGCTCGTTGATAGGTGGCTCCTGCATTCTTTAAACTGAAAGGCATGACAATCCATTCATATGTCCCAATTGCTCCTGGACACTTGAAGGCGGTCTTTGACACATCTTCTTCGGCTATAAAGATTTGATTATAACCTGCAAGGCCATCCATACAACTTAAAATTTTATTTCCTGATGCTGAGTCGACAAGCATGTCGGATTGGCATCGGATACTCATCTTTGGGGGTAGCCATATTTAAATTTCTAAAGTTTATGCATACCCTCATTTTGCCATTATTTTTAATGACAGGAACTACATTAGAAAGCCAATCAACATACCTGGTTGTTCGAATGAACTTTGCTTTAAGAAGTCTTTGCACTTCCTCTTTGATTTTATGCACTACCTCTGGAGCAAACCTTCTACTTGCCTGCTTGACAGGCTTGCAATTCTCCCTAAGTGGCAGCCGATGTTCAACAAGATCTCTACTTAAACCAGGCATTTCATCGTAGTCCCATGCAAAAAAATCTTTATACTCTGCAATTAATCTGACAAGTTTTTGTTTGTAATCCTCTGGTAGAAAAGCACTGACAAAAATGGGTATTTTCTTTTCTTCCGTTCCTAAATTTATTTCTTCCAGAGGATCTTCTACTTCAACGTTTTGCTTAACTTTGGCTCCTTTCTCAAAACCCAAAGGGCTGTCGTCAATGATACAATCTGCCAACACACTCTCTGAAGTGTGTACTTCTCTGTCGGCTAGATAGGCCGACAATCTTCTCAGGTGTGTTTCAAGGCTCATTGTCGGAACTGGGCCGAGACTTGTCGGCCTCTTCCTTTATCTTTACGCAAAACTGACTGAGAAGGATTGCTTCTAACGCATCTTTGTCAATGACCCCTTCATTGGTAGTCACGGGTCTGACATTTGGCGAATATACTTTGAAATCCACATGTGACTGCTGGGCGTAACACACGCTATCGTCTGCTTCGACGATCTCCACTTGATCTTGCTCATTCCACAAGATTATTTTCTGATGCACTGTCAAAGGAATTGCTCCCACAGCGTGAATCCAATCCCTGCCAAGTAATAAGTTGTAGCTTGATTTGGCTGGAATTATCACGAACAATGCCATTCTCTCGACAGTGCCAATCTGGATATTGAGAAGTACAACACCATCTAATAGAGATGTTTTGCCACTGAAATCAGTGACGACCATGTCTGTCGGAATTAAGTCCGACTGATCTTTTCCTAGCTTCTTAAACATTGCCCTAGGCATCAAATTGACAGCAGTTCCTCCATCAATCAGAACTCTATTAGTGGGTCTCCCATCAATTATGGCCTTTACATGCAATGGCCTTAAATGATTTCTTTGTTCATCAGTGGGCTTCTATAACTGTGCTATATTGTCGATCACGGTGACCAAATTCTCTTGGACATACATCCAAAAATCATCTGGATTTCTGTCATTGTCGACCATATCCTCATCATCGGAAAAATCCACTTCAAGATATCCTTCATACTCCGCTGGGATGACGGAAATCAATCCTATATTCATTCTCATGCTTGGTTCCAGGATGATTTCATTCTCTGGATCCTCGTCCAAGAATGAACCTCCTACAATTCTTCCATGATTTCTCTTCAAATCATTGTCATCGTCTGATCCTAACCTTTCTGACAAAGGTGGGGCTATCCCTGCACCACAGTTATCCAGTGCCTTGATGATGTCAGCTAGATCTTCATTTTGGCTATCCATGTCCATGCCTCTGTTGATGTTAATATCATCATTTGGATCGTTTAATGCCTCAATGACAGCATCAAAAGACAATTCCTCCTTGGTCAAATCACATTCAGGTTTGAATGTTGCCAACTGATGATCTTGCATCCTTGCCTCAAACTTCTTCTCAAGTCCTGCTACCTTCTCCATGTCTACCAATCCAACCGGCCATTTGCCGGTGGATTTTGTTGGTGGTGACGACATTTCTAAGGCCTTCTTTTTCTCTCACTAGTGCAATAAGTGCTTTTTACGTCAGTTAAAATTGATTTTTTACGTCAGAATACTGACTGACATAAATACATGATGAGTGTGATTCCACCTCATCTTTGTCCATCATTTTGCATGCATTTTCATGTAGTTTAGGCATATTTTTATTAGATTTTAGGTTAATTTTCCTTTGGAACGGGTAAGGCGGTTTTCGTGTGTTGTTTTGCAGATATAAAGGGTAAATTGCTCAAGATCAACCATGATGAAGTTTGGATGAAGATGGAGCTTTAAAACTGAAGAAAATGAGCCAAACAGAGGCCATCACGGCCTAGCCGTGATGCCCATCACGGCCTAGCCGTGATGCCCATCACGGCCATGATCGAGCAAAACTGAAAAAGAAGAAAGGCTGAAGTCAGAGTCTGTCACGGCCTGGCCGTGATAGCCATCACGGCCGTGACCCAAAACCACCAAAAGTCAGAGCACATCACGGCCCAGCCGTGAAATTCTTCACGGCCATTACAGAAGGCTCGCGTCGCGAGCAGTATTCTCGCCCCGCGAGAGACCGGATTTTGCACAACATCCAGAGGCAGAGACCGTCACGGCCTGGCCGTGATGGCCATCACGGCCGTGACGCGCATTACTTGGACCTGAAGAAACCGAAATAGATCAGATTTTGAGTTGGTTTGGGACTCTAACTTCCCCATTTCTATAAATATGGACCAAGGCATCAGATACAGGGGACACAGAACACAACACATTGGGGCTACTACTCTAGGCATAGATCTCTCTTCTCCTCCTCTCTTCTCTTTTCTGATTTTCATTATGTTGTCAACCCAGCTTGTCATCTCCATGGCAAGACTGGAGTAGTAGTTTGTTTCTAGGGACTAGGGCTCTGCCCGAGGTTTGTAAATGATGTTGATTTGATGTAAAATCGTTGTTGATTTCGTTATTGTTTTAGATCTGATTTCTAGTGTGTTAATCACTCATAAATTTCGGCAACCGTTTATTTGCGTGACGTAGACGTTCTAAGGAGGAACCTAGCGGTGAACTTAGGATTTCTAGGGTGTTTCACTCGTAAAGCCCGGCAGCCACTAGTTTGTGAGATGTGAATGATCCAAGGAGGAACCTAGCGGTGAACTTAGGTTATTTGCATGACTGAGACATTCCAAGGAGGAACCTAGCGGTGAACTTGGGTGTCGGACCTATAGAAGTCAGACTTGGGACTGAAATCACGAGAGTTAGAAGCCGTCCCTCGAGGAGCAACGAGTTGTCACGGAACGCAAAGGGGCCAATCTGGGATCGACTACCACGAGAGTAGGGGTCGGGTCAATTGGGCACGGCTTTTGTAACCCGAGAGGGAGCTTAAGCTATCAGAGGATAAACTCGCCTTCAAGGCAAATTTCGGTAATCAACAAAGGTAAATCAGTTAGCAACATAAACGGCCTCAAAGGTAACCCAAATCCCTAGGAATCCATTTAAATCGAAAACCCCAAAAACATTTGTTTTCTGTTTGTTTATCATTTCAATTTCAAATTCAAACCTTTTACAAAACCCTTTCATACAGTTCAGATTCAATCGATTCGAAATTAATTGTGATTCGGGAACACAGTCTCTGTGGGTTCGATATCTTTTATTACTTGACGGCAGTCCGGTACACTTGCCGGAATCGCACGAGAGCGCGTCGCGCGTCCGCGCGCGGCGACGACACCAAGTTTTCGGCGCCGTTGCCGGGGACTGTGCCTTTTCGAATTTCAATTCAAATTTTGAATTGATTTTTTTGGACCTTTTCTTTTTGTTTGATTTTTATTTCTGAAAAAAAAAATTTCAAAAATCAAAAAAAAAAAAAAATCTTTTCCTTCTATTTTATCCATCTCTCTTTGGGTTATATGCAAAGATCCCTAAGTCTCGGGAGCCTTAGTGAGATTGATCCGGAGATCGAGAGGACCTTCCACAGACGTAGAAGACTACTAAGAGAGGAAGAAAGGTCGATTCCCATTTCACTCATGGCGAATCAACCGGATACAAAGCCTTTGAAGGACTGCGCAGCCCCAAATGCGAGAGGCTTGCGAACTGGGATTGCAAGGCCAGAGATTGAGGCGGAAAACTATACCATACCGCCCATGCTAATCAACATGATTAGGCAACATCAATTCGGAGGATTGCCTTCGGAGGACCCGACCGATCATATAGAAACATTCTTAGAGTTCACCGATGCAATCAGGATTAATGGAGCCTCAGTCGATGTTGTACGTTTGAGACTGTTCCCCTCATCTCTCACTGGAAAGGCGAAGGCCTGGCTTAAGCAAATCCCCGCTAACACTTTGACCACTTGGGACCAATTGGAGCAGGCGTTCTTGGAGAAATTATTCCCTCCATCCAAGACGGCCTACATAAGAACCCAGATCACCGGCTTCTTCCAGAAAGACGGAGAATCATTATCGGAAGCTTGGGATCGATACAAGGGACTGCTGGAGTCGTGCCCACATCACGGACTTGAGAGGTGGTTAATAGTGCACACCTTCTATAACGGATTGGACTACTCTTCGAAGGTGTCACTAGATTCTGCAGCCGGTGGAGCGTTTATGAATAGGCCTCTCACTGAGGCATTCAACATCATCGAGAATGTCGCCACCAACTACCACCAATGGGGATCCGAAAGAGGGACATGACATGATGGGATGCCCACATGGATCCGGCGCTTCGGGTGAACAAGTGAACTCTTGTAACAACTACTATGATACGAACCCGAAGCTGCCCAACTATGCTCCCCCAAATCCCTACAACCAAAGAAGAAACAACCCTTACCTCTCATACGGCAACTACAGCAATATGCTCAACCATGAGTTCCAAGAGGGTCAAGGTAATAAGAGAACAGCTCCGGGGTATCCTCAGGTACAAAGATCTAAACTCGAGACTTTATTTGAAAGTTTTGTTGAAACTCAGACAAAACAGAATGAGGAGTTTAGACAACAAGGAAGGGCAGTGAGCGAAGCAATAAAGGATCTAGCATCTAAGGTAGACAATTTAGCAACTCATAACAAGATGCTAGAAACCCAGATTGCCCAACAAGCCATCACATACTCGAGACCTAAGGGTACATTCCCGGGGCAACCCGAAGCAAATCCCAATGAGCATTGCAATATCATACACTTAAGGGATGATAAGCTTGGGGTGGGGGTAGCTGAAATGGACGTGGAACCGGAGGAAGACACGAGCGAAAAAGAAGAGCCAGAACCGAAGTATGTTCCTCCACCACCGTACCAACCCCCGATTCCTTTCCCACAAAGGTTGGTCAGGAAAAAGCAAGTAAATGTGGAGACTAAAATGCCTACTAAACTGAAAGACCCAGGTAGTTTCTCCATCGCTTGCTCGATCGAACAAGTGCAAATAGACCAAGCCTTGTGTGACTTAGGGGCTAGTGCGAGCTTGATGTCCCTCACTATCATGGAAAGGTTGGGAAGCAAAGAGTTGAGACCATTCAAATTTCCCTTACAAATTGCGGATGGCTCAACTAGGACTCCTCTAGGCATACTAGAGAATGTTCCTGTAAAGGTAGGGAAAATTCTCATCCCTACCGACTTCCTGGTATTGGACATGAAAGGGAATTCTAAATTCCCTATCATTTTAGGAAGGCCATTCTTGGCAACCGCTGGAGCGGTAATAGCCGTAAGGAATGGCAAACTCTCTCTAAATGTAGAGGAAGGTAGGGTAAATTTTCAGTTGATTAACTCTTGTAACAACCCTCCTTTTGAGAGCCATGTGTGCAGAATTGATGTAAAGACTCCAGCGGTAGAGAAAGAACTCAGCATGGAAGCAACCCCAAGGATACGCATGGTTGAAGATGCACCCAGTGGTGAAGTCGGGATTGCTGTCCATGCAGAAACAAAACTTCCGCTGGGAGGAAGGAAGGCTAGGAAGCTCCGAGAGAAAAGAGCAAAGCGGAAGCGTTACTGGCCGTATGAGCAGAAACGACTATTTGAAGGAGCTCCTTGGAAGAGAAGTGTGCCTGCACTTCTACGCCCAGCCGACCCCGGTTGATTGAAGGAAGTATGGTCAAGCTTAAGACCATAAATAAGCGCTTCTTGGGAGGCAACCCAAGTTTTCTTTCCCTTTTTCGTTTTGTTTTTGAATTAACCTCTTGAATAATTTGAGAAGATCAAGAGGCAAAAATATCATTAATAGGTTTGTCTAGTGTTTTCAGGTTGAGAAAGAGAAGAAGAGCATAAAAAAAATAAAGTCAGAGGCCATCACGCCCTGGCCGTGACAGTGGTCAAGGCCGTGATGAATTTAACAAGAGCACAGAAAGGATCACGGCCTAGCCGTGACAACCATCACGGGCGTGATGAGTAGGATGCCAAGGTCAGAGAGCATCACGGCCTAGCCGTGATGTAGATCACGGCCGTGACAGGGCAACTCCTGAGGACCAGAAACGATCACGGCCTAGCCGTGATGAGCCTCACGGCCGTGATAAAATTTCTACCCAAGTTTTGACTGGAATGTGAAGCCAACACCCGCTACCGATTCGGTAAGTTGTTCCATTTTTCTCCTCTCTCCGACTTGATTATTTACATTGGAGACAATGTAAGTAATCAAGCTTGGGGTAGGGGTATTTATTTATTTTTGCATTTGCATTGTTGCATTCATATTGCATTCTCATAGGCATAGATTGGTATGATCACATTCTCTAGATTGCCCCTCACTTAGAACATGCATCCAATTGTGAGAACTTGGAGCCAAATGAATAGAGATAGTGAATTTTGAACCCAATTTTTCATTATTCTTGTGATATGGCTAAAAATAAAAATTCTTGAGATAGTCATTTGATAGTTGATAATTAGCATGTGGTTCCTTAAACTTGTGTACCTCACTGATTTTTGAACTACTAAATGTAAGATTTTGAGCCAAAAGGGGTATTCACTAAATCTACCCCATTTCTTGTGAAAAGAGTGATTTAATTCCTCATGGACTGTATTTTCTAGAACTTGACTTGAAACCATTTCAAAACTTAAAAATTTCTGAAAACATTTTTGGAAATGATTGAGGCACTAGGTATTTTTCCGGCCTCCCGAGCTTTGAATGATAAATGCTACCCCTTAGTTGCCCAATTTTGAGCTTAAAGATAAAATACTTTTCTTGGTACCCTGAATTACTTTGATAAATAATGCTTGGTATGGCACCTTTTAAAGTATTACAAAAAAGGCAAAATGGTAGTTGGAAAAAGAATGGGATGAAAATATTTCTCTTGAGCTAAAAAGCTCTCCTTCTCCAAACAAATAAAAATGAAATAAACAAAGAAAAAAAATGGAGAAGGGGATGACAAAGAAAGTGAGAAATGAAAAGAAAAAGAAAAAAAATAATAGAAGGAAGAAAGGTGGAAAAGTAAATCAAAGTTCCCTAAAAGGTATTTTAGAAGGTGTCATGCTTTGTAATGTTTGATAATCTGTCTAGCCTTCTTGAAATTCCCTTTCCTTGATTTTCCCACCTAACAATAAATCCCATGGCCACATTACAACCAAAGGAAAAGACCTTTTGATTCTTAAGTGTTTTCATTAATAAAGTGGAGAGTTGGTTAATAGTCAAGCCTATGGTAAAATAATTTCCTTGAGGAAATGGAGTGAATTGTCATAAACCCTAAAACACTTGAGTGAGGTGAGACGAGTGCCCAAATCAGTGAGAATATGAACTTGAAGAACCTAAGCTTCTAATTGGACTTGAAATTGATTATCTCTTGAGTGCTTATTAAAAATGCCTATTACTTGGATTAGCTTCTAGGGTTCTTGGTTCACTATCCATGCTTTGATTGATATATCTTATGGCCTGAGTAATTGCTTGAGGACAAGCAAAGCTTTAAGCTTGGGGTGATTTGATGAGTGTGATTCCACCTCATCTTTGTCCATCATTTTGCATGCATTTTTATGTAGTTTAGGCATATTTTTATTAGATTTTAGGTTAATTTTCCTTTGGAACGGGTAAGGCGGTTTTCGTGTGTTGTTTTGCAGATATAAAGGGTAAATTGCTCAAGATCAACCATGATGAAGTTTGGATGAAGATGGAGCTTTAAAACTGAAGAAAATGAGCCAAACAGAGGCCATCACGGCCTAGCCGTGATGCCCATCACGGCCATGATCGAGCAAAACTGAAAAAGAAGAAAGGCTGAAGTCAGAGTCTGTCACGGCCTGGCCGTGATAGCCATCACGGCCGTGACCCAAAACCACCAAAAGTCAGAGCACATCACGGCCCAGCCGTGAAATTCTTCACGGCCATTACAGAAGGCTCGCGCCGCGATCAGTATTCTCGCCCCGCGAGAGACCGGATTTTGCACAACATCCAGAGGCAGAGACCGTCACGGCCTGGCCGTGATGGCCATCACGGCCGTGACGCGCATTACTTGGACCTGAAGAAACCGAAATAGATCAGATTTTGAGTTGGTTTGGGACTCTAACTTCCCCATTTCTATAAATATGGACCAAGGCATCAGATACAGGGGACACAGAACACAACACATTGGGGCTACTACTCTAGGCATAGATCTCTCTTCTCCTCCTCTCTTCTCTTTTCTGATTTTCATTATGTTGTCAACCCAGCTTGTCATCTCCATGGCAAGACTGGAGTAGTAGTTTGTTTCTAGGGACTAGGGCTCTGCCCGAGGTTTGTAAATGATGTTGATTTGATGTAAAATCGTTGTTGATTTCGTTATTGTTTTAGATCTGATTTCTAGTGTGTTAATCACTCATAAATTTCGGCAACCGTTTATTTGCGTGACGTAGACGTTCTAAGGAGGAACCTAGCGGTGAACTTAGGATTTCTAGGGTGTTTCACTCGTAAAGCCCGGCAGCCACTAGTTTGTGAGATGTGAATGATCCAAGGAGGAACCTAGCGGTGAACTTAGGTTATTTGCATGACTGAGACATTCCAAGGAGGAACCTAGCGGTGAACTTGGGTGTCGGACCTATAGAAGTCAGACTTGGGACTGAAATCACGAGAGTTAGAAGCCGTCCCTCGAGGAGCAACGAGTTGTCACGGAACGCAAAGGGGCCAATCTGGGATCGACTACCACGAGAGTAGGGGTCGGGTCAATTGGGCACGGCTTTTGTAACCCGAGAGGGAGCTTAAGCTATCAGAGGATAAACTCGCCTTCAAGGCAAATTTCGGTAATCAACAAAGGTAAATCAGTTAGCAACATAAACGGCCTCAAAGGTAACCCAAATCCCTAGGAATCCATTTAAATCGAAAACCCCAAAAACATTTGTTTTCTGTTTGTTTATCATTTCAATTTCAAATTCAAACCTTTTACAAAACCCTTTCATACAGTTCAGATTCAATCGATTCGAAATTAATTGTGATTCGGGAACACAGTCTCTGTGGGTTCGATATCTTTTATTACTTGACGGCAGTCCGGTACACTTGCCGGAATCGCACGAGAGCGCGTCGCGTGTCCGCGCGCGGCGACGACACCAATACAGCTGACGTTAAAAGTTAAACTTTTAACGTCAGTTGAGAACTGACGTTAAATATAACACTATTAACGTCGGTTCTTTAACACAACTGACGTTAATTTTGTCAAAATTAACGTCAGTTCTTTGACAAAACCGACGTAAATTTTGTTAAAACTAACGTCAATTGTTATCAAGAACTGACGTTAAAGGTCTTAATTTTAACGTCAGTTGTAATAAACAACTGACGTTAATAGTGTAATGTATATTTTTATAAAATACTTTTAACGTCAGTTGTATGATACAACTGACGTTAATAGTTTTTTTTTTTAAATTCAGCTTTAAAATATCACTCCCCTAAGCCATCCCTGCATTCAGTAAATATCCCAGCAACACAGAATATCACACACATTACAGAATTGCAAAGGAAAAATGGAACAATGATCCATATGTATGCCTGTTCAAAACAATATATATTTATTAACATAGGTTATAAATGTATACTAAGTTTAAACTACCTAAATCAATATCCCTTCGTGATGATCATCACGAGTGGCATGTACATCGTCCACCTGTGTCTCCTCGATTATAGTAGGCATGTTTGTTGAAAAAGAAGGAGTCTCAGGAATATCAAGATTTGAATCTTCATTTTCATCACTACCATTATACATGCTTTTTCCTTGGAGAACCACGGACAACCTTTTGTTAGAAGGATCAGTGATGTAGAACACTTGTTTTGCTTGGGAAGCCATTATGAAAGGCTCATTTATATGACCTAACTTGTTGAGGTCTACCAATGTGAACCCCAATTCGTCGGTTTGTACACCACCGTTACTATCAACCCACTTATATTTAAATACCGGCACCGTAAGCTTAGTGTAATCGAGCACCCAAATATCTTCAATATATCCAAAGTAAGGTCTCGGTCTTTGAACGGGTTTTGTGTCCTTTGCACTAGAGAAGTGCATTGCTTCGCCACGATCATAACCCCACTATTTTGCATGGTACTCTTGTTATCTTGTTCCTTTGTATAAAAGGAAAAGTTATTTATGTCGTATCCGCTCCAACATATGACGTTGAAGTTAGGCCCACGTGCTAGCCATTTTACGTCATCAAAAGCAGTACTACCATCCTTAAGCATTTCTTCCTTGAACCATGGTAAGAAAGTCTTGTTATGCTTGTTCAACAACCACCTTTCGCTCATTCGAGGGTTTTCTTGATTGACTTTTCTTTTATGTTCAAATAAGAAAGGCTGAACACATTCGATGTTGTTCAATACATACAAATGTGCTTGAAGCACTTCCTCCCGATCCTTCCTATTAATTCTTAAACCATGTGTACCCTTACCTTGACATCTGATCTCATCATGCCGAGGCTTAGGAACCCCTATAGGATCCGTGTTATGAAGGTAGTCCGAACAAAACTCAATAGCTTCTTCTGCAACATACCTTTGAACAATAGATGCTTCCGGACGATGAGGATTCTTCACGTACCCTTTCAAGATCTTCATGTAGCACTCAACTGGGTACATCCATCTCAGAAAAACCGGCCCACATAATCTAATCTCCTCACCAAATGAACAATTAAGTGAACCATTATGTCGAAAAAGGAAGGAGGAAAATACATCTCCAATTGGCACAAGATTGTAGCAGCCTCAACTTCCAAGTCATCCAACATACGGGGGTCAACGACTTTGCTACATATAGAATTGAAGAATGAGCACAACCGAGTAATGGCATGTCTCACATTTTTTGTAGCAATACCACGAATAGCAACGGGCAGAAGTTGTTGCATCAAGATGTGACAATCATGAGACTTCAAGCCAACCAATTTAAGATCACTAGAGACAAGCCTCTTCATGTTTGAAGAGTAACCATGTGGAACTTTGATGCCCTGAAGACACCCGCAGAAACTTTGTCTCTCTTTTTTTGACAAAGTATGACATTGGCGGCAAATAAGTCCGCTTACCATCCTCAACAATCGGAGCTAATCGCTCTCGTATACCCATAGCAACGAGGTTGAGACGAGGATTCACACCATCCTTTGTCTTGCCCTGAATGTTGAGAAGCGTACCGATCACACTATCACACACATTTTTCTCCACATGCATCACATCAATGCAGTGTCTGACATCAAGCTTGCGCCAGTATGGAAGATCAAAGAATATCGACCTCTTCTTCCATATGTTTTTCTCAACAGCTTTACCTTTCTTTTTGGACTTGCCGAATATCACATCGATGTCCTTTACCCTCTGATAAACCTGCTATCCAATTAAGGCCGCCGCGCTTCTTCCTCGTCTCTTGGCATCCATTAAAAGCTTTTTTCATCTTACGATATGGGTGATCACGTCTAAGAAATCTCCGATGCCCAAGGTAAACCGTCTTCTTTCCATGATGCAACTGAGTGTAGCATGTGCCTTCTTCACATATAGGGCATGCTTTATGCCCCTTGACACTGTACCCGGACAAGTTACCGTATCTTTGGAAAGTCGTTGATGGTGCAAAATAACATGGCACGAAGCTTGAAAGTCTCATGAGAATACCCATCAACTACATCAACACCTTCCACCCACAACGTTTTCAAGTCTTCAATCAAGGGACCTAGATAAACATCTAAGTGATTTCCAGGTTGCTTTGGGCCCGAAATCATCATAGACAACATCATGTATTTGCGCTTCATGCACAACCAAGGGGGCATGTTGTAAATTACCAATAGAACAGGCCATGAACTATGAATACTACTCATGTTACCATAAGGATTCATTCCATCCGTAGCAAGTCCAAGCCTTAGGTTTCTTGGCTCATCGGCGAAATCTGGAAACATAGTATCGATATTCTTCCATTGAATAGAATCAGCAGGATGACGAACCTTTCCATCATGTTTCCTCTCATCATTATGCCATCTAAGATTCTTTGCATCTTTCGCATTGGCAAACAATCGCTTGAACCTTGGAATTATTGGAAGATACCACAACACCTTCGCAGGAGGACCCTTTTTTCTCACATCATCAAGATCATCATCATCATCACCACCCTTCACTTTGTATCGTGATAACCCACATTTGGGGCAATCGTGATTGTCTTCATGAACACCGGTGTACAATATGCAATCATTGGGGCATGCGTGTATCTTCTTATACTCCATACCCATAGGACACAATACCTTCTTGGCCTCATAGTTACGGTCAGGTAATGTGTTGTCCTCCGGAAGCAAGTCCTTCAACACTTCAAGCAATTCCGTGAAGCTTTTATCGGTCCAACCATTTCTCGCCTTCACACAAAACAATTTTAGCACCGCCGACAACCGTGTATGAGTAGTACACCCTGGATATAAAGGCTTATCCGCATCACCGCACAACCTATCATACACAAGCGCTCGATGAAAAGATTCTTGTCCAATATCACGGATCATGTCTTCTACTCGATCATCCTCCATATCTACGTCAACGTCCTCACTTTGGGAGACACTCGCCGTATTACTACTCAACAACATATCACCATGCCATATCCATCTTGTATAACTCAAGCAAATCCTTTCACAAATCAAATGAGTACGTATATCCTTCACCGTACATTTCCTCGTATTCAAACACTTGACACAAGGACAACAGAACATTCCATTACTATTAGGAACATTCCTTTGAGCAAATTCTATAAATTCTCCCACCCCCTTCAAATACTCAGCACTAGTACGCTTACAAACCATCCAACTACGATCCATAACTAGATAGGTCATGTAGATATACAAAACATATATATATCCAATATAAGGACAATACGGGAGATTGAAAACTATAGTTTTTAAAGATTAATTGCCAACCACTGTTCACTGTAACACCCTAGTTTTTTTACACCTATGATTAATTATTTTATTTGGATGTTTAAGTTTATTTTGTTATGTGGTTTAGTTTGAGTAATTAAATTACTCTCTTCAAATTATTTTATTGGGTGCGTTAGCACTGACTTATTTCAGTGAATGCACGCTTACTAGACAATAATTTATGTTATTGTCACTATTATTACCAGTACATAAAAATATTTTAAATAATATGATTAAGAGAAAAGCATTTTCATATTTTCATTATATTTAATTTTAGAGTTAAAAATATTTTGGTTTGACATTTATCGGAGGTTAAATTTTGGACTGAGTATTTTCTTAGTTGATCAGTTCAACTATTAATCTTTACTCTAATTTGAATTTTTAAATCATAGCTTTATCAATCTTTATTTTTAGATTCCAAAAAGTAAAAAAACATGTTTATTTTAGGCCTAATATTTATCACTCATTTTGTACCTATTACTAAAGAATTGGTTTAAAACTTAACCTTCTCAACCTTCTCTCTCTCTCTTTCTCGACGCCTCTCTCATTTTCTCTTTTCTTTCTCTGCTTCTTTCTCTTTTCTTCTTTCTTTTTCTCTTCTTCCTCCTCCTTCTACTTCACTTCATCTTCTCCCCTCTTTCTTGCCGGACCCGATCGCACGCCGCCCCTGCACGCTGCTCGGAACTGCACGACCACCGTTGGACCGCGTCGCACGAGAAGACAGCCGCGACCCAGCCGTTGTCCCACACGCGCCTGGCAGCTGCTCCTCCATTCACCGCCATGGAAACGAAGCTCCGCCGTCCTGCTCACCTCCAGCCGCCGTTCGACTGCATCATGGGCGAAGAAACCGACCTGAACCGTGTCCTCTTTGTTTCGCACGTTCTACTCCGTTTTGTTCCTCCGCTGTACCGCTGCAGTGCCGCCACCATAAGCCACCGCGGCGGAAACACCTTCAGCCACCACGTCTCCTTCTTCCTCTTAGTTGGGTGAGTGATTTTCTCATTTCACTTTGCCTAATTTCAAGAAACCCCAAATTGATTTGAAACCCTAATCCCAACCCTTTGATTTCAGATTTTAATCTTGAAATTTAAGTTGGTTTTATGAAATTAGGACTGTGAATTAGTGTTCCCTAAACCAATTTCATTATTCTTTACTTAAAATGAGTTTTCCCTAAATTGTATTTAGGAGCCCTAAACCCCCAATTTGATTTTATTTGAATTTGGGTATGTTTTTGTGAAATTAATAATGATTTAGTGCAATTAGGACTCTAAATGGATGATTTCCAAAGTTCTTTTCATGATCTTTTAATCAAAACAAAGTTTCCTTAAAGGGTATTGGGAAGCGTGAGCTTCAAACATGATTTTCTTTAAAAATAACCTTGTTTGGTAATTAGATTAAGTGTTTAGATAAAGTTAGAATGTGTGTTTGATCATGTGAAATTGATTTCTTGATTTTTGGTTGTTGCGCGTTGTTGGATTCCCTCTCTGAGACGTTTGACATGGCTATGCTTGCTTGAGGGAGTAGATAGTTATACTCTTGGAGCTAACGTGAGCATTAAGACGAGGATCCATTACTTGTCTTCAAAGGTAAGGGGAGTTTGCCTAGGGATATTCAATAACTGTATGCATGTGTGTATGTGTTTAATTGGATATTTATATGTTAATTGAGCTTACTTGGATATCTGATGTTCTTGAACTGTTATGCTATTATCTGATGTTGAACCGTACTTGTTCTAAATGTTATAATGCATATCTGTGATGAACTGCTTTCAACTGTGATATTAGCATTGAACTGATGATATATATATTGTTGTTGATTGAAAGTTTGCTAAGCCAGACGTGCGTCTGTGCTCAACCGTTATAAGGATTAAAAACCTTAATAAGCTTTGAAGATGAAGGGATTGGTGTTCTTTTCCAAAAAGCTCTTTAAACTTAAAGTACTTGTTTTAAATGTTGAAATGGTTTTGGTAAGCTATTGTTATACAAGAGAAAAATCCTTTTCGAACTATGTGTCTTCAAGTGAAAACTTTCAAGATTATTTGGCAATATCCTATTGGGGGAAACATTTCAAAGATAAAAGAATTTCAAAGATGCTTTATAAAAGATTTTTAAAGAAAAGGTTTTTCCTAAATATTTTAGAAACTTTCCGATAACCTGGATAGGTTATCGAGGATTCGGTTTTGAATTTGTTTTTCACTGAACGAAAAATAAGTACTTAAGAAAGAGAATCTAGTACGCGATACGTCACCTCTAGTATTCAGTGATGCGCACGTGATCTTGGATCAGTGTTAATTAGGGACTACGAGTCCTGGTTATAATGTTATGGCACGTGATCTTGGATCAGTGTTAATTCGGGACTACGAGTCCTGGTTATGAGTGTTATTTCGGGACTACGAGTCCTAGTTATGATGTTATGGACTGAGAGTCCAATTCTCGAAATCGAGGACAGTGCGTTCTAATTTCGTTGTTGTGGATTGTGTGTGTCCTAATCACGTTGTTGTGGACTGCGTATCCTAACCACGTTGTGATGAACATTGTTAAAAGTGAATATTGTTTTCTACGACCACAAGCCTAGGACTGGTGCATCGGTCTCGGGCGTTGTGATTGAGCATTCGGACTGCGTGTCCTATGCTCCTAAGTTTTCAAGTGATGGGGAAATGATGATTAAGTCGTTAGCTTTGAGTGCGGACAATGAAAACGAATGAACACAAAGAAAACCTTTTAAATAAAATATTTTCTCATGTGCATTTCCCCAAGCAGACGTGCTATTGATGAATAAATCAGATACAAAAGATGGTATCTGGGAGTCTGTCCATGTAAACCGAGTGAAGAGGCACATGTGTCGTTGCTCTTCCTGAGACCTTAATGCATGAGGGTAAGGAGGCAACTGCCCGGTGGGCTAGAGATTGACCAACTCTAATTCTTCTCCAGTGAAAAATGGTGTTGATATCTCATGAGATTAAGTTAGAGCCTGATATTGAAGTGTCATGCATATTTTCAAAAGATTGACTGTGCGGGTTTGAGACCCTTTGATATAACACTGTTATGTGATGTATATGCATGATTTAACTGCTTATATGATTATGTGATGTATGTATCATGTATATGGTTGTTGTGTGATATATCCATTTGTCGGTATCTCACCCTTACAAACATATCAGGTTTCTTCTGGTTTGCTATTGTACCCTGGGTATTTTAGTACAGATGTGCAGAGGAGTCTTCCTAAGTCACTCAGAGACTTAGATCTAGTTGCTTGATGAATTATTTGATTGTGGAACAATCACGTGAGTTCTTCTCAAGAATAACTTTTAGAATGACCAGCTTAGGGTTTGAGACTTGGATTTTTGATAAGTATGTATGAGTATGACTCAGAGAGTCTATATTTTAAAAAGGAATGTTTATGGCTCGGAGAGCGTCTCTTTTGAATGAAAACTTAAACTCTTCCTTTTGGTCATGTATAGCTAATTGATATAACTATCTTTATCATATTAATGCCTGGTTGTATTTGGTGTAACTAGAATTCTGGAATGAAAATGTAATTATTTTAGCAGGTGTTCTTTTACCTGGGATGTCCGAATTACAGAGGAGACTCTGTCGAAATTTTCGTAAAATACTAGCTTTTATTCAAGTATATTCTTTAAATTAAATAGGCTTGCCATACTATAATAGTAGGTCTGTGTGCCAGTCAAGGCTTAGGAGTCGTGACAAAATTTTTATACCCAATTTCAGACACCGGTATACATATATAAATTATTTTCCGAAAGAACCAGCAAATTATCTTTTAATTTTAAATTCCGCACGTGTTACGTAAGTAATGCCTCAAGGGGGGGGGGGGGCGTTACAAGGTGGTATCAGAGCTGGTCAAGTCTTTAGGGATCTTTGGGGAATAGGTCTGTTAAGTTTTGTTGTGTGATCTCTGGTTGGCTCTTGTTTGAATTGTTTCTTGTTGAAGCAATGTGTGTTGACGCACAAGTATATGTTTCTTGATGGTTTTCCAAGGGCTTTATGTCCTGGGAGACCTTAGATCTTGAATGTTACTTGGGTTCGAATATGACATTCGATTATCCTTGCGAATCGTGTCTGATATTCGAAACAAGGTGCTTGTGTAAAGGGTTTTTCCGGGAGTGTTCCCTGGAAATATTCTAGGTTTATGGTTAGAAAAGGACATTGATTTTTGATTGATCTAGTTTCTGGATTCGGTCAGATCTCTGTCGCTTTGTGCAGGATGTTGCCTACGAAGTTAAAACGAGTTAGATGACTCATTCAACTGAAAGTTCGGTGGTCTGAACCGTTTGTTAGATCGAGTGTTTTCCTTGTGAAGCACCAATGTTGTGTGAAGGCTCGTGTCACCGTCTGGATTCCTGACAACTAAGTAAAGGACGAATTATGAACAAGTATTTTCTGATTTTAATTTGAAATCTGTCAGGACTCCTGAATTAGTTATGCTAATTCATTAATTTCCAGTTATTCGTTTCTTTGTTTGTGAGAAGTCGTACTCACACTTCTAAATAATCCTCGATGTATTAGACATTTGAGTGAATTGATTTATCGGAATTCATTGGTCTGGATACTTTCACATTTTGTTGAGAAAAGTGGTTATGACTATTACTTGAGTTATAACCCAGATAATTTCGTGATAGCAGAAGTTTCTTGGTGGAACTTAGTT